>CM077503.1:27615667-28287070 GCA_039654745.1 Houttuynia cordata
TATTCTCCTACTGCAGACGGTACTTTAGAGGCTCCTCTATATTCACCCATTTCTCCTCCAACTGGGCTGTCAAAAAGGCTATCCTAGTTCACCTCATGGACAACCAGGAGTTCTCGTGGGTTGGGTCCAAATTTATCACCTTCTGCTGCAGTACCTGATGCTCCCAGTCCAATGCAAAATCACCAAAATGGAGAGGCTAAAAACCCTTTAGCTTTAGCTTCGTCCCCTATGTCTCCATCACCAACTCGTAAGTTACTTTTGATTAAAAATTTTTGGAATAATTTTGGTTTAATTCAAATGCAGTTTTGTTTATTCTATACTTTGTTTGCTTCCTTTATTGTAACTTTGAAGTTTGGCATGCTTAGGTTTGCTTTTTTTATCTTGTGGAGAGGTTTTATATCATCTAGATCCCTTTTTCTGTTAAACGGAAATGGAAACTAGCTCCCCTCCAACAACTAAATGATCTCTACTTAATGGGCCCCTGTAGGCCTACTAAGCTGCAGATGGGACCCTCTATGTGGGAAAGACTCAACCTCTTAAGAGTCTGCCCCAATCTTGAAAATCTTAACTGGGTAGAATAGGCCAAAGGCATCAATATAGGTCATTTAAAGATCTGCAGATTAAAGGGGAATCAGACGTATATGGCTTGAATTTATGGTTTTATGCTGGGGGGAGGTCAATAATTGAGGCTATATTTTTGTTGCAAAAAATTAGTATTCTATGGCCTAGAGAGCTTATCTGGAGCATCCTAAAAAGGAAAGGAGTTATAAGAAGCAACATAGACGTAATAAAAAAGATATATGGTAGGGTAGTAACTAGCACATAAAAAAGACTAGCATAAGAGTAATTGAGGAAGAAATCAAGGATTTGCCAGGTCGACATCAAGGGTCAATCTTTAGCCTTTACTTTTTGCATTAGTCATGAACATGATTCGCATTATATTGGGTATTGGAGATATCGTTTACCTTAAGATACATTAGATGAGAGATATCATGTAAAATGATATCTTGTCAAAGACTGATAGCGATATTGACACATCACTGATATAAACAGATATTTCATTCCATGGACATGGATAAGCTGACTGCACATATAGCTGTACGCATGAAAAGAAGTGCCAACATATGAGCAATTCTGTTAGTTTGGCTCCATCCTTGACAATGGAGGATATATAGTAAGTGAAGTGATACATAGCCTAAATGCAGGATCTTCAAAGTGGAGAGCTACACTAAGATTGCTAGCTAGGGCTTCAAGGAAGATTCTGTAAGACAGCAATAAGGCTTGCAATCGTCTTAAGTCACACAGATAAACGGAGTATAGCTGACATGAGGATGCTAAGGTGTATGTGTAGGATAAGAAGGATAGGCTGCATTAGAAATGAGTGTCAGAGAACTAAGGGATAGCACGTGCCATGTAAGAATGCAAGTTGAAGAGGTCAAAATAGGGAGAAGAAAGACCTAAGAGGGCATGGAAGAAGTTAATACAAAAGAATATAGCTATTCTAATATCTTACAAATGAATTAGCACAAAACATGCCAGAATGGAGGTGTACGATTCACGTTGACGTTGCCAAATTGTTTGCAGAAGGTGCTTCCTTGATTATGGTTATGTTATCTTTTGGACCACCTGGGGGAGGTCTTCTGCTTCAGGGCACTTGCATATTCAGTTATCTCAGGCAAG
The DNA here is from genome assembly GCA_039654745.1 of Houttuynia cordata. NCBI lineage: Eukaryota > Viridiplantae > Streptophyta > Magnoliopsida > Piperales > Saururaceae > Houttuynia > Houttuynia cordata. The sequence goes on from CM077503.1 coordinate 27,617,348, forward strand.
TAGAGAATAAAATTTGGGCCCAATCCCGATACGCCTGTTTGCATTGACATCCTGGGGAGCCACCCAATTTAAATTGGGCAGCATTCAATTTAGTGGAGGTTTTTTAAATGCTCAGCACAAATGCAAAGAAATCTACACCTGAGATATGGTGGAAAAAATTGTTATGGTGCAATCTGTGCATGCAGGAATTTGAACTTAGGCCTCTCTATTATAGGTGTGCAAATTATGGGTTGAACTTGAATGGATCAGAACTTGCTTATGTAAGAACCTGGAGGATTTCACAGTAGTACTGTTGCAATAACTTTTTGTATATAAGCTCTGAGTTGAGAGAAATTTTATACATTTCTGACAAAAGATTTTAGAATTAGGTATAAGCTCACATTATGTTTCAAACTTCTTGTCTTTGGTGTATGGGATGTTTTAATGACTATTGCATATAGATGGTTATCTCCGCTAACTTAATTGATTCTGTATTTTTATTTAATTACACCTAACAAGGTTGATTTAGAGTCTGTCAGATCTGCACATCCTTTGTCTGTTTCTTGGCAAATAATCTTTTGCTTTTCACGATTTATTATGGTATGCGTCCTAGAGAAGCAGCCCATTTTGTGATGGTCAGGTGATTTGCATTTCCTGGGTAACAGGGTCCTTGATCATGTCTTCACCAGCATTACATTGTGGTCTAAGCCAGTGCAAATTTGGTGGTTATTAGAAAGCTGAAAAAAAAAAACAGAAATGCTATTTATATACATATATTTCTTAGATTGATCATGTCTGCAAAAGAAAAAAGGAATATAGGCATTAGGCACTATAAAACTGCAATTTCTATACAGAATGCAAGATTGGTTTTTGGGTAAATTGCATTTACCTCCCCCTGACCTTGGCAAGCACTTTCATCTTGGGGCGACATGGTACTTCATATGACAGAAGTATTCACATTCACTTAACCTTCCCCAACCTTTAACATAGCAGGTTGCAACTGATGAGTAGCGTCGCTGGAAAACGGTTAAGGAAGTGGGGATGCATCTGTCAGTTGGACATCAAAGGAGTAGTGGAAAAGGAATAAATCGGGTTGAGAAAGGTGGTTAGTGTTAGGAGGTAGATGTGCATTTTAGTCATTTTCAAACTTTATAAACAGATCTGTGAACATTAGGAGATCTATATGCAGTGTTTGAAACGTCTGAGGGTGTAAATGCAGTTTTGTCAAAGGTCAGGCAGTTTTGAAATGTCTGAGGGTATATGTTTTAGTTTATTCATAGACAAAGTTGATCAGGACCATCTTAAGCTCGAGTTTTGGTTGAAATTTAGGAGAAAATTACAGCAGCCAGTGGTATCAAGCTTAATACGCTGGTTATGTAGCAAAAAGAGGAAAGAAGCTTGTCATGGCGGTTATACTGCCAAATTAAGTATATCAAATTGTTGTTGCCAAAGAAGTACATCAGAATTAGTATAGAACCAGATAGGAATAATATAATAATATTATCTATCTGCGCTGTATTTAGTATATACTAGCAGAACCAATCCGTGTAGACTAGTCAAGAATTTGCACTAGCATGAGGGAGTGGCTGTTTGCTATAAGAATTGTGGGTAGCTGAAATGATTTAGAGCTGAAGGGTTGTTTTAGTAAATGCAAGCAACTTAGAGAATGTAGGGTAGACTCAATTGATGTCCTGACGAAATGCTACCTTGCATTAGATGAACTTGTGCTAATATTTTATTCTATTTAATGAATTATGAAAACTTGAGCCAGCTACTTCGAATTAATAGAAAGAAATGCAACAATTATGGTTCACTTCCCACTAATTCTCTCTTCTCAATGGGGTCCAAGAAATTAAGGCATGAAACTGTCTCGTGGGAGACAATTTCCAAAACTTGCTGAGATCTAGGCATCTCCGCATATCGTGATGATTTCTGGTGAAACTTGACTCCAGCTGTGTTAAATTTCCAGATCTCGTATAGATCTTGATGAATCTCGCCTAATCTTGGTTCTCGTTCGGAAATAAGATTATTCTTTGCTCTGACCCTGCTTTTGACATTACTATACTCCTGTCAAAGATTATTAGAAGATATCCCTTGTTTTGACCATACCTTTGCACTATCATTGAACTCCTAATAAAATTATTAAAAATCTGTTACTATCCGAGAATTTAGAATCCTGTGCCAATATATTCTTGTGAGAAGTAGTGCACAGTACCTCTTTTGAGCATATTCTTATGAGGAAGTGCACAGCTTGTTTTTCTTTTTTCTTTTATGGTAGCATTAGTAATTTGTAAGTTTTAATGTCCATACACGTCAATTTTGGTTATGAAATTTAAGGCTCCCAATTTTTTTTTGGGAGAACATTTTTCCGATCTCTTTGAGATCTCTTAGTTTCAGCCAACTGAGATTGCAAACCTTGGCAACTCCTGGAGTGGGAGAAAGTTAGAATAGGCGAGGACAGCTGTGAATGTGGTTCGATGTGAGTTCCAAAGTACGAAATGGAATTTTGGAGGAAGCCTGAATTTTTAAATTTTAGAAGAAATGCGCCTACACGGGCTTAATGCAGAACAGTTCGGCATTGATGCAGATCATATCTGTTTGTTTTTCTTGATTTGCTATAGTTGATTTGCTATTACTTGCTCGAGGTGCTCATAAGTTGACCTTTTGCAGTAAATACTATATGGTGGTCTTCTGCCTCTAGTGATGACAAGTTGCTATTTGTTTTTGCAGCGTCCCTAGCAGCTTTCTACCTATCGTCAGACATTGCTAATTCTACCTGGACTTGTTATATTCTATCTCTTTTGTGGCTTCTACTACTAATCCGATCCTCGTCTAAAGTGCAACATGATCGCATCCATTTGTTCATTTTAGGTCAAGTATTTGCAATCTTCCATTTGTAACCTTGGAAGAGCAGCCCTTGGCCCGTCGTACAGTTTTGCTCTCTTTTCTGCAACTTTGTATCATGTACCAGAAATCCTGGAGTGATTATAAGACTAAAGATTCCCTCTAAAAAGAGTAAGGGAACCACATGTCATGCAAGCAAGCAACTTAATGCAAATGTATATATAAGCCGTTTGTAGGTCAAAGCCACAAAGGTGGCAGGCCGCCGTGAGCTTCTGTAGAAACAATGAAAAAGGTTTTTTAACAGAAAAAGAGATAGCAATCTTAATGAATCAGTTGCTCTTTTGAACTTGTAAACAGTGTTCCACATCTAATTTCAAAGTCCCAGTTTTCTTTCATACAGGCTGCAAAACCCTCTTCTTTTGTTCTTTTTGTAAAATTCATTATGATCATATGGTAGTAAACATGAATTCATCAGGCTATCTGCTTTTAATTCCACCATATACTGAATTTGTTCAGTTTAGTAGCGACTTCTGAGGATTTTACTTGAAGCTCATGCTGGTGCTATCAGATTACAGGAAATGAGTTAGTGTCTGTTTGGTTAGAGATTTTAGGATCGATAAATTTGGATTTTAGGAAAGAAGCCAGAAGAAGAATTTAGGTGTTTGGTTGGGAAGAATTAGCAATTTAGGGTTCGATGACATGCTTTGTAAGTAAATATAAAAGGTAGGGGCATTTAATAAGAAAAATTAGGTTTTAATTATAAAATTATATTTTTTATTAATTGCCCTTATTTTTTTTAATTATAAAAATTATTATTAGAAAAAATCAATGAAGTGAAAGCTAAAATCTGTTGTAGGAGATTTCAGATTTTTTAAAAGAAATTGGATTCTTCTAAAATCCAACCTCTTTCGGGCTGCAACGTGCCCTTATTCAGTTCTCTATATTTGTTGCCAATTCATCACGAGAGTTGTTTTAGTTCTTTTTGTGCTAAACTTTGAGTGTCTTGGTCAACCCTTTTAGTATTCATGCAACCAATACTCAGCCCATTCTAGTGTCCTTCATTCAAATAGTCAGCAGTGGATCTAGTGCTTTTTTTTGCTCTAAGAAGTGCAATTAGAAAAAGAAGTTAAAAGTGGCACAAAATGGGATGGCTAATGAGTGAACTTGGAATCTTTTGCAAAGTTGCTTTTGATGGTACTTGGTCATGGTCTAATAAAAAGATATCATATTAGGGAGATTATACTAGAGCGCACAGTTTTTGTGTGTGAGCCGTCGGTTCTAATGATTGACAGCTCATTTTGACGGACAGCCTGGAGGCGTATAATAAATGCTTGGACGTAACACTCTCACATACTTTGAAAGTATCGGTGATATATTGGCATATATCGGTATCGGACCGCACCCCATACATCGAAACACCTAAATATTATTTTTCAAAAAGTTTAAAATATTGCCGATATATCGGCGAAATATTGCTGATTATTTCGCCGATATATCGGTTCAGCATTTAAAAAAAAGTTGATTTTCTTTAAAAAAATAAAATAAAATAACTTTCCTATTTATTTCCCATCCTAATTTTAAATTATATATGCATATTTTAAAATCTATGCTTTGTCTAAATTAGTATCACTCATTTTACAAATTATATTATGAAAATACATGTAAAAACTAATTTTCGACCCACCGATATTTTTTTACACAGTATCTCCAATATTTTGTCTCTTTGGTCAACCGATATTTTACTGATATCCGATACGACATTCCATGGTTCAGAGTGCTTTTAATAGAAAAATCATGATATGAAGACCAAACCCCCAAAACCGGATTGTAGAAGAAAACAGGAACATTATATCTCCACCTTTCGGTGTTGCAAAACGTACGCGCTACGCTGACTTAGGACATGGAGAAAAATGCATGAGGCTCCGAGACGAGAGACTGCCAAAGTGCCAATCCACCGACCAGCCACTGTTGGGAAAGTCTCGACTCCGAGAGAGAGCCCATGAGAGATGGGCCACCCCCTCCAGATTGACCACTGACTAGTGACTCCAGAACAGTAGTGTCTAGGTTGCAGCTTCCCTGGACTTACATTTCCGTTCAGATATGAGCTCCAAACTTTTTAAAAGGTTGGGAACATTATATTTCGTTTCATGTAGGCTTAAAACCCCATACAACATACTAGATCTCAATACGTCCAGCCTACAAGCAATGCTCCATCCCAGAATTGATGGAAACGGTTGCCGAGTTCCCAGCATATAACATGCTACATAAACCTCGACCAAGTATATAGCAAATCTCTTGCATCCTTCTTTCTAAAGTATGTAAGAGCAATTCAATATTTTCAATATTCTTTGATGAATAAATAAAAAGGAACCAATTACAAATACCAGTACAAGCAAATTCAGAACGTTTATAAACAATGAAATTAGTCGTCCACAAGGGGAGCAACTAGAAGTGATGTTACAATGTTTTGCCATCTATCAAGCAAGAGAATTTTACATCACTTACACAAAAAGCTATGCAGTGGCCTCTTAAAAGTTCAGGTTTGTAGTACATGAGAAGGAGAAGCCAGAAATCCCTCAGCTTTGTAGGCATGTCCTTAAGCCTCACTCAATAGCTCAAGCAGCAGCTATTTTCTTTTGGACTAGCTCCACTCCCAAACGAGGTGATAGCCTAGGAAGGACCTCCTGCAAGTGTACCCAAACACGTGCATAAAATATGAGTCTGGCATCAAAACACATATGAATGTAATTCCAAAATCTGCACACTTTCTGCAGCTTGCATTTGTTTTAAGAGATAATTTAGTCTGAATTACATGGAGATAAAGGTGGCGAGAAAAAATTTGAACCATAAACTATGGATTCAACTATATGTCTTGCCAATTATCTCTACCAATATATTACAATATGTGATACTTCGAGATGAGAATGAAATGCATTGAGGGGTTTTTATTTCCTTGAGAAACATTCCAATATCGCAATCCGAAGAATTCCAATTACGTTAAAATCTCGTCCTCATGAAATAGTAAAAAAAATTGAAAATAGAGAATGAGTGCAGACGAACCTCGGAGCCATCTGAGAGCACTCGCGCCATTACTGGAACCTCGTACTGATACAATCTCTCCCACTCTGGATTCTCCAATATATTCCTTACCTGCGAATAACTCAATTCCGCAAAAATCAAATATCGAACACCAAAAACAAAGATACAATATTGAGAAAAATGTAAGAGAGAGATTGAAAAGAAGAACCTGGAGCTCCACATCACTAAGGGAATCGGGTCCGGCCAAGGAGAAGGCAGCATGGAGCTTTCTCTTTCAGGCCATCGCACAAACAGCAGCCGGGCTTCGTGTATAGTACGAGCTTCCTCGACTGCGCGGGCGAGGACTGTAGGCTCGACGACACCGACAAAGTGAGTGCGCTGCTAGCACTGCCCCGGCGACTGAGCAAGGCCAGGGAAGCCGCCGCCGGCAATGGTCGCGCCGCCGCCGCTATCGTCATTTTATCCGCCTTGGAGCTGGACGAGAACAGAGACGAAAAAAGTTCCACGTGACAGCACGTGCCCATTTGGTAGCTTTGAAAAATTAGTGGGCCCAGCTTCAAGAGAGGGGTGGGTTGGGTATTAATGCGCACGGGCCCAATGGGCTTACTTGACATTATCGGTCCGAGTATGGGCGTGATAAGAGTTTCTGTTGCCATGCAAGAAGAAATGGGTAAACGTTGTATTTGCTGGGCCCTACTAATGTGAGCTTACTAAATTCAACTGATGAGGTCCTTGAACCTTGAACTTGGAAGGGATAGGGTTGGTGGTACTGTCGATCACCTAATTCAAGGACAACCTGGCACAGACATTGAAAGCCATGAATCTGAGTAGGAGTGGTGCTATGGAAGCTTCATTCGCCGCGTACCACAGCTTGCAAACTACTGAAATGTCACTCTCTTCTTTCTTCTATATTGAAAATGATTCAGTTAATTATGCTTATGTGCGTATAAAGTATGTAATGGTCTAGGTTAATTTAGTACTCTTGCTTGTGCTTGACTTGCTTCTAGGAAGCCCAACTAGGACACATAAGAAGAACAAAAAACCAAAAAACAAAGTATAAATGGTTTTTGGTAAACAAACAATATATGTATACGCTATACAGGATTTGCCATACATATTCTGCAGTGTGGTCAAGGGGTGACAAGGACATAAGATAGTGGATGATGAAGAAAGATGAAGGTCAGGATCCTAAGCTTGGGAAAGACTATTCACACGCACTGTGTCCCGTAATCCTCCAACAGCCGTCCACCTTTGGAACCTCCCTCCATGCTGCCTCTACCATTTTCATATCTATGTGGGTCCCTTTTTTTAAAATATTGATCCCAGTCACCCTTTTTTAAGGCCATGAGCAAAACGTGATTGCCTTGTTGAGCTCTCTTTAACTTAAATCCATGCACGAAATAGGCATGATGAAGACTTTGAGCCATTCTTTAGTCACGAAACACAGGGTTTTTTATATATTACCTGGCGCCAACTATGGAATTCTCATATTACCTAGTTTTTCTTGTGACTTCTCATATGATCTATGCCCTTCTGTTACGTTTTTTATGCATTTTGTACCCGAAATACTTCATTCTTCCCAAAATTAGCGATTTATAAGATCATCAAGTTGGGGAAAAAGACATTTCGGCAAAGATCCATCTATAATCGAGGTTCAAACCATCACCGGCACCGTCCAACCCGAAAAAAAAAATTTCATGCCGAAAAACTGTAAAAATAGCGGGAAAGATGAAAAAAAATCTGTGATGAAGGGATTTTGATGTAAGAGCAGAGGGAAAGCCCTCCCAACTACAAAAATTAAGATCTACATGTAAAAAAAAACACAAATAAAGATGACCCATTAGTGTTCAACCGCTCCTGGACATGAAATAAAAGGATAAAAATGGGCAAAAACGTGAAATACTCGTCGGCGAGCGACAAGTTCAATGTATATATTTTTCTGTGATCCTAATAAAGTAGAAGAGGAGGAAAAATTAGGAAGAACGCAAAAAAATGGGCAAAAACGGATGAAAAATAGGCGAGTTATGACATTTTAAAAATTGTCATTTATCGTGTTGTCGACGACACGACTTGATTCAAGTCGTGTATTATGTGACACGACTTGAATCAAGTCGTGTTGTCGACAATACGATAAATGGGCAATTTTAAAAACGTCATAACTTGCTCATTTTTTATCTGTTTTTGCCCATTTTTTTTTCGTTCTTCCTTATTTTTCCTTCTCTTCCACCTCAATAAGATATATGATAGAAAAAGAAGAAAAAATAAGAAAAAAGAAGAAAGTGAAATGATAAAAATAGGCAAAAGCGTAAAATACTCGTCGGTGAGCGACAAGTTCAATTCATATATCTTTCTATGATACTAATAAGGTGGAAGTAGAGAAAAAATAATGAAAAATAAAAAAAATGGGCAAAAACGGATGAAAAATCAGCAAGTTATGACATTTTTGAAATTGTCATTTTATCGTGTTATATGCAACACGATAAATGCTCAAGTCGTGTAGTCGACAACACTATAAATGAGCAATTTTAAAAATGTTATAACTTGCTCATTTTTTATCCATTTTTGCCCATTTTTTTTTTCGTTCTTCATTAATTTTTCTCCTCTTCTACCTTATTAGTATCACAGAAAGATATATAAATTGAACTTGTCACTCGCCGACGAGTATTTTATGTTTTTGCCCATTTTTATCATTTCACTTTCGTCTTTCTTCTTATTTTTTCTTCTTTTTCCATCCTATATTTTATTGAGGTGGAAGAGAAGGAAAAATAAGGAAGAACGAAAAAAAATGGGCAAAAACGGATAAAAAATGAGCAAGTTATGACATTTTTAAAATTGCCCATTTATAGTGTTGTCGATGACACGACTTGAGCATTTATCGTATTGCATATAACACGATAAAATGGGCAATTTTAAAAATGTCATAACTTGCTAATTTTTCATCCGTTTTTGCCCATTTTTTTTCGTTCTTTCTTATTTTTCCTCCTCTTCCACCTTAATAGTATCACAGAAAGATATATAAATTGAACTTATCGCTCGCCGACGAGTATTTTACACTTTTGCCCATTTTTATCATTTCACTTTTTTCTTTCTTCTTATTTTTTCTTCTTTTTCCATCCTATATCTTATTGAGGTGGAAGAGAAAGAAAAATAAACTAGAACGAAAAAAAAGGCAAAAATAAATAAAAATTGAGCAAGTTATGACATTTTAAAATTGCCCATTTATCGTGTACTATGTGACACGACTTGAATCCAAGTCGTGTACTATGTAACACGACTTGGATTAAGTCGTGTACTATGTAACACGATTTGGATTAAGTCGTGTTACATAGTACACGACTTGGATTCAAGTCGTGTCATATAGTACATGACTTGGAATCAAGTCGTGTCGTCGACAACACGATAAATGCCAATTTTCTAAATGTCATAACTTACTCATTTTTTATCTGTTTTTGTCCATTTTTTTGCATTCTTCTTTATTTTTCCTCCTCTTCTACTTTATTAGGATCACAGAAAGATATATAAATTGAACTTGTCGCTCGCCGACGAGTATTTCACATTTTTGCCCATTTTTATCCTTTTATTTCATGTCCAGGAGCAGTCGAACAGTAATGGGTGATCTTTATTTGTGTTTCTTTATATATAGATCTTAATTTTTGTAGTTGGGAGGGCTTTCCCGCTGCTCTTACATCAAAATCCCTTTATCACAGATTTTTTTCGTCTTTCCTGTTGTTTTTACAATTTTTTGGCATAAATTTTTTTTTTCAGGTTGGACGGCGCCGGCGATAGTTTGAAGCTCGATTATGGACGGAACTTTGCCGGAATATCTTCTTTCCCAACTTGATGATCTTGTAAATCGCTAATTTTGGGAAGAATGAAGCATTTCGATACAAAATGCATAAAAAATGTAACAGAAGGGCATTTTTGGTACTTTAGGTGTCGATTCCAGGTCATATGAGAAGTCACAAGAAAAACCAGGTGATATGAGAATTCCATAGTTGGCGCCAGGTAATATGTAAAAAGCCCTGAAACACAATGTACAAACACATATATACATGTAATCAAATAGATATGTGCAAGACATACGCAAGTGTTGCTTTATTTAATCAAATAAATATGTGCAAGACAAAACACTTGTAAGTAGTTGGTTGCCCTGCCCCTACTAGTCAGGTCATAAGGACTGGGACACCCCTCATTTTTCTGCAATAATTTAGGGCCATTTGGGGCGTGATTAAAAGCAAAACATCCACAGTGGATATTTCGCTACACTGTAGCATCCATGTTTTTTCTATATCCAGCTGAAATACGAGATATAGAAAAAACATGGATGCTACAGTGGATCTGGAAAATTCACAGTGGATATTTGCTTATAATCACACTCCAAACGGCCCTTACAAGTGTTGCTCGTTAAATAAAGGTTTTCTCTGGAGGAATTTTGATCAAAGCACATATTATGTTGAATATGTAATATTGATGACTATGCAAGTTACTGGCCATATTTACAATTGTAAGCAATTTTAACTTAACACAAGGGTTGGTAGGGTGGCCACACTATCCTGAAGGATAGGCGGTGAAGGAATATGCATCGGGATACAGTACTCTAAGAAGTAAGTTGTCTTGCCTTCTAGTCGACTAGATGTGTGAACAAAAAGAAATCACACCTGATGTGCAGTTACACCTGCACCAATAGAGCTCGCACCAATAACGACAACCAAATGCTACATTTTAGCAAGAGAAAAAAAAGATGTCTGAAATTGCCAAGAGAACTGATGTTCACTTAGGCCTGCACCAAAATGGAGAACCAAGTTTTCAGGTCCAATATTCGGTATCACATACTAGATATGTTAAACTACCAATCTTGAAAAATTGAGGGCAGAAAATTGAATTCTAAATTTTATGATGCACATTGAATTATCATGTAACCAAATACTACATTTTAGCAAGAAAAAAAAAAGATGCCTGAAATTGCCAAGAGAACTGATGTTCACTTAGGCCTGCACCAAAATGGAGAACCAAGTTTTCATGCCCAATATTCAGTATCTTATACTAGATATGTTTAAGCTTTCAATCTTGTAAAATTGAGGGCATAAAATTGAATTCTAAATTTTATGATGCGCATTGAATGATCATGTAACCATTCTAAAAAAGCACAAAGCCTCCACATTTGTGGACTTCTTAGTTCTTATAGAATTAAGCAAGATGGCTATGATTATTTATATGATAGAATCAAATTACACCTGGTCCTTACTATGGGTCAATGCTAAGAAAGTGAAACTCCCAATGCAAATTTACGCTTCTCCAAGTGCAATAGTTTTGCCGTGTGAGTAGTAATATGCGAAGCATTCAAGCAAGTCAGTGAACAGGTATACAACCACGCCCCCTCCACCCCCAGTTGTGCCCTCCCCAAATTCGTATCTTATGACTGTAACGCGAGTAGAGAGATTCCTAGTACGGTTATGTAAGTGTGAATAAGAGAAGTACGGCTTGACGAAACTGTTCTCATTGCTTATTGCTTAATTAAAAATTAGACATACGAAGAGGAGTGATTAACCATTAATCAAAACCCCAAAATGGTGAGTAAAATAGGAAGAAATATGGAAGAATAAACCAAAGGCTCCTGGATCTCACCAAACCCAATACATGCCTAAGTCATGTGATGAGCTTGAATTGATTAAGTCCCATGTTCCTTTCACACCCCCGTACACCATTCAACTTTAGGGAAGGAGATTCCCCTAGATTGTGTCTCTTAGAATACATTTCATATGACTTGCAACCATTATTATAGCTGGATCTAGCAGGAAGAAGCCCACACCAAAAAGCTGAAAGTGAGCAGATGGGCGGCTTAAGTCAAGCAATGGAGGTCTGAAACAGTTCTTGGGGAATGGGAGGCCCCTCATCTCCTTAAAAATAAATACAAAATGAAAAATTTTGTTGAGGGGAGAGTCATGACGCGTTTTCGAGTTTGCCAGAGAGTGAACAGCTAAGCCTGAGCCTCTGTAACCCACTATCAATAAATCCACAACCCTCTTTCAAATCTACGAAGTTGCTTAGTAGTATCCCCCCACATTTATATACTGTTTCTGTTTTTTTTTTGGATGATGTTAGCATCGAACTGTATAGTTTTATGAACGTTACTGAAAAATACCCATTGCAAAATAATGACCTATGTGTAGTCGACATCATGTATTACATCAGGTTTATCAACATATGTATGTATTTGAGTAGGCTTCCACTCAGAAGCTTCATCTGGTGAAACCCACATGGCTGTATGTACGATATAGCTTCTAGATGCTGATTTTATGAGTAAAAAAACAGCTGCAAACGCAGATTGAACGGTATTCAACAGTTAATCATTACTGACTAGCACATGAGGGCAAATTAGAGGATTGACTCATGTTTAATACAAAGGAAGAGGAATCATGTGATCAACAAGTTTCATTGACAATTCATTTTGCTTTGTGAAGTGTTGTTTGTAAAGAGTATTGGGAAAGGAGAAAAAAACAGTACGTGAAGATTGCCATGCAAGAAACAAGGGTATCTATCCATGAGACTCAAGCCAGACTTACAGGTAGGAACTTTATCTTTTGGAAAAGAAAAATACAAGTAAATTATTTCAGAATGGCTTTACGATGTAGACAATACGTATCAAGCTACATGCGACATGCTGAGGAGACTGAGACCAGAGATTTCACACACAAGGAGATTCTATTCGAAATCATGTGCAGCGTGCATAATAACAATTTTTATTTTGAAAAAAAAAACCATGCAAAGGGTAAAATATTACGGTATTTGTTTGGTAATTAGATATGCGCGCTACATTATCTTTTTTCTTTCAGTAACACCTGTACATGTATTATTAAGCATTGAACTTTCACTTCCTTTCTTCCTTTTTTTTTCGCTTCTACAATGGCTGTCGGATCTGGCACACTGAAAGCTTGCCTATAAATAAGCGAATGCTGAACTCTCTTTTCCATCTCGCACTCAACAGCGGCAGGCACACGCAGAGGAGGAAGCAAGAAAGGAAAGAGAAGAGAATACAACAACGTCTCATTTGTTCTCCCATTCATTCATTCATCAAATGGTGAAGAACAAGCTCATGGACAAGAACCACCATCCACAAGGTGCCCTGGAAGAGGTAGCAGAAAAGATCCAGTCAAAGCTGGCCACATCTACAACTCACCCTACAAGGAAGAAGCAATACAAAGGTGTAAGAATGAGGAGCTGGGGATCATGGGTTTCAGAGATCAGAGCTCCAAACCAAAAGACAAGGATCTGGCTGGGCTCCTACGCCACTCCTGAGGCTGCTGCTTGCGCCTATGATGCTGCACTCTTGTGCCTTAAGGGCTCCACTGCCTCCCTCAACTTCCCTACCTCTTCCCCAATCCACCTCCCTGATCATGACACCATCTTGTCTCCCAAATCCATACAGAGAGTGGCAGCTGCTGCAGCTAATTCTCCACCACCCTCTTCTCCTCCTGGACCTCCTCCATCAACAACATCATCATCAGCTCCCTCTCCTTCATCATCTTCTTATTCTTCTCATTTATCGGATACTTGTGAGGAGGTCTATAAGCCGACTTTCGATGAAATATCGGCGACGATGTCATACCAGACTCAGTGGATGGATTTCAATGCCCTCAGTGCAGATTTCGATTCGTTAAATGCATTCCCGTTTTTCGAGCCAGTACTTCTTCCACCTCCTACCATGGAAGAGTACGATGAAGAGGGCGATATTCCCCTGTGGAGCTTCTGATGATTTGCAAATCAGTCATTCATTCATTTAGTCCATCGCCTATATATTCATTGAGAGACTACTACTGACAAAGTTCATTTTTTTGTTTAGTATAAGAAAAAAGGGTTGGGTTAGTCTTTGTAACTCCGGAGGGACTTTCATTGTGCTACATGTTTTTGGGTAGCTCATGGGAGTTCCTAGATGTTAAAATGCATGTGTATCAAAGAATTGCTTGGGAGCATTAGCTCATAATGATAAGTTTCAATTTCTTCCATCTCAAGTTTCCCTTACTGATGCTGCCTATCTTGCTGACATTACACAAAGCCAGTTTTAAGCCAAAAACATTACATAATGCCTAGCAGTCTAGATCTTTGCTTCACTACTATTGAGGAACCAGAAACAAAAAAATCTATTGTGATTTTTATCATGTATTGCTCAGCGTTCAGTCATTATAAGATAGTACACTTGAGCCATCCGAGCGTAGAGTAATGGAGGCCCTACGTATATAATGGCTAGTTCTACCAAGATGAGCTGATACGAGGTCATAGTGTCTAAAGTGTATTGTTGCACATTTTATGAGTTTGTAGGACCCCATCAGTCTAAGTTCTGCTGCATGAGACAAGATCAGGCTGAGGCTGTGGGAGATGCTGGTAGCAGTCCACGAACAGTAATTGTTCTCAGGTAGACTGAGTTTGACTAGAGGCATAGATGGGCCTCCATTATTCCTAGGGCACTGTTTCTCATATACAGTAAGTATGTCATGGGTCCCCCCCTATTTATCAGCCCTCATTCATGCAATGCACTTGGTCAGCTGCTTCGAATGCATGCCTGGGCCTACTATGACAACGTGGAGAAGCATAGTAATAGAATGGAGATATCAGATACGAGACTACAAGTGATGTGAAAAGAAGTCAGTTTGAGAGTATAGTGTATAGCTCCTGTCCAAAAGCCTAAGTTTGTTCCTGGAGAACAATTCAAATGATCATGGGCCATTGTTGTTTACTGTGATAAGAATTTAACTTCATGGAGTGGCCTTCATGGCAACTACACGAATAAAATAAACCCTGAAGGTTCAAGGTTCATCTAATTCTGATAGAGTGATGTAACTGACGGGGAATGGCATTAGAAATATTTTATGTAATCAATACTGAAGATCAAAGCTTGCCTGGCAACAGCTAAGGAGTTGTATATTTGCAACAGAATCAAGATGGAAAAATGAAGAAGCCATTGACTGGGTCATTCTCAAACAATATCAAATGCTTGACTAAATCATCGGTGCCCTCCAAGTCCACCAAGGTCCTAAAACACATGATGTCATTCCAAAGAAAATACTACAAATAGTCATTTTCAACTTTACTTTATCTACTAATTCAAATCGTATTGCTGTACATACCTAATCAGCTTCTGGCCACTATTTACTTCCGCAGTCAGGAAAGCGATAGTCATAACCTTACGACCTATTAAAGCCCTGTTTATATGCGTCTGTGAGCATTGCCGCGCACAATTGTGCTTTAAAACAAGAGGCAGGCTGAATCGGCTTGCCCTGCTCTCCGCCCCCTCCTCCTTCACGCTTGTCATCGGGTCATGATCCAAAGGCCCAAAATGTGCAGGACACGATTGCATATATTCAATCCTTCACATATTAATTTGCCCTTTCTACATTCCATATTGTGGCAACGGAGAAAGTTCATCCATGCAATCCTTAATCAATTTCTTCGAATTTGAGATTGTTCAAGGAAATAATTTGGACGCATACACTAATCTGTTCTTTTCTGTTTATAAACCAAATACTATTAGGACACCAAGGAGGGATTAGTTACTCCTAAACCTCAAAGTAGTTTCCAAGTAACGCGTTGGCATGCTGGTCCTCAGTCTCCCTGGAGGGGAGAAAACATGGGTTCGAATCTTGACCTAGGCACGAGGGATTTCTTAAAAGACAAGATGGTTAGCAAAAAAAAATCCCTTCGTCCAACTTTACATTTCTGGATTAGAAAACCAAAATGAACAGATTTTAGTTCATTTTTGTTTTCTAATCTAGATAGATAGTTTTGAATGGAGGGAGTACTAACTTGTTTACGTTAGCGGGCATCATAATTGTGGTTGACGAAAGTGCTTTCCAGAGATCAAAAGAATTTTGCGTCGCAGCTGTGAAAGAGAAAAAAAAAATGGAAACGACATTCCGCCCAGAATAGTTCCGAAAGTACTCTCGTGAAGCAATTAACAAATTTCACTTCATTCTTTAACACTGATTCAGACCCAAAAGGACCATTTCGCCCGTTTAAATTGAAATGAACAGTGCACGGTGCAGTCATAGCATAGCTGAAATTTTGTCAATTAAACTTCTAAAGCAATTCGGACAAATTGGCAAAAAGGACCAGATTAATTAGAAGATAACCAAGCAAACAATTACAAGAGAAAAGAGGTTGTTCTAAGAGTATCATTTAACACAAAAGCATGGAGCAAAGGATATTTATCCACAGAATATAGACATGAGAATTCATCAATTGCCATTTGCCAAAATGGCTGGAAACGACCAGATTAGCCAAAATTGTAAAAAGACGCTTGTTTCACAATTCCAATACTGAAAAAAATGTGGCCACAGACTCCAACTGGGAGTTGGGTTTTTTTAGTGCTTTCTCTACGCGTTTTGCTTTGAACTTTTTATAAGACAATTGAGAAGATACAAGGAACCACAACCAGTTTGGCATTATTTTGGCAACTGCCCAATGAAAGTTTGCTATAAGAACCAGTTTCCTCTTAATTAAGGATTTGCATTTGCGGGCACTCTGCTACACGGTCAGTGTCAAAAGTAGATTATCACTATTACAACATACATTATCACCTAAAATTATGCCACATAGATATTTGAAATGTTAATCTCACACTGCTGAGAAGTAATTATTACATTTTTACTGCACAGGCATTCAAAGAGTATGCTCTCAGTTTTAGACATTACAGTCACAAGACCCAACAGATAATTTATTTGCTCTTACCAGACAAGAATGCAAAGAATGCATACTGAGTTTGCACCACTATTTTTTCTGTTCCATAATTCCATGGGGATAAGGTACTTTTTTAGGTATAGAATTGGATAATTAACAAGTTTCAAATTTTGTTTTATGCAGAATTAAGTAACTTGGGCTACTAAGCACTATAAACAAGTTTGTCTATTGTTGGATCAAATGTCGCATGGTAAAAGAAGTAAATGGTTGATTGACTTCAACAACTAAAGCACAAGTGTTTAGCCCCATAATTCCAACCACATAGCCATCAACTGAAAGATGGCTAGAAGGTGATCAATGCTTCATCTACTTGAGTGCACAATCGAGTTTAGACCATGGGATTTTGTAAACTGTTACATCATCATTCAATTACAGTTTTCCATGAAGCGAGCGTAATAATTATCCTCAATCGAAAAAGAATGTACATGATGAAAACCAAGTTAATGTAATGTCTATGTATATAAGATCCAACTCAACAGAGGCCAAAGCATAAGAATGAAAGAATTGTGAAAGACACTTAAAATGTACATATTTAAAGCACTCGGCTACTAACCGAGGATTGAAACAGGAAGAAGGAAGCAATTCATTCATTAGTCAGGAGTCTTCTTGAAAAACTTTCATAAATGAGAAGATCCAGCCCTTCATTGTTCTACATTGCTATGCAAACGAATTTCCACAGAGCATTGCCCACAGGAAAAAGAAATGGTGACTGACTAGGCTGATCATTCTAAGGAAACAACCACAAAACCCACCCAATCATTTAATTGCTAACATGGCTAAGCTAATCCAATTATGCAACACAGAGACCTGAGCTAAAACGTGGCAAGTTTCATGCATCAGCTGATAAATCTGGATGCGAACTTTGACAAAGCAGATTACTCAAATTCAATTGAAAAGCAGAACAATTAGTTAGAACACAGTAAGTACCCAATAAATTACCCAGCTTTCAGCTTCCTTTCCTTCTCTGCCTTGGCGGATCGATAGTTTTGTAGGTGAAAATTGATGAAAAGTCCCAGAAGAGATGCATTGAACACTGCATTGAAGCACCAGGCCCCCATCCCTGAACACCCATCTCCTTCCCTCTCCACGAACTCCATCCACAGCAGCACCACCGACACCGCGAAGCTGAACACGAACTGCACTATCTGCAAGTCCGTAACGGCCCGCTTCCACGTCGGCCGCCTCCCGACACTGCAGAGGAAGTAGTACCCGTACATGACGACGTGAACCACGGCGTTGGTGACGAGGGCCACCGGGAAGAGCGACTGGGAGTACTGTAACCAGAGGTAGCACATGACGACGACAGTGGCGTGGTGGTAAACGTGGAGGAAGGAGAGGCGACGCCTCCGGGTCGGGCCGAGGAGGATGAGGAGGGTGTCAGAGAACTCGAGGAGCTTGGAGAGGTAGAAGACGTAGGCCCAGAAGAAGAGCGGGCCCCTGGGCGGGGTGGGGATGGGGAAGCAGAAGAGGTGGCGGCGCGGGGCGGGGAGGGTGGCTGCGGAGAGGGAGCATCCGATGGCCATGGCGAGGGAGAGGGCGGAGAGGAGGAGGTTGTGGAAGGCGGAGATGGGGCGGAGGAGGGCGGCGGGGAGGAGGAGGTTGAGGCGGTGGAAGACGAGGGTGAGGGAGAGGTAGAGGACAACGGAGGAGGCCAGAAAGGCCGGGGTGGAACCGAAGGTCTGGCCGGGAAGCCACTCAAAGGCTGAGATGGCCGGGTGATCGACTAGCCAGTGGCGGAGGCTGGCCGAGAGCGCCGCCATTTTTTTCCCGGCGGGCGGTGGTCGAGCGCTGGCTGACTCGCTATTTGACCGAGATCAAGTGAGGCGGGCCTTTGGATTTTCTGTGGATTAACAATTTTCAATTCTACGGCTTATATTTAGCCACGTCAGAATATCTGCCCAAAGCTAAATTATGGGCCCAAACTTCTGTTGGGTCATGGGTG
This sequence comes from Houttuynia cordata, assembly GCA_039654745.1. Taxonomy (NCBI): domain Eukaryota; kingdom Viridiplantae; phylum Streptophyta; class Magnoliopsida; order Piperales; family Saururaceae; genus Houttuynia; species Houttuynia cordata. Next base: position 27,635,883 of record CM077503.1, read on the forward strand.
AGGCAACAAGATGATTTCAGTTCACATGGGCCATCCTCAAAGCCCAAATATTTGTGTGTGTATTCACATGGGCCATTCTAAAGCCCATAAATTTTTGTATATTTTGTCAAACGTAAAAATAAGACGCAGGATAAATAATGGGCCCAAACAAAGGCTCACTTTCTGCAAGAACCCAAATTGCATTCATCTCTAATCATGGTGAGTGCCACCATATGATAAATGATGGGGCCAAACAATGTTTAATTGGCTCAGCTTCTGCTACCCAAATTGCATGCATCCTTAATCATGGTGTCTTAAAGTCTTTCATACCTGTTTCGAAATATTTGATGTCAGACTGCTTGATGTGAAAACCCATCAAATATTTTGAAAGAGACAGAAAAAATTGTATTAAGTTTTTGAAAGGGTGGGGGAAGCCCATCTAATTCTAATGATAACAATGGGGGGACCTTCAAGATTGTACCAAATCTTGAATCATGAGTTCCAGGAGGGGCCATGCGTTTCATACTGATCATAATTCCCTTTCACACAAACTCCAAAGGGGTTGCTCAAAAAATCAAAAGCTAGGCCCCAGTACTTAAAAGCTTAACAACTTCCATCCAACAATAAACCTTTTGTACTAAAATTCAATTTGCTTGATTGACTTTTCCAGCAGAGATTTGGCCATGACATTGCCTTCAACATCAAGCAAGTGACCAATTGAAAAGAGCTGATGCATCTCCTCATTGACCCTGGCATACCAACTTCTTAAACTTGACTAATAATACATTGTATAGGTTTTTGGACCGTAACGAAGAAAAAGAAAACATGTCGACACACACCATTCCTACTCACAACACAGACGTGGGAGAAAACTTGTACAGGTTTCAATCCGATGGACGGACGCAGATTGACCGATCGGGTCACCGGTTCACTCGGTCCGCTTTCCTCCTTTGAAACAACAATAAGGTCCAAAGTTCAAGCACAGCTGACTTAAAGTATGAACACCAAGCATACTTCTAATGCTGGGGGTGCAGTTATTTGAAAATCTTCAATTCAATGTAGACATGATTAATATGTAGGTTTGTAACATCCAGCATTGTTCTGACATAATTCAGCTCTCAAAGCTGCTTACTGTGTGACATTTACATTTCACATATCACTAGAATTGGATTACAGTGACTCTTGTCTAGTCACTTCACATGAATAACACAATCATCGCGTCAAGTGAACTGTACACCAAAGGTTGATGATAATGTCCAACAACATGTCATTTATGATCATAATTTCTCAAGTGGATGATAAATCACTATGAATAATGACCACAATTTCCTGCCAAACCTTGATGGAACCATTCTGAAGTAGGTTGGCTCACAGTCGCAACATACCAAAATATCGCCACGTAATCTTTCTTAAGTTGTATTTATTCATTATTTTGTAGACACGACAAGAGAAGCCCCAGCAAGTACCAGATAGATATTGTGATAAGACTCCTATATATAATTCACACTGAAAAGAGTAAGAACAAGTGATGCTTTCCAGATGTTTCTATTTCCTGTGAAGTTCACCGTCAGTGGGCCATCTCCCACTTCCTCTTAACTCTTCAAACAAGCTAAAAAGCAAACATAATTGAACACCTTACATAACCTTGCTCTATGATTGGAATCAAAATTTACTGAAATGTTAATTGACAACCTAGGCTTTTCCTTCTTCCACTAGTTGGAGGTGGTGCTTTCAATTAAATGTAAAATATGGTTACAGTGCTTATGCTACAGAGGCCTGGTAGTGGTGGACAAGTTACAATGTAAGGCAAAACGAACATTGGTGGAATAACTGGGGAAGGCCTAACTTTTGGAAAGCTCCAAGCAGAAGAAACAATGATTAGAGAATGGTACCAACTAGAATGACAAGACAGGGTGGCGGTGGATCATGATCTTGTAAAGTATCTGCAAGTAGATCCCTAAATTCAGGACTTTTTCGTTTTTTGGGCACCCTCTTCGAAAGGGAAACAGAAGCAGGCTCTACCAGTGCTAGCCTGCTAGGAGCTCTGGTGATGCTTATATCTGTGGGTGAACTATATTATGGAATCTTCCTTCAGGCTGCAGCAAGTTTCATCCTTATAAGTGTGTCTGGTTGGCCATTAACTTTGTCTTAATATTGAGTTTATTTCATACATTTGAGGATGGATGATGCACCTGTTTTTTTTTATATGCACTTGTATATGATGACTATTGATGAGAAAGAAATGTGCACCCATTGTCAACTTTCAGAACTAAAATGACAGCATAATGCTGTCTATGACTCATTTTTTATTGTTTATTCCTTTTTGGATGTAAATAAGAGGGTCAAACTATATTGTTCACTAATTAATTGCTTAATTAAACATGATCTACGATGGCATTAGCGTTAACAATCTAGAGAGACAAGGATGCTCAGCGCTTCATAAAATAACATGAAGTCGTCGAAACTAGTGTTTTCAAAATGGATGACATGACTCACATTAAATCAAAGACAAACAAAGTAAAGTGCATATTTCATGCTCATAATTTCCTGCCATCTTTGCCTTTCTCAACAAGTTGAAGGCCTGAAGCATGAAATGGTGAGTCGTGTCCTATAGTTGTAGGATATGTTGTCCCAGTCCAAATTCCAATTGAGTTGCATTTGAGACTGGGCTCTGCAATTCAACAAGTTGTTAGACAAGAAAGGCAGCTACCGTTGCCTACATTACCCCATGTTATCAAAGGAGTACAAAGAAAGTGTTTAACATGTGTTGTACACTCTTATTAACCTTACTCCCTTGCCTAATTGGCCCTTCAACTTGCCATATTGTCCCCACCCTCTGATCAAGAGAGCTCAGATGTCGAACATCCACAACTCATAATCATGATAACAAGTTCAATTTGCCCCCCATGGCATTTCGTGTAAGTTATATATGGGTTCGTCCCATATTAATTATTATGTTTAGAGGAGTCAGCCCTCCTATGTGGTGTGTAAACATGAGGAGTGGTTAGGCTTCCGTGGACCCGGGTGGGTCCACACCTAATTGGAAGAGACACCTATTCTAAGGACCATTTTAGAAGAGTCTTAAATTGGTTAGATATAACTAATTAAGGAGAGATTAAATTAGGAAGTAAGAATCCTAACTGAATGAGGACTTGAGAGAGAAGATATGGGGGAGATTTACTCCCCAAATTAGGTAACCGAATTGGAATAAGAAAGAGGAAGGGACGCCTTCCTCCTTGACTTGGTCTGGCGGGTTTTTGCATTATATCTCTCTCTCATCTTGGTGACTCATTTTCTCTATTTACATCGGCTCTTGTTTCTCTCTCAAGTTTGGGGTTTTTGGTGATTCAATCAAGCAATATATTGGGAGAAATTGAAGGTGATATTGCTATCTCGTAGAGAATAGTAAATCATTGATCTGCACACAAACGGTTTTTTTAAAGGTGATCTTGGACATAATCTTATTGTTCTTCGTGGTTTATTCGTTGGTACAAAGGCGGCATGTTAGTAGTTTTATGTTATTGCGTTTTATTTCATTGCCCATGAAATAAATTCTTGTCCGTATATATTGCTTAAATTATTGTACTCTATTTTATTATTGTTTATGAGTGCAAGAAATTCGAAATCAATACAGATTTTGGAAGAATTCAACACCAAACGGACGATTGAATTGCTTCCGCTGCGGCTCGGTAGCCCTTCATTTCGAACCACAAAGGTCACTCAAATTCTCCGAGTGACCAGGGTTCAGTCTGTACCTCACCCTCGTATAAAAAAAGTTGGTTATGATTTCAAAACACATAACAGAGATTTCAGATAACATCTCTGTTTCAGAATTGGCATAAAAATAATTGTTAGAGTTGGCTCTCTAAAATCCCAACAATTGCTCAGATGAAGATATAAACTGAGCTCAGATCAGTCTCTTCGACAGACAATGGATCTCCTCGTGGATAAAAAAAAGACGAGCAGCATAATCGACGTTCAATGCTGTCTCTTTATTTATTGAAGTCCACAAATATTTTACGAGAGAGCTTGGATGAACATGCCACATTATGATACAAAACAATGGAAGAACCTGATATGAAAAAGAGATTGAATAATCTCTCTCTTGGATTGCCATGGAATCTTATAGCATGTTCCCGACAGAAGCAGAGATAGTTAATGTTCTCGCTCACATTGGGATTTTCAAGCCACGAACATGACCATCAAAACTCAGTCCGGCAGTCGAAGGATGGCAAACCATTTTGAACAGGTGGGAGTAGTTGCATGTGTTTTCACCGGTTACCATTTAACTAAGATGATTAAAAATGCATTAAGAGATCCGATTTCTGTATTAGCCCGGATATTTAAAAGCAGAAAGATCAAGTTAACGTGGGTTTGTAACTTTGAACATGAAAAGGAGGAAAGCGTGAAAAGGAAAACGACCAACAAAGATGACAAATCACATGCGCTCCTCCACTTGGGCGAGTTGATTCCAATAGTCTGATGACTCTGATCAGAGAGCTCAGTAGAAAATATTCTAATTGATTTACATAATGGGTTTATTTACAAGTTAGAGAGCATGTCAACTTTCTCTCTATCTCTCTATCTAGCATGTTAAAAACTAGATATCGAACATGTTTGAACTGTGATGTTTCGTCAGCATTCCTTCTTTCCTCTCCCTCTCTCTCTGTTTCTCTCTCTTTCTTTAGTCACGCATGCTCGGCAAGCGAGTTCTGCTGGCCGGCATGATCTTTCAATGATATACATACTTTGAGGGTTAAAAAACATATGAAAAACAGATACAGTCGGGCTGAAACATTGGTTTCTCACACATCCATGTTGCAAAACTTTCCGTCCATTCGATTTTGGACGGCTTTGATGGCAGCAACTCTGGCAGCAGTGGCTGATCGATTGGCAGCCATAACAGCCTTCTCCACTCGCTCATCAACTCGGGACACACGAATGGCTTTCTCTGCTGCATCTCTAGCGGCCTGGGAGGACATGGAAAGTTCCAAGATTTTAGTATAGGGGACTAAGTTAGCTGATAAAATGATTATGAATAGGTATGAGATGCACCTGCACTGCACGAAGAACCAAGTCAGAAGATGGCGGATGTGGGTTCTTCAAAACTCCGGAGCTCCATTCTCCACATTTTACTTCTCCATTTCGGAATGTGTACATCCCAAAACCCTGTTTCCGGCCTTCATGCCATGACCCTTCGTAGCAGTGGCCATTGGCGAAGTGGTAAATTCCAAATCCATGGACTTTATCTCCAAAATATTCACCCGCATATCTATCCCCATTCCTGCAACATATTGATCACACTGTTACAAACTAACATAACAAGAAAAAGCACACTTCGACATACAAATTATATTTTTCCAGTTAATTTATATTGCAATCACACCCTAAGGGTGAATGTACTCAGCCTCAAATTTGAATGAGAACATGATGTAGCTACAATGAACATTCCACCCGTTTCCAGTTTTGACGTTTTAAACAGATCGGAAGTTTAGGCAAACATATAATTGAATGGAACTTAATCGCGCAAAAGAACAAGGATTAAAATTAGTGAACTCCTAGAAATCAAGCTTAAAGCTTCATCAACCAAAATTCGAAGACCACATCCAAATGGTCAGTTCTCAGGAAGAGCAATCCGAGACAGCAACATAAGGAAGGAAATACTGTTTCATCAATTATATTCTGAATTTAAAAAAGACGACAGAGCATGCCCATACTGGAATGAATTAGGCCGACTGGAAGACAGTATTCATTACTCAAAAGAGAAAAGATTCAGACAACACAAATCAAAAGACGCAGTCAAACAGTTTACAGCCATATGTTAGCAATCAAAATTTAGTAACAATTTCCTACGGTAACAAAGTGAAAAAAAAATTGTTATAACTGATCCAACTCTCGCATACTGCCAAAGATCCATTAATAAGGCGAAGAAAAATTGGAAGACTAAACAAAACAAGAAAATTCACTTAAAATCTGGAGCTTTCTGAAACACCGACCCAAAGTGATATATATAATCCACATGAAAATCCAAAAGCAGAACTGTCTGAACAATCAAGTTCAGATTTTATCTTATACAGGAAAGAAAGCAAAAGCAAATGATCCAGTTACACTAAAAACTGATGAAAAATCATGTAATCAATTACCTGAAATGGTAGCAACCAATCCCATGCTTCACTCCACACTTGAACTCCCCAACAAAGGAGCTCCCATCTGAACAGGTCTGAACACCCAAACCATGGCTCTGTCCATTGAGCCACTCGCCAGAATAGCTATCCCCTGTATAGAACTTGTACGCCCCGTACCCATGCCGCATCCCCTGCCGATACTGGCCCCGGAACCGGCTACCCCTCGACCAGCTCTCAATCCCGCAACCATCGTACCTCCCATCCACCCAATCCCCCTCATACCTCCCGTTGAGGAAGTAATTATATACCCCGCTGCCATTACACTTGCCTTTATGGAACTCGCCCTCGTAGAAATCTCCATTACTATAGAACTCGACGCCCTCTCTCACAGTCACCTTCTTCTTCCCCTCCTTCCTCCCCGCCGCAACCGACTCGCCGTCGCTCCCAATAAACCACTCCACCGAGCTCCCGTCCTTCCGAAAGCCCTTACCTTTCCGGCACCGCTCCTCCCGGAACGACCTAATACACAAACCCTTCTTCGCAAACAGCGCCACCCCCGCAAAAACCGGCGGCAGAAGCAGGAAATTCACGAAAAAAGGCGTGTCCTCCCTGAGAAAAAACAACAAACACGTAGCCGATGCGACGGCCAGCGGCAGCAACCGCACGGCCCGCCCCACAGGCGCGCCGGGGAGGAAGAAAACCGGCCTGCGGGGCTTGGACTTGGGCTTCTCGGGGGAATCCTTCTGGGATTCCTCGTCGATGGAGGAGAGGCTCTGGATGGAGGATCGGACAGTCGGGGAGCGGAGGAGGGAGGATGGCGTCCTGGTCAGCTTGCTCTTGCTCTTCCCATCCATTTGACTTTTGCTCTCTCTCTCTCTCTCTCAATGGGTGGTTGCCTCTCTGTATCGAGAGATGCGTATCGGAAGCATTTCCTTGTTGAAGAGATTGGAAGTAGCAGGAGCAGAGGCGGAAGAGGAGAGAGGAGTGTTGGAAAAGGAGGAAATGAAGGGAAGGGACAAGGGAAAGAGCACCCAAAAAACGCTCAAACGGTTTGGGGGAGTGGGGAAGGGGCTCTATTTTATAATTTTGTGTATTTTAGTGTAGGCGCGGGCGAGATTTCCAACGGAATGGACTTATTCAATTTGGGCCGTCGATGGGAGCGTTTGAGGGTGGGAATGGGTCGTCGAGTGTAGGGGGGAGATCGGACGGCCGTATCGGGCCAGAGGAGCGGGCGATTTGAATGGGGAGATTGATATGGTCCGGCACACGTGTCTCTGTCTGTTCGCAGGGGATTTTTTTCTTGGCCCGTCGGCACGTGCGAGGCGTTGAGACTTGAGTGGACGTTGGGCCGGGGGAGGACTATGGAGGGAGTCTGTGTGGGGCCTACTGGGCTCGTTTGGGAGTTTGGAGTCCTACCCTGGCCCAATTCATTCAGGCCCCATGAGATGCGTGTACGCGTGAATGTGAGGGGGACCGCAAGACATTAACAATGGGAAATTTGTACTCGCTCCGTCCGGAAGTAGTAGGACCATTAGTTTATTTTGAAAAAATCTTATGGTGATAATAATTCCGGACGGAGGGAGTTGGAAATTGGAGCGCACCATTGTTGAGTCTTTCACAAGTGGGTATTCCTAATCCTCCTTGCCAAGCTTAGGTTACGTGCTTCTTTAACAGCTACGTTTCGAAAATTACTTATTTTTCTGGAGTGGAGCCACCGCTAAGAGAATGGTAAAAAGCTTAGCTAGGTAAAAATGGATAAGGCGGTTTCGCCGATGCACACCTATTGTACACATTTGGTGGATATACACCGTCTGATAATACATGAACGGTGGGAATCCACCAACCGAGTAAAAAGATGGGGTGGTGAACTCCTCGTCCTTAAAAAAAAAGCATCACAAGCTTCTTACAAAGTTAAGCTGGCAGATGAGTTGTAACAAGCTTGTGAATTCCTCTTATCGCTCACTTAAATTTAACCAAATGGACCAATTACTATGGGACATGCATCTTTTTCCAAAATGTAAATGTTAAAAAAATTATGGGATCCGTGGGAGTCAATGGTCTTTGCAAATAAAAAACTGTTTATTGCGTTCAAATCAGCAATAAGTGGCCATGATGGGATTCTAGCATTGCAGTTTGCACTTTGCATGGAGTTCGTCCTTAGCCAAATGTCTAAGCTCATCATAGCTATTTGTATTACTCAGCCAACTAGAAAGGGTTTTTGGAGATCAAACCTGCAAATAAAATATCAAAGGCTTAAGCGTTTTTCCATTTTATTTGAAGGAAATGAATTTGGTCGGTCTGGCTGGAAATCTGGTGAGTTTGGGCAACAGGCACTGGGCAGGTGTAGTGTATCAAAGAATCTGTTGAACAGATGCATGATTTCTAGTTTTCTTGCAGAATTGGATGATGACCTGCAAGTGTCCAAGGGTGAGGAATATTGTTAATCCTGACACGAACCACATGCCTTCTGTTATTGGCCTTCCCACAAGAAAAGCACAAGATCGGCCATTGGATCACCGTATAATCTGGGTGTTTTTTTACGAATTTTGATCGTACAGCAATTCTCTGTCGAGATTGGGTCACCAGTAGCATAATGTCGGTCCATTTTGTGTGGGCTGACTGGACATCTGAGCCATAGGTCCCGGAGAGTTTTGGCCCATTTCAACAGGTTTCTTCTTTTTGCTCTCTTAATTTGCCCCACAGTTCAATGTTTCTACATAGAATGCACATCAACTGAAAAGGTTGTTTGGAGTATTAAGAAGTCCATTCGTACATGCACTAGGGTATTAGTTCACCAAAAGAACTGACTCTTAAGTCATAAGCTTAAGTTTTTTCAACCTTTTTGCCTTTCTTGCTGGACTTTTGCTACAGAACCCCATATAGAAATATGGTCGATTTACCAATCGACAATACAACTGATCGTTTTTACCTTTTTTTGCTTAAACTGATTTTTTTACTTGGGGGCCGTTTGGGGCGTGATTATAAGCAAATATCTACAGTAGATTTTTCATATCTACTGTAGCATCCATGTTTTTTTCTATATCCAGCGTGAAACATGACTTGAACGACTTGAGTTGTTTCAACTGGATATGAAAAAAACATGGATGCTATAGTGTAGCAAAATGCCATTAATCACGCCCCAAACGGCCCCTAATTAAAACGTGAAAGTTGGGAGGTTTATGTCACTCACTAAAGTCTCCACGGACTGGACCCCATAAAGTCTTCCTACTAATGAACACCAGTAACATTCCTAGCCCAAGGTGATCACATTCGATTGTAGCTATCCGTATTGCCCACATTCATATCAAAGATTAAATTTAGCAAACTATTTTTATCGGAAATAAGCTTTTTGACTAGCTAGGTATCACCAAGGAATTCCGTATCGGATTTCGGTAAAATATCGGTCGGCCTAAGAGATAAAATTTCGGAGATATTTGTAAAAAAATATCGGTAGTTAAAAATTAATTTTTGTCATATATTTTCACAATTTAGCTTATAAAATGAGTTATATTAATTTAGATAAAGCATAGATTTCAAAATATGCATAAAAATGCATATTAGGATTGGAAACAAGGGAAAAGTTTTTATTTTTTCCCTTTTTAAAAAAAAAAAATTTTTTTTTTTCCAAATTTTTTTTTTTTTTGAAACAGCGAAATTTCGGTCCGAAATCGGCGAAATTTCGCCGATATTATAAATTTTTTTAAAAACCGATATTTTGTCATTTCGATTTCTCGGGTGGGGCCCGAAATCGATATATCGGCGAAATTTCGCCGATATAGAATTCCTTGGGTATCACCTACATCCTAATGACCAGTTAACCACATTTATCTTGAAGATGTCAAAACCTTCTATCAGCTGTTCCCGATTATGGTTTGCTCTTAAATATTTGATCCCGCTGATCCACTCTCAGCTTAGTGGCTCTTCATCTGATCCAGCTGGTGTAACAAGTATTTCTCTTCTCTCTTTTTCTTCCTCTCCCTACTAGACAATTTTAAATGCTAAAAATTAAGAAAAGCAGATAATGGGACTGGCGCGGACAAGAGATAACATTGATATCCAAATCTTTGATTTGAGAAAATGCCAGCCGACCCCAAAAATGTTGGGATAAGCTGTCTGAAGATAATGACAATATGCTACCCCACTTGTTATAACTTATACATCCTCCATCCCCTCCATCTACGGAATCAGATCGTATATGGCTGGCCATTATCAGAGTTATCAGCTAGAGTCCCAGACACATAAACGTGCGAGTGTGGATAATCAGATGAAGGGCCACGCTGTGTGGCTGACCATATACTACTGAGCTTCGTCCTACATCTTCCATCTTCAAGTATAAACATTCTGCTCGACCTTGGTTAACGTCTTTTCTCAAAGTACAAGCACTTACTCCTTTCTTCTATCCAAGAAAGGATGAGCATTTCAACTATCCTGATGATGACTGTTTGCAGCCAGTTTTCAGGGTTTCTCCTAACCATACAATTTCAAAGTCATCTAAATGAATCAGATCAGCATGGTCGATCACAGCCTAGTAGTCAAGCAATGACACTGTCAGAAAAACATCTAATGATTGTCTCCCTTATGTTGTTCTGGAACCGATGAAATAGAAAAACGTGCATACTCTTTTAAAGACCTTCGCCTATGCCAGTCAAGAGATCACAACGTTAAACCATTCAGATGAACCTCCATAAGTTTCTGACAATTTGTTAGGATTACCTTCTCAACACCTGCTAAATTTAAAATCCTGCGGAATTCAACAATAAGAAAACCTGGGTGAATAAGCAATTAACTTACAGGTAAATAGACACAGGATTCAAGCAAAGTCGATCATGCATTCACCATCATCCTTTCTGTATTCTACTATTGTATACAGATGCCTCATAAGTAGATTCTTAACTGTGAATCATACCAAAAGTATCGCGTTTTACTCTCTGAGTAGCTAAAAATCATTAGGAAAACGATTGTATTATCTCTATACTTTTGATGCTTTGGTTTCTACAGTAGCTGATTCCTTATCTAGCAAATTCCCTCTTGTTCCTTGTGACACAAGGGGACTGCATCATTGAAACGTCAACATGAAGCAACCTAACATGCTCTAATATGGCTGATTAAAAAATGAAGTATTCTAAGTAGCGATTAGAAAATCATTTCAAAGAATGGTTGTGGTTTACATCCGTCAAAGAAATGTTTTGCGATAGGTCTGAACAATGAAGCAGAATCGAAGTTGCTGCCCAATACAATTGGGACAAGTTGTTGATGGTCATAATGATGAATATCTCTCAGTGCATACATAAATAGGACTACTAGTATTAAGAGAAAGCACATTAGTATGGGGTAGTATTAAGTATTTTCATTTCCTTATGTACAAGTAGTAGACTCCAAAATTATCAATAGAATATTGTAGCAATGTTTTTTTTTTGACATGCAAGAAGGGATACAGGTTAATTCTCAAATTTTTTTTTACTTCAATCTGCTCTTATTATCTTTCTCACATTATATTGGGTCTTATACTGATAAGCAAACTTTTTTTTTGTTAATTGAAAAGTTATACTCCCTCTGTCCAAAATTTTCTGTCCTCATTAGAAAATCAAAATGAACTTTCATCTTGGTTTTCTAACGAGGACGGGTAATTTTGGATGGAGGGAGTATTAAACTGAAACAAAGAAGAGTACAGAAAACAGCATCAAATAGATTCCTCCCCTGCCCAGCAAAACAAGACTCCACCTAGTTACCAAACAAACACAGAAAGAGATCAGGAAAACTACGTAAAAAGGCCCCTCCCAAAAGACAGATAAGAAGGAGCCGCTCTCCAATATTTTGTCATTAGGGTTGAAGCTATCAAGAATCTGTGAGCTTTGATGGATGACCACTTCGACAAGGCAAGTCTTATTTTTTTAATAATTTCGACAAGGCCAGTTGATCAGCACAATATTATTTCCAAGGCACCATAAATTTACACTCTTAATACCAAGGCACCATAATGTTAATTGTTGAAGAAAGGTAATTGCCATTCTGAGGCTCCGAGGCGTGAATCACTTTCTATTAAGAGGAAATTCTTGCCATACCTCCCCTTGGATATCTTGTACTCCCTTTGTTTTTTCCCACAATCATGCTTGTAGTATACTAAATAGACAAAAAAATTGTCGCCATCAGATTTTAGGTCAGTGCTAGTTCTCACATTGATCATTCTTGCTTGGGAATTTAGTTCATGTGCTGTTCTGTACGTGCTTTGCTTTTCTTTTTAATTTGTTAACTTGCAATTAACTTGTTGATTAGGATGGGATTTATTAGTCTTTTATGTTGTCTTTTTCCTCCATATTGTGGTAAATTTACATGCTGCTATTGATCTTTTATGTTTGCCTTGTGCCCCGTATAAGTTATAACAGGTCAGCCAGGATGCATTTACTTACGAATGGTTGGAGTGCATTTGTTAGTTCAAAGAAGCTGATCGCTGGAGATGCTTTCATTTTTCTAAGGTTTTATTTCACTATCCCAGTTAATAGTGTACAAAGTACGCTTACAAGATTAATATTTGTATGTAGGAAGTGCAAAATTCTTGCTTGCTATGGCTTCATACAGAAGTGAAAAGGGAAAACTATGTGTTGGGGTCCGTCGTGCAATGAGGCAACAGAACAACATATCTGCCTCTGTTATCTCGGGCCACGGCATGCGGCTTGGTGTGCTTGCTACTGCGTCACATGCTATCTCTACATACCTAGGTAAGTGAATGAATCTCAGAGCCTTTGAGTTATTGATATGAGAATATGAAACATTCAAGAATTTGCAGTTAATTTGTCATAGTACATGAATTTTGTAAATTATATGATATTGCTCTCATTGTCTCCGTTTTTGTTGTGATGCAAACTTTGTTTTCTTCCGAACAAGCCCAACAGAGTTTATGATTCCCTGTCATCAGTACATGGAATCTCTTGGAAACAATCATATGATTGGGATGAGGTTTAAGATGAGGTTTGAAGGGAAGAAGGTCATGTATAAGGGTTTGTGTTTAACCGTCTTGTGCTTCTCTTGAGTTTCTCCTTACAGTGGTCAGTTCTTGTGGGAGATCAGCTATATAGGTACAGTTGTTGGTCTTGAAGAAGTAGATCCTGCACAATGGCCTGGATCAAAATGGCGAAGTCTTAGGGTCAGTTGCGAGGGAAAAAAAATCCAACTTTCACCTCCCTATCTCTGACATTTAAATTGTCAATGAAAAGAATGGACTTAGATAGTTCTTTATGTCTAGCATCCCAAAAGCAATCTGAGTGTTTACTTGTTGGTGGGTTTACGCATGATTTGAGAATGGTGGCATCTGTAAGTGACGTTCAGGAAAGGAATGAACCTGTGTTTAGTACAATAGATGATGCTCCAGTTTCTTGACCAACAAAATGTAGTATGCTTAAGATTTTTGGCGTCAATGTAATTGCAAGTCCAGCAGAGCCTTCCTCTTGGCATCTTGGTTCTGATGCTGTTGGCAACTGTGGCCTGTTAAATCAAGCTGTTTCTCGGTTGGCCATTTTGGACTCTGACCAGATTTCTCAGTCATCCAAAACAAGAACTTCATCAGCTTCAAGTGGTTCTATATCCAATCAAGAGGAGGAAATTAAGAACTTCGTCGCTACTACCTGGAGCTGTACAATATGCGCGAATTGGCTTCAAGATAGAAGAGTATTACTGGATTTTTGCTACTAAACTGAACAGTATTGATAACTTGTATCACTATATATGTCTATATTCACCAGAAGTACGTTAATTGAAGTTGCATCTGTTCTTAAAATGTGAGAATGATTTTAAATTAAGTGCTCTAGCAACATCTGAGGGAAGCATACCAGTAACTTTATTGGTTAATGTCTGGCTCTGAACGGGTGCAATTGACTACTAATAGCATTTACCTGTTAAAGGTTGATGAAGGGGATAGCCTCAGTGTCATTGGAAGAGACAGACAAGCTCTCCCTGATCAATCTGAGGTTAATTTGCTCATGCAGGAGGCTCTGGACCTTTCTAACTCGTTTGAGGTGGTTCAATTCTCTCATATGTTCAGGCAAGCTAATGGAGTAGCTCATAGCTTAGCCCAACACGCGTTTGAGGTGGTCTTGTCTTTTCAAAGAATGGGTAGGAATCCCTCCAGCCTTCCTGGAGATCCCTTCTTACTGAAGATGTTCTTTTGTAAGTCCGGCTCCGGCAGGTTTCCTCGTTAAAAAAAAAATCTATATATAAACATTAAAGGTTCAAAATCCTCTAGCTGATTTATATTGGATGGATGAGAATGATTTTTTCCAGCTATCTGCTTCAAGCCTTGCCAGGGTACTGCTCTTTGGTAGATCGGTTGACCTCACAAAATTTAATAATTACCATGAACTCTCTTGGGCTTGAGAAGATGTTCGACTTAGAAGACGAGTTGTTGAAACCAAACACAGATTGGCAAGTTCTATACGCTGATGATGGAGGTGATACCATGATGCTTGCAAATTATCCATGGCCGTCAAGTACAAATAAATGACCTATCCACAGTGAATTCATGCACACACACTTCATGAGTTTCATGAAGTATTTCCCCTTTCTTTTTCATGTGCCTTGAGGGAAGGCTTCAGTATTTCCCTCAATTATCATTTTGTCCTGAATTGTAGATTTACATATAAAATTACCAAGGAATTCTTTTGTCTGTTACATATAACTTTCTGAAGGAGTATCCAAATGACCATTAGGAAAAACTGTTACACTGCATTGATTCATAAACTGAGTGATTCTGTTCTTTAAACAGGGAGTTCTGCGCTATGGTCCGCAAAATATTTATCTGAACGCGGGATGAAGTCTCCAAACCGAATATGATGATTTCAAATCCTTACGACTGCCTTGAGACTACAGCTTCTTCCGGCTTGCAAAGTCTGTGACTAAAATCTACTGCACTGTGCTCTCCCTTGTTTTGCCTTTTGGAGTACACTTTTGGAAGGATCAGTACTTCAGGAATTGATGATTCTAATTTGTAGGATTGCAACCATATAATGCATATATAGTATTTCAATAATGTTTCTGAAAATAGTCATGTTTTCTGCTGTTAAGCATTTGCATGTAATATCCTTTGTGAATCCCTTCACATTATGTAGAGATTTCACTTTTCTTGCCCCTAAGCCTGAGACCTCATCGAGGCCGTGAAGGTGTATAAGGTTTTAATTTGTATAAGCTTTTAATGAAGCAAACTGTACTTGGTTTGTGATACTACGTTTGTATATTAGTAATTCACTTCTACCGAAAAAATGCGTATTAATTCACGATGAAATCTGCATCTGGGCCTGGTAACAGAATTACTGTGAAACTCCTAATTGTTTGAAGTTTCTCCAATTATGGTCATGATCCTACAATCCAATGAATGTAAATGGTGTGGGTGACCACGAGATCACCAAAAGAGAAATTTTCCTACGAAAATGTAGGAGGCTTAGAGCACCTCTGATCGAGCAGTTAAATTTTTTACCCAACACGGACATTTTTCTAAGGTATATCGTGAAACCCCCTTCCCTAAACTTACTCCCCTAGGTGTTCAAGCAAGGCTCCAACCCTCCTGAACGGGAGAGGCCCTACCACCGCGCCAATCGGTGGTCCGGCTAACACATGACATGACATTTGACATCTTATATATTGCACGGCAATATGAGGCAGGGCGAGAAGTTATTAGGTACGCGGCGTGTACATGGAGGCTGTGCTCATCACCCAATTGGTGATTGACACGATTTCTAATTTGTGAGTCCCTCGTAGCCCTCGTGACAGTAAGGGGAGTCGTGTCTATAATTTCCCGTACGCGGCGCATACCTAATAATTTCTCGAGCGAGGGCATCAACGGCCGTCAGGACTTAGATCCATTAGCGCATGTCAATACAGGGGCAAGCAGGTATAAATCACCCGCCCTCCCTCCCTCTCTATTAACGAATAGCGCAAGCCAACACGCGTGAGCGAGAGCGCATGCTAACTTTTTCCTTATCCATGGTGAGACTGAACAGTGAACTGGAGATGAACTTGTGCTCTTCGTCTCGGGCAGCTGCCATTAACTCAGCTCTCTCTGGTCCAAAACCTAGACGAGTCCCTGCAAGTAGAGCTCCATCCCTTTTCCTCTTCCCATTGGTTTCATCATCAATTGGCCTTTGTCGGACCGAAATTCGATCAACTGCTCTCGGACAAAAAATTTCCTGCAAAGCTCAAGATCCTGAGACAGACCATGAAAACCTAGTCAATGACCTCAGGGTGCCTGACCATTGGTTGCTCCCTTCCAGGGCCCTCCAGGTATTACCTAAATCATCTCAATCTCTAGATATGTAGTGTGCTACTTGCTAGTTGCTTGTTCGGGTTGAAAAAGTGAAGACTTGCTACTTTCTTTCAATTTTTAGTGTTGTGCAGCTGATCAATTTTCTTTGCTTTGGTTGGTGGAAAGGAATCGGAGTGGCTTAGATCAAGTCTGCATAAATGGTTGGATGACGAGTACTGCCCGGAACCCACCAATGTGAAGATAAGCAAAGTTGCAGCAGAATCATACTACCAGTCACTAGTCGGTAAACGAGTTGATTTGGGGGATATTTTGTTGAAGATGGCGAGGGATTTGGAATCCATCTCCTATCAGGAGAGTTTTCATGGGGCATTCTCGTCAGCTAATGCGGCAATTGATCTGATTTCCCAGAGGATAGAATTGGATGGTCAAATTTAGCTACCTAAAAAAATTTCGTCTTTTAAACGAGTTTCATCAGGCTTCCGATTCAGCTGGATAATTTTGGTTTTACGCTTATAGCGTGGAAGGCCTGTTCTTTTTGACGCTTGTTTCTGGTGTTGTGTATTTTATAGACCATTTTCCTTCTGATTTGGAATGATCATTGCATTCAAAAGCAATGACCAAGATTGGTGATGCAAATCCCATAAAAAGGATATTGGTGCAAATCTCCCCTGCCCGTTTTTTTTACACGTGAATAATCAAGCAAAACATCACGACAGAAGCAAATCGTATATTCCCTTTGTTCTAAAATACTGTGTACATGTGAGAAAATTACCATTTTTATTAGTCTATGAAGCGTACAAGGAATTCACGTGACTTTTTCTCCCTTATGTTCCGTTCAACTCGTATGATCGTTCATGAACAAAGTTTTAGTCAATCTTTCCAAGTCTCCTCCAATTTTGGAAAGAAGAAGTCACGCTATTTAGCAAAATGTATACAATATTTTGGAATAATAATATCTCCAAATGTATATAGTATTTTGGAACAGAGAGAGTATTTTTCTTTTTTTTGGTTATAAGCAAATCTTATGGCTACATGTATGGATCAATTGCAGCACCAGTGTATTATTTAACAGCTTTTGTCGCGTATGAACATTTTTTTCCAATCAAATTTATGTCACGTAGAGGCCAATTTACTAGAGCAATCAATCTCAGGTATTGTTTGGATGTACCCAAAAAGACAATTTTAAGGGGCAGAAAGACTATTTCTACAAAAAAATTGTTTGTTTGCATTTTTTCCCATAGAAATTTTTTTCTTATAAAAATATGGAAGACATGGTATTTCTACGGGTCTTTTTCCTTTATACAAGAAACCTCCTCTTTCTCAAAATACCTATTTTCAAAAAAACCTCTAAAAGTTCTAATAGTGGAGATGAGATGGGTGAGGGTAAGATGGATATTTTCATAGGAAACCCTTTAAGAGAAAGAAAAAAGTAAAAGATGAAAAAATGACTTACCAAACATAAGCTTCTTTTCCCTCCTTTTAGCAAAATGAAAATTAGGGAAATGGACTTTCATTTCTCTTATAAAGTGGCATCCAAATAAGCCCTCAGCTCTTCAACAAAGAAAAGTGGTTAGCTTTTTTTTTATCTTTCCCTTGTTTTTTAGGCAAGAAGCAAAATTGCTCTGATGTTACATTCAATGTGCACAATAGACGTAAGAAGGCTTCATAATATTGTCATTGACAATTGGGAAAATGATTAAAAGATTTTTATGCAGAAAGTCCCTTTTCGCATTTCCAAAAAAATATTTGAAAACACTCTTTCTAAAAGAAAAAAAATTGTTGCACAAAGTCATTTTCTAACCCTTAAAGGGTTCATTTTCTTTTCTACCTTAAACCTCCTCAAGATGAGGGTTACCATAGAAAGTCCATTTCTATTGTTTTTCAAAGGCAACTGAAAATATTTTTGATGGTCTCACCCTTCCAACTTTAACTTTTATCTCTTTTTTTTATTTTAAAAAAGTTGTTTAAAACAGTATACCACTTTCCTTCATTTTAGATAAAGGAAAAAGAAAAAGAAAGAGTTTTTCCTTTTGGGATCAAAAGGCATCCAAACATTGGTTCGTGATCTACTAAATGATTTTCTTTTCTACAAGGCAATGACCAAATGATTTTTCGGACAGTTATTGCAAACGGGGAAATCTATGTTATGCATTCGGCAGTGGGTTTATCCCGGGAGTAGTAAAAGTTATGTTATGCCTCTTTTTTATAGGGGTATTGGAAGCCTTAGGGGTTAGGACACAACTAGAAGAAGGGCCAGAAATATTGACCTCTTCGAACACCATTTCCCAACCACTCGGGGAAGTACAAGGCCCAACCAACATACACACCGGGTAAATTGCAATATATTACCGAGTGAGTGTCTAATGTACTCAGGACCTCCTCTTGGGACGCATGTCCTGACCATCACACCAATGAAAGTATCTATTCCACCATCATTAGTTAATTGAAAAAAAGTAGAAGATAAATAAAAGCAGACTAATAAATTAGAAACGGTTTGTTTATCACCATGGTTAGCACGATTTAGAGGGCCGTTTGGGGCGTAAAAAAACCAAAATATCCACAACAGATTTTTCACCTCCTCTATAGCATCCTGATTTTTTCAGTATCCAGCGTGAAACAGGACCTGAAGTGTTTCAGCTGAAAGTAGAAAAAATATGAATGCTACAGTATAGTGAAACACAGCCTGTGGATGTTTTGCTTTTAATCACCCCCAAACGGCCGATTAATCACTACAGATGAGTTGAAAGAAAGGCAGTGCCATGCGTGGGCCCTATGCACTTAGTAGGAGCCCACCCTTCACCTAATTTACTACCATGAAGGTCAAAATAGTAGTTCGACATTCCTTGCATTATTATGTATTTATGTCATAAAAACATATATAAGTAAGCTACCATAGCTACCTGTTCAAACTTGTCCTGCGAAGCTCTACTTCTCTTCCTCAGCATCTTGTTCTTCTCAGTTCTCCCAAGAACAGTCTCACAAAGTCCTTTCTCCACTAGCAGCTCTGCTCGACTATCCATTTTTTCAATAGAGGGATACAATGGCAAGACGCGATCTCCTCATCTGCACCACTCTGTATGGAGAAACTGCAGAAAAAATGGTGAACTTGATGCACAAGGCCAAGAGTGAGGGTGCCGACATCGTCGAGCTCCGTGTCAATTCCTTGTCCGGTTACGATGTTGCAAAGATCGTGAAAGAGAAGGTTTTGCCTGTGATAATCTCCTACAGGTATGATTTTGTAAGAACTGATCATCTTTTTTTCTTGTCTTGCCTCGATCTTACTTGCATTCATTCTCGATTAAGAGTAGATATGTACCCAAAAAAGAGTAGATGCAGATGATAATTTGCATGAACCTTATTAAGAGCAAATAATATTTCCTTTTTTATTTTATAATCAATGTGGTTATGTTTTTCAGACTAGTTTCCATGGTAGTTGAGTTTTGTCTGGAACATCTATCAATCCTTATCCTGATCACGTTCACCTACCAAACTGGGACTCTGATTTTCTAAATTTATGGCCTCAGAAATATGATCTGGTTCCAGGTGAAGCCCACAAAAGATTAAGCACTAATGAAGAAGCTAAACACAACAAAAGATTAAGCTAAAGAATCTCCAGTCGAAAGCCGGTGTCCAATTAATTAAGCAGAGATAGCAGGTTCAAAATTTTTGAGTGGACAAAGTACCAATAAAGAAAGTCTGATATGTCCGGACTATCCAGATTCTTCAGCCCTTTTGCATTTATCCTTTCGTCAAAAGACCAAGCTGGACCCTCGTATCACGTTGCACCTGTATTTTACGTAGTAGTTAGTACAAGCTAAAGCCACATTTTCTATTGGTCTTAGATTTTGACCAAAGGAAGCTAAATAGCTAAATGCTGATTATTTTGCCTACGGACTAGTAGCACGAAATAGTTTCCAAGAAAAAAACAATGAAACGGAGAAATTTGTTTTTATCTTTTCTTTCTGGGCGACTCGAAGTCCTGGAATTAACTAGCCTTTTGCCTTGAATAAGGGGGACGTGGACTGTCCGGGTTGAACCAGAGGGGTAGTTGGTTGAATTTATTGTCTTGTTCATGTCACAGGAAGGTGACACAAGTGGTTGTCTGAAATCTGATTCCTTCATCTAACGCATGAGGCATCTATTGCCATTTTTGTTTGAAGGGTGTCACTGTCATACATTCGAAATTCTGGTGGAATTCTGTAAACATTTAGCTTAATTTAGCTGTTATTAGTTTGGTTGAAAAAGGAGAACACAAAGTGTGGGCTCCACTCTGGGGTCAGTGTGGGCTCCACTCTGGGGTCACCGTCCATGTTACACGTGCAAGCGAAGAAATGAATGCACCTCAAGAGCCGCTTCCTATGTATACAAAAATACATAGTAGTATTTTTTTATGGGAAATGATATTTGTACAGCAGATTCTTACACATTTTCCATACACAGCTGATGTGTATGGAAATGTGTAGAAATCTGCTGTAGGGTTATCACTGCCCTTTTTTTATCACCATAAAAGGCCGATGCTGATTGCTAGTTGTGTACGATTTATACTAAGTAATTCTGATTACTTGTGCTAAATGTAACTTTCAGTCTCTTAGTGTCCTTAACGTATTGATGTCAGGGTGACTTCGACAGAGGAATCAACTCAAGAAAACGAGAAACAGAAATGTTTTGATGTTCTGAGACTTGCACTAGAATTGGATGCTGAATTTATTGATGTAGAGCTGGAGTTATTAATTCTGACAGTCTCTTCCATGACTTCATTTTTGTTTTTTTATAATTCACCATGACCTCACCGTCTGTGTTATTCCAAACAATGATCTGGTTAACTAATGGAACAAGTTTAATCTTCGAAAGGATCAGTTAACTCGCATGCTTTATCAAGTTAAGGAACTTTGTTGCTCTCCCCCACCCCCCCAAAAAAGGTTAAGGAACACAATGACAATTCACAGCATGGGTCTTAATTAAAAAAAATGTGGGTTTTAATCTAGATGTGGAGTGTATGTTAACTAAGCCAAAAATTGGCAAAGAGCTCCACTCATTATTGCAATATGATTGCAGGTAGCTTCTGAGTTCATGGAAGCTGCCAGTTTAAACAAAGGCAGTAACAGCAAAATAATAGTGTCCAGCCATATCAGTGGTGCAACTCCCCGAGCAGAAGAGCTAGGGAATATCATAGCAGAGATGCAATCTACTGGAGCAGACGTTATTAAACTTGTGACTTATGTGGCTTACATAACCGACGTTGCTCGAATTTTCCATCTACTTTCTCACTGCCAGGTCTGCAACTTTTGTCCAGATAAACCCTAACTTGAGTTCGAAATCTCTTCTAAATGTATCACTACATGCAGGTCCCACTAATAGCAGTAGCCATGGGTGATCGAGGCCTGATAAGCCAGCTATTAGCGCCAAAATTTGGTGGGTTTTTGGTTTATGGCTCTATGGAAGGAGATCCCGTACCTGGACTACCTACATTGAACAGTGTTAAACAAGTTTATGAGATAAAAAATGTGAATCCTCATACAAAGGTTTTTGGGCTCATTGCAAATCCCGTTGGCCACAGTAGAGGCCCTATACTGCACAATCCATCGTTTAGACATGCAGGGTATAGTGGGATTTATGTCCCGTTTCTTGTCGATGACATGAAAGAGTTCTTCAATGTGTATTCATGCCCCGACTTCGCAGGTTTCAGGTAAGCGTCTACTAGAACTACCACCTTCCTATATAATCTGTTGTTTTCTAATCTAACTCATCCGAAACTGTATAGTGTAGGAATACCGCACAAGGAAGCTGCCGTCGGATGCTGCGATGAAGTTCATCCACTTGCCAAGGTCCAGTAGTTAATCACCTGATTGTACAATTGGAAACTGGAATTATTTTTTCTTCTGATCTTTATTTGTGACAGATTGCCGCCTGCAGAAATGAGTAAACGTGAAATGGTTTCTAAATTATGGTATTCTTTTCTGTTTGCAGTCTATAGGAGCTGTAAATACTGTTGTAAGAAGGGTTAGTGATGGGAAGTTGATTGGCTATAATACAGACTGTGAAGCTGCTATTTCTGCCATTGAGGATGCACTAAGAGGTAACTAGTATTGGCTGAGAAGATTCCTCAGTTCAGAGTGACATTCATTCGCGCTTTACTTCTTGATTGATTTTCCTGGCATATGTGGCTGTGATTCTTCATTTTTTGACAATGAAATATATGAATCTTAATATGGGGAGTAATAGTAGCTTATATTAAAATTTACAGCAAGGAGAAAATCAGAGGAAGGGGCGTTTGATGCTTCTCCACTTGCTGGGAAACTGTTTGTTCTGGTTGGAGCAGGAGGAGCTGGAAGGGCACTAGCTTTCGGGGCCAAAAGCAGAGGAGCTCGCCTGGTGATTTTCAACCGTAATTATGGTATGGCCTATAAACATTATTTTAGGTGATTAGATGAATTCCTGAGCTTACCCCAATGCTAATGATCTTTGTCTTGCGCTTGAGAAGAGAGAGCCAGGGCTCTGGCAGAAGCAGTTTCGGGAGGAGCTAGACCATTCGAAGAAATCGGCAGCTTCTGTCCAGAGAGAGGCATGATCCTTGCAAACGCCACATCTGTAGGCATGCAGCCAAAGACAGACCTCTGTTCCCAAGGTTTTGTGTTTTAAGCCTGCCCTTATGAATATTAATTCAAAGGCTTTGGATATTTCTGATTCTGATTTAAGTATTTTTATTTTGTGCAGGAGGCTTTGGGGTCATACGAGCTTGTGTTCGACGCTGTGTACACACCAAGGAACACCAGGCTCCTGAAGGAAGCTGAAGAAGCTGGAGCTATTGTGGTGAGCGGGGTGGAGATGTTCATCAGACAGGCTCTTGGCCAGTTCAAATTCTTCACTGGAGAAGGTACTTGTGGACAACTACTTTGAACTTTTTTATGCCCTTTTTAGTTCATACTTGATTTGAAGATTTTGACACTCGAGTAACCTTTTGGCAGCACCTGAAGAGTTCATGCGTGAAATCGTCATAAAGAAGTTCTGATTCGGGATTGTACTAGCATCATAAGAGAGTTTATATTGTCTCGCATCGGCCATGGAATAGGAGTGGTGTTGTTTTCCAAGTTCCAATTGCCAGATGATCGGAATCTTTATTTGGCAAATAATGCAATGTTTAATCTCTTGCTTTAAAAATTTAGATGGGTATGCGAACGAAATAGTGATGTTTATGCTTTGCCCATGGTCTGTCAGCAATTAAATTACCTTGGGATCAGCATCCACTTGCCAAAGTTTTACTATAATTGATATACAATATATCCAGCAAGGCCGTATCCTGCCACCCAGGCAATTTGCAGGGAGGGGGGAGGGGCTAAATTATGGGAGCCCTCATTTGTCTTATTACCAAGTTGTAAGGGGGCCCTTAACTAACAATAAAATTATAACAAGACAGGCCTCCCTGCTTTTGTGCCATCCTTTTCTTATTCCTCCCTTCTAACAACTTGCATGATCCATAGGGTCCATTGTAACTTACCTTTTAAGGGGCTGTTTGGATAGAGAATTAGGAAAGAATTGGAAATTCAGGCGAAAGTTCAATTCTTTGACTATTTCACAAACACCAAAAGTAGAATTGGATAGTGAAAAGGGGAAGAATTGAAATTTCATGTGAAAGTTGAATTTTTGCCCACTTTCAATGAATTTGCTCAAGTGGTACTTCACCAAATTCTTCCCCTCATTCATGTCAGATGAATTCAACCACAAGTATTAACTTTTTTGTTGATCAATCATTTTACATTCTCATTTTTACCTCTTTCGCTGTTTAATTGAATTTCTCATTCTTCTCGAATTTAGATGAATTAATTCAGATGAATCTCACTTCAATTTATCTAAGTTTTACTATCCAAACAACCCCTAAATCTTGCCTTCTTTCCCTCTAGCAATTTGTTATTAGCTGCCCATCCTGCCACCTACCGTTTTTGCAGGGGCCCCTAATTTATGGGAGCACCCCCTTGTCCTATTCAATAGTTGCAGGGGCACCTATATGCCAAAGGAAAAATATAATGCAACTGGTAGACTCCTTCCCTCCCCATCTCCCTGTGATATAATGCCACATAAGATTTCCTTTTACTAAAAGTTCTCCATCTCCTTGTTCGATAGTTACATGCTTCTCTTGTTAAAGCCACATAATCTGGTCGGAGGAGGAGACGATTGAGAGAATGTTCTTCAAGGTCTCTCTCCACTTTATCGCAAGTAGTTGGTTTTTTATTACGGAAGAATCAGATTCTAGCTACTGTTTGTCATCTCCAATGTGTGATGAACAAAATTTGTTTTCTTTTTGGTAAAAGTGATGAGCAGTAGGGATAAAAAATGATGAACAATAACTTAATTTAATTATTGTCATTGCAATTAGTGATACGGTCTTTGTTTATAGTAAAGAAATTATCCTCTTGTTCTTTTTTCTTTTTCATGTCTGTAATATCACCGTAAATTTATTATGCCTTGGGCCCTCCCAAAAGAAGGTCTGGGAGTATGGGTGCCCGTAGAAGAAAAGAATTGATCGATTAGTATCTCAACATTGCAAAAGAAGGCAACATTGCAATTCACCTTTGGATAAAAAACAAAACTGTTTTTCTCTTTGGTGTAGACTATATAAAAATTTCACTTATACCTTTTTTTTTTCTCAAATAGAAAGAAAATGAGAGAAAATCCGACTCCCCTCCTTTTTTTTGTTCTTATTTAATTTTTTTATTTTTCTCTCTAACTAAATAAACCCTAACGGATTATTTTGGGCAATTAATAAATTAATAACTCCATGATGACCGATAATGGGAAGCGATAGGGGGTATTTTAGTCTTTAATCTGGATTTAGATTTGAATAGGAGAATCTGGTGGTTGGCGTTGTCTGCGGCCAATCAAAGTTAGCCCAACCCCGCAAGCCACCGACGCCGCCGCTCGGCCCCACTGCATGCAGACTCGTCCACGTCCTATCCTCCGGTTAGCTTTTTCATAAACTCCCAATTCAAAGTTAAGGAAAATCTAACTCGCACGTCCTAAAAGTCACGTTTTCCCTACGCTTTTGTCGATACTGCTGACGTGTATATTTCTTATTGGATCCTTGTAGTTTCTCCCGGGAAAATAAAAAAAATGGTCACTCCACCAGCCTCCGTGATCTTCTTCCTCAGTCGCTTCAGATGTCGTCCGGCAGCCTCTCGGTACTAACCCTCGTGCAGGCTCTATTTTGCTTTACTTTTTCTTTTTCTTTTGTCAGGATTACCAAACTCACCTGTTCTTTCTTGATTTACTGTTTCGTGGCTTTTGGTTCGGGAATTCTTGCAAACAGTTGGCGTCGACCTCTGCCGCGAGGCGCAAAGAGATGTCGCCCGGCTCAACGCTTCTCTGCGTTCCGTTGATCTCCAAGTCCGTGGAGGAGATGCTACGGGAGATGGTCCAGGCCAAGGCAGGCGGCGCTGACCTCGTCGAGATCAGGCTCGACCATCTCAGCAGCTTCCGGCCCCGGCCGGATCTCGAGATTCTCCTCAAGGATCGGCCCCTGCCCGCCTTGATCACCTACAGGTTAGCTGTAATGCTTTTGACCTCTTCAGTTGCGTCTAATGTATTACGAATTGGGTCTTTCGGCGGGTTTGCCTGTGCTCACTGATCAAAGTTTGTATTAAGTATAATTTGCTGTGACTTTTGCTGGTTTGTATTAAGTAAGTTGCTTTTGAATTGACGCTTCACCAGCTCCTCTAAGGCGTAGCCTATCACATTGATGCATAGGATTGTTGGGCTTGAAACCTCATGTGAGGCCCATGGTTGTTGGGAAGCTTGAAGACAAAACATGCAAAATTGAGTTTCTTGGAGAGCCCCTTCAACCCATTTTATGATTAAGTGTAATTTGTTAAAGCAAGAATAACTTATTTATGAAAAACTAATTCTTCTTAAAAGTGGGTTCTTTTGATAAAGAGAATAGAGAAAAAAAGGTGAAAATGGCTAAAATTTTTAAAGGGGCTTTGGATTTCAAGAAAGGGGGATTTTATTGGAGGAAGAAGGAAAAGAAAAGGAATGGTTTTTCAAGTGTAAGACATTCCACTTGTGATAGAGAAGACAAATCATTGGTGGTTTGTGATAATTCATTCCATCTCTATTCTTTGTGTATTTTACTTAAAGGGTGAGATTTCTCTATAGTTTGTAAGAAGGTCTTCACCCTTGAATGTTGTAATCTCCACAAAGCAAAGTGTATCCAAAGTTGATAGAAGTGAATTTGGTCTCTAAACCTCGTGGATGTAGTCGTTGCCTTAACGGTAAACTACATTAAATTTATGTCTCCTAAGTATTCGATGAAATATTTCTTTATTAATCTTGCTTTGTGTGCGTGGTAACTTGTGCATCCTACATCAAGGAAGTATAAAAGACTCACATCATTGTGGGTGTGGAGAAGTGTATATTTGATTATGTTTCTTGGCTAACTCAAAAGAGGGAAAATGTGTAGTTTTCCCAACATGGTTTGCCTTCATATATTTGATAGCAATGTGAAGATTGACGTTCATATTTTATTGCATTCTCAATGAACCGCTAACAAGCGTATCTTGAACCTCATTGAACACGGGAGATACATTTTTCCTGGGATCGTTCACTTTATAATTAAAGCTGATTAGGCTGCTTATAACATTCCTAAGTTTGTAAATCATTTCTTCTTGTGTTTGTTTTATCTCAATGTCTTCTTACTGATTCTACTTACCTTCTGATTATTTGGGAGTTTCCAATGTGTGTTTTAGTATGTAATTGCTATGGAACTCAATGTTTTGAGATTTTTCTGTCAGTCCTATAGAAATGTTGTTGCCATTCAAATTTTTTATGACTGTAAGACACATCCTAATAGTATTAGCTTCCTTTGAATGCGAATAGGCTATTGGACAAGTCGTTCGCATACTTGCAGTGGTATTGTCAAAAGGTATGTGAAGAACTGTAGGCTTGAGAATAGTAGCTTAGAATCCAGAATCATGGTTGCAATAACCTATGTTTTATGGCCAATTGTGAACTAAATGGTTTATTTGTGACGCATCCTCAGCAGTCATGATGGCTTTTCTTTTACTTTGTGTTGCATATTGAAAATTATGTGTATATTTGTATTATTTATGTATGCAACTGATTCATTTTACACGTGATTTATTTTTAGTTGGTAATGTATATCTGTGAAGCTGGTTCCAGCATTGTACCTACATTTTTTTCCTTAGTTGTTGTCGCTTGTCCTTTTTTTTTTTAATTTTAGACCAAAATGGGAAGGTGGACAGTATGAAGGTGACGAACATCAAAGGCTGGATGCACTTCGCTTGGCCATGGAACTGGGAGCTGATTATATAGACGTTGAACTCAAGGTTTCTTTTTCCTTTATAAGTTGTTCTAACTATGAGATACACATTCTGGTGTTTGTTCCTCATCGAGAATAAACATAAGTTTGAACTTTTATATCAGGTTGCCCATGAGTTTATAATGTCTATATCTGGGAGCAAACCAGAGAATGTCAAAGTGATTGTTTCCTCTCACAATTACCAAATGACACCATCTGTTGAGGAGATTGGCGATCTTGCAGCAAATATCCAATCTACTGGAGCTGACATAGTAAAGATAGCGACATATGCCACAAATATTACTGATGTGGCACGCATGTTCCACATTATTGTACATTCTCAAGTATGTCATGAAGAACAGATTGAAGAATTTATTAACAAACTAGTCAACGTTATCTAATTTTTCTGTGGTTGTCTTTGATTTTGTTGTCAGGTTCCAATGATTGGATTGGTTATGAGCGAGAGGGGTCTGATCTCACGTTTACTTTGCCCCAAGTTTGGTGGGTATCTCACTTTTGGGACACTTGATGCAGGGAAAGAGTCAGCTCCTGGGCAACCCACAATTAAGGATTTGCTTAATGTATACAACATCCGTCAGTTAGGGAGTGATACAAAAGTTTTTGGGCTTATTGGTAAACCTGTGAGCCACAGTAAAGGGCCAATATTGCATAACGAGGCGTTCAGATCCATTGGCTTCAATGCTGTTTATGTGCCCCTCTTAGTTGATGACCTCTCAAGTTTTCTCCGGGTCTATTCGTCAGCAGATTTTGCTGGATTTAGGTACCCAAAAATTTAAATTAGTTTGTAGCTCCTCTTTCAGTGGTTCAATTTATGACATAGACATGGGTTGTTCATCTGTTCACTATCATCTGCGAAAACCCAACTTAACAAAGCTTTTACAAAAACATATAGTCCCCCGAGTTCAAGTGTCTCATGTAATAAGAATGTCTCTGTTGTTCTGTTGCAGCTGTACAATTCCTCACAAGGAGGCAGCAGTTAAATGCTGTGATCAGGTCGACCCCATTGCCATGGTACGCCACCTTTTACATATGAGAGTGAATGAGCTTTTTAGTACTGTAAACATGATTGTCTGCTATTCATTTTAGTCAGTTTTTTTGGAAACCTAAAATGGTGCCAGGGCTGTGTTTGCAGGCTACTTTTGGGTATATGAGTAGTCAAATTTCATAAAACCTCGTAAGATATTGAACTGAAAATGTATTTGACTTTAGGTAGCTGAAGTTTACAGTAGTAAGGCCAAGGATTGACATTCCATAGTTTACGAATCAAGCAATTAGATCAGTGGAACAGTTGAGAAAAATATGATCATGGCTCGGGGATAAAGTCAACCAAGAGAGGGGGGGGGGGGGTTCTCCTGCTCTGGTTTGAGGTGGAGAAATCTCCTAGTGCAAACCACAACTTTAGAGGAATATAGTTCTTCGATTGTGGTTTGTTCTATTGCACTAGGATATAAAAAAATATCGCGTCCATTTGCTGAGACCATAAGAAACAGCCTGAACTGTCTGTTGCCAGCAATCATCGAGTTCTTGGTTGCCTAATTACTGAGAAATTATCGAAGTTAACTTCTTACTACTAATTCTTTATTATGCCCAAGTAAATTGCTGCATCCACATTCCATCATTCTTGAAGTAGTTTGGATCATCCCGCTGTTATATTTCTAATTTGAAGTTTCCCCAGTAAGGTGACCTTCCCAGGAGTGTGCAGTATGTTTTTCATTTGCATTGGTTACGATATATGCATGGATGCTTGCTAAATTTCTGCACTAAAGAAGGCTTTAATACAATTAAGGCCTCTTATCCAGATGATTTGGTTACCAGATAATTTAATATAGTGGTTATCTAATTCTGTTCCTTTATCGTTTCTGTTTTTAGTCTATTGGAGCAGTGAATACAATTGTTAGAAGACCCAGCGATGGAAAGCTTATTGGTTACAACACAGATTATACAGGAGCTATCTCTGCCATTGAAGATGGGATAAGAGGTTTAAGATCTTTGGTTCTGGTTGAAATTCGGTTTAATGTTGTAACATAGAAGTGAAGTTAGCTGGCATGTCAGTTGTAACTAAAAGTGTAAGCTTCTCTCATGTGTAGGTTCCCAAGGTACGGGCGAGAACATTGCAGGTTCACCTTTATCTGGTAAACTTTTTGTTGTTATTGGTGCTGGTGGAGCTGGTAAGGCACTTGCTTATGGTGCTAAAGAAAAGGGTGCAAGAGTTGTCATAGCTAACCGCACTTATGGTAGGAAGTGATCCTCTTCTTGCTCATTATTGGAAGTGCAACTATTGATGAAAATGTTTTTGGAGTATGAAAATATGACATTTTTTTCTGCTTAATACCTAGATCGAGCTAGAGCACTTGCAGATTTGGTTGGAGGTGATGCTATCTCTCTAACCGACTTGGATACTTACCACCCTGAGGAAAGGATGGTTCTTGCTAACACAACCTCGATGGGGATGCATCCTAATGTCGATGAGGCACCCATCTCTAAGGTTTGCCTCATCCCAAAACTTTGACCATTTGATGCAATTGAGCATGCATATTTGTTTATGACTGCCTTTGTTGAAAATCCGTCTGTTTTATGTTTGGGTCGTACAATATTCTGTCTCCATTGCTGAAATACATCAAGTAGCAAGAGGACAGCTGTGTAACGTATTCAGATTATAGTTACTTTAAGCATGATCTGCCCATTGGTTGTGATTGCAATAATTTGCATAGATATTATTTTTATGAACTTGTATCTGTGCTTCTCATGCAGCAAGCTCTGCGCTCATATTCAGTGGTATTTGATGCGGTATATACTCCAAAAGTGACCAGACTCTTGCGAGAAGCAGAGGAGTGTGGCGCCTCTGTTGTAAGTGGTCTAGAGATGTTCATTCGGCAAGCGATGGGTCAGTTTGAACTGTTCACAGGCATGCCAGGTAAATGCAGTTATCTAGAGTGAATGGCTGTATATTGCTTGCATATATGGAATGGATGGCCTTACCGCCTTTGTTTTTTAATGAAGCACCTGAAAAGCTCATGCGGGATATAATAACCAGAACCACATAATGTTGACCGGCTGCTCCATTTCCCTTCAGCTGGTACCAAATTTATTCCAAGTAAGTTGAGCTAAGAAAGGAACCAGTATTTCTCTTTTCCCTGTTTGTCTTGTTGGATTCTTCACATGCACTGAGAATGTATCATGTTGTAATGAACAAAAATTAATTATACACAAGGAGCATCATTTGCCAGAATGCTGGGGATTAGTTACTGGATGTAATACTGAGAAAATGGAACATCAGTTGGGTGCGTAAGAGTCGGCAGTTTACTCATGAAATATAATGACATACAATTCATGCCAAAAAATAAAATGAAATAATGACATACAACCCCTATGAATAAATTTTGCCCTCCCCGCTTTCCAACTTTTTATTATCAATGCTGTGGTCAGCCATATTATGTACTCAACCACTGACTATTACATCATAAGGAGTTTATTTTGAACACAAATTACAGAAAGAAAAGTATGTTTGAACACAAACGCGATGTTAGTTACCAAGCACACTAAAATGGTAAATTGACTTCTGACAATGGGCTCTTCTTACACTTACGATTCTTTGCTAAAAACGCAAGCCAGCCTAGTTGATCTGGTTGGATCTCTTCCTTAGTCGTCATAACCAAGAAAAAAGATGGTGAATGCTAATCTAATCACGCATGCAGGTAGTTAGTAGTCACATTCAATAGCATGAAGAGCTCCTAGGCTCTCGAACAATGCATTCTATTCAATTAATTTTCGTTCCAGTTTGTGTTCTACCAAGAAGAAATTTGCTCATGTATCGAAGTAGAAGAAGATTTAGACACCAGTAAATCTTGTCATACGGCCGGACATAAAAGGTTAGCTTTATTCTAAAAAGGGGTTTCAAATATCGTCATACTTTCTTAGTTGGTTACATCCAGGGTGCTTCTTTTGTGAAAAAGCCAAAAAATTTACTCTTGATGGCAGCCAGCGGCACTGCAAAAGTGGTTTTAAAGTCTAGTATTTACTTTGTGATTGGAAGATTTAGGCCTCACATCCAAAAACCAACAATAGCATCAAAATAAAACAGATAGCAATATAAATTTAAAAAACAAACAACTACTACTGCCTTCCATATCAATAGCCGTATTTGATGTAGCAAAAAAAGCTAGGAGTTATCTTTTTTCCCATCCTGATAGCGAGAGCCTTTAATCTTTTCAGAAGGAATAAAAGACATTACCGTCACCAATATTGCATCATCAATCGAGAAGACCTTTGGCATCTATACTAACTAATCCATTCATACAAAACAAACATAATTGCACAAGTGCCTAAAAATTCGTACTCCAATTTCTAAAACAATAAAGAACAGTTGAGGCTCATCTCCACAAAGTCCAAATAATGTCACGCCATTTTCGTAAGGAATTCTAATACAGTATACTAACAACAAAATATTAAGATCTACTGATTCAGTCAAGAATTGATTTTCGACAGTGTAAGAGACCTTTTGTTGTCATAAAGAACTTCTTGAAGAATACAACACAAGTGTCGTACTATAATAGCTAGAGAGGAGAAGATTCATGCCAAAAAAGAAATAAAGCTAGAACTAGAAAGCAAGTCTAGATTTTCAACAGATCCATTCTTTATTTACATACAGCAATCACTCCACGGCAGTCAGAAATAAAAGGACTGCTGAAACTCGTCCATGTCCATGCTTACAGCGTATCTATGTATTATGGTGAAAGGGCACTTAACCCTTATGAAAATATACTCTTAAAGAGACAATTTTGCTTCTTCTCTTTACTGATAAATTTACATTCTTTTTTCATTTGTCATTTACTTTCTCGTGATGTATGGTAGGCCTTGTTTTCTCCAATGTAAAAAAAATTAGCTACTGAGATATTAAGGTTAAAATCGTCTTATAATTAAGTTGCATATGGGTTAAGACTTAAGACTTAAAAACATATTTTCATAATTCATAATGCAATTTCACACTTGCCCTGATCAAAATTAAAGGAGAATTTATAGCGTCCGGCGCTCTTGTGCTCCGTGGCGCGGGCTATTTTTGCCATTCTCCCGGCCTCTCCCTCCTCTCTTTTCGTTTTCCCAAATTCAGAGCAAAACTGGCGCCACTTTCGACCTAGCCAGTAGGCTTAATTTGTCTGTAATCCCTACTCCTCTCCCTCTCTGGGTTCCCATTTCCGCCTTCTCTCACTTTTCTAGGTCCTCGAGTGGCGAATTCTCTCGAGCGTGTTCATTTGGAGGTACAAAAATTCAACCTTTTCAGTCTCAGTGTGCGTTATTTGAGTAAATCTTTCCTTTTAACACAATTTTTTCGTAATTGCGCCATCCAGCGAAAATCACCACACTTGCTGTTGCTTTTGTGGTTTTTTTAACCATTTTATGTCGTTTTACGTACTGTCCTTGGTTAATTTTCGTGTTAGTATGTGATTAGGAGTTCGATTAATCGTAAAGTTTGGTTTTTTAACGGGTTGGGGTTCATTTAGGGAATTGTTCTGGTTTTGGAAATTAGGTTACATCTAGTCTTCATGCTGAACTCTGATCTCACTCGTTTTTCCACGTGTTGGCACTTTTAAATTTTTTTTTTCTGTGCGGGATACTTGCTTGAGAGATGCTGACGGGTGGCTAATACTGTTTGTTGCTGAAGGATTTGTACTAGCGGGAAGTGTAATACTCCCTCCGTCCCACATTAGATGCTCCATGTGGTTTTCAAATTTAGTCCATTTTGAATAATTAAATGGAGTTATTAACGTAGGACGGAGGGTGAAAACTCCATTTGGTTTTCCAGATTTAGTTCAAGATTTAGTTCATTTTGAAAAGCAAAATGGAGGTATTAATGTGGACGGAGGGTGAAAGTTCTATTTGATTTTTCAAATTTAGTTATTTTTGAAAAGCCAAATGGAGGTTGGAAGATGGGACAGAGGGAGTATAACGCAAAGCTTGTATATTATTATCTGGTTTTATATTTTTATAAAGACGATGTTGTCTTCTTCGGTTAATTGCATATTGAGTGCTTATATGTGCATTGTAACTTTGTTGTTTTTATTAGAATATTGGATCTTATTAGAAGTTAAACTCTAGTGAATTGTTGGTTGTAGTATCAGAGTTGCATTTAGATTGCTAAATAGCTCGACCTTTTTATCCTTGATTAGGACGAGTAACCAAAAGTAGTGGTTATAAATGCGATATTTGATTATTTCACTTTGCAATATTTATTTGTTTCACTTCGTTAATATGTTTCTAAAGATGTCAGTATGCTTTATGCTGCGTAATTATTTAAGCACACTTGGTGTTATCTGGATGGACATTGTGTGAAGCCTATACTTTTTCTTAATATGCAGAATTTTTTTTTCTTTCTCTGCTGAAAGAGGATTAAAAAAGGCAAGAGCATGCAGTTCTTCGTCATGTTCATTTCTCTATTCAAAGCAAACATCAGTTAATGGTGTAGTAGTATGGCTCTGATACTTTTCATGTGAAGCACACAATACCCATTATCGTTGGGCCATTCGTGAAAAATGGAGTGCAACAAGGTAGAGGCTATTCGAGCAAAGGAAATTGCTGAAAAGAAAATGCAAGGGAAGGACTTTATTGCAGCTCGGAAGATTGCCCAAAAAGCGCAACAGATTTTTCCTGAGCTCGAGAACATATCTCAGATGCTAGCTGTTTGTGAGATTCATTGTGCTGCAGCAGTGAAGGTTGGGGTTACTGAAATGGATTGGTACGGGATTCTTCAAGTGGCAGTGAATGCTGATGAAGTGACCATAAAAAAACAGTTCAGGAAGCTTGCCCTTTTACTGCATCCTGACAAAAATAAATATGCTGAAGCTGAAGCTGCCTTTAAGCTAATAGGACAAGCTCAGACTGTGCTACTGGACTCGAAGAAGAGGTGGGAACATAACATGAAAAGGAAATTTGTAGCACAGAAGACTGTGGTAAAGCAGCAGCCTGTGTCTTCAAGGAAACGTTCTTATACTAGAAGTCAAAATGACTATATCAACAACCCTATGAATACTGCTTACAGTTCAGGTTCTCATCAGCAGAAAACTGTTGATGCTTTCTGGACAATGTGTCCCTTTTGTGGTTTAAAATATCAATATTATCGAACTATTTTGAATAGGTCTCTCCGCTGCCAGAAGTGCATGAACATTTTTGTGGCACTGGACATGAATGTTCAGGGAGGGAGTGCTGGTGTTAATTCAGGATTCCAACAGTATTATTATAACGTTCCTTTGAAGAAAGAAGTTCCTAATCAAGGTGTTCAAAATGGGTGCCAACAGGGTGATGTTAGGGGTTCGTTTAACAGTGGGGGCTTTGGAGTAAACTTTCAAGCAGCTAATGGATCCCAGTTTAGCTCAAAGACAGGGCGAAACATGAAACCTGGAACTGGTGCGGAAAATAAGCAGACAGAAAATGGCTTTAACAATGATGATGTTCTAAAACATGCAGCTGGACGACAAACTGCAAAACCATCAGTGACAGGAAATAAAAAGAAAGGAAGGAAGGTGGATGTGGAATCTAGTGAGAGTTGTGATACTAGTAGCACAGATGATGGAGAGATTAACTTGGGATGTGATAATTTATCTACATTCCAGAATGATGAAGCCATTGGCTCTCGATATCCTAGGAGATCAACAAGGCAAAAGCAGCATGTTGCTTATAGGGAAGGTGAAAGTGATGATGCTGAAGAGGATAATGAAGATGAAAGTGATAATTATAGTGAAGATGTTCACTGTGGTGATGGTGATTTTGCGAATTTTCGGTCTTCAAAAAGACCAAAACCTGACACAAACAGGAAGATGCCAGTGTCAAATGGTGATAGCGGGAAAAGCAAAGGTTCAGAAGATGGGAGGGAAGTTGTTCATGAAGCAGGCCTACCAAATGGAAGTCAAAGAGAGGACAAGGAACCTGGTAAAGATGACAGAAATGTAGAGGTTCCTGAACCAGAATTTTATGACTTTGACCATGACAGGACTGAGGAAAAATTTGAAGTAGATCAGATATGGGCACTGTATGACGATAAGGATGGCATGCCCAGATTCTACGCTAGGATTGATAAAGTTGACTCGTCTAGGTTTAAGCTGCAGTTTACATGGCTGGAGCCCCGTCCTGCACACAAGGACGAGAAAAATTGGAGTAAGGCAGAACTGCCTTTTGCCTGTGGAACATTTAAGCTCGGAAACTCAGAAACTTGCGAAAACGTTTCTATGTTTTCTTATCTTGTTTCATGGTGGAAAGGCAAACCCAGGAATACTTATCGAGTATGTCCTAGGCAGGGTGATGTCTGGGCAATCTTTAAACATTGGGACATTAAGTGGAGCTCTGACCCAGAGAAGCATGGGAGCTACAATTATGAGGTTGTTGAGGCCCTTTCTGACTATGATGAGAGTTGTGGTGTTGAAGTCGCCTACTTGGTTAAGTTGAAAGGCTTTACAAGTTTGTTTCGGAGAGTGACTAATGACTCTTTTTTAATTCCTTCTAGAGAATTGCTTAGATTTTCCCACAAGATCCCTGCTTATAGGTTGGCTAGTAAAGAAAAAAAACCTGCTCCAGAAGGATCCGTTGAACTTGATCCAGCTGCCTCTCCATCTGAACTTGAAGAGTTTGAAGTTTTGCATTCCAAGTCTCAGTGTGGAGAGAAAGACTCCACGTCTTGCTCTGATAAGCCCAACAATTGTTCTCAGGAGGCTTCTTATGAAAAGGATACCTTGCCCATGGAAAATCCAGGTCCGAGGGTATATTCTCCCAGGAAAGTGAGCAGGACAAGTTCCAAAGAAAAACATTTTTCTAGTTGAAAATCCATCTGTTGCCAATTTCAAATTGTGGGAAGAATGGTAGGAATGCTGTTTATCTGATAGTCAATAGAACAGCGACTTGTTGGTAGTCTGATGTTTCAAGCTCAGGAGAATTGCAATCTCTATGGGGTTTCTTCTCCTGCCTCTAATGCCAAAGAAACATGTGCCATACAGTGTTCAAAAGTCCATGATTTTGAGAGAACATATTAGACCTGGTAGTTTCTGGGGTGAGATGGATTGCTCAAGTTCTAGGGTGGAGGAGGTTGACACTGAAAGGTTTTCTGTGCATCCTACACTTCATCCTACAAAGGAGGGGTGCCTATGTGCCGTGGAACGTTTAAGCTTGGTGTATGATGCACGTGACACAGATGCACCTTTCTTTCCTGAAATGCTTGAGGATTCACCAGGACATACCCTAGGAAGGTGAATTTTTGCCCCTATATAAGGTTGGAGATATTGGCAGCCTCTTTCCATGTTGATGAATCATAAAATATGAAATGAATGGATTTTTTAGACTTTTAGTATTTGATGTTTTTTTAAGTCGATAAGTATCTGAATTGTGATTCAGCACTTGTGGTCATTGCCGGGGTCTGAAATATGCATATATGAAGTGTAAATGCTGTTTCCAAGAGTTGTATTCTTGGGAATTTGTGTTTGATTGTTTGCAGGCACTCCCTCAGTAAGTAGAGGGTTTGTAGCCGAGAAACATGAAGGTATGTATAAGGCACACGGAGCTGATGTTGTACACCAGGCGCTCCCAGCTCACAGATCAAGAAAATGCATTCCTGGAGCCTTCTCTTGTGCAAGTGAAGGATGAGGCCGAGTATGATACGGCTATGCCAGCCCGATTCCAATCAAGCTGTGAACCGCTCCTCGTCTTACTGTTTTGAGGGTGTTCACAGCTATAGCATGCCAAGGTCTGATGGAGAAGCAAAAAGAGGAAGATGTTGACATGCTACAGCTTTGAACACCCTAAAAAATGGTGAGCTGAGAGGTGTTTCCGTAGCTGTGTTCGAGTCTGGCCGTCCTGGCCGATTCAGATCAGGCCTTATTTTCTGATGGAGAAGGTTGCCGGGATTGCCTAGCATACCGTTTCGGAATTGTAAGAAACAGTGTTTTGCCATTGTGGTTGTCTGGTATTTGATTTCTATAGATCCATTTTCCTATAGCTTAATGCTGTAGATACAGGTATGGATAATAAACAAAATCATTCGCATGCAACGGATGTGCGGGAAATTGCCTGCATGACCTCATTTCAACTGTTATTCCTCCCAACTAATCAACTTTAAAAGTCAAATTTGTTATTTATAATTATAGGTATCAAATTAATTGCATGAAAGCTATATCAAAAACAAAATTGCTTCCCCATAATAACATACTCCCTCATGACCGACTTTGGAATGAAGCCTATGTGCATTTGAAAAAACGGATCCCTCATTAGATGGCTGACTTTGCTCCCTCATGACTTAAAACATGGAAGATGGGGGACTTCTTTTCTCCCAAAAATTTAACTAATTTTTAAATGCAGACGGGTTTTAGTGAACAGAGCGTAACATACACGAGAATTGTCGATGGCATCAAGTGGGGTACAAAACCTACCGACAAAATAAATAGGGACATAACTAAAACAAAAAAGGGGGGCATCCGAGAATCGAACTCGGTACCTCTAGCATCATAAGCGAGAATCGTAGCACCAGACCAAATGCCGTTATAACTGACACGGCTCTCCATCATCTCCTTCCGTTACCATCCTTCTGGATATCATCCTCTGCCGCTTCGCTTTTGGAGACCTCATTTTCTCGGGATTCAAGAAGGTATGCTTTCAAGTCCAAGCCCTTTCGTGTTTCCGTTGCCCATCATAATACCTTCTTCCTTTTTCCTGTATAACTTTGCGATTCGTCTTTCGATTTTCTTGGGGCATATATTGACTTATTGTTTTTTGCTATCTAACTACAAATGGTTCCCCTATACTCGGGATTTCAGAATTGTTTGAATATTATGGTTTTTTGGAGAAGGTATTGAATTCATAGTGTCCAAGCTGCAATCTTTTGTTCTTGTTCGCACTTTTGTCTCGTAAAAGTTCATCTTTAGCGAGTTAGAGGGCCTGTTTGTTTTGTAATACGACCTGTTTTGAACAAAATTGAGATTTTGGGTGATAAGAGTTGGGTAATTCATTCTGTTGTGCCTTCCGCCTGAACCATAAAACAAAATGTACATATAGCTGAAGGTGTTGTTTTATTTTCAGGTTGAGACTTTTTGTACAATAATTCTGTTATATCAGCTTAATGTGCTTTCATGAATACGTAAAATCAGATCCTGCACGTAAATAAGCTCATGAAACCCTAAAATTAATGTAATTTGTTATGTTGTTTTTTCTCAAATGCTAAATCTAGGGGCAACTGTTCAAGATTTTGATTATTGCAGAGTTGCGATTGTATGGGAAGCGTATTGGTAAATAAGTGGTACAAGCTAATCAAATGAAGAAATCTGGGGATGCTGCTGAAGCTTCATCATCGCAGAGAATAATTGTGGAAGCAGTGAAGCCGAACTCTAAAATTGGGAAAAAAGGAAATAAAGGTCGACGCTATGGGAAAAAAGTGAAATTATCTAGCACTTCAAAATTTGAAAATCAGAGTCATAATGAGGTGGAACATGACAAAGTTCATAAGGAATCAGCTATTTGTGGTGTTCACAATAATATTGAAGCAAAGGAGGTTTTTCAGGACATAGTGTTAAACAAGTGCACTACTAATTTTAAGAATAAAAATCCCAAGAGTGGTGTTGAAGTTTCAAATCCATTGTCATCCAAAATGGTAATTTCTGAAAAGTTGAAGCCTGCAAGAGCAATTGGGAAGAGAAATCATCCAGGCTTGAAGTCAAGAAATCCTATGGATGTATCAGGAACTGCAAAGTCTCCAAATTGGAGTTCTGATGTGCTAGACAACAATACTGGGAAGTCTTTCAATCAGAAAGTTGAGAGTTTGCAGGAGCTTGGAGAATCCAAAGGTGCTTCAATGTGCAAAAATTTCAATACTGCTAGTCAACATAAAGTCAAGAAATCTTCAAATCATAATTTGTCTAAGTCACACAAAACGAAGGCTATTTTCGAGGCATTGAAATCCAAGGAGAAAATTGTGAAAAAGCATGCAAGTAAAAGGGCGAATTATCCCAGTGGCAGATTAGGTAGTAGAGCGGGAGCCCACACCAGGGAAAGAAAACGAGAAGAGTTGGGTGGGTTGATTTTTATGTGTAGTAAGAAGACAAAGCCTGATTGTTTTCGTTATATGGTAATGGGCCTCCCCGCAGGTAGAAAAGAACTTATGAGCAGCATTAAGCCTGGCGTGAAGCTGTTCCTTTATGATTATGACCTCAGGCTGTTGTATGGGATATATGAGGCAACTTCATCCAGTGGCATGAGTCTTGAACCTGATGCTTTTCGTGGGTCATTTCCCGCACAGGTATTGGTTATGATCCATTCCATCTTATGTACTAGCTTTCGTTGTACTGTAATATGTAGCAATGAGTTTGATAATTGATATCCATCTGCAGGTTCGCTTTCAAGTGTATGAAGATTGTTATCCGCTGCCTGAGAATATATTTAAGAGGGCAATCAGAGACAGCTATAATGAAAAGACTCACAAGTTCAAATTCGAACTTACTGTCAAGCAGGTGATTAATTGTCTTTTTGTCCATCTTTCTAAACTTGTATCTTCATTATCGTCACGATAATTACACCTTTTAGCCCAAGTGATAACCTATTGCCTGCTGCAGCTGCCTAGGACTTTTATAGTGCACATTAGTTTTAACGCGCGGAGAGCACCAGGCTGGATGGCTTACTTGACGGAATAGTCAATGCCTACATTGCATTGCAGCTGGCCGGTTTATTTGCTCGGACACACTTGTACATAATATGGTTGCATGGACGGCCTTATTTAGTTTCCCTTTGTGATGACTTGTAGAAATGCACGTGCTGACAGGACCTTACAATCTAGAATGGAGCTATTTGGACGAGAAGTTATTAGCTGCGCGCCGCGCATGGGCACAGTGTGCTCATCACCAATGGGTGATGAGCACATCTCCCCTGCTTGCGGGTCCCATATGGCAATCATGACAAGCAGGGGAGATGTGCCCATCACCTATTGGTGATGAGCACACTGTTCCCCCTGCGCGGCGCGTAGCCAATAATTTTCCCTATTTGGACCCCCTTAAACTCCTATGCCCCCAGTTTCCCCCCATCCCCCATCTATTTTTATCCTTCTTTATTGCTCCCACCCCCATCCTTCCCCCACTAATATTCTCACCATCCCCCAACACCCTAAAACACTCTCTCTCTCTCTCATTCCCTCTTTTTCCTCCCAATAGAGTCACCGGCAGGCCAATGGCAGCAGACCTCTGGCGGCCGACCTCCTCATCTTCTCCATCTCCTTCTTGCTCTTTGGCTGGCCGGTCGCCTTTTCAATTGGGTCGTGAACAACCCTCATCTGGCAACAACTGCATGAGATCCGGCAGTTCACTCCCTGTCAGAGGGTTTCGGGGACTTATTCCTGCCAAATTACATAAGCATAATGGGGTTCTCTCCCTGTCATATGAAGCTAGTAAGAAATGAGAAGAAGGATTTCTGAGATGAGGGTTTCGGGGACAAATCCCCGAAATATTACAAAATCACAATGGGGATCACTCCCCGTAATATGCCAGTAAAAATCCGAGAAGGGGACTTTCTGGGCAGAGGGTATAGGGGACGGATCCCCAACAGAATGCAGAAACGTGACAGGGACCACTCCCTGTAAAAAATATTTAGCTTATTATTTGGAAAATTGGGGTATGGGTGAGAGATTCTCAGTTTTATTCCTGGGGTGCAGAAGTAACAGGGACAGAGGAGATTCTTGGGGTCAAAATGGCCTTGTTCTACAATCTATAGTACTATTCATTACCATTGTTATTGTTGCTGTAATAAAGTTACCACAATTATTCATCTTCAATTACTGAAATTTTACATATGGAATTGGACTCTTACACCTCATCATTGATCATGAATCTTTTTCCTATATGCTTAGAAGACTAATGGTATTAATTAGCATTATCATTAGTTTTTCAATATGGGATTCCCACAAGATGTCAAATTATCTCAATTGCCATTTTGTTCTAGTAGGATTACTAATTAGGTAGAGGACAGATAGAGGGTATTTGTGAGAACACAGCATGAAATTGTCCGTTCCATCTCTTTTAATAGTTGTATAGGTTTGTGAATTATCTTCGCATGATAGCTAAGTTGGTATA
Organism: Houttuynia cordata; assembly: GCA_039654745.1. Taxonomy (NCBI): domain Eukaryota; kingdom Viridiplantae; phylum Streptophyta; class Magnoliopsida; order Piperales; family Saururaceae; genus Houttuynia; species Houttuynia cordata. The sequence continues at coordinate 27,677,646 of CM077503.1, forward strand.
TTTATTGAAATTTGAGGGCCATTCGTGGAAGTTGTCTGGGTTGTAAAATAGTGTCAGCAAATCAGTGTCTATCATCTGGCAATTTCCACCACTTAGCCTGATCAAGTATGGGTTAATTGTTCAGGTGCACAGGTTGATTGAACTCTTCCAGCCTGCCCCTCAACCTCAATCAAGGGAACGAACTCGATCACAAAGTCCTGTTCCACGAAGATCAATTACAGAGAGACATGAAGGTTCATCACCGGCAGGCTGCGCTGATTTTTTTGGCAGATATCCAGACATGCACAGAGAATCGAGGGGGTATTATGTTACACTTCCACACAGCCAATATGTGCATTTTCCATCAATGCAAGAGGAGACCATTCCAATACAGGGACAGATAAGTCCTTGTGATCCCCGGTTCCTGGCTGAGAAAGAGTGCCCAACCATTGGTCTGCTGCATGAGACAATTCCTCCCGCCCGTGCTTCTTTTGTAGCTTCCTCGAGTGCTTCAGCTTTGTACCGTCATGGCACTATCTCGATAGATCCATATTTTGTGCAGGTCAGGCAAAAGGACATTGATTTAGAACTTTACCCTCCACTACGAAGGAGTGATTCATATCTTGATGACACAGATTACAGGGAGAGAGTTACTGTTAACAGAGTAGTGGTTGCACCAACTTTTGATCACCCAACATCTACCCACTCGAGTTATGTGTCACCCCAAAGAGCAATCAATGAGTATGGTGATCTTTTGGACTGTGAAAGGGCTGTTGTTGATGAAGCCAGAAGGTTGAGGGTTTTGGCAGAATATGACCATAGGCATGACTTGCGGAGAAGCACAGATTTGCATCCAATGTATGTTTCAGGGGAGAGGAGAGAACCCTTCTTGCATGGAAGGGACGATCAAGGGTACCTGCCTGTTCCAGCTTGGTATCCGTCGTATAGATTATAGACACTGAATAGGATAAATCTTTAGGTTTATAATGGTTATTTTCTAACCGTTTGGATTTAGTGCAATGCCATTGTCCACAATCATTGTTGTGGGCCTTGATGTTCAAACAATATAAATCTTTGCGCCAAATACAGGACACAAAAATCCTGCTCTCCTGCATATTCTGATCCAAGACATGATATTTGAAAAAGTTCAGTTTATCGTAAGTTTCATGTAATGCAGAGCAAGGCAGGTTGTGCAGGGCTGCCAGCATTCAGGTTCTTTTTCTTTCTCTTCTTTTTTGGGTAGACAGCCAACATTCAGGTTCATTGGACGAGTCATCCTGCATAGCAGCAGGAAGTTGGAGACTTTTAAGTCAAAGCTAAAGCGGGAAGGAGTTTCAGCTGGCTTCCGCTTTGTGCAAGTTCTCTTGTTCAGGCCTCTATTTTGTTTAAAACTTGGCCGGATGAATCTTCATACGCAGCCTTGGACATTTTTTATGTCATTTTACCTGTTTAATAAAATCTTTGACCTCTGTTTAGATGTCTAACTGCTATTCCTTTTCCTTCTTCATTCCCATCCTTCCTATCTTGCTAGTTCCCAGTATTCTCTATTCTCCTCTCCTCCTCGTTCCTATTCTTCCCACATTTCCTTCTTTCCCCATTTAAGGAGGTTTTCATGATATGAAAATTGTTTGTTGACACGCTTGCAGTAATAGCCGCATTAGCCTACGTGCGGGTATCGATGATGATGGATAACTTCCGTCTGTATGAGGCCTTTGCTCTTAATGGCTGGCAAGCTCTGCGTGTCGGCCAGGCTCCAGCCTCACTTATATTGCAAGGTCGCCTATCGATAATAATAGTTTCTAAAAAAAGGTAGCCTGGCGGTGATCTTAGTCAGTGATCACCTTTCCCGGTGAAGTTAGAGAGCTTCATGGCCAAATTGCTATAGTTGGACAAGTCTAATTTGTATGCACCTTCCGAAGTCAATCTTTGCATGTGCATGATGTCATTACGCATGGAACCTCTGAATGACGAGAGAAGGTTCATCTTTTCGATCTATGGGTATAGGCGGGCCTCAGGGTCGGCCTCTTTGGACTTTGATAATGCTGCGGTGGTTGGGAGACCGCGCAGCAGGTTCGCGCTCATAAGCGACTGATATTCATAATAGGTCAGAGCAGAAAGGGACATGGCGCCTGCGTAGTTTTACTAGCACCTTTGCCTTGACAGCCATTAACACCCCTATAATATCCAATCATCAGGCAAGATGGAGTTATGGTATACATCGGTAGCCTGGGCAGGCGGCTGCCCAGGTTTAGTGGTAGGGCCCACACTATTGATGGTAGGGCCCACAGATCAGACCTATCAGAGTTATGAACCCTACCTAAAGCCTGGGTAGCCGCCTGCCCAGGCTCCCGGTTTATACATTTTTTCTCAGGCATGTATACAATCTACGTCCTAAGATCCGAGTGAACCAATACACAGGAATCACGCAATTGCATGGCCACAACTGAACCAGTAATCTGAAAGCAAACTGAGGCAAATATACACTAACATACACTACCCTTATTTCATCATATATAAACTCGGTCTTGACGTATAGCTCATGAATAATTGCATGCAACTGAAGAATATATATATATATATATATATATATATATATATATATATATATATATATATATATATATATATATATATATATATATAGCAATATTCATGTCTTACGTGCGGTGGATTACAATCTTAGAAACCTGGGCAGCGACTAGGCATGGGCGGCGGTGCCGGTTCTTGGTTAATAACGACGACAGGCTCAGGGGCGGGCACCGGCGTTTCAGAGAAATCCGGTGAAGGCGGAAACTGCACCGGAGAAATATCAAAGAAGATGGGGCCTGGTGTTGGCCCCGCAGCTGCTATTACGTCGGCGGTGGCGCTGGGCTTAGGCGCGGCCGCTCTAATGGCCTCGGCCTGTGCATTGGTGAAAATACACGTCGTCTTTCTAACCTCCCCTTCGTCTCCGGTCAGCACGTCGATGCCTCCCATCTTAACCATCGACTTGGCGAACTGCTTCAAGAACCGCCGAGGGTCCTGAAGCCTCTTAACGATCCGGGCGGCCTCTGGGTCGGTCAAGAGTGCCGCATCGGTCTCAAGGAGGCCTCTGTGTCTGAGGAGCGCTTCGTAGTAACGGCTGTCGAAGTCGTTAGGGCTGAGAGGGTCCAAGGGCACCGGAGCAACGAAGGCGGGTCGTGTAGCTAGAGGAGGGCACCCCATCTTGAGGAACTCGGCATAGGCAGGGTGCAGGCTCGGGTCTTGGTCTCCTTTTCCTGTGAAGTTGTAGAGCCTGGCGTCGTAGAACTGACAGTGAGCCACTCCGAACGTGTGTGCACCTGCCAAACCAGTTTGATCAGTTGGAGCTTCAGCATGATAATAGTGTAATTGCTATGTCAGCAATTGTTTAGCAGCTGTGAGAAAACATGCTAGCTAGAATTCGTGATCAAGTAATTAGTTTACCGGATAGTGCAACCAGATCTTTGACATCGAGCCCTTTGCTTTCGAAGAAAAATTTGAGGGTGGTGAAGTTTGAGTAGGGATGTGGCCTGTTGCATGGGACTTCGGAGAGACGTGAAAAAAAGCCATCCCTTCTTCCAGTGTAGACAGGCCACATAGGCTTCTGGAACTGCTCATGCAAGACATGCATCACGCATACAAGGCGATGATATCATACGTGTATTACACAAACAAAAGAGGAAAGGAATGATCTAAACAAGCTTGGTTATTGATTATCTTACTTGAAAGGAAACGGCATCTCTGGCTGATAGAGCGATAATGTCGGCACACGAAACAACCCCCGGGCATTCTTGCTCCAACTGTTCTTTCATTTGCTCGACTTCAACATATGCTAATCCAAACCTGTTCGCAGGGTCTCCCCTTTCAGGAACTTCATTGTTAAAAAACTGGGTCAGAAGTATGGAAGCGTCGCAGCCCTGCACACCAAATTTAATATACAAATGACAAAAAAAAAAGTTGTTTAGATCTTCGTCCAAATTAAACACCAGTTTACTCCCTCTATTAATGCATCTCATCAAGGGCGTAGACATACGTACCCTGACGAAACAATCAACAAAGTGTTGCTTTAGTAATCGTGGTCCTATTACAGGGAAACTCCGAACCAAGCTCCATGTCATATCCCTCACAATCTCCTCGGCTCGAGGGCAAGTCTCATTGTAGAAATTCAGTCTCAAACCGGAATGTTGTTTGCAAGTACTTCCTGCAACCAAAACATTTCCTACAACTAATACACAGATCACTACCAGGTCAAACCGGATAAGGAAAGTTTCCTTCATCTTGTCAAGCTAAGTGGAACAACTCCCTGGTCCTATACCAGCTGTTACAGAGGAATCCATACTTATAGCTAGGCAGCTGCAATTGGTCAAGTAGTGGATTTCCATTCTGTGGATGGTTTATTATCAGTTGTCAACTGTGGAACTATTATTCTTGACTTCTCCCCTGTGCTTCAGCTGGAAAGTCATGCCAAGGAAAGGTCATGGCATGTGCTTTATTTGGGTGAAGATGAAGTTACAACTATATGTCTGCCTTTTCGGTGAACCAAAAGTGGCTCTCGATAAGATGTAAACGAGAAGCATTTCATGCATGTATAAACACGAATGCAAGTTCACGTGCAGACCAAGTGAAACAGTTGAATGTAATGATGCAAGTTCATAAGCGATACTCAAGATTAACCTATAACTAATATTCGGAATAAACTTCGGATCTGGTTTTTGTCTCGTGAAATGGAATCTACTAGAAACAGTCAAAAGCATATAAATATAGAGAGGACCTGTTTAACTAGCTTAAGCAGTTTGCCTAGAATCAAAGCCTGATAAATTCCCTATTTTTCTCTTGTAAGTTGTAACGATAAGGATGAACTGATTCGACCGGAGCGTTTTGTATGGTACGATTTGTTTGCTAAAAGTTTTGTACTGTACAATCGTAATCTTGTAAGGATAAGGACATGCATATTCCTGCGCAGCAAAACGTGAGCTCTAAGACTCAAAAGGAGTGGGACCAAGTGTGATGATTCATGCATAAGATTTTTTTTATGATACACTTTTAGAGATTAAGAACTTGTTGGGCTTGCTTTTGTAATAAAACATAAAATGGTCCAACTATCTCAATTGACACTGTTTGTGGACTTTTAGAACTGTTTGGGTAATGGGCCTGACTCAGAATACTCATTAGGTGTGGTTTTAAGTGACAAATCTGAACCATTGGATAACCTATGGATGGATTGTCAGGATTTTAGGGTTCTTAACTATGGTGCCCTGGTTTAGTTAAAAATACACTATTAGCCCATCCTAATATGGTATTTTAAGCGAGATTACTCTCAGCCAAATTCTAAACCAGAAACTCATTGTTGGTTCTGAAGAAGATTAGCATAAGATTAGCAGGAAGACTCATTCGAAGGTTCTAATGGCTACAAGTATGCCTAAATCTTTTAAAGTTTAACAATTGGTATCAGGAGCAATACTGGTGCAAACGCGTCGGACAGCCGCCATTCTGCAGGCCGGAGCATACGCACCGGCCAGAGCCGTCGCTGCGCAGACGCATTGGCCAGAGCCGCCGCCACCAGGCGTTGGGCTCTGGCTAGATTCGTTTGCACAGTCCTCAGCTAGAGCCACCGCCGCCATACGTTGGGCTCTGGCCGGCGCCGCCTTTGCGCCAGCCATTCGGATTCGTTCGCACAGTCCAACGGCGGATAAAAAATTTACCTATGAGCGTGCGCCGACTTCGAGTTTTTTCGGCGCGTTGTGGCTTCCGGTTGTCGCCCTTGTCTCCGATCTTGCCAAGCACTAAACAGCGCCGCATCTTCACCGTGTTTGGGCGCTCGCCGGCGCCGCCGCTGTGCACAAGCCACCGTCGTCTTGCGCCGCATTTGGGATGGTCGTCGTCGGGCGGCGTGTTTTCCCCCTTTTCGGACGGCGGCCAAGAAAAGGGATTCTAGGGTTCCACCATGTGTCGGGAGTACCCATATTAATAACATCGTTGAACTTCAAATACCACTGTCGGGAGGCCTGTTTCAGTCCATATATTGACTTCTTGAGTCTACAAACCAGATGACTTCCTTTATCGGAGGTGAATCCTTTAGGCTGAGTCATATACACCTCCTCCTCAAGATCCTCAATCAAGAACGCCGTCTTGACATCCATTTGATGTAATTCCAAGACAAAATGAGCGACAAGGGCCAATGAATATGTAAGAGGATCTTTAATGAGTTCAACATTCTCGTCAGACTCCTGGAGGTATACAAAATAGTCAGAGGGGAGTGCAGGTTTCCTTACTCTTGAGGATCGTCGAAGTCATATTTCATCAACAGGCAGTGGTGCCTGTTGTAAGGACCCTCACCTTAAACTGATTCAATTTGGTGTTAATTATCAGTTATCGTATGGTTTAAGTGTTTTTTATTTAACTTAGTGGTTTTTGAAAATAAATGGGTTTACAAAGGTTTTAATCAAAATCAACTTCACAATTATGAATTTTAAGTGATTTTAGATCAAACCTGAATTTTTGAGATTTTTTACCAATTTTTCAAAAATTAGGGTTTGACGGGACCCCTGCGGGCCCCGCCGTCCAAAATTAGGTTTTTGTGACCAAAATGCCCCAGACATTAAAAAAAGTCATTGTAAAAATTTTCAGAATTTTCTAGACTTAATTTCGGATTAAAATAGCTAAATTTTCCAATTTTAACCAAAAACCCTATTTTCACCCCATATTTTACTTAGGGTTATCCCAACTTTTTCTATGAAAGGAAAGTGTTGTGCCCTTTCCCAATTTGGGAATAGGCTTGGCTGGGAGATTAGGATCCTCTTTCCCCATTGCTTGAAAAGGAAATGATTAAAGGTATTTAGCCTAATCTCTCCTTATTTCTTTAAGGTTTTACTTGAGCATTCTTTAATCTTGATTGTTTCAATCTATTTTGAAAGCATAAAAACTACTATTTTATACTTCTTTATTAAGCCCTAATCTTCAAAATCATGTGTTTATGCTTTTAAAAACCCTAGATCTAAGGTTTTCATTTGGTTTTCAAAGCTAAGTGGTGATTAGTAGAGTATTAATATAAAATCGTCTTTTTGGAAGGTGTTGGAGGTGATTGAAGGTTCATTCTAATCAAGTCAAGGTAATGAGTTCTTTAATCTCAACTTTGGGTAGTGAATGGTTTGTTTTAATAGTTTTTACTTGAATGAGTGTTCTTGTTTAGGGCTCTAATGGTGGGTTTAATAAATGTTAATCTTTTGCTATGATTTCTTGGGGTTTCATCTTAGAATGATATGTGGATATGTTCTGGAATGTTTGATGGGTTTTTATTAATGTTTGAAGCATGTATTAAGCTTTCAAGATGTGTTAATGGAGTCTCGGTTTTTTGAAATTTTGAAAATGGAAGAGATGACCCGCGATCATCTTCTCGGTTTTGATTTGCAGCCCGATTTTCAAATGGTCATAACTTTTTACTCCGAACTCCTAATTATGTGTGATTGGTGGCGTTGGAAAGCTGACTTATTGAACTTTAAAAAGAACTTTTAATCAATCTAATCTGAGATCTTTGCACAAAGTTATGAAGATTCAAATATTATAGTTACTTTTGGCCTCCTTATTGCATCTTACTTTTATTTTTTTTTCTAAAAAAACCAAAAATTACATTAAAGTACCACTAATTCTAATCAAACACCAACATAAACATATGTTAAAGGACATACAGAATGTATAATTCATGCATAGGTCATATGGCTTATGAGGAATTGAGGTGATCATGTTATGTTTTATTGTATGGTAAAAGAACATGCTTGTAGAAGTAAGCCTTCAACTCTACATTGATGGATTTAAACTTGATGATAGAAATTGCTTTGATTTCAGTTAGAATCGTTATTTTGGAAGGTATTTAAGCATGCAAATATTGCTCAATGAGTTTATGTCGAAACATGAATCATGTGATCAGAATATGCATGAATATACACACACATGAGAATCTATTATGAGATTTTAGTTGATTATGCTTTGATTATGATGCATGAGGGGATGGATTGGGAGCACGTTCCATGTGTTGAAACACACGTAGGATTGCTCACGAATGTATCATGATAGCATGCATCATGTATCGTACTTCATGGATGAAGTTTTATCGTTGTTTAAACGGAATTGATCGATTGTATGCAATGTGTGAGATTGGATGCTGGATTAATCGATCGATGGATTAATCGAAACTTGGTTGGTCCGAAAGGACATGTTTAGGTTCACTCCCCGGGTTGAGTTTGATTGAGATATGTGAGGGCGAGGGATGGACTCGCCTTGCGGAGTTGAGAGGTCAAAAACCGGACACTGAGCACCCGGGTGGTAGGCTCTTGTGCACCAGCTACCACGTGTTCTAGTTTCTAAGGATGAGATTCGAGCTCTCCCCTACCGCAGGAGACTACCGAGGGCGAACACACCTGCTCTAGTTTCTCTATTTGAGATTCGGGCATCCTTGGCCAGGATTGCCCAGGGTGAGCAGCACGTTGGGATTGACCACCCCCTTTGTTCCAGTGGTAGGAACCGGACCATGATACGCCTTCGTGGCCTAGATTGTGTCCCGCCTTCGTGGCCTAGATTGTGTCCCAGGGTGAGCAGCAGATTGTGTTACTCTTTGATGGAGGCATTCACCATTGTGATGATACATGCTAATTGCGATGTTATGCATGATTGTACCATGTTTTTTGTTACAATAGACATGCAGGGTGAATTTATGAGATATGATTGCATGATTGTACCATGTTTTGGTTACAACAGACATGCAGGATGAACTTAAGAGATATGATTGCATGATTGTACCATGTTTTGGTTACAATAGATATGTAGGGTGAATTTATGAGATATAAATGCATGATTGTACCATGTGTTGGCTACTTTGGACATGTAAGGTGAATTTATGAGATATGAATGCCTAATCAAGATGGAAGCATGAGAATGAGATATCTTTATGCAGGATTATGTGGTATGAATGCATGATGTGGAAGTATGTAAATGAGATATGGTTATGCAGGTTTATATGTTATAAATGCTTGACTAGATAAGGAGATAATCATGTTGATTATGGATCTGTTGCTATGTTATAATGCAATGTGATTTCTGGTTATTGTCATTTATGTAAAACTATTACTGAGTTTTATACTCATCCCTCTTTCCTTGTTTTATTTTGGGGCTGCGTGGTGTGACACGCAAATGGAAGATCCTCTCTTTGAGGAGTGTTCGTAGAGAGAGAGCAGGTTTAGGCGTGGATGCCTTGGACTTGATCCAGTTTATCCTCTGAGTTATTATGTTGATGTATGTTGTGACTTGTGAGTTAATACATTTTGGACCTTTGTTATTCGAGCCCGGTGTGTTGGCTCATGTTTGTAGTTGTGAGTTTAATGACTTGTCGACTTATTTTGAAATTAAGCTCTACCTTTATTCCTCTTATTTACTCTTGCTCAAAATCATTTGTGTAACTCTGTTCGTGAGACTGCCCGTATGAGGGGTGATCGTTTAAATATAAAACCCTTGCAAATGCACATGGCAATTGTACTACAGCGAATATAGAAAAGGGTTGTCGAACCTCAGGGACGAATTAATATTCTACCAAATTCAAAAGAAAGCAGCAGTGTTGATTCTAAACTAAGAAAGCAATGAACTTTAAACTAAATTACTGGGATTCAATCAATATGGAGAAGTATCAAGGCAATGAATCCATCACTAGACATGCAATTACTACTCTCAATTATTATTAAGCATGAATTGACATGATATGGTAATTCGTGTTCTTGATCGGACACACGAATTACTAATGAATTCACTAACGTTCTGGATCAGACACGAAAGTTCATCCACTATTGTGTAATCAATCCTATCCTTGATCGGGCATAGAATCAATCATAACTCAATTATAATATAATTAATCTTATCCTTGATCAGGCATAAAATCAATCACAATATTTAATTTCATTTATAATCAATCAAATCTATGGCCAAGCACTCAAAAGAATACTCATGAAATCGCATTAAGCATGAATCATAATCAACTTTATAAAATTAAACTATTAAGAGTAGCAATACACATCTAAGGCTTCATCTAGCCTTGAATAAAAGTTTAGTTACACATAGAAAGAAAGAAAAGAGATACGATCAATCGTGTTGATGGCCGATCGATCGTTTCCTTCAATAACACTGTTTTGCAGCTGAGGTGATCGTTCGCTTTAATTATCGATCGATCGTAGTTACTGTTCATGAATTTCAAATGGCTATAACTTTCTGCTCCGAACTTCGAATTGCACGTAGTTGGTGGCGTTGGAAAGCTGACTTCTTGAAATTTAATATGAATCTTGAATCAGTCTAATCAGAGATTTACAAACGAACTTATGATAATTTAACCATTTGAGTTACTTTCACCTCATTTCTGTGTATTGCTCTTGTTTCCTACAAAAACCAAATACTATATTAAAGTAGTAGAAATTCTAATCAAACACTAGCATAATCATAAGTTTAGGACATAATAAAATGCATAATTCATGTGTAGATCAAGGGGCATAAGTCTTCCGCTATATCTCCTTAACATCGCCTCCATGTGCCGGTTTGACTCTTAGACCGTATTCGGTTCGGATCGGGCGGTGCCCGGGGCGTGACACCTGTGCAATAGGAACTTCAGCAACTTGATCTGGAGGGGATATTAGAGGGGGGGATAGGCTGTTTTGGAATCACCATAGGCGATACAGCATGTGATCCTCCACCAAATGTGGGTATAAAAACTGGAACCTATATTTCCTCAAACACAATGTGTTATGGAGAAATACTCCCACTGAAGTTGCCATACTCAAGAAAACGTGCATTCCGTGCTTCGACTACTGTAGGGGTTTGAGATGGATAATAAAACCTATAACCCTTAGACCTTTTTGCATAGCCAATAAAAAAACCACTGACAGTCTTAAGGTCAAGCTTCTTCTCAAGTGGATTATACACCCTAACTCAACAGGACAACCCAAATGTGCACATGATCTAAACTAGGTTTCCATCCATTCCATAGCTCAAAGGGTGTTTTAGGAACGGCTTTAGATGGAACTCGATTTAAAATGTACACGGTTGTCTTTAAGGCTTCACTCCACATATTGAGAGGAAGAGAGGAGTTACTAATCATACTCCTCACCATATCCATCAAAGTGCGATTCCTCCTTTCAGCAACACCATTTTGTTGTGGTGTGCCTGGTACTGTGTATTGTGTAACAATACCATGGTCCAGATTTTTGTCCATTCTCTGTGTACCTGCCATAGTAATCCCCTCATCTGTCTGATCGAACAACTTTGATACTCAATCCAGATTGTTTTTCTACCTCTGCCTTATAAGTCTTGAAAGCATCAAATGCTTTAGGCTTTTCATTTAAGAGATAAAGATACATGTATCGTGTATGATCATCTATAAAGGTAATGAAATACCTTTGACCATTCAGACAGGGAGTACTAAATGGTCCACATATATTAGCGTGTATAGTGCCTAATTTCTCATCATGCCTCTTAGCACCCTTAAAAAACTTGTTAGTCTGCTTTCCCTATATACAGTCTATACATGTCTCAAGATCAGTAAAGTCAAGAGTTTTCAAAACTCATTCTTTTACTAATCGCTTTAAGCGGCCAATGGAGATATGCCCCAAACTTCTGTGCCATAATATAGAAAAGTTCTTTTTAATAACACTTCCTTGCACAGATATCGTAGATTGTTCAAAGGAAACATGCAAAAAGAGTCTATATAGTCCATCAATCAAAGAACCAGAACCAATGGTGACTGAATCTTTAAGAATTAGAAATGAATAATTCATAAACTGAAAATTAATGCCATGAGGCACTAGTCTTGATACAGAAACTAAGTTTTTAGAAAAACTTAGAATATAGAAAACTCTTTCTAAATCTAAGGTGTATCCTGTATGGAGAACAAGTCTATATGTTCCCACACCTTCAACCTTCGAACACATCTTATTTTCAGAATAGATGTTGGCTCCCCATCATTTGGTTTTCTTAGACTGGGAAACCCCTGCATGACAGTAGAAACATGGATTGTAGAACCGGAGTCAATCCACCATGTGTTATTATGATGAGAATCAATATAATTAGATTCATAACACACTAAAGACATGAAATTACCTCCTTTCTTGGCAAACCACTTCTGATACTTAGGGTAATCTTTCTTCATGTGTCCTTTCTTCTTACAGAAAAAGTATTTGGTTTCCTTTGTGACACCAGTAGACTTCATTAGCACACCTTTAGCAGCTTTCTTCTTAGGAGTACCATGATTTCCCTTCTTTTGTCCTTTATGAGAAACTAGATGGGCACTCTTTAGCTTCTCTTGCTTAAGTCTTCCTTCTTCTTGTACACACATACTAAGAAGGTCATTAACTAACCACTGAGTATTATGTGTGTTATAAGAGATCTTGAATGGCCCATATTGTGCAGGCAGGGAGTTCAGAATAAAGTGGACCAAAAAAGTGTCATCAATCTTTATTTTCATGTTGTTCAACTGATTAGCAATATCACGCATCTACATGATATGCTCTCTCACCCCTTTGTCATCTGTTAGGTTCATAGATGACAACTTGGACATTAAGGTACTAGCCAAGGCTTGATCAGAACTCTTAAATTGAGCTTCAATAGCTTTCAAAAGTTCTTGAATAGCTTTCAAAGTTTTTGGGCTGTAGCGCATTCTGGGATGGATCCCCTAATGCTTTGATTTATGTGAGACCTCATGAGCATCATGCTTAAGTGGTACTTTTCATAAGATGCTACCTCACTTGGCGTATTTTTTCCGTAGAAGTGGTGGGTACATCCATACGAAAAGTAAAATCCAAGTCCATGCACCATAATAGTAAAAGTATATTTTCCTTCCAATCCGTAAAAATTGTCCCCAGACAATAATGGAAGGTGCTGATTATGGTCAGAAATAAAAGACAGATAAGCTGTAATAAAAGAATAAATACATGCAAACATTAAAGAGGGCAAGAAATAATAACATAAGTATGAAAATAGCCAATGCTAAGATTATGTAGTAAAATTGTAAACCTCCCTTTAGGCAAATGTTGCAATCTGCATCAAATTTACTAAGCCGTATAGAAACAAATGTTCATTTTCTCATGATAAGGCTACTGGGCTGTACATAAAATATTATAGGAAAAAATCACACACCTTTGGGCATAGGGATTCACCCATGTTAAAATATATAACCCTCCACCCTATCCTAATTATGTAATGCTAACTACCACCTCCCTTTGGGGCCGGATGACAGTCTTTGTCACATAATCAAAATTTGATGATAGCACAATATTTTTATATATGTGAATCTATGCACCCCATGGTAGCATTCTATATGATTCGCACGTTGACAAATAACTTAGGATGCTTTGGCCATTCCTAAATCAACTCAACGGACGTGGGAACTAAATTTGTGCTATTCACCTTTGCCAAATAACAAAATGAATGCTATTAATTATCAGACAATCATAACAATATCCACGTACAAAATTGACTAGGGCATTGATGTCAATTTTTTCATCAGGCTTTTGGGACTCGGCCAGCCAAAAAATCTAATAATCAATAAATTGTAATTTGTAAAAGTTATTCTCATCACTAACACTAGGGAATGTGTTAGGACACAATAATTGACTCATTTCTATTGACATTCCAGTTTGGCCACTTTGGTGACTAACAAACTGTAACTTAATATAGAAATAAAGTTTAACACTCCTTACACGAGAGGCATCATACGACAGTGATTAACATCTTTTTTTGGGAACAGCGATGAAGATATATAGGTGTGGGATTCGTATACTTATGTATCAAAGGCAACATAAGTTTGAACGGATTTTGGCTTTACAAAGAGTTAGAAGGTAGTGCTGCTCGTCAACAGAGTCAGTTTTGTACCATAAAAAGGAAAATAATCGGTTCTGGACTGCTCGCATGCGCAGGTGATCTATACATGAAATATGCATTTTATTATCTTCTAAGCTTATGATTATGCTAGTGTTTGATTAGAATAACTACTGCTTTAATATAGTTTTTGGTTTTTGTAGGAAACAAGAGTAATATACAAAAATGAGGTGAAAACAGACTTCAATGGTTAAATATTCATAACTTCGTGTATGCATATCAAATTAGACTGATTCAAGATTCATGTTAAAGTTCAAGAAGTCACCTTTCCAACGCCACTGACCGCGCATAATTCGGAGTTCGGAGCAAAAAGTTATGACCATTGGAAAATCGTGCTGCAAAATGAATAGTAAACCGATCGATCGGACGTGTACGCGATCGATCGTATCTACTGGAATTTGCGTATTGATGCAAAGCGATCGATCGGCACAAAAGTGATAGATCGCAAAGTGATCGATCGGCCAGAAAAGTGATCGATCGCCGTATACGCAGAATTGAAATAAGGCCTATTTTGACTTGAATTTGGAAGGGGATTTGAGGGTTTTCCTTCACCCCTATATATATGCCTTAAGGGAGAACGTATTGGGCATTAGAGAATAGAGTTTTGAGTCCCTTGGAGGCTAGAGCAAAGGAAGAAGATGATGAAGATGAAGATGATGGATTCTCTTCCCATGCTTGGCTAAACTCGTATCCAAGGCGTAGATGAAGCCCAGTAATCTGGTTGTGTAGTTTCTTTTCTCTCATCTTATGTTTTTACTCTAGTTGGTGTATGAACCTTTGTTATGCAATTAAAGTTAATTCATTGAGTTTATTCTTTGTGCTTGAGAGAGACAAGAGTGGATTTTATGAATTTCAATCTGAAAGATTACTTGCATGTCTGAGAGGAATGTGAGTGTTCTGATTTGTCATATGTTAATAAAGTTTCATTGATTTATGCTTGAGAGAGATAGATCACAATTTCATATGCTTAATTGATTTATGTGTTACGTCCGAGAGGAGAGCACTATAATTTGAATTGACAGGTGTATGTCTGAGAGGAATACACCAGCCAATTGGAAATCTTTATTTAAAAGAGAGAGAGACTTTACACTAGTTTATTGTGGTGGATTCGAAGCTTTGGTATTCCGCATATTGATTAAATCTCAGCTTAGTTTAGTTTAAAGTTCACTGCTTACTTAGTCTAAAATCAACACTGCTATTTTCTCTTGAAATTTGGTAAAGTATTCACCGTCCCTGAGGTTCGACAACCCTTATCAATACTCACCGTAGTACAATTGCCTTGTGCACTTGCAAGGGTTTATATTTAAACGATCAGCAGGCCGCAAACCTAGCTTAACACGTATTACCTTTGGCGTGATGATTTTTTTTCTATCCATGGACCTTTTTGCTTTTTAATTTTTGCAGATTGCAGGCATCTCTGGGATCATAGCTGGATAGTGGTAACGTTTATCAAATACGGTAGACGTAGTTCCTTTCAGAGTTGTATTGTCCCCATCCAGCCATCCTTGTTTTTTTCTCTGCGTTTGTCTTTTTTATTTCCTCGACACTTTCCAGTTTTTAGGATAATTGGTTTGTTCAGCCTTAATCTAATAGAACTTGTTAGAAGTGGGTATTAAAGAGGGAGTTATAACCCATAAGTGGGTGTTAAAGAGAGAGTTATAACTCATATTAAAATCCACTTACTATTGACATGAATGAGTGAATTGGGTGAAGGATGAATAGCCCCATATCCACACCAAAGAAGAGTTGTGGATGGTATATAAGGTCCAAGTTTGACCTTAGAAGTTAGGCCCAAGGGCCACCCCACTTTTGTGGGGGAGAGAGATGTTGGACCCATGCACCTAGGTGGGCTAACCCACACGCGCGCGCGCGCCGCCGTCCGTCGGGCCTGCCGGCTCAGGTCGGTTCAGTTCGGTTCGCACGCGCGATCGGCCGGGCCGGGTTGGGTCGGGTTGGATTGGGTTGGGTCAACAAGATAATATTATTTTGGGACAAATTCAATGATTTGGTTTTCTAATTTATTTTGGTTCAACCAAAACGGGTCCGTTTTATTATGACCGTTAACGGACGGACGCGTCCGTTTAACGGAAAAGGGTTTTCAACGGGCTTTAACAGGATTTCTATAAAAGCTTGTAAGAACGGGATTTTTTGTACGGATTTTTCCTGCTCTTCATCTTCTTCCTTTCTCCACTCTTCTGTAAAAGCATAACACATCTGTGGTTCACTGCGCGTGCTATTTGGAGTGCTCCTACAATACGTGATTGATCGTTTTATCCTGGGAGGCAGACGCCCAAGAGTCCTAAGCACCGTAGGGAGGGCGCATTCTGTCTTAAGGACAAAGTGCTTCGCTTGATTCGATCATAAATTTCTTCTAATTATTTTTTGTTTTTGCAAAGGTACACATTTCTCATCCTCAAGACACTAGCAGTAAGTAAAATTTGTAACAGAACTAAGTATAAAAACAAGGAAACGGGGAGTATGTTGTAGCCTACAGCCCAGTTGAGTGAAGTGCAGGATGCCCAACAGCTCCAATTGTAGCCTACGCGGGGATTATTTCTTGGACTGATGTAGTTCAATGATGTCACACTTTTTTTTTTTTTTATGAATCACACCTTTCTATATAATCTTACCCATTTTGTTCTAAAGTTGGGATTTTCTCTCCCAAGACAGGGCTGTTGGCATTAGGCCCATATGTCGCATGTTTGCTGGGGTCCACACCAGCATTGCTCTCGTTTTTGGGCTGGCAGAGATTCCGATTTCCTCTGGAGAGCATGCTCATTCATTTGTGCATTTTGCTTTTAAATAATCATCAGACTAACATACCAAAGCATGTTGGATTCACAACACAATGCAACTAATATATTTTGAGCCTTTACATGTTCTGCTAGCACAGAAGGAAATGAAAATTTGAAGTTGATAAGAGGTTGAACGATTGCTTTCCACTAACTGTGCTTTCTGATGTCATACCTATTTTTTACTTATAATCATGATCGAAATACTTCGTTAGGCAGTCCTTTTTTCAGCTTTTGCACTACTCTGGGCCTGAGCAACCAGTTGGTCATAGTCCTGACTCCTGCAAGTGTATTTCAACAGTTACATACGGCCAATGGCGTATATGCACTTTCTAATCTACTCAAAATTGCTTTGCAGCTCGATTATAAAGTGTCTCAAACGGGTGTCATATACCACATTGAAGTGATTCTTGCAAGAATAAAAAAGCCACCAACTCTGTTGCTTTTTCTTTTTATATGCGCAAGTCACCTAGGTGTTTTTAGGGGGTTTGGGCAGTAGGTTGCCTAAGCAGAAAGAATGTACGGCCCAAGAAGCACGAAACGACCACGCTGAGTCTTGACTCTTGAGTCTCTTGACCTTGCTTAAGTTATACACGCTGCCTCTAGGGTATGTAAAACGGAGTCTAAACCTTCTCTATAATACTATCTCCGACCCATATTAATAACCTCTGAAAAAATATAGTGAATTTTATTGAATGATCGAACCGGCTAAGAGATTGTTAAAGGTCTAGAAAAAGTATCTCACAACTCATCTCAAAAGCTGTGTTAGATGAGTTGTAAGAAGTTTGTGAAATGCTTTTTTAAATGCCTAGCCCCTTAAATTGAGCCAAAATGTAGCAACTATTATGAGACTTACATTTCTTGTAGAGGTAGCGATTAACATGGGTGAACCAAGGGGAGAAGCGTTTTTACTAAGGGGCCGTTTGGGGCGTGATTATTGCAAAAACATCCAGATTGGATTATGGATATCTACTGTAGCATCCATGTGGATTTTTACATCCAGCTGAAACACATCCTGAGGTGTATCAGCTGGATATATGAAATATCCAGATGCTACAGTGTAGCAAAACATCCCATCTGGATGTTTTGCTTTTAATCACGCCCCAAACGGCCCCTAACCCTCCTGATGAAGAGGAGATTATCCAGAAAAGCGGCTTTTAAAGAAGCATTTTACACTCCTAAACGCGCGCCACATTTGATTAATGGCTGAAAAACAGGCCCACAAAGTCTTGACTCCCCTGATTGGTCTTGACCTGTGGACCCTAACATTAAAGCCTGCCAAGCCGCCTGTACAAGCGGTTGTTGTATAAAATCATCCTGATACATCAGGGTCGAGGTAAGTACAAAAAAAGTTTTTTTTTAGTAAAATTAGTAAAAGAAAAAATGGATGCTGAATTGCTGGGGAGCATTATTGGTGAGCCGAATGGAATACGAGGAGTGGATTTTCTTCCTAAATGGGCCTTTAAAACGTCCAAGTCGAAGCCCATCTTTCTGACGGGCATGCCTTCTCTTCTCTGATTTGCCCACGCGCGGAGCCAAGAAACACGTAGAGCAGAGCTCACCACCAATCAGGCCTTTCCTATTTTCAGCGTCTAAAAAAGTCTACCAGAATTCAACTGTTCTTACATTAACCAGGAGGAGGCCATATGCCGATTGGCCCTTCCTGATATCGCCAATGGCCATCTCCACCTCCGCTCCCGCCATACCCAAAGGTGCCGGTTCAGTCTAATTTTTAAATTACTTTTCGTTTTCTGATATCTGTATCTTGACATTGGAAGTTGTTTTATTTAAAAGAGGACTTTTTGTACCATTTGTTTGTTGCATTTAGTGTAGATCTTATAATGTCAGATTGAAATGTTAATATACGTGAGCATTTGTGTTCAGGGTCTGTGGCAGCGGCGGGAATGAGAGGTCAGGGTTTTCTTCCTCATCTGTATTTTACCATTTTGTTACCAGTGCTATCGTCGTTGCTACATCTACTGCAATTATTCATCCCTTAGGTCAGTTGCTCTGTTTTTTTTTTGCATTTCAAGGTTTATCCTCAGCTTTTATTTTTCTTTTATAAGAACATGTTCAGATTGCTGTGTGCTGTTGATCCTACTTACATGTGATTGTGCTTTTCATTTTTGGATGCTACTCCTTCGGGTCACTTTTAATTGAGACAATTAGCAAATATATGCATACCAAAATTAGATGATACCATTCCCTAATTATTCTCCGTCCGGGCGGTCGGAGATGGCAACGAAGGGGGGCGGCAGCAACCCTATGCCGAGGTCGAGGTCGAGAGGCCTCTGCGATGAAAGGTGACTGGCTCGCTCGGAAAACCTAGCCTTTTACTGTAGACCTACATCTCAATAAAATTGATCAATTATGTGACGGTCTCAATTAAAAGTGACCAGAGGGAGTTTTTTAGGAAAATTTACATGGGGTCATCCATTTTTGAATTTTTAACTTAGAGCTATTGTCAAAAAGTTCGAATTTGGAAAAAGGTTGTTTTTATCCCCCCCCCCCCCCCCCACACACACTAAAAATCAGACACATCTAAACGGTCACATTTGGTGTGGATGTGGAAGGAGGGGGGGGGGTGGGGGGGTGAGGAGCGCAGGCAGGTGTGAGATGAGGCCTGCCATGGAGTGGACCTGATGGAGTCACTCCTTGCTTGTAGTTTGATGGCCTCCTTTATGTAGAATTATGAAGTGGTTAGCTGAAAATGCACCAAATTTCATTGACATTCGGCAAATTACAGATTTGGGAGAAAATTTGGTAGGTTATTTGCTCAGGTCCTGATTAGGCAAATTTTCAAATATTTTCCAAAATTTGAAGAATTTTTCTTAGTGCATATAACCACCTTTTTTTACTTGAGTTCATATATTAACGGTATGCACACCCATCATATGTATCTTTTGATCGATGATGAAGCTACCCCTCCACACGCTCCCCCTAGTTCTTTGTTTCTGATAATTACGAATCTCACATGCTAACATACATAGTTTCCTTTGTTTCCAAATGCTATGAATTATATGGTATGTCTCCAAATGCTATGAATTCAGTTTAAAGGTGCTGAAAGGTGAATCAAGAAAGAATGTGGTTTTCTATAAATAGAGTAACACCATCTATTTAGCGAGAACTTCCATTTCCTAGTTTCTACTGAAACACTCATAGAATTCAACATTTATAAAGCAATATGTATTGATTACTTACCATAGAAGCTATGTGGGCCTAAGTGAATCAGGGGGGGTATATGTCAAGACACTCTCTGATTGACTGTAATTAATCCCTTGACAACTTTCTTATCTGTGAATAAGGGGGTTATAGTAGTCATTAAGAAGAAATACAGATGATGGTTCTGTACTTCTGATAATTGTTTCAATGATGGGTGCTTATATGCGAGTTTTGTTTTAAAATCTTTTGACGAAGAAAAATTTCTTGTAACTGGAGCTATACGGCACGTAATATTTTAGCATTTGATAATGATAGCACAAACGCCTTATTTTTAAATAGGTTGACTGATAATAAGATGCTGCAAATAAATGCTGCAAATCTTATTACTCGGATGATACAAATATATCGTATTTTACAAACTACAGAATAAAATTTCCTTTCTTTTGCAGTCATAAGTTGTGTGTTTGTTTACTTTTGAAGCGAGGCTTCACCCTTTGCTTCGTAAATAGGTTACAGAAATCTTTACAAGTGATTGATTGAATGGGTAAGGGAGTTTGGACTACATTTTGTATTTTATGGCCTTGGGCCAGTGTGACGGTTGGCATTAATTTTTATAGGAGAGTGACTTTCTGCATTGCTGATGAAGTATGTATCTGTAGGAGATGGTTTATTGTTTGAAATTAAGGTGCAAATTTTTTTATAACTGCTGTTGAATTTTTTTATAGGTTTATGATGTTTCCTAAATTTGATTTCTCTGAACTTTACTATACTTGACTGTTCAACAAAATAAACAGCTATTGACACTCTCCATAGGATAAATTTTGCTTGCATAAATTGTTAGGACAAAGATCATCATCATTATCATACGCCTTATCCCAGCTATATGGGGTTGGCGGCATGGATTATATACCACATTTGACTCTTATTGGAATCAAAATGGTACAAAATCCATACAAAGAAACATAGTGGCAAATTTTTACGCTAGATGCCCTTCCTGATGCAACCCTCCGAAGAGGGGACGATGGTAAGAAGATTCAACGTCATCATATTCATCATACACCTTTCCAAATATGTGGATTGGCTTCATGACATGATGGTTGCACATGAAATATTGATATAGCTATCTTCCATCATAAAGCAGGTAACAATGAAAAGCAGCCTGCTTTTACATGGGAGCATGGCAGTGTTTTACATATCTTTGAGAATAAGCTGTTGTCATCTGCCTCTTTTTTTATCCCCCATTCTCTCCTTTTCTGTGCTCTCTCTTCCTTCATATTTTTAATTATTCTGCAAATGGTGTTTGATCCTATCTTCCTCATACACCATCTTTACTGTTTCCGCGTAGGTTTATTCCATTTCAACATTTGCATTGCAGATGTTCTTAAAGTTAGGCCACAAATGCAGCTTGTTGGGCAAAAGGGTCCCTTAGTAGGAATGGCAAGTCTTTTCAATTGCTTATCACTGCTTGTGTCTCATTGGAGGTTTCCACATTTGTATTGATCTATTTCTTGCTTTTCATATCCGTAGGGAAAGCTAGTTTCAAGAATAATGAAAACTGAAGGTCCTCGTGCACTTTACTTGGGCCTGGCACCTGCTCTTACCAGATCAGTTCTTTATGGAGGCCTTTGATTGGGTCTATATGAACCTTCGAAATATGTTTGTGACTTGACATTGGGATCTACCAATCTTTTGGTGAAAATTGCATCTGGAGCTTTTTCTGGTGCCATTGCTACTGCATTGACCAATCCAACAGAAGTTTTAAACGTGAGACATGGCTTTTAGGTTGATTATGTTTGCGCACCAAGTTAGAGGTTGCTTTGCAACTGCTTCGAACCAGAAGCGAAGCAACTTGGTTTCACCTTTCCGCTTGTCCCTATGCTGGAAACCATAAAGCAGGATGCTTTTGGTTCAAATCAATGGCCAAATGACCTGTTACCACTTATGTTATTAATTATTATCCTAAAAAAGACTGTCATTTGTAGCTCTGCTCTTGAGCAAACAGTGAAATATACAGGATACTCACAGCTTATTGTGACGTGCACCTGTAATTGCCTCTTTTAGAAGAAGATGAGGGTAAAAAAAGGAAAAAAAAATGTATTCCTCTTTTCTTTTATCTTTTTGTCATTTTGCATGGCAATAGTTTCTATCACTGTATTAAAATCTTAAAACCTGGTGTGTTTGGATGCTAAAATGGGTTTGAGAAATATTCCTTTCACTGCTGAAAATTTTCACCTCGAAAGGAGGGCCAGATGAAAAGTGTTTGGCTGTAAACAACTTTCAGATGTGAAAAAATCTCTCTGCAGTGATTCTCACCTTTGTGTATTTCACATTTGTCACCATTTTCAAGCTGAAAGGTGATAAATTGTGAGATTTTTTTACTGCCACATTTGTCACCTTTTGACATCCAAACAGTTTTCACATTTTTCAGGCTTGAAAGGCCCATTTTTCAAGTTGGAACGCCCAAATTTTCACCTTCCAAATGCACCGGCATAGTCAAATCCTTTCAACTTGTAAGGCAGAATATGCTTAAAGCTTTTGAGTACCTCTTTGTCAAAAGGTCTCATATGAGTGCTTCTCTTATGTGATCGCCATGAGCAGCTAACATTTTTATTAAGAGGTTACTCTGGATTGTATTCATTTCCTTCAGGTCAGATTACAAATGAATTCCAATTCATTGAGTGGTGGGACAATGAAGGAAATGCAGAAAATTATGCTTGATGAAGGAATTAGAGCACTTTGGAAGAGAGCTGGCCTTGCAATGGCCAGAGCTGCAGCTCTCACTGCATCTCAACTGGCTACCTACAATGAATCCAAGCAAGTGGGCTCTAATTTCAGTTTAAGATTTTTACAGTATTTTGTACTTTCTACAATTTGATGTGAAATTCTTGTTGTTCTAATTTCAGGTTCTCATGTTAGGCATTTTGTTTCCCCATTTAGGCTCTCGTAAGGTGGACTCCACTTGAAGAAGGCTTGTATTTACACTTCATGTAATGTGGACATCCTGGTACTTCTTGTGGTTTAGATGGAGTTTGCTATTGTAATACTTGCTTTAGTTTAATGTTAGTTCTGTTATTCTGGATATCAAATTCTCAGGTGACAATTTTTTTTAGATTACTCACCACTTCCTAAGACAGTGCATGAAATTTAATTTTAAGAAAGATAGAACTATAGGTAGAGCCTTAGTTGAAATAGATGGGCAAGAAGTGCCAAGGTGTGATCAATTTCGTTATGATCCATTATCCATAAAGAATGAGATATTGATAATGATCTAGTGCATAGGATAAATGAAGGGTGGGTAAAGTGGATGGCAGCCTCGGGAGTGTTGTGCAATAGGCGTGTTCTAAAAAAACTTAAAGGCAAGTTCTATAGGACAACTATTAGGCCTGCAATACTCTATGGAGTGGAGTGTTGGGCACTAAAGAGAAATCATATAGATAAGTTGAATGTAGCCAAAATGAGAATGTTAAGGTGGATGAGTGGGATAAGGATAGATAGGATTAGAAATGAATATATTCGTGAGAGTTTAGAGGTAGCTCATTTATGGGAGAAGTTGAGGGAATGTAGGTTATGTTAGTATAGGCATATGCAAAGAAGACCAATAGATGCTCCTATGAGAAGATTACAAGGGATATCTAAATGATGCCAAAAGAGGGAGAGGAGGGCCTAAGAGAACTTGGATAGAGTTAATAAAAAAGGATTTGACTTTACTATCTCTTGTAAAGGAGGTAACCTAAAGCAGGCCTGAATGGAGGAGTAAGATCCATGTCGCCGACCCAAAATAGTTGGGAAAAGGCGCTACTTGATATTGATTGATTGATTACTGACCACTTCCACACCTAATTTCAGCTTAAGTGCGGTTGTAGGAACTGTTGGTACACTTGTAACTGCGCCAGTAGGCATGGTCAAAACTCGTCTAATGTTGCAGCGTGAGTCTAAAGGTGCAGAGGCATATAAGAATGGCTTCCATTGTGCTTACAAGGTCTGGAAATTATATCATTATATGAAGGATAATTATGCATAGTTGTAACAACTAATAGAATTGACCTTTATGGATGTGATTAACAATTTGACAACCTGATGTACCTTCTACTTCACATGGAATAATTTACTATGATCTTTCTTGTAACCATAACTTGTTACTGCTTTGTCTTAGTAGTGAGAAGGTCATGTGGTTTTCTGAATGCCTGTATCTTGTACAGGTGGTATGCAGGGAGGGGCCACGAGCACTTTATAAAGTGTGAGTTATCATATATTTTGTATTGACAGTGTCAGTAGAAATGTGTTGTGATACAATAATTTTAACTTCCGGCAATATATTGTGGAAAAACTTAATATGAGCCCAGGCTCACACGTGTCGGCGTGAGTTGAAAAGATCTGAGCCGTCAGATTGAGATCCAATGGCCCACAGGGTGGACACTGATCCAAACCTTCCTACCCCCTGTATTATGCCAGCCGCCGAATCGAAATCCAAGGGCCCAGATCAGTTGGCTTACGCACACACACGAGCTCGGGCTCATCTAAACGGGATTCATGTATGATTTCATAGTTAACGTTTGTGAATCTCATCATCATCCATTTTATCTCAGCTATTTGGGATCGGTGGCATAGATTATATACCGCGTTTGACTCTTCTCAGAATCAAAATGGTACAAAATATATACAAAGAAATATAGTGGCAAGTTTTTACATCAGATACCCATCCTGACGCAATCCTTTGAAAAAGGGACGATGATGATAAGAAGATTCAACATCGTTAAATTCATCGCACCTTTCCAAATATGTGGATAGGCTTCATATTATGAAGGTTGCGCATGAATATTAATATAACCATCTTCCATCACAAAGTTGGTAACAATGAAAACAGTCTGCTTTTACATGGGAGCATGACATTAAAAAGTGAATCGAAAAAGGGTAAATTTTAAATTATACTAGTCTGAGTAATCTCGAGCTGGCAGATCTTGATCTGACAGTGCCTGGGTCAGGTGGTGATTCACACTCACTTGCCTACTGATTTGACTCCAACCATTGGGTTGTAATCTAATGGCTCAAGATGACTTGGCTCATGCAAGCTGCATGAGACCTGTCTCTTGTGAACTGTACCCGTCTAATAAACCATTTATAAGAAAATTCTTTGCCAGGTTATTATGTTTACCATATTCGTGCAGGAGAGATTGATTTGCCTAATAAGATATTGTTCTTGCAGGGGCTTCACAATCTTTGCAAGATTAGGCCCACAGACTACCATTACCTTTATTGTTTGCGAGAAACTGAGGGAACTTGCTGGAATGAAGGCTATTTGATAGCAGATTATCATATGTTGCGGCTGGCTGGTGTTTGGAACATAGCTCATGTATCAAGCTTCATTGGTCATCCCGCCGTCATGAATACCTCGGTTGGAATTCGTTCTGGAACTCTGGCTTTATCAGGGTCTGTCTTCTCTTCTTTTTCGTTTTCTTTTTCTTTTTTGCGATTTGGGAAATGCTTCATTCGTTTCCATGTACTACATAATTCATTGTGCAGCACATCGACTATTTGAATAAAGAAAGCAAATGGTGGATACTAGATAGCTTTTCTGGAAGCAAAATACGTCTTCTGTTGGCCCTTCTGGTAAGCAACCAGTAAATGGAAAAATACTGTATTATGAATCATCTAGTCAAACTGTTCTTACATAACTCGTTGTGGAGCATAACTGTATTACCCTCATTGCATCTCGAAGCTTGGCCATAATTAAGGAATGACTTCTTTCTACGTTGGCCATTCCCGGGCCCTACCATGTGGATGAAGTATGCTCCATTGCTAATCGTAGTAAGCAAAATATATCCTATCTGTCTCGTTATATAATATTCTGTCCTTCTCTTACGCACCCAAAGAAATCTGTCCTATTCTTTACCTTTGCTATCGAACTTCCCAGATTCTGCTAATAAGCTAGGAGCACACGAGTGTCACTTTGTCTTTTGTGCCTTGACGCGTCACTTAAATACCGGTAGCTCGTTATAGGCAAGCAAGAATTAATTTACGTTGTACAAAGTGGAAGAGGAAAGAAGCCTTACATATTACGTGTTAATCAAAAGTACTACAAAATCCAAATAATTGAACGTGAGCAAGAACTTGAAGAAGCGTGTACAGACTTTTCTGGCGCAAAATGAAGCCAAAAGTAGGCAACTGCCGTGTGAGTGTATGGCGCCTGCCAGACTTGCTAACCGAGTTTAAGAAGTGACATAAAAGAGTTTTGATTTCTTGGGGTTCAAATCTGATGAACGAGGAAAAGGATTAGGGCTATTTTCTTTGTGGAAATCATGTTTGGTCCACCTGGAGATAGATGAGAACCATCAATCATTTAAATCGACGGCGCACACGCTATGTGCACTCCAGCAACAGGTGTTTTTTTTGCTGGAGCGCAAAGCTGAGGCGTGCACGCCATGGGTTATTTTGTCCTATTATCTTTGCTAAACTCATTTAATGGTGTGAGTTGCCAAGATCTAGAGCAACTTAAAGTGGTGGCATGTCGGGAGGATGACGATGGGCTCCTTTGGCCTCCTTTTAGAAGCAGGACGGCATTCTAAACTAGATTGTTATGTAAAATATGTTGGGCCCATTATCGTGTCGACCACCCGCTGCTTTGCTTTGCTTTCCTTACTGCTGTCCTAGGAATTTAGGATTGCGTATCTGTCACTTCTTGTTGTCATCCTACTTCTGGAAGCCCTGGTTAAATTTCTGTACGAAAAAGGAGGCCTACTGGTTCAAAACCCTTGATCCTATCAACTCGCAGCACTGAAAGGGACCTTTTTGTGACGACGTCAACGGGATCATTTAGCTATTCTTGTTTTCGCTACTGACGTCATTTATTAGATTAAGCTGAGCTCGTTTACTTCTGCTTTGGAACACTTGAAATTACTCCGGACTAGCTTTCTGCTGTGGGCTGACTAATTAATTTACTTAGTTTTTTATAAGTAATATTAATCTACTTAGTTTTATAGGAGTAATTGTATTTATGATTCACGCTTACGTTTCGGCTTTAATCTGCTGGAACACTTGAAAGTTTCTGCAAGAATTTTCTTGCAATCTGTTGAAAAATAATTTTCCATTTAACAAGACGTCGACATAATGAGATGGTGAAACTTCAGCAGCCGTCGATCAAGCGAAATCGTAGATAAGCTGATGTATTTCAGTCTCGGTAACTAGCAAGCATTCACAGCACACAACTTGGAAGTAAATGGTCAAAATGTAGTTGCACGGTTTTTCCATCGCAGGCACTGCTGCACTTTCTTCCATTACTTGGCTGGCACTTTCAGGTCTTTGTTCCAAACTCTTGCGTAGAGGTCTCGGTTGCCAGGAGAGGGAGGAATTTTTCGGTACAACCCATAGACCACATGAGATTTACGCCCACTTTATAAGAACGATTGATCACTTGATCCGCCCACTTTATAAGGCCCGTTGATCTCCAGGATCAACGACTCGGACTAGAATTAACTTCTCGCTGGAGGCTCTACCCGAATAGATCAACGGCTCGAATAAAAGGGGAGTAAAAGTGATGTGGCCTGCCGGTCGTAGATTAGTTTCTCCCATGAGAGGTGACTCAGTCCGGGGTGGCGGACACGCTGTGCAAAGTCATAAAATGTGTGGCGACCAGGTCATTCGACTGTTGAAAGAAATCCACAAGGAACCAGAACAGTCTAGACTCTAAAGAGACTACTTTGGGCCAAAAGATTCCGCTGTTTTCACTCGGCTTATTGTTTTCTCTTGCGTCCATCAGCCCATGTCCCCATCCGTTCTTCTATGCCTTCTAGAACCACCAGCATCAGGAAATGCAATCAAACTTGTTTCTTTTCTCTTGATGGAATTGCATTAAAATACCTACTTTCAACACATTTTCATGTGGACGGCAGACACCAATCCAATACAGCATTCAATTAAAAAAAAGAAAGGTGTTCCATCTTCATCATGAGTCTCCCCAGTCCCCACCCTAAAAGACCAAAACTTTAAAAGATCACTATTGTGACTACTACATGAACCTTCCCATATCCACGTTCTCTTTGCTCATAAATTCACCCGTTTGCCCCAACCATACTTCATCAATAGTATATATCGTTTTCTATGGGTTGTCCCTGCACGTAGCATTATATCCACGTATAGTGTTATGTGTATACAACTATATATAGATTAGTCATTGAGAGGCAGGCTACTTCCCGGGTTCAACAAAAGGAAATTTTGTGACAATGGAATGGCACCAATTGCTGGGATCTTCCCGCCTGTGCATGTTCGAAGCGAGCGGAGATTCTGAAGCTGATTGCTATGATCATCCCATGGATGGAGATGACGGTCGTGTCGCCGACTACGACGACGAAGATGAAGATGATGCCCAGTCTTGTAGTTGCGATTCGTGGGAGGTCCTCTCCGGCTCGTCTAACAGCAGCATGATAGATGATGGCGGTGGAAGTGATGAAGAGAATGAGGAGGAGGAAGACGATGAGAATTGGGTTTCTGGCAACGTGGGTGTGCCGCCTGTAAATTTCCAATCTGTAGCTGGGAGGGAGGAGGAAGAAGATGAAGAAGGGGTAGCTGATAGCAACGAGCGAGAAGCTGGTGGTGACCTCACGACAAGAGATGTGGGCGACCGGCTTTTCTGGGAGAGGTGCTTAGCCACTGGCTATTGAGCTGGATGTTTCTCTTCTTCTTGTTTAATTTATTCCTTCTTTTGTTCAAAACTTTGTGTTCATATCTCTTTTTTATTTCTTTGTCCTAACAAGCTCTTGGCCTAATTGCTTATTCCTAGCGGACGAGAAGAGCAGTTCAGCCATGTCCTTCTGTTTTATATTTAAAATTTTTGTGGTTGTTAAATATAAACTGATCTTGTATATTTGTAATCCCAAAATGGTTATCATAATCTTTCCTTTCTGCTAGGAATATAATTTACCATATTGAGTACATTAGTTTATAAATTTTTTCAAACTGAGGCCAGGGGCAGCTCAAAGTGACTTGAATTGACTCACCATCTATCCCACCCTGGTAGGCTCAGCTAGGTGCCAGCCCACCAGTCAATGCGTAGAAGAAATGAGGCGACTGTTTTTCATTTAATAAACTCCCAAGACATTTCTTTGTTCCGTCGGACCCCGATCTCAAGCAAAACGTGTAGCTTTCCAAGACTTAAGCTTATTGACCGTAAATCACTCATCAGACAAAATATGTATATTGACAATGAAGGTCGTAAAATGATTTGCATGTCATAGAATGACTTTTACATGTCCCCTGCTAATCTACCACCTATCACGTGTTTTGGCACGAGTTCTGCACGATGAGATAGGCATCTAAACTAGGCATTGGAGTACTAACCTCCATCCAATTATGCTTGTCTGGATTTAAAAGGTTTTCTAATCCAAACAGGTAATATTGTACGGTGTGTGATGGGTTTCCAACGGTAAAATGTAATGGCATCTGCAGCATGACAATACATAGCAAAGCAAAACGCATCAATATCGTTCCAAAGCCACAAACACTAGGTCGTCATAATATTGCAATCTCCATCCACCACACTCAAGCAGCTCCAGCAGATTCATGCCCAGTTTCTCCTTCAGGGCCTCAGGCCCGTTCCCTCATTTGTATTTTCTTAATTCCATGCTCTTTGCCTATGCTAGATCATCCTCACCTTCCCTGGCATTCGCCTACTATGCGACCCAGATGCATGGCATCACCCCAACCACATCACCTTCAAGTTCCTATTCTGATAAACAAAAAAAGGTGGAGAAAGTTTTGTATATATTTATGTGTGTTTGAAAAACAAAGTTACCTGAATATATAACAACTTACAGATCCTTAATCTAAGGAACTTCATTAGGAAACAAATCAACTAAATCCTAAATCAATAAAATTATAATTAAATCTTAAATTAATTAGATCACATATCAATTAAATTATAATAAAAAAATATATGGTGATAATTAAACATTTCTTAAAAAGATATTTTGACCTTCAATTGTATGATTGAACCTAAATCAAATTGTAACATACTCAACGCTTGCTCTAAGTTGAAGTCATTTGTTGAAGTTACCCAGATTCATTCTTTAGCATTTACCACTATCAATAATCCATTTAACTGATTTGGAATGTTGTAAAATGGATAATGAACAAAAAAAATGTGAAAATACTTCTATAATTTGCATAATGAGGGTTTTTACTATTTCGAAAGAAGACCTTTATTTGAGAAAACTTCTCGGGAGTGAACTGCAGTAACTGATCAAGTGTTGTCTTGGTAGTAACATGAGATGACTCAGTGCTTGTTTGATTTCCAACAACTTTTTTGTTTCGATTTAGAGGTTGAACATCATTTCCATGATTTGAACATCTTTTCCATGAAGCCTAGACCAACAACAAAGCCAATCAAATAGTAGCACCATTCTACCATATGAGTGGTGCCATCATAGTACGTGCACAAAATTGGCTTCCTAGATCGTTGTGTTTTTTAGAAAGAAGAAATTCATTGACAAGAACCTTGCTACTTGGAATTGGGTTGAATTTTGACACTCATAACATGAATTTGGTTTGCTCCTTTATGTTCAACTAGTCCTTGTTTTTTTTTCTTCTTCATAGAGAAGTTGGTAAAAGTTACGTCAATATAATTTGTCCTCTCACGACAGAATAAGACTCATTCAATCCCATAAGAAATTGTTCTAGCCTGACTATTTCTTTTTTTTTTCATTCAGATGTTTCAGTCGTCCACAAGTACAGAGAATAGATGGACTACATATTTTTAATTCATCTCACAATATTTTCAACTTAGTATAATAAGCGAAGATGAAGTTTTCATTTTGTTTCAACTTAACAATTGATTGTTGAATTTGATAATAATGAAAAAAATCATGTTGTGAAAAAGCGTTCTTACAGATATGTACAGATTTTAGTGGGAGTTTCCACATAGAGAACATTGTTGGCAAGATCTTAACTCAATGAGATAATATCCAAGAGATGACCATATCATTGCAGCGTTGCCATGCTTAATGTTTATGATCAATCTCACTTGGTGTAGAAATGGTTCATTTGATGAATCTCAATTTGTTTCTAACACTAAAACTCACCAACATCGATCTTCTCCGCATAGCATAATTGATTCAATCTAAAACTAATGAGAGTCATCCCTGGATAGTCAGAGGCATGAATGAATAGGAGACAAGATTGTTTTATAGTTAGGGTAAACATGATGTAATCAATAGGCTTTTCCATTACTTGACTAACACCAAAATTTGTGTTTGGACTGGTATGGAGACACTCTTGGAGTCAATATCCTCCATAAAAATGTAGATCAATGGTTTTATAACATGATAAACCAAAAAATGTGGAGAAAGTTTAGTGTATATTTCTGTATGTTTGAAAAATAAAGTTAAATGAGTGTTAATAACTTAGAAATCTTTAATCTGATGAACTTAATGAGGAAACAAATCAACTAAGGGGCCGTTTAGGGCGTGATTATAAGCAAATATCCACATTGGATTTTCTAGATCCACTGTAGCATCTATGTTTTTTTCTCCATCCAGCCGATACACGACCTGAGGTGTTTCAGCTGGATAGGGAAAAAAATATGGATGCTACAGTGTAGAAAAACATCAGTGAATGCTTTGCTTTTAATCACGCCCCAAACGGCCCCTAAATTCCAAATAAATAGAATTATAATTAAATCCTAAATTAATGAGATTATATATCAATTAAATCTTAAATCAATAAAATTACAATCAGAAAGATATATGAAGATGATTAAATATCTCTTAACAACTTAATTTCACCATCAGTTGCATGATTTAAGCTAAATCAAATCATAACATACTCAAAGTTTACTATAAGTCGAAGTCATTTGTGGAAGGTACCAAGATTCATTCTTTAGCATTCAAGTATGGTTTTGGGTCGTTCACCTTCATTCAGAATGCTGTCATCCACTGTTATGCAATATGTGGCTTGTTAGTGGACGCACAATGAGTGTTTGATGATATGTCCCAGCGAGATATTGTCTCGTTCAATTCTTTGATTCATCGAGATACCGAGTCAGGGGACATGCGCTCGGCATTGGAACTCTTCTCGCAGATCTCGGAGCTCAATGTTGTTACTTGGACTGCCATGGTTGTTGGGTTTGCCGGCCATGGGGATGTTGTGGAAGCTAGACGGCTTTTCGATCAGATGCCCGAGAGAGACTTGGTTTCTTGGAATGCTATGATCTCCAGTCATGTGCAAAACCATCAACCCGTTGAGGCGTTGCATCGATTTCGCCAAATGCAGTGTGAGAACTTCAGGCCCAATGCAGTCACTATTGCATGTGTGTTATCAGCTTGTGCCAGAGTGGGAGCCCTTTCGGAAATGGATTCGTGTCTTCATGAAGAAGAATAATCTTCAGCAGGACGCTTTCCTCGGCCCTGCTCACTGATTGACATGCACTCGAAGTGTGGAGTTGTGCTGCTGGCCTTAGATATTTTTGAGGAGTTGCGAGATAAAAATGCATGTACGTGGAATGCTTTTCTCAACGAGTTGGCCATGAACGGTCATGCCAAGCAAGCTTTGGAGTGGTTCAGTAAGCTGCGATCAGATAGCAAGGTTAGACCGGATGAAATTACTTTTGTTGCGGTTCTCCTTGCTTGTAGCCATGGAGGATTTGTGGAGGAAGGAAAGATGCACTTCTATTGCACGATGAGAGAGTATAGGGTTTCACTGTTGGTGGAACATTATGCTTGTTTTGTTGATCTCTTGCGGCGGGGTGGACTGCTAGAGGAAGCTGAAGGGATAATTAGGAGCATGCCTATTGAACCAGATATTGTTATCTGGAGGGCTTTGCTTGGGCCTGTCGACTTCATAAAAATGTTGAAATTGCAGAGAGGATCATCGAAGAAATGGAAGCTCGGAGCGGTGGAGACTATATGCTTCTTTCAATCTTGTATGCTTCAATAGGTCGATGAGATGATCTGGAGAAAGTAAGGAAGTCTATGAAGGATAAGGGAATCAAGAAAGTGCCTGGATGCAGTTCAATCGTCATTGATTACACAATCTGCGAGTTCATTTCTGGAGATAATTCTCACCCTAAGTATGATGACATTTTGGCCAAGCTTGAGGAGTTGGGGAGAAAGATGATTACTGATGGCTACGGAGTTGAAACTTCTTTGATGCCATATGACATTGATGAAGAAGAGAAAGAGCAATTCCTTGGACACCACAGCGAAAAATTGGCAATAGCTTTGGGTCTCATCAGGTTGCCCGTAGGATCAACCATAAGAATTGTGAATAATCTTCGGGTATGTAACGACTGTCACAATTTCACAAAGTTCATGTCAAAGATTTGCAATAGGGAAATTGTGGTCCATGATCGGGTCAGATTTCATCACTTCAAGGATGGAGTTTGTTCTTGTAATGATTATTGGTGACAACAATCACCAAAATGAATATACAAACAATTCTTTTATTTATTCAATAACATGAAAAATGCAAAAGCTGTTGTTTCTTTTCATACTTGGCAGTAGCTTAAAAAGCATAATTCTTGCAAACTGGTTAAAAGAAAATCAGATGCAATTTCTCACAAATACAAAAAAAAACACAAGTTCAATGAGAAGCTGAACCACTACAGCAATCACAAATCCATGACAAACAACCCTGTCAAGTGTCAACACTCACTAAGACAAAGCCTGAATCGGAAAAAGAAATATACAAAAAACAACCACAGTTGTTAGCAAACTCAGAATTTGCTATTCAGCTATCTCAATTGTTTAGTTGCAAAACCTCTTGGTTGGCCAAATTTGGAGGTACACAAGCTAAAGAGCACTCGTTTAATGGCTTCAATTGCACTTCGTTCATTTTCTCATCGCAGGAGCACTTGTTTAACAGCATCAACTGCACTTCATTGATCTTGTCATTGTGATCCTTATAGCACTCTTTTGAGGGGTTCCCGTTGCTAGCATCTTCGTCAATGCTTGTTCTTGAGTATACATCACTTGTGCTTGTTGTATCACATTTGGTTTCAGAAATTGAAAGACCTAATTCAATGTTTAAGTCGGAGCTGTTCATTTCCATTGTTTTCTGCTCATTCATAAGCCCATCTTTCCCTTCCAGTTGTTGCAAAAAGCATTCTTCTATTTCTTTCAAAGTATCGAGTTCGTCATCACTACTCTGGCTGTAAGTTTCACTATCCTCATCTGACTTGCATATCCTTGCTGCGCAAATCATATCGACCTCCTTCTGGTCATCAAATTCATCATCTATTTGTTGATTTGAGGAAGGAGAAGAGTCAGATGGTGTGCAACTCCTATCGACCTCCTTTTGTCCTTCAAATTCTTCATCTGTTTGTTCATTTGAGGAAGAAGAGTCAGACCAACACCCTTCTTCTGCACTTGCAGCTTCTTCACGTTCCCTAAGAGTTTTAATAATGAGAGTCTTGAGCAAGTTCATTACTTGAACCGCATGCATTAGTGCTGTCAAGGGATCTGCCATCTGATTAAAAAGAAGTAGCCCATCAATCCGAAAAACCTTATTAAAATAAAGATGATTGTATCCCATGGTTACCTGAGTCATGTTAGGAGCAAACACCATTGCTATGTTTCTTGCATTCATCTTGTTGCATTCCTCTTCCTCTACAACATCAGCCATTAGATCGACTGCCCAATTGAGCAGTGCAGCCTGAGTTGGCATCAGCAGCTTCACAAGTTCCACGCTTTCTTCTTCGGTGTTGCATTGAAGAACTTGTTCTGGGGAAAGGCCATCCAGCACCCCTTCTGGGAGCTCTCTGAACCAAGCCTGCAAGCACAGAACAGTTTCACTCACTCCGGATGACAGACTAATCCCTTCTATTCATTTTCGCCATAATCTTCTTTCGAGTGTTCAGTAATCAAAACTATAAGTAGCTTTATCCCAGTACCTTTATAAGACCTGCAAGACAGTGAACGTCAATATCATCTGGCACAATTCCCTTGTTCAGCTGATCCCTAACATGCTCTTCTTTGCTATTCTCTGCATTTATCCGAAATATTCCCTCTGCCTGTCAGGCAAATCCTCAAAGGTTAACAG
Source organism: Houttuynia cordata (assembly GCA_039654745.1). NCBI lineage: Eukaryota > Viridiplantae > Streptophyta > Magnoliopsida > Piperales > Saururaceae > Houttuynia > Houttuynia cordata. The sequence continues at coordinate 27,712,505 of CM077503.1, forward strand.
AAGGCTGTAGAAATACCCCATATTATAAAGACAAGAAAGATCAAAGGAGATATAATACCTTGAGACCTCCTTGTGAGTACAAGCGTTCCTGCATAAGCAAGAGGATTGTTGGGACACTATTTTCTTTCGAATCATAAGAACACTGCATTGATTCTGGCGAGACCCCGAATACATTTGCACTACAGGAAGTGAGGTTCCATACTTAAGTTCATCGTTCACCAACAAAATTGCCCATGCCGAATAACAATTCCGAACAAACGTAATAAATCAAGTAAATGTTTATTGAAAATTTTAACTTTCTACGTTTTCAATTATTCAGAATACGGTAGCATTAAATACTTATTTTAGTGCCAGAGCTACTTGATAGCCCAAATTTGGAAGGAAAAGAAAATTAAAACGAAAAGGAAAGGATAACGAGCTGTAATTCAAATGTTTCTGGGCATTTAATAAAGTTACAAACTTCCAAATATGTGCTATTGAAAAAACTTCCATAAAAGTGATGACTACTTGATACCATCAATAAAAAGGCGCCTACTTCTATACTAGAATTTCGATTCAACAGTTGCCTTTTTTGTGCGCACTCTATTGATCTCAAAGCCTCAACAAGAGAGATGAAAATAGAGTTGATATTAAACATCTTAGATTTTAAGCAATAAAGCCGTAGATGGATGGAAAGTCACAAACACATACCAAATGCCCCCCACCATTGAATTCAAACTAGCAGCTTCGGAAAAATACCCCTGTGGTGTACTACTGGGTCGGCCAAAATGCAAAGAAAGAGAACAACACAAAGGAGGAGGAGGGGGAGAGGTGGGGAACCTTGCGCTGGGGACGCGGCAGGGGATCTCGACCTGGAACTCGACGGGGAGGCCGAGGAAGCCATGGAATCGGTCGAAGGTAACATGAGTAACGTGTCGAACATTTGCAGGCCATCCAATGTCCATCTCCATGTGGCGCACGGCTGCGGAGACGACCTCGTCCTGGCGGTCAACGCGGCAGGAGACGACAGACTTGCGGATGGCGGCGAGGAGGAAGGCGACCAAAGAGAGCTGGCTCTCCTCGTCTTGCTCTCTCCTCTTCCCCCGGCAAGCCCCCTTTGTCACCATCACCACTCGTGCCATTCCTCTCTTCTTTACTCTAGAGCTGGATCACGGGCTGGACAGTGGAAGGAAGGAGAAGAAGAAAGGAAGATTCAAATCAAATCTGGGAAGTTGGAGGAGCTGCTGGGAACTGTGGAGTTTGGAAGCTCGAGTTCCAAACGGACACTGGAATTCAAATCCGACCACCCACTTTTTACTAAATTCCTTGTTTACCCCTTTGCCTTTTCCTCTTCCTCCAGATTACTGATGTTTCTATACGGATATTTACGTAAAAGGAGAGTCCAAAGTAGGGTCTACTAGATCCCATCTTTAGACTAGACTAGGCTCTCCCTTCACCTCTGGTTTTGAATTTCAAACAGTTAGTACCAAATTCCAACAAAAAGAAGAAATGTCAAGTGTGGAGCTTTTTCATTGATTAGAATGAGGAAGAGGGTATCGTTGTCGGGTGGATCCCCGATCCCACTTGAGCACACTCACGGTTTCTGGCCAGGTGCAATGAAAAAACTCCACGAATAAAGAGTGAATGTGAAAGTAACTTCGGGTGAAAAAATTTATAGATTTTCATTATCAATGTGAAATATGTTTGGATACATAAATTAAATTGGCAGTTTGTTTGGATAGTGAATGTGATATAGTAAAAAAAAAATTTCATGCACTGTTTTTATAAGTTTAATGATAATAAATCCAATCCAACTCAAGAATGAAATAGCATCAAACCAAATTCAAGACAATTACATGAAATGAATGTTGGCTCTGAACCAGCTATTTAGTGCCTAGAATTTCCAAGAAAAAGAGAGTTATGAGATTGTACATTCTACTTACCATTTTCAAGCTGATTCACTCCCAAATATTCGAATGATCCTACGTTTTTGTTTGACTAGTTGCATAATCTAAGAGCAGAAGCTTGACCAGTAGTCAAAAGCCCAAATTGCCAGCATTGATTAGCAACAATCGAATTCAACGACCCAGCAGGCCAAAAGCCCAAATTCATTGATGATTGAACACCCTTCTTCCTCACCTCTGTCTCTCGCTGCTTTAATGACCCAGCAGAGTTTGCGTCCCCATCTAACTACTCCGGCATCGTCACGCTCGAGGACTAGACCCACATGGTGGGACCGGTGAGTCCTGTCGACGACTCCTGCGCCAGGGACATGCCCCCAAAATCGATGGCGCACGGAGCCACAAGTGTGTTGAACTCGTACAATGGTGTGCGTTCCGTGGATTTTGATGTCTCGTGTCTGGCAGTGTGTCATCCCCAAAATTTTGCCGTGAACGCTGATCCCATGTTTCAATCCTTATTTCATCGAGGTGGTGTTGTTCTATATCAAAACAAAAAAAAGTGTGGAGTTGCGGCCCAGTTTGTTATTCTCGGTTGGACCTTCATATGATCTACGTAAAAGAAAGTGACGTCAATTTCCGAGTTACGCGAGAGGCCCAATCGGCATAATAGCAGCCACACCTTAGCTAAAGCCTAAAACCATCCATAAATAGAGCATAAACTTATGTGGGTTCTATTTATTACGCTCGAAAGTCCAAACCAATGGAATACAGATCAATGTTTTAATGAACTAAGTAAAAATGTGAAAACATGTATATTAGAAAATTGTGAAAACAACTACTAAGCAAAGTGGCCTCCTATCATATCTAATCTAATCTAACTACTTTAAAAAGTACCGGTAGTATTTTGATATTTTTATCAGAATTTCTAGCTAATGACTCCCTAAATTTGTTTAAGACTATAGTTAAGTGTTGATTCAAATTAGATTAATTAATTTGTTAGGGGACACACATGGAATTTTATAGAGGGCGAGACACTTTGCCACCCCTTGGCCAATTATGCCTTGTTACTTCTAGTGTATAAATTAGATATAATGAATATCGGTTTATAGGGGTAAATTTAGAAAATAAATAATTATAACATTATTAAGAATAATTAACGACATTCCACCCATTCTCCATAATAAAGGTATATGACTATAAATGAGCTTTTAAAATTCATGTACTCCACTACCGCTATGTTCAAATTCCATGTATCACATATCTATTATTTTATAATGGACTAGCGGTGATTTTTGCACATACAAAACTCCTAGTAGTTAAAAAAAGAAGAGGAGACATCCATTGAAGATGTATATGGGGTCGGGCTGGCTGAACCATGGGATGGTGAATTATTAAGAAAAAAAACTCAATTTGTATTTTCATTTGGTGACTAAAAGGCATTCTATCACAACTTGGTCATAGCATATGCTCTAAACAATGTAATTGTCATTTTTTTTCCTTTGCTGGTGTTGACTATGATAATGAGTACCTGTTGTTAACGGATGGAGTTTTGAATTTATCTCATCTGCACCTTTTAGTGTTCTTATTAATGGATGTAATTATGGATTCTTCAGAAACAAATGCGGTCTTCATTAGGGATGTCCCCTTTCTCATTTACTTTTTATTTTATGTATGGAGGCTTTTTTCTGTATTCATGGAGATGGCAGTTTTAGATGGTAGTAATTATCCTCCTAATATCCGCAACAGTCCAGAGATTACTCATCTATTCTTTGTTGATGATTAATTGGTTTTTTCTAAAGAGTCTACTCTATCGGCTTTGGGTATTAAAAATATTCTGACCTAATTTGCAGGTTATTCAAGGTTGGAGGCAAATGTTTCTAAAAGTTCTATTTTCTTCTTTGCCTCTTGTATTCTTCAAGAAGAGATTTTGGATGTTTTTAATTTTCAAATTGAGAGCTCCCAATCAGATATCTGGGTCTTCCTCTATCTTAAAAAAAACTCTCTTATTCTCTTTGTCGGTCATTGATTACAAAGATTAAATTGTGCATTGAAGGCTGAAAAACTTATTTGCTTTCTTTTGTAGGCTCCAACTTATCAAGGCTATGTTGAATGGGACTGTTCTCTTTTGGACGTCTACTTTTAAGCTTCCAAAGAAGGTGATTTCCCAAATTGAAAAACTCTTGTCCTCCTTTTTATGAAAAGGTATTGTTGCTTATTGTTTTAGTAATATTTTTTGGAGAAAAATAGCCCGCCCTTTGAAGGAGGGTGGTCTTGGCATAAGACGAATTTCAGACTGTAACATAGCTGATCTAGCCAATCTTTTTTGGCAGGTGTTAACAAATAAAGATAGCGTGTGGGTTTGATGGATCTATAGTTTTTACTTGAAAGTTACATCTATTTGGTCGGCTTACACTCCTCATGCATCTAGTGCCTGGTTATCAATTTTACCTCTTACATCAAAATTCATATAAGGTTGCTTCTACAATGTCAAAATGATCACTCTACTTAAATGTGGACTGATCCGTGGATTGGACATCTCCCTTTTAACTTTAAATTTGGTAATAGAGATATTGCATTAGTTTGCCGATCCTTATATAATATTATTGTTGATTCTATTGAGGGTGGACGTTGGATCTTTGAAAGCTCTACAATTTTTTACCAGACTATTGTTCATTTCATAGAAGACAAACTGCCATAACTTACTAATGATGAGGATTTTGTTGCTTGGGCCTCTCCCACAGGTTATTTTTCTTACAAAAGTGTTTGGAACCTTTTTCGGCAACCTTCTCCTTGTGTTCCATGGTGGAAGCTTGTTTGGCATAAAAAGATAATCAATCGTCAATCTTTTATCTTTTATATGGCTCTCTCCAATGGGTTAATGACATGTGATTATCCTCAAAGAAGAGATATTTCTCTCACCAATGAATGTGTTCTTTGCCATCGAGCCTTGGAAACAATATGTGAGCATTTATTTTTTGAATGCGCTTTTAGTAAAATTGCTTCGAGGCATATCTTATACAATTGCCACCTTCATCATTATGTTGGTAATTTTCAACATGAATTATCTTGGCTATTGGAAATTTGTAATAACAACAAAGTAGTGGGTCAGCTCCTGAAGCTCTTCTTCAATGCCTGTATTTTCCATATATGGTTTGATAGAAATTCCAGGAATCTTTGAAGATAAATCAGTTTCGCCTGTTCAACTGGCTTTCAAAATTATAGCTCATGTCGGGATGTCTTTAGAAGCATTGAGTTTGAAAGATTCTATTTTGTTTCATTGTAATTTCTTAGAAAATTTTTGGAACAATTAGTTTGTTCCTGTTTTTCATTTTCCATTCATTTTTCCCTCCTCGGAGTTTTCAATAAAATTTACCTTCACTAAAAAAACAAAATAATAAGTTCCCGTATGGAGTTTCACATTAATTCTGAAGTTTCTCCAAAGAGATACTCGAGATTATTCCTCTGCCTTGATAACAAAAGGTCATTAAAATTCCGAGCCATCTTGGTAAAAATCGTCTCAATAGGAGATTCTTTGGGAAAGCTTGTACCAAACACACAGTGTCAGAAAACTGTAGTAGGTGTGGCAAAGCCATTTTTCTCTTAGTTGTCTTCCAAACGGGATTTTGTCTCAAATCCCCGAAAACTCGCTTTCCTACAGTAAGAAAGCCCCACCCAAATAGTCCAAACCATCACGAAAGTCATCTCAATAGGAGATTCTTTGGGAAAGCTTGTACTAAACACAAAGTGTCAGAAAACTGTAGTAGGTGTTGCAAAACCATTTTTCTCTTTAGTTGTCTTCCAAACGGGATTTTGTCTCAAATCCCCGAAAACTCGCTTTCCTACAGTAAGAAAGCCCCACCCAAATAGTCCAAACCATCACGAAAGCTCCTGCGCTCAACCTCGTGCGACCAATTTACCCAAATAAATCCTCGCCCAGTTATTGCCTTTCTCAGTTGCAATCTGTTCTCCATCATTAATTAGTACATGCCAAAAATAAAAAAGAATACAATTCAAAATAAGTCAATGGGAAGAAAATTGATTTTTTTACTCTAAAAATCGTACGTAATCAAGCTACTTCATCGTTCAAAATGCCGTTTATGGGTCCACCTTTTTGAGCCACACCAATTAATGGTGTTTAAATGATGAAGTAGCTTCATCAAGTTGCATAACCTCAACAAACTTTGCGTTCACATCTTTAGCAGACGACTAGATTGATTCTCTTTATACGATTCTTCAATTAAATTAAAAATGAAAATCTTTCTTAATAAACATTGGCTCCGATGCTATACAAGTGAAGGGAAAGAGTCAAATTCATGAATGTGCAAAAGGGAGGCCGTTCTTCTACCATTTTCTCACAGCATATTCTTCCGACATTTCCGGCACCTTACTGAAAATTACGGGTTCAATGCCCTTCTGACTTCATCGAAACCTCGATAGCAATCAACACTAATTCACACACATTCTTGTGCTAAATTCGACAATATATCATGCAAATATATGATTGAATTCTGCACTTGTCACGACACTAAATTACCGCACTTTGATTGACTTTAATTTTCAATGTTTTAAATTGCATAATCTTATCACTATTCATTACTTTCTTGAAAGTAACATGGAGAATGGTTCAGCGGAAAAAAAACGGGTCTGGTGTAATGAACCTCAATGGATAAGCTTTTTATATGAGCAGGTGACAACATAGAAACATATATGACAACTTAGCGTACAGCAACGGCGATGAGCACTCTGAAGCTTATAAAAGGGGACTCCCATGGTTTGTTTTATCATTCAAGGTTTCAGCTGCTATTCTTTCCTTTCTGTGTATCTCAGGCAAGGACAAGATGAAGGCAGCCATTCTTCTCTTGCTGTTTTTTATAGCAGTACTCGAAAGTGTTGGGGTACATGGAAATGAGTTGAAAATGCATTTTTATAAGAAGAGTTGCCCTAATGCTGAGGAGATAGTGAGAAACGTCACATGGACCCTCACTGCAGCCAACCCCGGCATAACTCCAGATCTTCTCAGGCTACACTATCATGACTGCTTTGTTAGGGTACACAATTTCTTTCTGGATGCTCCTACAATCCAACTTTTATCTGTATATATAGCACTAGTGCATATCCTATATAACGTACATTTATCCTAACTGATATGGTTGTCCCATGTCCATGCAGGGTTGCGACGGATCCGTACTTCTAGACCGTGTTGGGACCGAGAAGCCTGAAAAGGAAGCAGTTCCCAATCTGACTCTGAAGGGTTTTGATGTCATAGACACGGTCAAGAGCAAACTCGAAGAAGAATGCCCTGGCATTGTTTCGTGCGCAGATACTCTCGCCTTGGTTGCTCGCGACACCGTGGCCTTCCAAGTTAGTAATTAATATATAAGATCAAAGAAACATTCATAAATTATACTCTCATAATCATGGTTACAATAGCCAGGACTTGGTGACTTATTAGGGTTCTTCACTTCACAACCCTAGCTACTCTGTCTAATGCTGTTATTGGATATTCACAGTTCCAAAAATCCATGTGGGAGGTTTTGACTGGGAGAAGGGATGGGAGGATCTCTCTCGCCACTGAGGCCGTGAAAGAGTTACCCTCCCCATTCATGGAGTTCCCCGCCCTCCGATCACTCTTCGGGAAAAAAGGACTCAGTCCCGACGATCTTGTGGTATTATCAGGTACTTCCCTATGCAATCAATCTGCACTCTTGTGTGAGGCTGTGAGCTAATTAAACCTCTATACATCTCAACTTAAGACAACATTGCTGAGTGATAATAAAAAGAATATATTGCTGAAGCTACCGTTATATTGATCAGGTGCGCACACGATTGGGGAAGCACATTGTGTTGCATTTCGAAAGAGGCTCTTCAACTTCACTGGAAAGGGCGATGCTGATCCTTCGTTGGATCCAAGTTACGCAGCCACCTTGAAAAAGCTGTGCGCGAACCCTGCCGACAACACGACCACCCAGGACATGGACCCGGGCAGTGGTGACACCTTCGATAGTCACTACTACGTGAACCTTGAGGAGAACAAAGGTTTGTTTCACTCGGATGCTGCACTTCTGACCAACCCTCGTTCCGCAAAGCTGGCTAAAGAACTGCAAAACCAAAAAAACTTCTTCAATATGTTTGCAAACTCTATGAAGCTGATGGGAGCCATTGAAGTGCTCACAGGGACGGATGGAGAGATAAGGAAAAACTGTCATGTTGTCAATTCCTATAGTTTGAAGAATTTGTTAGTTCATATTGGCATGATAATCTGAATAAGAATTGATGATGTTGCTTTTAGTACTTCTTGGATTGTGCTTAATGGTGCTTCCGTTAATTTCAGCTATTCTGCTTTACATTATAACTGAACAATGATGGTGTGTAAGGGCAGGGCGTGTTTATTATATTATGTGTAAGTTGGATGTCAGATGTCTTCCCCATGCCCAATGATCAGGAATGCAAGATGGCTTCTTCTCTTTTGATATTAAGGGCACGTTTGGTAGCAGTTTTTTAGAGTGGGAAAGTCAGATTCTAAAGAATAAGCAAAAGAGTGAAAAATAGGTGTATAGTTGGGAAGAATCAGCTTTTACAGAATAATTTAGAATCCAATGACATATTTTGTAAATAAACATGGAAGATATAGCATATAATAGAAAAAATACTATTTTAATCATTAAAATGCAATTTTTCTTATTATGTGTCTCTATCTTATTTATACCCGGAAAAGTAAAAAAAAGCGAGGAATTACCTATTTTCGAAATCTCCTCAAAAGGAGATTTTCTTAAAAAGTCTGACCTAATTGTTGGCTTAGCTTGAAATTTTTTAACAAAACATTTCAAGAACAGTCATCTAGTTAACTCCAGATGAATCATGAGTGATGAGTCCCACTTCGATTGAGCGTGAGTCTTTTCCATATTACTTGGTGCCACTTTTCATTTTCCCATATTACTTGGTTTTTCTGTGAAATCCCATATGGCCCGGAATCGACATCGATCTAAAGTACCAGAAATGCTATTCTTTTACGTTTTTCATGATTTTTGTATCCGAAGGGTCGTGTTGAAGACGACACGATCACCTCAGCTTGGTTTTAGGAAGTAAAGGCAGCGATTTGGAACGCATCCCTGCGGCGACCGCCCCATTTTCACAGAATGACATTCTTTCCAAAATGTCTCTCTTCCCAAAATGTTTTATTCTTCCCAAAATTAGCGATTTACGGGAGCATCCAGTTGGGGAAGAAGACATTCTGGTGAAGGTTGATCTATACATGAAATATGCATTTTATTATCTCCTAAACTTATATTTATGCTAGTGTTTGATTAGAATTATTGCTACTTTAATATAGTTTTTGGTTTTTGTAGGAAACAAGAGTAAAACGCAGAAATGTGATAAAACGCGATTCTAATGATTGAATATTTATAACTTCGATTGCATATCTCTGATGGGATTGATTTAAGCTTCATGTTAAAGTACACAAAGTTAGCTTTCCAACGCCACTGACTGTTTGCAATTCGGAGTTCTGAGCAAAAAGTTATGATCATTTGAAATATTGCACGCGAAAGAGGCACGATTAAAGAGAAGAACCGTCAAGATGAGTTTGGATGGATGAGATCGATACGACAGGTTTTATTTGATTAAAAGAAAAAAAAGAAAAGAAAGGATTAAACCGGTCCGGTTCAGTAAAAGAAAAAGAAAAAAAAATAATAAAAAACCGGCCCGAGCCGAAGCTCGGGCCGTTCGTCCGGAAACAGAGCAGACGATGCTCTGTTTTGCCGGTGAAGACTGGGCCGGCGAGGCTGAGGAGGCGGCGGCGGGTTTCGACGGTGACAGAGATTTCGGCGGCAAGGCTGGGCTAAGACGGCGGAGAGATCGCGGCGGCGAGGCACGGCGGCGGAATTTGACAAAACAGAGAAAAAATAACAGAGCTCTGTTTGAGAAGATGACGCCGGTGGGTGAGCTCGCCGGTGCCGAAGATGGCGACGGCGGAAAAGATCGGCAGTCATGTTCAATAGGAAGAAAATACATTAAAATTAGAAACTTGGGTTCTGATTCGATTTCAACCCGGATTAGGAATCGATTAAGGCCGGAATTGGAATCCAAATCGGAATGGCTTACTTCTTGGATTAGGAATTGGCTGAGGTCTATAAAAACAACGGAAATAAGAGAGAAAATTCAGAGCTTTAACGAAAGAACCAGCCGGCAGGAAAACAGAGAGGAAAACAGACGATTTTCGGTGCTGTTTCCGCCGGATTCCGGTGGCATTTTGGTCGGAAGAGGGAGGAGGAGAAGAAATACGCCGGAGGAGGGAAGAAAGCTACGATTTTGGGGCTGTTCTTGAACTGCTACAGTAACTGCCGAGTGAGGAAGACGATGAACAGTGCATGAACAGTACCCGTGAACAGTGAATAGTGATTTTTTGGTGAATAGTGCACAATGACACCAACGAATCAACAGCGTTCTCCTTGTCCGATGGCTGGCTAAATTCGCGTCCAAGGCGTAGATGAAGCCCTAGATTTGTGTTATCACTCTTGATTGTTTTATTTAATACAGTTGATATGATTTTGCTTAATGCTATTTCATGAGTTTCTTTTGAGTGCTTGACCATAGACTTGATTGATATGCATGAAATTAGATATTTTTAATTCCTATGCTTAGCTAAAAGTAGGCTGGTGTTAATTCTATGCCCGACCAAGGATAGGATCATTAGCCCAAATGATAATTCTATGCCCGACCAAGGATAGAATTATCTACATTAATTTTTAGTGGATGAACTCTCGTGTCCGACCAAGAACGTGAGTAAATTCACTGTGATTTGTGTGTCTGACCATGAACACAAATTACCATATCATGTCAATTTGAGCGTAATAATAATTGAGAGTAGTAATTGCATGTTTAGTGGTGGATTCTTTGCTTTGGCACTTCTCCATATTAGTTAAAATCTATTTTAAAATTAGTTAAATTTTATTGCTTTCTCTAGATTAATTAAAACAGAATTTGCTTTCACTTGAATTTGGTAAAAGATTAATCCGTCCCTGAGGTTCGACAACCCTTTAATACTCGCCGTAGTACAATTGCCTTGTGCACTTGTAAGGGTTTAATATTTAAACGATCAAAGGTCTGTCCATCATCACGGTTCAAATCACCGCCGGCGCCGTCCAACCAGAAAAAAATAAAATTTCATGCCAAAAAACTGTAAAAGCAGTGGAAAAGACGAGAAAAAATTTATGATGAAGGGATTTTGATGTAAGAGCAGCGAGGAAGCCCGCCCAACTACAAAAACTGAGATCTATATGTAAAGAAACACATATAAAGGCCATCCATTGGTGCTTGATCACTCGTGGACATCAAATAAGAGGTTAAAAATGGGCAAAAGCATGAAATACTCGTCGGCGAGCGACAAGTTCAATTTATATATCTTTTTGTGATCCTAATGAAATAGAAGAGGAGGAAAAATAAGGAAGAACGAAAAAAAATTGACAAAAACGGATAAAAAATGAGCGAGTTATAACATTTTCAAGATTGCCGTAAAATGGTGTCGTTGAGTACACGACCTGAATTGAGCCGTGTACTTGATGACACGACTTTATTTTAGGTCGTGTATTTGAAGACACAATTTTTTTCTTGTATTTTCCGCTGATTTTACAATTTTTAAAATGTCATAACTCGCTCAATTGAAGACACTTCAGCGAAACTTCGTCCATCATCGTGGTTCAAAACACCGCCGGTGCCATCCAACCTGGAAAAAATAAAATTTCATGCTAAAAAACTGTAAAATCAGCAGAAAAGACGAGAAAAAATCTATGATGAAGGGATTTTGATGTAAGAGCAGCGGGGAAGCCCTTCCAACAACAAAAATTAAGATCTACATGTAAATAAACACATATAAAGGCCACTCATTAGCTCAACAGCTCATAAACATCAAATATGAGGATAAAATGGGCAAAAGCGTAAAATACTCGTCAGCGAACGACAAGTTCAATTTATATATCTTTCTGTGATCCTAATGAAATAGAAGAGAAGAAAAAATAAAGAAGAACGCAAAAAAATGGGCAATTCAAGTGGTGTATTTGAGGACACAATTTTACGACAATATTCAAAATGTCATAACTCACTTGTTTTTTATCGTTTTTGCCTTTTTTTGCGTTTTTCATTATTTTTCTTCCTCTTCCATTTCATTAGGATCACAGGAAAATATATAAATTGAACTTGTCGCTTGCCGACGAGTATTTCACGCTTTTGCCTATTTTTATCTTTTTATTTGATGTCCACAAGCGGTCGAACACTACTGAGTGCCTTTTATATGTGTTTCTTTACATGTAAATATTAGTTTTTATAGTTGGGCGGACTTACATCAAAATCTCTTGATCATAAGCTTTTTTTGGATGTGAGCGGTCGTCCACTTGGTCTTGATTCAAGTCGTGTCGTCAACGACACGATTTTACGGCAATATTCAAAATATCATAACTCGCTTATTTTTTATCCATTTTAGCTTTTTTTTGCGTTCTTTTTTATTTTTCCCCTTCTTCCATTTCATTAGGATCACAAAAAGATATATAAATTAAACTTGTTGCCCGCCGACGAGTATTTGACGCTTTTGCCTATTTTTATCCTCATATTCGATGTCCACAAGCGGTCGAGCACCAATGGGTGGCTTTTGCCTATTTTTATCCTCTTTTGCCTTTATATGTGTTTCTTTATATGTAAATCTCAAGTTTTGTAGTTGGACGGGCTTCCCTGCTGCTCTTACATCAAAATTCTTTCATTGTAGATTTTTTTCGTCTTTTTCATTGATTTTGCTATTTTTCGGCATTAAATTTTATTTTTTCTGGGTTGGACGGCACCGGCGGTGATTTGAACTGTGATGATGGACAGACCTTCGCCGGAATGTCTTCTTCCCCAACTTGATGCTCCTGTAAATCCCTAATTTTGGAAGAATGAAGACTTATGTTATATTTTGAGAAGAATGATATTTTAAGTAGTTTTCAGGTCATATGGAAGAAACAAAGATATTCCAAGTAATATGAGAAAATAAAAGGTGGCACCATGTAATATGGAAAAAGCTCATTGAGCGTAGGGTGAAAAAAATTGTTACTAAGGGGTAGTTTTTAAGATGTTTTCAACTTTCAAGCTGAAAAAATCCGAAAAAACATCATTTCAGCTGGATATTTGCTTTTAATCACGAACCACTATGTTAAAATTCGTAGCATCTGAAGATTGGTTGATGTATGAGTGCCAAAAAATTATCGGTTGATGTGTGAGAGTATCCGATAAACTTAAACACGGTTGCGATCCTTCCGATCCAACTTCCGTATGTTATCCGGTTGTTATTTTTCAATCAGAACTGACGTCAAAACTTTTTGCCACAATTTCCTATGAATCCCATCAGCAATGAGGATCCAAAGTAGGGTCTACTAGATCCTATCTTTAGACTAGAGTAGGCTCTCCCTCCATCAAATGTGGAGCTTTTTCATTGATCAGAATGAGGAAGAGGGTATTGTTGTCGGGTGGATCCCCGATCCCACTTGAGCATACTCACGGTTTCTGGCCAGGTGCAATGAGTCAGTGAAGAAGCCTCACCATTCAATCCCAAAATCGGTGGCGAACGGAGCCACAAGTGTGTTGAACTCGTACAATGGTGTGCATTCCGTAGATTTTGATGTCTCGTCTCTGGCAGTGTGTGATCCCCAAAATTTTACCGTGAACGCTGAACACATGTTTCAATCCTTATTCATCAAGTGTGGTGTTGTTCTAACTTCTATATCAAAACAAAGAAAAAGTGTGGAGTTGCGGCCCAAATTGTTATTCTCGGTTGGGCCATCATATGATCTACGTAAAAGAAAGTTAGTGACGTCAATTCCCGAGTTACGCGAGAGGCCCAATCGGCAAGACAGCAGCCACACCTTAGCTAAAATCGATCCCAAACTTGGCCCATTATGTGGGTTATATTTATTACGCTCGAAAGTCCAAACCAATGAAATACGGAGCCATGTTTTAATGAACAATGAGAACACGTTAAAGAATCTAAGTACAAATGTGAAAACATGTATATTAGAAAAATGTGAAAACATCTACTAAGCAACGTGGCCTCCTATCATATCTAATCTATTCTAATCTAATATAATCCAATCTAACTACTTTAAAAAGTACCGGTTGTATTTTGATATTTTTATCGGAATTTCTAGCTAATGACCCTCTAAATTTGTTTAAGACTATAGTTAAGTGCTGGTTTCAATTATATTAATTAATTTATTAGGGGACAAACATGATATCTTATAGCGGATGAGACACTTTGCCACCCCTTGGCCAATTATGCCTTGTTACTTCCAGTGTGTAATTAGATGTAACAAATATCGGTTTATAGGGGTAAATTTAGAAAATATATTGTAACACCTGAAAAAAATCGGTACGTTTTTGGAAAGTGCTATTTTAGGAAACTGGTCTAAAATAGGAAAGTTTTCGTAACTGTCGTGCTTTTTGATCTGGTATTTCGTTTTGGCCTTATGAAACCCTATCTTGATGATTTTGGTCAATTAAAATTGTTTCGCCAGATTAGGCAGGTTTTTCCGCGCGCGAGGACTGGGCCTGGCGCCGTAACCTATCTGGCGCCAGGGTCTGATACACCTGACGCCAGGGCCAGTCGAGTGACAGGGATAGGGCTAGTCACGTGTGCGAGTACACGTGTGACGGGGCCTAGTGGATGTGTCACCAGGGCAGGACTCATGCACGTGGAACTGCTTAGCACGCGCGTGGGTTATCTTAACCGTTCATCTGTGATCTGTGTTAAAAGACGTGCGAGATCCAGTGGAGGGCCACGTGGACCCTGAGGGATCATGCCACCTCATGGGTGACGTGGACGTCTTGGACCCACGATTTGGGAGGCCAAATCGTGGGGAGATCCCTTGTAATTTGATTTTCACTAATTTGAATTAATGGATTTCCCTAATTTGTAATTGATTTAATTAGGGCTTATTTAAGGGATTTGATTGGCAGATAATGAAGATGCCAAAGCATATTCCAGCTAACAAAAGGGGGGCCATTTGAGTAGAGGAGCAAATCGTGGGAGTGGTGTTGGCAAAGGAAGTTACTTTGGCCTAATTGATAATTATCTCATTAACCAACCTCTTAAATGATTTGATTACAACTAATTTTAGTAGGAGCCAATCAGCTTCATGGAGAATCTTACCAAAGCTTACCATTCAAATTTGGGCTTTTTACATATTACCTGGCACCAAGTTTGTTATTTCCATATGACCTGGTTTTTTCCGTGTTATCTCATATCACCTGGAATTTGGACTTGGAGTACCAAAAATGCCCCTCTTGTATATTTATCGTGTTATGACTGTGCGAAGAGGGCGTGTTGGGTTGTATACGAAAAGAAAGTGTTTCCGGCCATCTTTCCGGCGATTTCTCCGGCAATTTCCAGAGGCGACTCCGCCGGCGAGTCCTCCGACGAATTCCAGCTGCCCCCAAGGTGTTCGAAGATCCGATTAACGTCCCCCCTGCTCGTCGATTTCTCCGGCGCCCCTTGTTGGATTTCGACGACACGACTGACGGACAGTGCGGTTTGGGCGGCGATTTGTCGCGTAAAACTCCTGGGATTTCGGGGACGAAGAAGTCCCTTGAGTTTCCCCTGCGGCTCCCCGCGCCTTCGAGCAACCGGCGGAGTGTGAATTTTGAGGTTCGGTTTGCGGCGAGGAAGCGTGTGAAAGGGCGTACGAGGAAATACACACATACACACCACTAAACCGCGGTAAGTTAGATAAATCCTTACTTATTTTAGTTCCAGAAGCTAAGAATTTAAGATTTATAATTTTTAAGATGAAGCATAAAGTCGTATTGTATACAATACGACTTGAGCGTTAGTCGTGTAGGATGCAATACGACTTGAGCGTTAGTCGTGTAGGATGCAATACGACTATTATGATTGCCTGTGTTTCCAACACGACTGTTCTACTGACCACTCTACCTATCTCATTGCAGATGGATACAAAAGAAGATGAGTATATGGAGGAAATACCATCGGAAGAGGAGGAAGATCAGGAATTCTTCGTTGCACCTCGGGAGCGAAAACAGAGGGGCAGGAAGAGGAAGGCTCCGATGGACCCATCAGGCAAGAAAACATGCAATCCGCGACTGGCGGTGAAGACATATTGTCAACCGGGGGCGATGAAAAAGTGTGTGGCCATCTTACGGCGTCACCAAAGATGTTGCCAACTGATCAGAGAAGCTGGGTTCTCTGTCATTTTTGAAGGTGAGGACGTAGTTGTTTCTCGGAACCTGATCGACCATTTGGTTAGGTATTGGGATGAGGAGGCGAAGGTCTTCAATATCAAGGGGAGAACGGTACATTTCACAGAGCAAGAAGTTGCTCTTATCACTGGATTGCCCGCTAAGGGCGAAAGAGTTGAGGTCCTTCCCTTTGTGCCACGGCGAACGGAATGTGAATTCTTCAAAAAGTACTTCAGCGTAAGGAAACCGGACATTCCACATATTGAAGAAATCATTGACAAGCTTAGCGAGGGCGAAATGAAGATGCCAGAGGAGGACATGGCGAGGATGATCATCTGCCTCCTCATCTCCACGGTGTTGTTTCCACATAGCACGAGAGCGGTGCATCCCTCTTTCTACCCTTATATTGAAGACCTCCCAAGAATGAGCTCATACAATTGGGCTGAGGCTATTCATACGATGTTGGTTTCTGGTATAACCCACACCCGCAGACTAGTGGGTGGGAGAAGTAAAGGGCTGGGAGGTGGATACCTAAACGGCGCCTCATATGTCCTTCAGGTATGTAGTATTTGTATGTTTGTACAGTCTTCGAAAGGCTCTAAGTGTCGTGTATTATGCAACACGTCTTTTATTAATGTCGTTTATTATGCAACACGACTTTATTTATAGTCGACTATTATACAATACGACTTGATATATAGTCGACTTGAATCCAACACGACTGTATCCCCGACTTTTACTAATGTCTTCATCTGATTACTATGCAGATTTGGTTTTTTGAGCACACGACAATCTTCCATTCTGTGTTCGGCCCTACCAGTCCGAGGGCGAAAAGGTGGCCAGGAAGTGGGGCCCTAATTACAGAGGTGAAGATGGGTGCACATAAGAAGCACCGTATGACCGACTACTGGAAGGGTCTATTCGATAATCTCGACGTATGGGAAGACGTCGTCGATGTCATCGTCCCCATGGACAAAGAGGCATCTCTCATTCCTTCGCCTCCCCCAGTGGCCCCTCAACCACGACGACATAAGACGGAGAGGCCGGAAAGAAAGAGGAATCCTAAACAACCTACCTGCTCTTCCTCGAGGACGGCTGCTCAGTCTACTGCCCTGGGCCGATTGGAGGGTTCGCTCCAGGGCATACAGTCACTAATTGAGATCGCCCTGTCGTCGTATGAGGAGATGGGAAGGCCCGTCGGACCTCTGGGAGAGGTTCTTCACTGTATCAAGGCATCTGCCGCCACAGCGTCAACGATGTTAGAGGGTCACAACTTTGACCATCCTGCTGAAGAGAAGAGTGAAGAGCTGAAGAAGGAGACGAAGAAGGAGACGAAGGAATCACAGAAGAAGGAGAGGATAACGAAGTCATCATCGGTCCATCACAACGAGGAGGCAAAGAAGCGGCCCGATGACAAGGACCACGTCAAGCAAACTCCGATGGTCATGCGCAGAAAGGAGCTGGCGCACAAGTCAGCCAGCGATTCATTGCACTGGGGTAAAGGTAAGTTGGAACACGATTATTTAATCTTTCGTGTTGCATACAACCCGACTAGGTATTTTTTGTCTTGCATTCAACCCGACTATCTAATTTTTTGTGATGGATTGTACACGACTATTCCTTCTTTTGTGTTGAACTCTGCACTGGGGTAAAGGTAAGTTGGAACACGATTATTTAATCTTTCGTGTTGCATACAACCCGACTAGGTATTTTTCGTCTTGCATTGAACACGACTATCTAATTTTTCGTATTGCATTCAACACGACTAGCTAATTTTTCGTATTGCATTGAACACGACTAGCTAATTTTTCGTATTGCATTCAACCCGACTAGCTAATTTTTCGTATGGATTGTACACGACTATTCCTTCTTTTGTGTTGAACTCTACACAACTATATTATATTTCTTGCTGTTACTAATACGAATTTTGAAAATGTCATTTCAGCTCCCATAAAGCAGGCGGATGCGGAAGATAAGAGTCGACGGGCTACAAAGAGAGCCGCCGCGAAGATGTTTTTGAAGAAGCTCCAACCAGAACTTGAGGAACACATGGAGCGTGCAGAAGAGGAGTCCCGGATGACGTACGGCCGGGACAGATTCCCCCCTGGTGTAGTGGTAAGGAGGAGAATGAGGACTGTCAATTCGAGGGAATTGCAGAGGCTTAGGGAAGAAGACCATATACGGAGAATGGCGGAGGAGAGGGCGAGGAAGAATTTGGCAGAAGATCCGAACGCCGACTCTGACGATACCTTATCCGACCAACGAACAACCTCTATCATCGATGAGGTGATCTCTTCCCTACAGCAGTCGGATATCCAAACGGCCAAGGATGATGAATGGGCAAAGGAGGAGGCGGAGAAGAAGGACGAGGTTTCATTGGCAAAGGAGGAGGAGGAGAAGAAGGAGGAGGATGAGGCAAGGGAGGAGGTGAAGGAGGAGGAGGTGAAGGAGGCAACTGGCTTAACGTTATCCCAGGCTGTTGACGTTGATGTCCTGCAAACCCCAGAAAAGGCTAAGCATAAAGTTGATCTCCCAGAAAACTATGGTAATTTGGAGTTATGCTTCGACATGGGGGTGTTGTTAGAGCGGGATAGAATGGAAATATCAGGATGGATAGCCAATCCAAGGAAGGCTTATCCTATCCCAACACTATGTGATGATGACTACGTATCCCTTCTGCAAACAACAGAAATTAACACCAATGTAAGTATACATACTCGACCGCCTGAACCTTAAGTCGTATATAACATACTCGACTATTCATAAAGTCCTATATAAAGTACTCGACTATCTGATATAGTCGTGTATGTCGTTAGCACGACTATACCTAAAGTCCATTATCATTTGAATATTGCGAACTTCTGATTATGTTGTTGGTTTATACAGGTGATAGATGAATTTTTTGGTCTATTACGGGAGCGTAATGACAGAGAACGGCTGAAGTATCCGTTCAGTTATTTTGGATGTCACGCATTCAAAGAAATATTCGACAACGTAAGTTTTTCTTGCATCACCAGCGCTAATTTCACGTTTCCAGTTCGTGATTTTCGGAATTCTATTGCGATTTTGCAGGAATACATAGAAGGGGGCAATAATACAAAATTGATAAAAAAACTTGGGAGGATGCTTAAGGGATTGAACAGGAACATGTTCTATGCCTTTTTCCCAATCCGCACTGGTTCGCATTTCTGCCTCGTCTATGTACACTTCCCAGTTGGTGTATGGCGTTTCTACAACCCCCTATCCGGCAAACCCCAGTTGTATCCACATCACAGGGTCGCAGCTGAGAAATTCACTAACTTTATGAACATTGTCATGGCACACACACTGGGACTCATCCGTTGCATCGACTGGAAGATGACTCAGATCGCCAAAGCGCCCTGCCAAGAGAACTCAAAAGACTGTGGCATCTTCATCATGATGTACGTGGCGCACTTGGCCTCCAATGTCAATCCACCTGAGTTTGATCAGTCATCAATTACACGAAAGTGGCGCCCAATAATTGCTGCGAGTATGATTCGCGGGGTTATCGACAGCGAGTTTGATGACGATCCAATCCGAAAGCAAAATCAGGCTGTCACAATTGCGGGGTTTTTGAGGATGTCGGATGAAGACTAGTATTCTTTTTCGATATGTTTTTTGTACATGTAGTCTATTACAGACGAAACTTTTTTGTGGTTTTCTGCATCTTCTTCCATGTACATACAGTATGCTTTCAATAAATTCAAATTCATTTCTTCCATGTCGACAGAGTATTGGAAAGACGACAGGTTTCGACTCTTGAAAGACGACATCTGATATAGTCGTGTTGTCTCATATCCGACTATCTATATTATCGTATTGTATCATATACGACTATCTATATAGTCGTGTTGTATCATATACGACTTTCTATATAGTCGTGTTGTATCATATACGACTATCTATATAGTCGTGTTGTATCATATACGACTTTCTATATAGTCGTGTTGTATCATATACGACTTTCTATATAGTCGTATTGTATCATATACGACTTTCTATATAGTCGTGTTGTATCATATACGACTTTCTATATAGTCGTATTGTATCTATGCGCTTCCTTGCTTCTTTCGCAACCGTTGGGTTAGTACACCTTTTACGGTTGTGACCAACTTGTCGACAGTTGCCACATCTCACCCTCAACCTCTCTGGCGGGTCAGGCTGTGACTCGATTCTCTTTGTCTGTCTCCTACCCCTCTTTGGAGCATCGAGCATGGGCGGTTCGCATTTGAATAAAACCCCGTAATCCCCCCACTGACTCCTGTCTAAAGTAGGGAAAAGTACTTCTTCATACGTTGTGCGGTACAGACATGCATGGTACCACTTTTCACAATATTCCACCGGGTCGAAACTCCTCTCATCGATACATGTAATGGCGTGCTTGCAAGGAAGTCCCATGCTATGGAAGAACCCACATGTGCAGGTTCTCTTCGTTAGGTCAACAACATCCTGAGGGAAAGATATGACAACAACATGAATAGTCTTGTTGTGAAATAGTTTTCTTAATTTAATAGTCGTATTGTCGCTAAGACGACTATATCAATAGTCGTATTGTGACTAATACGACTATATCATTAGTCGTGTAGGCGACAATACGACTATATAATTAGTCGTCTATTTTACGATACGACTATTCCGGAATTGAATTATCAGAAACCATTGCGGAATGAATTCTTACCACATGGTATAAAGATGTGACTTCAAACTGCCATAACGATAGCGGTTGCACTCTGACTGTTCCAGCACTCTTATTCCTCATTTCGTTAATATGATTGTGTGCATACTTGGTTAATGGTGTCGTTAGCCGTTCTGCTTCCATGCGGCGTCTCTCGAAATGGGAGGTCGTGGTCGCACGAGTTTGCTCGATCAACCGAGTTATTGGCCAAAATCTAGCCTTCAATAGCATATTATTTGCACTTTCTGATATGCTTGATGTGAGCATCCCATATCTTTTACCAGGATATTCCACGTTAGCCCAATTTTTTTTATTGATCTTCTCAACATATTTCCATGCCTCCTCATTGTGGTCCTTCATCTTTTGCATGATTTCATCAAATTCTGTTCTCCGGAAGCATTTTGCAGCTCGGAATAGAAGGTCTTTTAAGTATTTATCCTTCCATTGATTAAGCATATTGGCAGCCATATGCCTTAGGCAAAACCCGTGGTGAGCCTCAGGAAATACATCAGCAACCGCTCTCAGAAGTCCCTTCTGTCTATCCGAGACAATTGTATCCAGAGATGCCGGGGGGTCCGTAAAGAGGGTGGCTTTGAGTAGGCTAAGAAACCACTTCCTGCAAGGCAGCAATCAGAGTGAAAGCAGATTCAAGAAGAGATGGGGGTACACAGTCGTATACGAAAGAAGACGACTGTATTAGTAGTCGTGTTGCTCGAATACACGACTACTCATACAATCTTTTTAGCATACGTACCACGAATTTATAGTCTCTTTCTCAACAACTGCAAATGCAACGCACATTAATTGTTGGTTCCCGTCGACTGTTGTTGCAACCAATAACACTCCGGGGTACTTTCCTTTCAGGAATGTTCCATCAACTGTGAGCAGCGGCCTAAGTGATCTTCGGAATGCTCTTGCGACAGGGCCGAAGATCCAAAAGGCACGTCTGAACTCGTATCCGGCTTCCTCATTTTCAATTTCCGGAATATCACAACATCTTTCAATCACCACATATGTACCTGGATTACACCGCTCTAATTCCTTTGCATAATGTGGCAAAATACGATATGCGTCTTCCGGGTTGCCATCGATCAATCGTATCAATTCCTCTTTCGCCCTCCATGCCCTTTGATAGTTCACTTTGACGCCCCAATGTTTCTCAATGTACTGTTGGATATTAACCGTTTTTATGGAGTTTGAATCCTTGTGGAGGCCATGACACTTCCGTGCAATCCATAAGTGTGAGGCCAATGGATGATCTTTAGAACTTATCAAAATGTCGCATGTATGCCTTCCTTCACTCCTTGTCACGGTGACTCCGTCAACTAGATTCGAAGCCCGTATGTACCACTTGCACCCTGTAATCTTGCACTTTGCAGCAAAGGTGTCCTTGTTCTCGTCCGCCACTTTGAACATGAATTTCCTCTTGATTGCCAAATCAGTAAGAACCATTTTGAACTGTTTTATACTTTCGAATCCAGCCCCTAAGGCAAGTTGTGCCTCATAGTCGTCTCCTTGCAAACTGCCGCTCAACATCGTCTCCTCCTCATATTTTTTTGCAGGACCGACCTGCGGTGAAGAGGTACCCCAATCCCAACCACCTTCACCATCAATATTGTTGTACTCATTGTCGTCCAAGTCTTGTGCCCCCGACGTGACAGATTTTCCTTTAGAAGTGGATGCTCTCGCTGCTTGTTGGAGTTTTATTCCTGACACAGACTGGTCTCCTCCCGTCGGATGCGGCCCGGGAAAAACTGGTAGTGTGAGAGGCTCGTCCCAGTCATCTGCAGACCACGGTATTTGTTCATCTTCAAATAATTCTTCTTCATCTGGATCTTCTTCTTCGTCTTCATTTTCATCTTTCTCTTCATCCTCGGCTTCATCCTCATCTTCATCTTCACCATTGATCCCATTCATCTGACACTGGTTATCGACTTCATTCGGAAATTCATCCTTTGTATTTTTATTACCATCTCCCAATCTGCGATAACAACATGGTAAGAATGGCATGCATATTGTACAAAAACGTCTAAACGACTTGATTATTTAGTCGTATTGTATACAATACGACTTCAATTCCAGTCGTCTTCTTGTATGCAACACGACTTTAATTCCAGTCGTATTGTATACAATACGACTTCAATTCCAGTCGTCTCGTATGCAACACGACTTTAATTCCAGTCGTCTCGTATGCAACACGACTTTAATATATGTCCACTCGTTAATTTCACCCCTTACCTCACGGTTTCAATAGAAAAATTTTCATCTTTTCCTCCTTCAAAGGCTGGTGCAGGTGACTTATTCCCCGGCCTGCACGGCCTCTCCTGTGGTCTCTTACTGGCCGGCCTCCCATTTGGAGGCATTGAATTCTCGCCGTCCTTATCCACAGTGGAAACCATTTGCTTATTGGCAATGGAATTCTCTGTGTTGTTATTTCCAGCAGAAGTCCACTCCACGTATAGATCGAGTGGTCCATCTGTGCATCGCCTCTTGTTGTGAAGAATGAATATTGTCTTCACGTCTTCATCGTCTTCAAGGACGTATCGGGTTCCACAACGAACAAGATATGACAAAGACAATGTACCGGATGGAGACTTCAGCGGTAATCTTTCTTCCACTTGTTGCAACAGTCCCATGTACTTTACTTGTGTATCAATAGACATGAGCTTCAGTTTCCCACCCACATACCCATCAGAATTTGTGAATATTCCATCGTAGTGTAAGCACAAAGGTATGAAATCCATCCTTACCTGGTATTACAATAACGAAATTAATTAACAAACCTTGATTGAAAATAGTCGTGTAATAGTCGTATTGTAAAATACACGACTATAGTTATTGTTGTATTAGGGAATATACGACAGTAGGAAAAAGTGGAACACTGTGCAAATTTTCAACTTACATCTCTCGATCAAATTTACATTATATCAAACGTTGAATTTCAAGTTGACGTACCGTTTTTGAATGGGCGATGACTCTTTCACAGTTGTGTTAGCGTATCAACTGCTTTCCCGCTCTTTTTTCGTGTTTTGGCAGCAATATAACTTTTCCTGGTTTAGACGGCGCCGGCGCCGGCGACGTTATGGCCGGAGCTGCTGCACGGAACTTCTCCGGAACACCTTCTTCTCCGGACCGCCTTTTCCTTCTTCTCCGGAACGCCTTCTCAAAAAAATGCAAAAACCCCTGCTGCCGTATATAGAAGGCAAGGGTATTTTGGGTAGGTTCCAGGTCATATGAAAGGAAATAGCTTTTTCCAGGTGATATGATAAAACCAAACCCGGCGCCAAGTAATATGTAAAAAGCCCTTCAAATTTGGATCATGGTGGCTTTTAGTTTGGGCGCCCAAATGGAATAGCATATCTACCTTTTTCGGTTTGGGAAAATCTTGGAAAATATCTTGAACCTAGCTAATTGGCAATTCAAATATTCTGAAGAGGCTGAATTTGGGGGCACGTTGGAATGGAAAGATTGCTTTTTGCTGGACTCTTTCGTGGACGTTGGATGGGAGGAAAACGGACGGTCGAGATTGCTTGGCTTAGAAGGTGAACCACCTATTTAAATGGGACAAAAAAGGGGCCGGCTCCCCTTTAGCCTGCGTCCCCCATTTTGTGTGCCTTCTTCCTCCTTCTCACCCCTCTAAATCAGTACCTTTTCCCCTTTATTTCGTCACATCGTAGTGTGGTGAATCGACGGGCGTAGGAGAAGGCGCGAAGCAAGGAGCGTTCTACGCAAAGGGAATTGCGGTTTGTCGTAAGAGGTTGGAGCATTTTTCCACTTGTGTGATTCGTGAATTCTGACATGATTTCGAGTAGTCCATTGATGATCATACTGATATATTATATGCCTTGATTCAATTTCATATGACATGAATTATCGAGTATGCCATGATTGTATTGATTTGTATTATGTGAAATGCTTCATTCGGTACTCTTATGCTTGATTCGTTGTATCCTAATGCCTAGATAGACGTCCCCCATTGCTTCAATTCCAGAAAGTCGTCACCTTTATTGCATAAAGTTGGCGTCCAACTTCTGTCCGGAGTTATTTGTCATGATTTATTATTGAATCTCTTATGGTTTGATTAATACTTGCCGATTTATTGTCTTATGCAATTTTCGGTGTAACTCTTGTTGATACTTCATGTATTGATCACTAAAGGTATTAATTTACTCTCTGATTATAAAAAGTTTGGATTTTTGGTCATGGACCAGTGCCTTTGGCGTCCGGGAATAGATATCCTTTTGGGTTAATCATAAGATTATTACATTAGTACTTGTAATCCAAACCGGGTAAGGGTATGTGTATACCATATGTAAAGTATATGATTAATTTTGATAATCAAATTTATATCACACTCTGAAATCCGAGAGAGGTCTGACGTCATGTCAGAACCTTTTTGGATTAGGAAGTGTCCGGTGTTAATTGGCTGATTTAGTAACTTGGGTTAATGGCATTAGAATAAAGGTATAGCAATCGGACCATAAGATGTAACCTAAGGGTGGGTTTAAAACTCATAAATCCAGAACCTTTAGGCTCTGTAATAGACATTAAGAAAGGGCTAATGGTGTCAGTAAGGGTAATTATGGTATTACTAAAGTTTTTACAAGTAATTAACTAGTATGACTTATGTTAATGGGTCTCGGCCAGGAGCAGTCCTGCGCAGACAGACCCCACTCTAAAAATGATAACTAATTGTAGAAAAATCCAAAAGGTAAACCGTTTATCAATCTGTAAACTAGACATCTGATGGAATCTGAGATAAAAATTGCATAAGTTAGTTCACTGGGTACAGGGCGTAGTGACCTTCGGAAGTGGGCTATTCTGTTTGGACAGAACTGGATTCCTGCGCGTATTAACTCTAAAACCCTAATAATATCAAGAAACTTAATCTGAGATAATAATTAAAGACTTTAATTAAGCATGATACTATTTATAAGACATCGGGATCAGTGAACTTAAAAGTGTAAGGCGGATCCTAGAGTCGAACGGGGTGTCCCTTATTAATTGTCCTTTGTGTTCTTCTCTTGAGTTATTCATGACTCAAGAGTATTCAAAGCGAGAATCTTTTTCGGAATCTCTGACGTGGTCTATTTGAGTCACGTCATTTCATTATTTCTGTGTCGGGGATTGTCAACTCTAGGATTAGGTACGACGATGAAGACGGCGGAGCATGGACCTTTGGCGAACCTGTGGCGGGTCTCTTTGATGAGTCTTTCGGTCGGGTCTCAACTGAGTTCCCAGACCTAATTGTTCTGAGATGTTCAAACACTCCTTAGTGAGTTTAGTCGGATTGTGATCGATACTTGTATTCTACTCCTATGAAGAGTTGAAATTCAGAAAGCTTTGATTTAAGCCTTTCCATGATAAAACCCGATGTTCTAAGAAACTGTTTCTCCACTAAGTAGCATTTCTGAGAGCTCTTAGTCGGAATCATAGTATGCTCACGAGCCATTGCTAGATCCTGCGAGATCTCCAATGATATTGAACCTCTGTAGTTCAGCCGATGACGGCAACCGCGTGTGCTTAGATTGTATGACATTACGGAAGGTCTGCAATCTCCGCCCATTGTGCCCGTAAGCACCGATGGGGCCAGCATCCCTAGACGCATGGCCGGGTTCCTCTGTAGAACCTCTAGGATGTTCTGGTATTGTTTTCCATGAAGAAATGGACAGATTTGCGAGCAGAAATTGTTACCTCTGAAACTTTAGATGTCCAGAGCTTATGTTAATATTTTATCTCCATTACTCTGTGTAAGTTGGAGTCTTTGACCTTTAATTCCTAGACTATGATGAGTCGAGGATGTCAGATGTTTCAGATAAGTGAAATTAGTTTTGTTAACCCAAGTCTGTTGACCTATATCTATTTTGGAGTCATCTCTTGTTCTATCTGTTACACTGTGGTTTTTCTGTATCCTACTGGGTATTTCCTATGGAATACCCATGCATCCTCTGATGCAGGAATTAAGGAGGAGCAGAGGTGACGGCGATCAGCAACGTGAGTGGATGCTGGAGATTAGAAGACTGGATTATTTATTTTGTTATGATTTGGATGCTTGAACTTGCGGCCTGCGCGCCGTTTTACTTTATTTTATGTTGTGTTAAGACAATTCAAGACTTTGTAATAGTGAATTAGATCTCTTTTTAGTTATTCCATATTTTGTAAGTAATTATTGTTTAAGTCGTGATGATCCTGCATGTTCCCTGATATTAAAAAAGGGATGATGAAAGTCTCGAGTATTCGGTCTGTCCCAGGTTTCCTACCCTTGACCTTCATTGGAATGTCGCTTCTGCGTAAATAGGGTCTTGGAAATTTGGGGCGTGACATATATAATTATAATATTAATTAAGAATAGTTAACGATATTCTACCCATTCTCCATAATAAAGGTGCCGTTTATGACTATAAATGAGCTTTTAAGATTCATGTACTCCACTACCTCCATGTTCAAATTCCATGTATCACATATCTATTATTTTATAATGGACATACAGGTGATTTTTGCACAGAAAAAACTCCTAGTAGTTAAAAAAAGATTAGGAGACATCTACCTCGAAGATGTAAATGGCATTGGGCTGGCTAAATCATGGGGTGGTGAACTATTCGGAAAAAAAACTCATTCTATTTTCTTTTGGTGACTAAAAGGCATTCTATCACAACTTGGTCATAGCATATGCTCTCCTTAAACAATGTAATTGTCGTATTTTTTTTCCTTTGCTGGTGTTGACTATGATAACAGGTACCCCCCCGTTAGGAGTTTTACATTAATTCTGAAGTTTCACCAAAGAGAAACTCAAGATTAGTCCTCTGCCTTGATAACACAAGGTCATTAAAAATCCGAGCTATCTTGGTGAAAATCCTCTCAATAGGAGATTCTTTGGGAAAGCTTGTATTAAACACAAAGTGTCAGAAAACTGTAGCAGGTGTAGCAAAGTCATTTCTCTCTTATAGTTGTCTTCCAAACGGGATTTTGTCTCAAATCCCCCAAAACTCGCTTTCCTACAGTAAGAAAGCCCCACCCCGCCCATAGTCCAAACCATCACGAAAGCTTCTGTTGAGCGCCTTTCTCAGTTGCAATCTGTTATCCGTCCTTAACCAGTACATGCCAAAAATAAAAAAGAATACAATGCATAATAAGTTAATGCGAGGAAAAATGATTTTTTTATGCTAAAAAACTTACGTGATCAAGCTACTTCATCATTCAAAGCACCGTTTATCGTTAGGGTCCACTTTTTTAACCACAATAATTAATGGTGTTTAAATGATCATGAAGTAGCTTCATCAAGTTGCATAACCTCAACAAACTTTGCGTTGACATCTTTAACAGACGACTAGATTGATTCTCGATTTTCAATTGAATTAAAAATGAAAGTCTTTCTTAATAAAAATTGGCTCCGATGCTATATTACAACTGGAGGGAAAGAGTCAAACTCATGAACGTGATAAAGGGTGGCCTTTCTTCTATCATTTTCTCACAGCATATTCTTTCGACATTTCCGGCACCTTACTGAAAATTACGGGTTCATTGCCCTTCTGACTTCATCGAAACCTAAATACCAATCAACACTAATTCACACACATTCTTGTGCTAAATTCGACAATATACTCATGCAAATATATGATTGAATTCTGCACTTGACACGACGCTAAATTACCGCACTTTGATTGACTTTAATTTTCAATGTTTTAATCTTATCATTATTCATTACTTTCCAGGAAGTAACATGGAGAATGGTTCAGCGGGAAAAAAACGGGTCTGAGTGTAATGAACCTCGATGGATAAGCTTTTTATATGAGCAGGTGACAACATAGAAACATATGATAGCTTAGCGTACAGCATCGGCGATGAGCACTCTGAAGCTTATAAAAGGGGACTCTCATGTTTGTTTTATCATTCAAGGTTTCAGCTGAAATTCTTTCCTTTCTGTGTATCTCAGGCAAGGACAAGATGAAGGCAGCCATTCTTCTCTTGCTGTTTTTTATAGCAGTACTCGAAAGTGTTGGGGTACATGGAAATGAGTTGAAAATGCATTTTTATAAGAAGAGTTGCCCTAATGCTGAGGAGATAGTGAGAAACGTCACATGGACCCTCACTGCAGCCAACCCCGGCATAACTCCAGATCTTCTCAGGCTACACTATCATGACTGCTTTGTTAGGGTACACAATTTCTTTCTGGATGCTCCTACAATCCAACTTTTATCTGTATATATAGCACTAGTGCATATCCTATATAACGTACATTTATCCTAACTGATATGGTTGTCCCATGTCCATGCAGGGTTGCGACGGATCCGTACTTCTAGACCGTGTTGGGACCGAGAAGCCTGAAAAGGAAGCAGTTCCCAATCTGACTCTGAAGGGTTTTGATGTCATAGACACGGTCAAGAGCAAACTCGAAGAAGAATGCCCTGGCATTGTTTCGTGCGCAGATACTCTCGCCTTGGTTGCTCGCGACACCGTGGCCTTCCAAGTTAGTAATTAATATATAAGATCAAAGAAACATTCATAAATTATACTCTCATAATCATGGTTACAATAGCCAGGACTTGGTGACTTATTAGGGTTCTTCACTTCACAACCCTAGCTACTCTGTCTAATGCTGTTATTGGATATTCACAGTTCCAAAAATCCATGTGGGAGGTTTTGACTGGGAGAAGGGATGGGAGGATCTCTCTCGCCACTGAGGCCGTGAAAGAGTTACCCTCCCCATTCATGGAGTTCCCCGCCCTCCGATCACTCTTCGGGAAAAAAGGACTCAGTCCCGACGATCTTGTGGTATTATCAGGTACTTCCCTATGCAATCAATCTGCACTCTTGTGTGAGGCTGTGAGCTAATTAAACCTCTATACATCTCAACTTAAGACAACATTGCTGAGTGATAATAAAAAGAATATATTGCTGAAGCTACCGTTATATTGATCAGGTGCGCACACGATTGGGGAAGCACATTGTGTTGCATTTCGAAAGAGGCTCTTCAACTTCACTGGAAAGGGCGATGCTGATCCTTCGTTGGATCCAAGTTACGCAGCCACCTTGAAAAAGCTGTGCGCGAACCCTGCCGACAACACGACCACCCAGGACATGGACCCGGGCAGTGGTGACTCCTTCGATAGTCACTACTACGTGAACCTTGAGGAGAACAAAGGTCTGTTTCACTCGGATGCTGCACTTCTGACCAACCCTCGTTCCGCAAAGCTGGCTAAAAAACTGCAAAACCAAAAGAACTTCTTCAATATGTTTGCAAACTCAATGAAGCGGATGGGAGCCATTGAAGTGCTCACAGGGACGGATGGAGAGATAAGGAAAAACTGTCATGTTGTCAACTCCTAAGTCCTAATTAGTTTGATGAATTTGTTAGTTCAGATTCGCACGATAATCTGAATAAGAATTGATGATGTTGCTTTTTGTACTTCTTGGATTGTGCTTAATGGTGCTTCCATTAATTTCAGCTATTGTGCTTTACATTATAACTAAACAATAATGGTGGGTAAGGGCGGGACGTGTTTATTATATTATGTGAAAGTCGGATCTCGGATGTCTTCCTCATGCTCAATGATTGGGAATGCAAGATGACTTCTTCTCTTATGATATTAATTGTTTGCTTAGCTTGAATTTTTTTAACAAAACATTTCAGGAAGAACCGTCATCTAGTCAACTCCCAAGGAAACACTGAGTCCCACTTCGATTGAGCGTAGAGTCAAAAAAGTTATTACCAAGATGATGTTAAAATTCGTAGCATATGCAGATTGGTTGATGTATGAGTGCCAAAAAATTGTCGGTTGATGTGTGAGAGTACCGGATAAACTTAAACACGGTTGCGATCCTTCTGATCCAACGCCCGTATGTTATCCGGTTGTTATTTTCAATCAGAACTGACGTCAAAAAATTTTGCCACAATTTCCTATGAATCCCATCTTGTACAAGAAAAAAAGCTGTGCTGCGGTCCCAGTGTGGGTATTCAGCCCCATTTCTAGGCACCAATGGCCCCTAATATACAAACGACTTAGTAGCAATAACATTAACTCCTGCAACAAATTGCACTTGATCTTGTGTATTAGTTCGTTACACATATTGCCACATTCGACATGACAGCTGCCGGACGTTCGGTAAAAAGAGCAATGGTCGCCAATATCACATTGGTGTGGAGTATATTAGTGTCGAATATGCCATGCCAAACTTTCAACAAAAAGACTTAGTGAATAAGAAATCTAAAGAAAAATAAACGATATACTTGAGAATTAATTATTATTGTTAATGATCTATGATGTTCTCTTGGAGCTTCCAAGGACCGATCGTGTAATGGAGCAATCAGCTCACTCAAGAACTTAAAGAAATTCAATCCTGTTCCAATCTCTTGGGCCATCGACCATTCTTTCTTCGAAAGTATGAAGAGGGTAGGGAGAGTACTGATGCTGTAAAACGCCCATGAAAAAAATGGCAAAAATGGCGGGTAAACTCGATGGCTTGGGAAAATCAAATTCATTCTTAGAAAGACTCTACAATTAAGTTAAAATTCATATGTGATGAAGCTACTACATCATTCAAACAACACTGATCATTAGGGCCCACTTTTTTGGGCCCCAGCAATCAACAGTGTTTGAATGATGAAGTAGCTTCATGTCGTACGGATTTGGACATAGATGAAACCTTTTTCTTTCGGAAAAGCGTAACACAAAAGAGGTAGGTACATCGGGATGCAACTAAAGGGGAATAATTGAAAGGAAGCAAAACAAATTGATATTGTAGATGGCCCAGGTAAACGCGTTTTTATACTTGTGAGAAGGGTTGTGTGTAGGTGCCTAGATAGTGGCGGGAAGATAAAGAGGCCCTAGCAGTCCTTCGTTTGTTTTCATAGTGAAGATCAGACCTAAACTGCCCGGGGGAGACCATATGGAAAGTTTTATGTGAGTACAATTTGAGAAATTGTGTAAACTTGGCGATCAGACAAATATTTTTTAGAATATTTGGCTTCATATGTCCTACCAAGTTTACACTACATGGTGTGTGCTTGTTGTTGAGCGTAAGTATAGTAATAGACAGTGGTGGACCCAGGATATTTAGGGATGGGGTCATGCCATTTTGAGATGGGGTCAGGTAACGGAATTAAGTCAACTTTAGCCCAAACCCTTACTAAAAATATACGGGGTTCACTAAAAAGGTACACACCCATCTGACCCCATGCCTTACACTTAGGTCCGGCCCTAGTAATAGAAGCAAAAAAAACAAGGTAATGTAGAAAAAATGCAAAATTCATGGTATACATAATACGAATATGAACATGAATATAGTTGCCAAAAAATTCAATATGAATATGAATTATTGAAGAGCTCATCAATATGCTCAGTGCATTCCCACCGGGAAGCTGATAGAAGATGCAAGCGCCCTCCCTAAAGTATGTGCGTTTTTGTGTGCAATGTGCCGAAGCACATTTTTAAAGAACTCACCGTTCACGTATATTAACTAAAGCTTTTATCAAACGCCTTGTATAATCATTTTATTTTTCCACGCTCTCCTTAAACACATTTGAAGGTGGTGTATTGTGCTTTGCTTCCGTTGACTCGCATAGCTATATCTTTCGAATATTAGTTTATATATGCCGAACGGAAGTCCTAGTTACCAAAATATCTAAAATAAATGGCGAAATGAACAAGAAAATGCCTCTTTTTCGGCCTTCCAGATTAACACCTTACATAGTTGCGAATTGCGATCTCCTCTCACTCTTTCCTCAATCAGTGCATGAAAAAATAATAAGAACTCAGTTCATGATAAAGTCATGGGGAATTGTTTAGATGTTTTTTTCGTAACTCTTACATTGTTTAGAGATCATTATCAACCACTAGGCAACAAGCCTTGGGTTGAGAACTTCAAATAGTTAATTGAATCGATAAAAAGTCTTAGTACGATTTTATTCTTTTAACAAAAACGTGTGAAAGTGTGGAGAAACAAGGTGTGTATGGAATCTCACATGAAGTCAGACATGATTGGTGACAAAAATAAGTCGGTGAATCAAATCAAACGGTCAAACTCAAATCACTTCATGGAGATGAAATGAGAATCCAGGTTGAGACTTGAAAACACGAAACTCTCTTAAGGCTTTGACAGAAAAAAAATATTTATAAGCATATAAG
This sequence comes from Houttuynia cordata, assembly GCA_039654745.1. Taxonomy (NCBI): domain Eukaryota; kingdom Viridiplantae; phylum Streptophyta; class Magnoliopsida; order Piperales; family Saururaceae; genus Houttuynia; species Houttuynia cordata. The sequence goes on from CM077503.1 coordinate 27,745,420, forward strand.
TAGGTGGAAGAGTTGTACTCTATTCGGAAACAAATTTCTCGCATTTCTGGAAAGGACATTTCTGTGTAGGAAAAGTGATGTACAAATATCATTTTCCTTCTGGAAAGCCATTTGTAACAACTGGCTTAACCTAGCTTATTTGATGAGCCAAGTGGGCTTTGAGGACGGCTAGGTGTGAGCCCTCAAGCCACTTTAAAAAGTTCTCTCTTTCTTTTACCTGGTCCAACCTCTTCCTACTTTCTTCTGTTGGCTTCTCTCACAGTTTTCCACTAACCTAATTAAACCAAGCAGGAGAAGCAACAAGGGACCGGCCTCGAGCGGCTCGGCAGAGAGGAGGAGTGACACCAACGCTTAACTGGAAGTAGGATCTTGTAACTATTTGATCAAATTTTGTGTATGTGTGCCTCAATTTGGTATTTTGTTGATGGAAGTGCAATGGCGCCAGTGGCATTGGCGAGAGGCTGGCCGAGCGGCGGCGCCAGCCAACAGAGTCTCCGCGCTAGAGAAGGGAGGTTGAGTCTTCTCGTAGCATTGGTCGACTGGTCATGCTGCGACAAAGTAGGTTGGCGACGACTAAGCAATTAAAAAACAGATGCAGAAAAGACAAAGGAGAAAGAAGTGGCAATAGGGGGACTCCGCCAGGGCCCCAACCGCCATTCGATGGCCAAAGAGAGCGGTGGCGGCAAAAAGGGCACACCTTCGCCACTGCCCAATCTTCCTTCTCATTTTGCCAGATCTTGGGCAGACGGTGGAAAGTCAGGAGAGAAGAAGTGGGCCAGCTAAGCAATGACGCCACGATGATAGACCACAACTAGCGACGCAGCCCGACGAAGCCATATCGAGTCTGCTGCCATCTAGGCAGTGGGTGCCCGAGAAGGAGAGAGGGAGAGAGAAAAAGAAAGGGAGGAGGAGGGACAGCCGGGCAGCGAATTCACGACAGCAATCGCCGTGACGGCCGCCCACCGCAAGGCACAGTCGGCAGCGCAGGCAGAGCCTACTGCCTCTATGACCAGAACGGATCGTCCCCTTGAGGCAGACGACCAGTTTGGTTTGAGATCAGGCCAGATGGGCCGAGTCCACACCCAAACTGAACCCAGTCCTAGCTCGAACCAAGAGCAATGACCGGGCATGAACAGTGTCCGTGAACATTTAACGGACAACCGATTGGGAACATGGACTCAAACATCATTTCATACATTAATCGGATGCAGGTAGTGAACCGATTACAAGTAGAATCCGGGCATGAATAGTGAACCAGATTCGGTTCACGAACCGTTTAAGATTAAAACTGTGGATATACATTTACCGATTGTTATAACTATTTACAACTAACGATAGATCTTGACTGTCTGTGTATTGTGAGCAGTTGAGTACATACAGAGCCAACATAGTACATAGGCTCAGTCTTATTATTTTGAGCTTTTTGATAAAAAAATTTCAAGCCTAAATTAATGGAGTAATTTTGTCATAGTTGTATTACTGTGTTTATGGATTTTTGTCCCTAATTATAGGACTGATTGTTAAGGAAAACTTGACTAATAAACCTAGGGGGCTTAGAGACCTAATCATGTTATGAAAGATAATAAAATGATGGCATGAGGGTTAAGCTTGATGGTGGGTAAGAACCTAATCAAGATAAGGACTAAAATGCTCTTGGGATTGAAAGTCAGTTTATGAGTGAGAGTGACTTGTGATCAGACGACCGATTGAATATTAAGCCAAAGGTTACACTATCTGTTTGACTATTAAGCCAAAAGTCTGGGATTATATGCTATAACTCTAAGAGGAGTTTGTAGTAGTAGTACAATGATACCTATTAAGAACCACATGATATTAGTTGGGTTTCAGCTGTTTTGCACCTTCCCTATGGTGTAAGTTCTGCACTTATTTTCTACATCTTCTCTTTAGTGGAAGATCTGTGTCAGTGGTACTTGATGAGGACCACCTTCTGTTAGTCAAGTTTATATTGTTTGCATCTTCTCTATGGATTTTAGAGAGAGTTTTTGTATCTTCCATTTGGAGGAAGATTTGCACCCACCTTAAAGCTATTTATGCTAGGTGGGCGTTAGTATTCTGGAAGGTTGCATTATCCCGATCCACATCAAGTTCAATAGCTAATATGGGGTCAAACCCTTCCGATGACCATACTTTCTGAAGTAAGGAATGAGCGAGGCATTCACCCTTGAGGATTCATGGTGTGCCGTGATTATCAGTAATAGCCGGAGTATTGATACGATATCCCACTGAGTATTTCTATACTCAGCATCCACTTGTGATGTAGGTACTTCTGTGGAAGACTGACTTGACATGGCACTCGGGGTTAGACGGCTTGGAAGCGAAGACGTTCAAAAAGTTTCATAATAAACTTCAACCTCCTAGTTTGTTTAGAATTTTGTATTAAGGCGTGAACGTCAACTACTTTCTAGTATATTTTGAGTTGGATTACAAACTTGCACATGGATGACTTGTGTTGGTTTAATCGACTTCGCATTTGTAATATTATATTTATATATGGCTTTGTATATATAATTGTGAATCCCAGTTATCACGGCCTATATGCTTAGTTGATGAGTTTCAAATAATAATTTATTGTATAGAGGAATGATCTCCTAATTTTTTGCTATTACTTTGATTTAATAAAGGTTTTAAAAAATATGGGTCGTGACACGATTGATCAACGTATGTAGGTTGATCGATCAAGTTCAATTGGCATATTGATTATGCTCTACAATTCTCACTCGAGCGAAGAAGGATTGATCGTTTCTAATCTTTTAGAATTTTCAACTAAAAACACAGCAAAGTCAGATCAATCAGGATCAGATTGATCAAGCATAAGGACGAACAATCGGGGTAAGGGTCAACTATGAGCAGAATTTCAGCAACTTAGCTCAAATTGTCTCTAATTTTATGTTTTTGACTTCTTGGACTATAGAAAATCAATCAAATGGAGAAGTGTGACATATTCCAAGTGTCTTTTAATCTCCAACTCTCAAAACAATTGTTCAAGGCTTTCATATTGCTTCTATGACTTGAATCTTCAATATGTTCGTCTTTGTGTTCAAAGCTACATACATCAAGAAAATCAGTCTGTACTTTATCATCTTGTGCTTTTGTCATGGAATTCGACATTCAACTTATTTTCTCAAAAGGGCCATCCATCCCTCACATGGATATGAGTTAATTGTTCTCGAGGAGCCTCTATCTCTTACCACTTAATCTTTCTAAACAGGTAATACTCCCTCCGTCCAGATTTATTATTGTCACGCCCCGGGCACTGCCCGATCCGAACCGAAAATGGTCCAAGAGTCGAACCGGCACATGGAGGCGACGTTAAGAGATATAGCGGAAGACTTATGCCCCTCTTACGGGCGGTCTCACTAACAGAGTTACGCATAAATAGTTTTGAGTAAGAGTAAATAAGAGGAATAAAAGTAGAGTCTAACTCAAAGTAGATCAACAAGTCATTAAACCCACAAAATATAAATTTGAGCCAACATACCCGCTCGAATCAAAAGGGTCTACAAGTCTCAACATACCAAATATAACAACTCCAAAAGATAAACTAATTAAGTCTAAGGCATCCACACCCAATCCCGCTCTCTCTACGATCACTCCTCAAATAGAGGATCCTGTCTGTCTGCGTGTCGCACCACGCAGCCCCAAAACAAAACAAAGAAAGAGGGGTGAGTATAAAACTTAGTAATGGTTTTATATAATCGACAATAATAAAAAATCATAAGGCATCATAACATAGCTAAAAATCCATAATCGACATGATTATTCCATTATCTAGTCGTGCATGTACAGCACATAAACCTGCATAACCATATCACATTCACATGCTATCATATCGCGCATCTATTCGATAATCCTGCATAATGATATCTCATTCACATGCTTTCATATTGATCAGGCATTCATATCTCATACATTCACTTTACATAACCAAAGTAGCCCAGCTTGGCACATTTATGCTTTCACATCTCAAAATTTCACCCTGCATGTCCAATGTAACCAAAACATGGTACAATCATGCATAACATCGCAATAAGCATATATCATCACAACAGTGAATGCCTCCATCAAGGAGTAACACAATCTACCATAAAAGGCGGGACACAATCAAGGCCCGAAGGCGTATCATGGTCCGACTCCTACACAGGAATCAAGGGGGTGGTCAAGCCCAACGTGCTGCTCGGCCTGGACAATCCTGGCCAAGGATGCCCGAATCTCAAATAGAGAAACTAAAGCAGGTGTGTTCGCCCTGGGTAGTCTCCTGGGTGGGGGAGAGCCCGAATCTCATCCTGAGAAACTAGAACACGTGGTAGCTGGTGCACAAGAGCCTACCACCCGGGTGCTCAGTGTCCGGTTTTTGACCTCTCAACTCCGCAAGGCGAGTTCATCCCTCGCCCCCACATATCTCAATCAAACTCAACCCGGGGAGTGAACCTGTTCCAGGAGGGAACGAAATCGAAAACATGTCCTTTCGGACCAATCAAGTTTCGATTAACCCATCGATCGATTAATCCGGCATACAATCTCACGCATTGCATACAATCGATCAATTCCGTTTAAACAACGATAAAACTTCATCCATGAAGTCCGATACATGATGCATGCTATCATGGTACATCCGTGAGCAATCTTACGTGGGTTCCAACACATGGAACGTGCTCCCAATCCATCCCCTCATGCATCATAATCAAAGCATATATCAACTAAAATATCATGATAAACTCCCAAATATGTGTGTGTTCATGCACATTCTAATCACATGGCAATATGCTTTGACATAACCTCATAAGACATTAAATGCATTCTTAAATCCCATTTCAAATCACAATTTTCGATAAAACCATACTTGACATAAAAGAGCACATCTCATAGTTCACAATATCATAACTTTGCCGGAAACATGCTTATTCACAAGGATTTTGCCATGATATAATTTCAATATCAACATGTGTCATTATCAACATGTGCAATAATATCACATACCCTACTTAGCTTAATCCATCTATGTAGAGTTGAAGGCTTACTCCTACAAGCATGCTCTTTTACCATACGATAAACCATAACATGATCACCTCAATTACTCGTAAGCAATATGATCTATACATGAATGATGCATTTCATAAGCAATTTAACCTATGTTTATGCTGGTGTTTGATTAGAATTAGGGGTACTTTAATGTAGTTTTTGGTTTTTATAGGGAAACAAGAGTAAGATACAATAATAGGGTAAAAAGTAACTCTAATATTTAAATCTTCATAACTTCATGCACAGATATCAGATTGAGTTGTTTCAAAGTTCATATTAAAGTTCAAGAAATCAGCTTTCCAACGCCACCAACCACGCTCAATTCGGAGTTCGGAATAAAAATTTATACTTATTTGAAAATCGGGCTGTAAATTAAAACCGAGAAAATGATTGCGGGTCATCTCTCCCATTTTCAAATTTTCAAAAACCGAGACTCCATTAACACATCTTGAAAGCTTAATACATGTCTCAAACATTAATAAAAACCCATCAAACATTCCAGAACATATCCATATATCATTCTAAGATTAAACCCTAAGAAATCATAGCAAAAGATTAGCATTTGTTAAACCCACCATTAGAGCCCCAAACAAGAACACCCATTCAAGTAAAAGCTATTAAAACAAACCATTCACTACCCAAAACTGAGATTAAAGAACTCATTACCATGATTTGATGAGATAAACCTTGAATCACCTTGAACACCTTTCAAATAAAATGATTTTATATTAATACTCCATTAATCATTATTAAGCTTTGAAAAATAAATGCTAAACCTTAGATCTAGGGCCTTTTAAAAACATAGACATATGATTTTGAATATTAGGCTTAGTAGATAAGTATAAAATAGTAATTTTTATGCTTTCAAAATGGATTAAAACATTGAATGAATCAAGATTAAGAAATGATTAAAAGAATTTTAAAGAAAATAACAAAGATTAGGCTAAATACCTTTAATCCCTTCCTCTTTAAGCAAGGGGAAAGAGGCTCCTAATTCTCCCAGCCAAACCTTTTTCTCAAATTAGGAAAGGGCCCAACATTTTCCTTTTATAGAAAAATTTGGGGTAAAAATAAAGTTTTTGGCTAAAATTGGATAATTTGGCAATTTTAATCCGAAATTAAGTCCAGAAAATTCTGAAAATTTTTATAATGACTTTCTATAATATTTAGGGTGTTTTGGTCACAAAAACCTAATTTCGACGGCGGGGCCCGCCGGGGTCCCGTCAAACCCTAATTTTCGGAAAATTAGTGAAAAATCTAAAAAATTCAAAAAATGCAGGTTTTATCTAAAATCACTTGAAACTCATTATTGTGAAATCAGTTTTGATTAAAACTATTGTAAATTTATTTATTTTCGAAAACAACCGAGTTAAATCGAAAATCACTTAAACCACTCGATTAACCAATGACTAATATTAAAATAAACCGGTTCAAATGTTAGGGTCCTTACAATTATCACTCAAGTTAGTTCATTTTTTAACTAACTAGGGTAATAATAAATCAGAATGGAGGGAGTAATACTTTATTGGCATTAGTTAATATTTAAAATTGTCCCATTTTAATAATCTCATCCAAGTTTTCCACAATGAGCTAATTTGGCTTGATACTATGATTTTTATCTTATTTGAAGTTTATTACTCCCTCCGTTCCAAATTACTGTGTACATTTAGAAAAAAGTTCGTTTTTATTGGATCGTGAGGCCCACATCAGGTCACGTGACCTCTCCCAAACCTGGATGTACTCCTTTTGACTCGCCCAGAACCTCGCCAACGCCGAGATGCCGAACACAATGTGCTGCAACCCGGTAGCGGCGTCGGCCGAAGGACAAGTCTTTTTTACCAGGTCTCACCTTCTCCGCCGCGACGACGGGGAGGATAGCGGAGGAGGACGACGGAGATGGACAGGAGGAGGAGGGGTATTAGTGTAGGTGGTGGTATTTAGGAATTCACAGAGGGCGTCGTGGCGGCAGACGCAGGTGGCGGAGACGAGGGAACGGGCGTCGTGGTGGGAGAGCACTTCCATTACCAAGTCTGGATGGTCATTTATGTTGAAGCCAATAAACTTCTCCTCTTACTGCTGTCGCTGCTTCTTGCAACTGCCATTAAAGACCTTTCATTTGCTTTGCTTCTTCTATGAAGAGACTTCCTCTCAGCCTCATCTGAAGCTTTTGACAAAATGTACATTGCTCTCCCTTATTGTTCCCCCTCTTCCTCATAAGGGAGAGTAGGTGGACAGAAGAGGCTAGCTAGCTGGGGGAGTTGTCATTACAGTGCAGAGGGGCTAGGCTTAAGGTAGGCATGGATGGAAGGAAGGAGGTGTTTCAGATGTAATGGGGGAGAAGAGAAGTCAGGGGAGATTTGACTCGCGGGAGGGAAGGAGGGGGAATGGTGGGGTGGAACAGGGATCGAGGGGAGGTAGCATGGTTTCAAACAGCTGGTTCCATCCATTTGTTCCATAAATGACCACGCAAAATTGTTCTCACTTCTCACGTGACAAATCTCAAATATACACAGTATTTTGGAACAAGAAGAATTTCCAATTGTACACAGTAATTCGGAACGGAGGGAGTATATTCTAATGTTACATTAATTAATTTTCCCTTCTTAAAGTATTATTTAGTATTATAACTCCACAGTCATCATAAAAGGAGGGGTAAATTGTACATGGCCCCCATGAATTATGACAAAAAAAGCACTTAACTCCCATGTATTAACAAAACCCCCATGCCCTAATGATAGAATTTGATGGTGTTAGGCTAAAAATTTGAATATCGGGATCATCCCTTTCACTTATCGTCTCCTTTCTAATAAAAAAACTCATTTTATTTTCTCCTCCCTACTGCTCTAAAAAGTTTCAACATTTTCCATCTTACACCTAACCGCCTGTTTTCCTAGCGCCTTCACAAATCTAATTTATACGGGTTTGCCGTTTGATTGTTAAATAGGGGTGAAGTGCAATTTATAAATAATATAAAGGGGTTAAGTGTAATTTATCAACAATACATAAGTGTTAGGTGAAATTTATATATAATGCATAAGGGTTAATTGCCGTTTATAAATAACTCATAGGGGATATGTGCTTGAAACAATATAAGTGTAAACTGGTTTGATAATATAAAAGGTTAAGGCATAGGGGTTACGTGGGGGTTTTGATAATACATGGGGGTTAAGTGCATTTTGGTTATACTATAAAGGGGGGGGGGGGTCCTAAAACAAACTATGATATATTTGTAGTTTAAAAAAAATATATTCACTTATTCTCCTTCTTAATCATTGGCAGTTGAAGCTCAAAGATTGAATGCATAAAAGCCATTCGTCCCATGGGGTGCCCTACCGTGACACCGTCAATAGCATGGTGCTGGCAAGCACTAAGTGCCGGATGTCGTAGGTCTTGCCTTGACCTCCAAATACTGATAAGGCTGCCACAAGATCACATACAACAAAATTTAGATACAGGCATTTCTATTTTTGTACATTCTTTAGCCATCTCTAAGACTTTATTTGTAACTAATCGGTAAGTTTCCTTGAAAAATAGTTATCCCAAGGCATCGAATGCTGTATCGGCGATATATTGATATCGGCCTTCAACTGGTAAAACGATACAGTATAATATCGATTTTAAATTTTTTTAAATATCGCCGATATATCGGTGTTTGAAAAAATATTTTTTAAAAAATAAAATTTTCCATTTGTTTTCCATCCTATGCCAAGTGGAAGGATACGGGTTTAAAACGCAAACATATATTTTGAATTATATACGTATTTTTAATATATATTTTTTGAAATTACTACTTGTCTAAATGAGTATCACTCATTTTAGAAATTATATTGTAAAAATATATAGTAAAAACTAGTTTTAGACCCTTGATATTTTTTTATACAACATCTCCGATATTTTGTCTTTTTAGTCAACCGATATTTTATTAATATCCGATACAATATTCCTTGATCCAAGAAACTCTTGTCCTTGGTTTTTAGAATCTGGCCGCAACTGTTCAGATTGCCTGCTGCGTGAAGTACCTTCATGTGGCTCGAGCTTGGATTCAGCCTTTGCAATACTCTCACCCACATCAAACAAGAGTATTAGTGAGGAGTCATGATGAAAGTGGTCGCAGTGATGAGACGTTAAAAAGAAAACGAGTGATGAGAACAGGGGCGAGAAGTGAATGAGAGGAGAAAGTGAAAGTGTGGAAACTCGGTTTCTTCTCTGGTGGTGGGCTTCCGGGTGCCCTGTGGATTGTCTAGTAGTTGTGTAGAATAAAATGTTCAAACTGGCTACAATGGGATTTAGGACAACTGTTACCTGGGGTTTGGGAAGGGCCATCCTTTTTTTTTTCTACAACCGCCCATAGGCAGTGAACCCGAGACTCCATAGGGTCAAAGTCATCATTAAGACTTCATTTGTTAGCATTTTTCTGACACTACTTTTGTTTGCCTCACAAGAACGTGGCTGCTGAAGACTAATTTCGCTATCATCCCCAACCTTATCGCCAACACCCACCACCATTCGGCTGGAACAAATTAATTAATCAAATACGTTTGGCATCCGAATTATCCACAAGAGTATAGTCGGCCCAGGCCAGGAGTGCCTGAATTCAGATCCATGTACAATCCAAAACCAGTATACGTTGTCATTGGTTTCACGGAGAATGGTGCCTTGAGAGTGGTCTCGCCACTTATATTTGGTTCCATCCAAGAATGTGGTCCCTTCTCTTTGAATTAAAAGTTGGTCAAATTTAGCTATATATTGAATTTTCAATGGTCGCATCAAAAAAGAAAAAAAAAGAGTCTTCTCAATGGTGGGGCCCAATTTTGAAAAGGACCCACATTTTTGGGCTCCCTTCTTGAAGGTACACGCTCACTAAACCCACTAGCATGTGCTTCACATTTACCTATGCTAAAAAAAAAAGTCAATTAAGGGGTTGTTTGGTTTGTGAATTTTAATGAATCTAAAGCTTAATCAAAAGAGAATTTATTTAGGCTGAATTGGTGTAAAATGGAATGATGTTTGGTTGTTGAAGTGAAAATTCATATTTCAGCCTTAATTTGATGAATCTACTCATGAGAAGATTCACAAATTAAGTTTGAATTGATGGAGAATCCTCTGAATTTTAAATTCAGCCTAAATTCATGAACCAAACATGATTCAAATTGAAGCTGAATTTGCTGTCAAATTCATGAACCAAATAGCCCCTAAATCACTTCATCTTCCTGTCATGTTGCCGTAAGTGATGACTTATTGGCTATTCCTACTGGCAATAGCGAATACATTTAGACATTTTTTGTTCATTGTTTTTGGTGAAGTGACTCGAACTACATGAATCTCCCCTACTTCAATCAGTGGTTGGGTAGCGCAACGGTAGAATTAAGTTGATGTTCAAATTAATTTCCACAATTTGAGCATACCATTTTTTACAACAAGGGGTCCCATGAGGTGGGTGGGAAAGAAAATGGGTGTTTGAACTCAGAACCTCCACTTCAAGAAGTGCGTCCTTTCCATCACACTAACAGCCTGTTGGTTTGACCATACCAAATTAGTAATATTGTTCTCATTTTGCCTTAAGAAGAAACCATTTTACATTTGTGACATCTTGAATCAGAGGACTTGAGCTTAAATTGGTTGCTAAGGAGTAAGAACGGCCTCTTTTAAAGGAAGAGGAGCTCCTAGTTTTAATCTACCAAAAATCTATCGTAGGGCTTATCGACACTGCTCATAAATTACGCCATTAATGAACATATAGTAAACCTATCAATGAACATGCGTTCTGGACTGTTGTGCTTATAGAGTTATAGTTAATTTACTGCCGTCTATCTGGTGAAACAGTGAATTACCAGAACTATATCTTCATGGTGATGAAATTGTAATCATTTGTTTCCATTGTACAATTTGTAATGCCAAGGTTTGTAAAGTAGGAATTATGATATCTGATTATTTTTTTGGTACAGTTCTGAGGTTGAAATTTTAATCATAATGTGATTCCGTCCTACGTTTGTTCGCTAATGATGAAAGTCATGACACATCTAGTCATTTATTGGAATTATTCCTAGTAAAATCGCCCATATTGACCAACATCTTGTTTGATGCTGATTACTACGAAGCCTAGCTAGCAAAGCTCTTCATAGGAGGGCATCTTTCGCACTAAAACAAAACTGTTAAGTGCGCTTATCAAGCTTCAATGCCGGCCGCTTCTTCTCCACCAAAGTTAAAATTCAAAACACACCCAGCCACCTACGAGTAAGAAATGAAAAAAAAAAACACGTTAATCCCGTCTTTGGGGCTTAGTCCCTCCTCCTTGGTGGTTGGTACTGTAGTAAAACACTGGGAGATCGAAGTACTCTCAGCGTGTTGCCCGGTCCAATTGAAGTGTACAACTTATCCCCGGCTCAAATGTGCGCCAGTCAGCTTTGAATGCTCGTTCAAACTTCTCTTGTCTCAAGGTCAAGCAACTTTTTTATTTGTTACTGGTACTTCAATGGAGATAATCATTGTGTACTTTGGCAAAGGAAGCACAAAAGTCCACACGCTTCTATTGAACTCTACATACTACACATGCTACGTTTGTTTCTTACGAGTATAGTCCTCTCGGAGGATATTTCACCAGATCAACCTAATCACATAATAGTATCCCAAACGTGAAAAGTATGACTTCGGAAGAAAAAAAAAACACTAGTAGAGTTGACAATATTCAATCTCTCAAATCAAGTTGGCGATTAGGTGATCATAAGCTTAGCGCTGTCGGCCTTTGTTAGGCTATAAAAGAAGGGCCTCCCTTTGTGCTCTCAGAAACAACCGGCGTATCCACCGCTTTGGCAACTCATCATCATTTGATACTTGAGCTCACTTCTTTATTCACCTCCAACTTCCTTCTTTAATTTGCCTTTTGCACAAAAACACCAACATAAGATATGGGAGGGATGCCTTTGCTTGTGTTGTTCTTCGTAGCTTTATTTGGCGTCTTTGGGATGTCCAGTGGACTTGGGCTGGCATCACTGAGTTTGAACTTCTACCAACAAACCTGCCCAAAAGCTGAATCGATTGTGAGAAACATTACATGGGCTCGCGTTGGGGCTGACTCTGACCTAACTCCTGGCTTGCTTAGGCTGCACTATCACGATTGCTTCGTTAGAGTATGATCCATATCCACTAATAACCATATCTACGTTATTCATTCATGATTGTGCATCACATTATCATGCAATGCATGATTACTAACTTGATTGCCATTCTGTTCAGGGTTGTGATGGGTCCATTTTGCTGGACAAAACCGGGACAGAAGCACCTGAGAAGGAAGCACAGCCGAATCTGACACTAGAAGGCTTTGAGGTGGTGGACGACATCAAAACCCAACTAGAGCAAGAGTGTGCAGGAATTGTGTCTTGCGCTGATATTCTCGCCTTGGCTGCTCGGGACGCAGTTGCCTTCCAGGTGAGCCTCCAAAACCAAATGAGTTCTACATCACTTCAATGATAACTTATATCTTTGCACGTTCAGCTGAAAAATTACTTGTAATCTGTACGTAAGTCTTACGTTTGTAAACTTGCGAAATCTCCCAGTTCAAGAGATCATTGTGGGAAGTGCCACTTGGTCGGAGAGACGGCGCAATCAGCCGCTCCTCTGACGTTTTAAACAACCTCCCCTTGCCTTTCTCAAACTTCCCAACTTTGCAACAGCTCTTTGCCAGAAAAGAACTTAATGTGAGGGACCTCGTGGCATTATCAGGTATATACTACATATATGTCATAACTAGAACATTCTACAGGTACTAAATTTCAGAAGTCCCATGTTACTAGACGTAATGATACTGATGAATAAATACAATGCAGGTGCACATTCGATTGGACTGGCTCACTGCGATGCATTCAGCAAACGGCTCTACAATTTCACCGGAAAAGGTGACGCCGACCCATCTCTCGACCCCACCTACGCCGCCTCGCTGAGGGCCACGTGCCCAAATCCTGCCGACGCGGCCACCAAGTTAGATATGGACCCGCAGAGCTCCAACAGCTTCGACACCCACTACTTCACCAATCTGGGGCAGAAGAAGGGTCTCTTCCAATCTGACGCCGCACTCCTGACCAACCCTGTCTCAGCCGGGATCACCAAGCTGTTCCAGGATCAGAAAGAGTTTTTCCAGCAGTTCGCGATCTCAATGAGGAAGATGGGCGCCATTGATGTGCTGGTGGGGAGCGCTGGGGAGATCAGGAAGCAGTGCCGGGTTGTCAACTAAGGAGCTGCTGCTGCTGTGTTTGATGATACTCTGTTGGAAGATTGCTGTTTGTTTTGTTTTTCATGTTGCGAATAAGTTGAATGGCAACAGTGTGGCTCGTAAGGGCCCAGGAATTGTGTTCGTCACATATATGAATTTCATTTGTCTAAAAATATTTACACAGATCACTACTTTTTTAAAAATATTATCAGTATTTGGGATCAATGTTAAAAAATTCAAGACTCGGACTTGAGTCGTTTAGGAGTCTTGATGGAGGCACAATGGAGTCATGCAGGTAAGGAATCCTAATTTTCACAAATAAAGCCTCACTTATATTAATGAAAAATAATAAAACTATATTATCTAAAAATAGAAGCATGAAGCTATTTGATCCCAATTGCTAAAAAAAGAGATACACATATACGTTGTTCCAATAGAAGATGCATGACTGGTTAGTATTCTGTAGATACTATTTTTTTAAGTTGATCAACACTCTAAAATATAATTTTAGAGATGGTTTAGTGAAATGAGTATATGGGCAGTCTTGCATCAAGATGTGATAGAAAAAATCTTGCATGAGATGATGTGAAGAACGAATTATTTTCTCTACTTCATTTATGACAGAATAAGCTTGCTCTGAATTAGGGGCGGGAAAAATATTAAAAAAATTAGGAGAGAGAACAATTTACAATGCATGGGACATGAAGTCCTTGAGAACAATTTACAATCAAGTACATTTAATGACAAGTAAATTCAAATATAATTAAGAAAAGTTTAAATGAGATCACTCTCATTTAGCTTATATGAGGCCAATTCCATTTGTAGCTGTTGGATCTTGATCTGACAGCTATAAACAACAACATGGGAACTCAACTACCTCTGATATGACACACTCACCTACCCACTAATTTAATATCTACCTTTGGATTGGAATCCAATGGCCCAAAAGATTAGCTTCATGCTCCTTATATGAGAGCGATCTCATGTAAACCGTCCTCTTATTACTTTTTTTTATATTTCTAATTATATCATTCTAAGGAATTGACAGCGGGAAAATTGCGAGGGGAAGAAAAAAAACAATTGTTATTAATGGAAGTTATGAATGGAATATTAATGCATTAGCGTTGTCATACCAAAATTTCCTCAAAAGGTACTTATATCTCTAATTCTGATTGCTCACAATTGTTGAAACTTTAATTGCATGTGATTTAAAAAAAAACAGTTTTTTGAATTTTTTGCGAGTTTTGAGGTTGCCTGAATCGGCTAGTTGACTCAGTGAGTCATTGAGTCAGATTCAAGTTTGTAGGTGAGTTTGACTTGTTTTGTTGCCGAGCTAGGTTGACTCGTTGAGTTTGTGGAGTTAAAACCGAGTTTTAAGAATATGCTCAAGATAATAATGATATACATAGGAGGCCCGCCAAATATCACTCGTAGCATGAGGACAATTATCTAGCTTTCTCGAATTCAAATGAAAGGCTGATTTTTGGCTAAATTGGCTCAGCATAGTAAAACTGTGTGTGGGGGGTGGGACTCACATATGAAGTTATGAAGACTTCATATGTGAACCCTAGGGCCGAGTTAAAATGCCTTCTATTTTGGTACCCATTAAATATGAAAATGTCTATTCATGAGAGAGAGAAAGAGAAGAGAGAAAGAGAGAGAGAAACAATTAAAATGCATGAGACGTGAAGTCTTTGAGAAGCCATTTAAGTATATTTGATGGCAAGTACATTCAAATACAAATAAAAAAAGTTAATAGACTTAATTCACTTTATTACCTACCTTTTGATGTTTTTAATTATATCATTTTAGGAATTGACTATAAGGGAAAGTTGCGTGGGGGAGAGAAAAAAATAATTGAAGTTATGAATGGAAAATTAATGCATTAGCATTGTCATACCAAAATTTCATTAAAAGGTGTACTGATATCTCTAATTCTGTTTGCTTGGCATTGTTGACACTTTAATTGCGTATGATTTTAAATATATATTTTAAAAAAAATCCAAGTCCCAAGTTTGCTTGAATCTACGAGTTGACTTGGTGGATCATTGGAGTTAGGCGAGTTTGACTTAATTTGCCACCGAGCTGAGTTGACTCGCCAAGTTTGTGGAGTCAAAAACCGAGTTTTAAAACTATGCTTGGGATAATAATGATACACATAGGAGGCCCGCCAAATGTGACTCATTATCGCATGAGGACAATTAGCTAGCTTTCTCGGATTCAAATCAAAGGCTGACATTTGGCTGAAATTGGCACTTATAAAGGGGGACAACTTGTATGGTTAAGTTTGTTGATAGTCATCCTCACATTATTCCTAGCACAACCCCAAAAAATTGACTACAACTAAAGTAGTGTTTACAGGTAGCCTTTTGGTTGTACAAAGAATATATATTATTTTATATTCTATACATGTTAAATAATATACAAAGAATATATACTATTTTATATATCTTTATACATATTTGTTAGTGTCATTTTTCGCTCAAAATACGGATATATATTGGTTATTAGTGTTAAGTTAATCTTTAGGAATTTAATAAATAATCTTGCTCTAATTAGATTATTTAGATGTGTTATCATTTTAGTTGAATTATATTTTATTTCGCATCTAAGACTAGGCTCCATTTTATATAGATGTCAAAAGGTTCAAATTGCGGATCGCCGAATTAAAGCACGTCAAGCGGTTTTTTATGCGAAGAGATCAATATATAGAAGGTCCGACGATTAGAAAGGTCAAAGCACACTTTAAGAGCTCAATTCATTTTATAAAATTTAAAATCCAGAGAAAAATCCAAGTTGTTTATTTTAATTAAAGGAGATTACAAGTTTCGTACGTAAAATGGATAACCTCTCATCACAGATACGAGGGATGTGGGTGCTAAAATGGGTTGTGAACTTAAGTGAAAAAAAGGGAAACCCGACTTGCTTGTGCTCGGGCTGACTAGAGAGAAAGTATGAGGAAGATGAATAGTAACTGTCATGCCCCAAAATCCTTGACCTCGATTGGAGTGTGGAAATCTTCTTCAATACCGTTTTTGGTGAGGTAGGAACCCTGGGACGCGACTTGGGATAGTCGAATCAATCGACCAATTACATCTCTCAAAAGGATGTGTAATCGACATCACCAGGAACACTTAAGAACTTGGGAACTCATCATCAAATCTCAAAATAAAATATTATATATATATATATTAAATGAATCCTACATAGTATTTATTATAGCAATTCTCATAAATTGTCAATCAAAAGAAAGCATCAAAGCTATGACACACAACGACCAGAAATATCAAACTAAGCAAATAACTGAAAATTCTTTATTCATCTTCAAGTCTTCTACGCCACCTCCCTATCCTGCAATCGTCCTGAATCACTGATCTTTCACGCCTGCATCAGATGATGCATGAGTATTTCGCAAAAATACCCAGTAGGACGAAAAAACCCACCGAAGACATAATAATAACGTGAAGAAAGGTTTACTCAATAGAAACAAGAATATATAATATCTAAAAGACTGATCACAAGGTTTACTTCACCTGAACAGAAAGGTTAGTCAACAACAACAATCCCAACTCGCAAGTATAGGGAAAATATTAATAAGATTCCGGACAAACATATGTGTAAGGAGATAAAAATAATTTTATCAAAAGCTCCAGGCATCTATAGTGCAAGGAGTTACAATTTCTGCTTGCTGAACTGATCACTCACAAGTGACTAAATAATATACCAGAACCACCCTAGGAGTTCTCCCTTCAGAACCCTGCCATGCATCTAAGATGCTGGCCCTACCAGTGCTTACGGACACGATGGGCAGAGACTAAGGATCTTCCGTAATGTCAACAGTCTAACGTACGTATAATGCCTCCCTTCGAGCATAAATATAAGAGACCTCACAAGATCTAATAATGGCTTTATCCGAGACTTCAATGTTTTGATCGATAGGTAACTCGCCAAAAGAGTAATAATATATCGCAATCATAATTCAAACAACATGCTTCATGTCTAGCCTTGGATAGAAACATCTCTAAAATTTAGGTTCTACTATTTATGAGACTGAATTTAAGATGAAAGAATGATTAGAATAGTTTGATCTCTAATTGGAACTCAAACCGACACAAAGCATAAAAAAATAAAACCTATTCTTTTTGTCATCAGAGTATCTCACGTTTGTTACCCTCTGCAACTACGGCATGCAGTTCGCTTTTCTCAAATTTCACCACTTTGCAAGATCTCTTTTCCAGGAAAGGACTTAATGTAAAAGACCTCGTGGCCTTATCAGGTATCTTCCAGACTCTATGGTAACACAAATGGGGGCTTTTTACATATTACCTGGCGCCAAGTTTGTTATTTCCATATGACCTGGTTTTTTCCGTGTTATCTCATATCACCTGGAATCTGGACTTGGAGTACCAAAAATGCCCCTCTTGTATATTTATCGTGTTATGACTGTGCGAAGAGGGCGTGTTGGAGTTGTATACGAAAAGAAAGTGTTTCCGGCGATTTTTTCGGCGATTTCTCCGGCAATTTCCAGAGGCGACTCCGCCGGCGAGTCCTCCGACGAATTCCAGCTGCCCCCAAGGTGTTCGAAGATCCGATTAACGTCCCCCCTGCTCGTCGATTTCTCCGGCGCCCCTTGTTGGATTTCGACGACACGACTGACGGACAGTGCGGTTTGGGCGGCGATTTGTCGCGTAAAACTCCTGGGATTTCGGGGACGAAGAAGTCCCTTGAGTTTCCCCTGCGGCTCCCCGCGCCTTCGAGCAACCGGCGGAGTGTGAATTCTGAGGTTCGGTTTGCGGCGAGGAAGCGTGTGAAAGGGCGTACGAGGAAATACACACATACACACCACTAAACCGCGGTAAGTTAGATAAATCCTTACTTATTTTAGTTCCAGAAGCTAAGAATTTAAGATTTATAATTTTTAAGATGAAGCATAAAGTCGTATTGTATACAATACGAATTGAGCGTTAGTCGTGTAGGATGCAATACGAATTGAGCGTTAGTCGTGTAGGATGCAATACGACTTGAGCGTTAGTCGTGTAGGATGCAATACGACTATTATGATTGCCTGTGTTTCCAACACGACTGTTCTACTGACCACTCTACCTATCTCATTGCAGATGGATACAAAAGAAGATGAGTATATGGAGGAAATACCATCGGAAGAGGAGGAAGATCAGGAATTCTTCGTTGCACCTCGGGAGCGAAAACAGAGGGGCAGGAAGAGGAAGGCTCCGATGGACCCATCAGGCAAGAAAACATGCAATCCGCGACTGGCGGTGAAGACATATTGTCAACCGGGGGCGATGAAAAAGTGTGCGGCCATCTTACGGCGTCACCAAAGATGTTGCCAACTGATCAGAGAAGCTGGGTTCTCTGTCATTTTTGAAGGTGAGGACGTAGTTGTTTCTCGGAACCTGATCGACCATTTGGTTAGGTATTGGGATGAGGAGGCGAAGGTCTTCAATATCAAGGGGAGAACGGTACATTTCACAGAGCAAGAAGTTGCTCTTATCACTGGATTGCCCGCTAAGGGCGAAAGAGTTGAGGTCCTTCCCTTTGTGCCACGGCGAACGGAATGTGAATTCTTCAAAAAGTACTTCAGCGTAAGGAAACCAGACATTCCACATATTGAAGAAATCATTGACAAGCTTAGCGAGGGCGAAATGAAGATGCCAGAGGAGGACATGGCGAGGATGATCATCTGCCTCCTCATCTCCACGGTGTTGTTTCCACATAGCACGAGAGCGGTGCATCCTTCTTTCTACCCTTATATTGAAGACCTCCCAAGAATGAGCTCATACAATTGGGCTGAGGCTATTCATACGATGTTGGTTTCTGGTATAACCCACACCCGCAGACTAGTGGGTGGGAGAAGTAAAGGGCTGGGAGGTGGATACCTAAACGGCGCCTCATATGTCCTTCAGGTATGTAGTATTTGTATGTTTGTACAGTCTTCGAAAGGCTCTAAGTGTCGTGTATTATGCAACACGTCTTTTATTAATGTCGTTTATTATGCAACACGACTTTATTTATAGTCGACTATTATACAATACGACTTGATATATAGTCGACTTGAATTCAACACGACTGTATCCCCGACTTTTACTAATGTCTTCATCTGATTACTATGCAGATTTGGATTTTTTAGCACACGACAATCTTCCATTCTGTGTTCGGCCCTACCAGTCCGAGGGCGAAAAGGTGGCCAGGAAGTGGGGCCCTAATTACAGAGGTGAAGATGGGTGCACAGAAGAAGCACCGTATGACCGACTACTGGAAGGGTCTATTCGATAATCTCGACGTATGGGAAGACGTCGTCGATGTCATCGTCCCCATGGACAAAGAGGCATCTCTCATTCCTTCGCCTCCCCCAGTGGCCCCTCAACCGCGACGACATAAGACGGAGAGGCCGGAAAGAAAGAGGAATCCTAAACAACCTACCTGCTCTTCCTCGAGGACGGCTGCTCAGTCTACTGCCCTGGGCCGATTGGAGGGTTCGCTCCAGGGCATACAGTCACTAATTGAGATCGCCCTGTCGTCGTATGAGGAGATGGGAAGGCCCGTCGGACCTCTGGGAGAGGTTCTTCACTGTATCAAGGCATCTGCCGCCACAGCGTCAACGATGTTAGAGGGTCACAACTTTGACCATCCTGCTGAAGAGAAGAGTGAAGAGCTGAAGAAGGAGACGAAGAAGGAGACGAAGGAATCACAGAAGAAGGAGAGGATAACGAAGTCATCATCGGTCCATCACAACGAGGAGGCAAAGAAGCGGCCCGATGACAAGGACCACATCAAGCAAACTCCGATGGTCATGCGCAGAAAGGAGCTGGCGCACAAGTCAGCCAGCGATTCATTGCACTGGGGTAAAGGTAAGTTGGAACACGATTATTTAATCTTTCGTGTTGCATACAACCCGACTAGGTATTTTTCGTCTTGCATTCAACACGACTAGCTAATTTTTTGTATTGCATTCAACCCGACTATCTAATTTTTTGTGATGGATTGTACACGACTATTCCTTCTTTTGTGTTGAACTCTGCACTGGGGTAAAGGTAAGTTGGAACACGATTATTTAATCTTTCGTGTTGCATACAACCCGACTAGGTATTTTTCGTCTTGCATTGAACACGACTATCTAATTTTTCGTATTGCATTCAACACGACTAGCTAATTTTTCGTATTGCATTCAACCCGACTATCTAATTTTTTGTGATGGATTGTACACGACTATTCCTTCTTTTGTGTTGAACTCTACACAACTATATTATATTTCTTGCTGTTACTAATACGAATTTTGAAAATGTCATTTCAGCTCCCATAAAGCAGGCGGATGCGGAAGATAAGATTCGACGGGCTACAAAGAGAGCCGCCGCGAAGATGTTTTTGAAGAAGCTCCAACCAGAACTTGAGGAACACATGGAGCGTGCAGAAGAGGAGTCCCGGATGACGTACGGCCGGGACAGATTCCCCCCTGGTGTAGTGGTAAGGAGGAGAATCAGGACTGTCAATTCGAGGGAATCGCAGAGGCTTAGGGAAGAAGACCATATACGGAGAATGGCGGAGGAGATGGCGAGGAAGAATTTGGCAGAAGATCCGAACGCCGACTCTGAAGATACCTTATCCGACCAACGAACAACCTCTATCATCGATGAGGTGATCTCTTCCCTACAGCAGTCGGATATCCAAACGGCCAAGGATGATGAATGGGCAAAGGAGGAGGCGGAGAAGAAGGACGATGTTTCATTGGCAAAGGAGGAGGAGGAGAAGAAGGAGGAGGATGAGGCAAGGGAGGAGGTGAAGGAGGAGGAGGTGAAGGAGGCAACTGGCTTAACGTTATCCCAGGCTGTTGACGTTGATGTCCTGCAAACCCCAGAAAAGGCTAAGCATAAAGTTGATCTCCCAGAAAACTATGGTAATTTGGAGTTATGCTTCGACATGGGGGTGTTGTTAGAGCGGGATAGAATGGAAATATCAGGATGGATAGCCAATCCAAGGAAGGCTTATCCTATCCCAACACTATGTGATGATGACTACGTATCCCTTCTGCAAACAACAGAAATTAACACCAATGTAAGTATACATACTCGACCGCCTGAACCTTAAGTCGTATATAACATACTCGACTATTCATAAAGTCGTATATAAAGTACTCGACTATCTGATATAGTCGTGTATGTCGTTAGCACGACTATACCTAAAGTCTATTATCATTTGAATATTGCGAACTTCTGATTATGTTGTTGGTTTATACAGGTGATAGATGAATTTTTTGGTCTATTACGGGAGCGTAATGACAGAGAACGGCTGAAGTATCCGTTCAGTTATTTTGGATGTCACGCATTCAAAGAAATATTCGACAACGTAAGTTTTTCCTGCATCACCAGCGCTAATTTCACGTTTCTAGTTCGTGATTTTCGGAATTCTATTGCGATTTTCAGGAATACATAGAAGGGGGCAATAATACAAAATTGATAAAAAAAACTTGGGAGGATGCTCAAGGGATTGAACAGGAACATGTTCTATGCCTTTTTCCCAATCCGCACTGGTTCGCATTTCTGCCTCGTCTATGTACACTTCCCAGTTGGTGTATGGCGTTTCTACAACCCCCTATCCGGCAAACCCCAGTTGTATCCACATCACAGGGTCGCAGCTGAGAAATTCACTAACTTTATGAACATTGTCATGGCACACACACTGGGACTCATCCGTTGCATTGACTGGAAGATGACTCAGATCGCCAAAGCGCCCTGCCAAGAGAACTCAAAAGACTGTGGCATCTTCATCATGATGTACGTGGCGCACTTGGCCTCCAATGTCAATCCACCTGAGTTTGATCAGTCATCAATTACACGAAAGTGGCGCCCAATAATTGCTGCGAGTATGATTCGCGGGGTTATCGACAGCGAGTTTGACGACGATCCAATCCGAAAGCAAAATCAGGCTGTCACAATTGCGGGGTTTTTGAGGATGTCGGATGAAGACTAGTATTCTTTTTCGATATTTTTTTGTACATGTAATCTATTACAGACGAAACTTTTTTGTGGTTTTCTGCATCTTCTTCCATGTACATACAGTATGCTTTCAATAAATTAAAATTCATTTCTTCCATGTCGACAGAGTATTGGAAAGACGACAGGTTTCGACTCTTGAAAGACGACATCTGATATAGTCGTGTTGTCTCATATCCGACTATCTATATTATCGTATTGTATCATATACGACTATCTATATAGTCGTGTTGTATCATATACGACTTTCTATATAGTCGTGTTGTATCATATACGACTTTCTGTCAGACCATGACCATGACGGAGTATAATTTATTTTTCTGTCATGTACGTGAGGAATGATGGGCGTCTTTCAACGACGGGAGGGCGCTTATACAAGACGACACTTATGCAAAATGACACTTGCATTCAAAGAAATATTCGACTACATGCATACATTAAGGTAGAGTAATATTTGTTATACATGAAATTGTGATCGACCTAAGTGAAGAAGGGTGGGGCCTTAGGTAAGCCAGAGGGTCGTCTCGGCGCTGAAGCATCCGTTCCCAGGTTGCCTTGTTGCGGGAGTCTTCGATATCTGCGCTTCCTTGCTTCTTTCGCAACCGTTGGGTTAGTACACCTTTTACGGTTGTGACCAACTTGTCGACAGTTGCCACATCTCACCCTCAACCTCTCTGGCGGGTCAGGCTGTGAGTCGATTCTCTTTGTCTGTCTCCTACCCCTCTTTGGAGCATCGAGCATGGGCGGTTCGCATTTGAATAAAACCCCGTAATCCCCCCACTGACTCCTGTCTAAAGTAGGGAAAAGTACTTCTTCATACGTTGTGCGGTACAGACATGCATGGTACCACTTTTCACAATATTCCACCGGGTCGAAACTCCTCTCATCGATACATGCAATGGCGTGCTTGCAAGGAAGTCCCATGCTCTGGAAGAACCCACATGTGCAGGTTCTCTTCGTTAGGTCAACAACATCCTGAGGGAAAGATATGACAACAACATGAATAGTCTTGTTGTGAAATAGTTTTCTTAATTTAATAGTCGTATTGTCGCTAAGACGACTATATCAATAGTCGTATTGTGACTAATACGACTATATCATTAGTCGTGTAGGCGACAACACGACTATATAATTAGTCGTCTATTTTACGATACGACTATTCCGGAATTGAATTATCAGAAAACATTGCGGAATGAATTCTTACCACATGGTATAAAGATGTGACTTCAAACTGCCATAACGATAGCGGTTGCACTCTGACTGTTCCAGCACTCTTATTCCTCATTTCGTTAATATGATTGTGTGCATACTTGGTTAATGGTGTCGTTAGCCGTTCTGCTTCCATGCGGCGTCTCTCGAAATGGGAGGTCGTGGTCGCACGAGTTTGCTCGATCAACCGAGTTATTGGCCAAAATCTAGCCTTCAATAGCATATTATTTGCACTTTCTGATATGCTTGATGTGAGCATCCCATATCTTTTACCAGGATATTCCACGTTAGCCCAATTTTTTTTATTGATCTTCTCAACATATTTCCATGCCTCCTCATTGTGGTCCTTCATCTTTTGCATGATTTCATCAAATTCTGTTCTCCGGAAGCATTTTGCAGCTCGGAATAGAAGGTCTTTCAAGTATTTATCCTTCCATTGATTAAGCATATTGGCAGCCATATGCCTTAGGCAAAACCCGTGGTGAGCCTCAGGAAATACATCAGCAACCGCTCTCAGAAGTCCCTTCTGTCTATCCGAGACAATTGTATCCAGAGATGCCGGGGGGTCCGTAAAGAGGGTGGCTTTGAGTAGGCTAAGAAACCACTTCCTGCAAGGCAGCAATCAGAGTGAAAGCAGATTCAAGAAGAGATGGGGGTACACAGTCGTATACGAAAGAAGACGACTGTATTAGTAGTCGTGTTGCTCGAATACACGACTACTCATACAATCTTTTTAGCATACGTACCACGAATTTATAGTCTCTTTCTCAACAACTGCAAATGCAACGCACATTAATTGTTGGTTCCCGTCGACTGTTGTTGCAACCAATAACACTCCGGGGTACTTTCCTTTCAGGAATGTTCCATCAACTGTGAGTAGCGGCCTAAGTGATCTTCAGAATGCTCTTGCGACCGGGCCGAAGATCCAAAAGGCACGTCTGAACTCGTATCCGGCTTCCTCATTTTCAATTTCCGGAATATCACAACATCTTTCAATCACCACATATGTACCTGGATTACACCGCTCTAATTCCTTTACATAATGGGGCAAAATACGATATGCGTCTTCCGGGTTGCCATCGATCAATCGTATCAATTCCTCTTTCGCCCTCCATGCCCTTTGATAGTTCACTTTGACGCCCCAATGTTTCTCAATGTATTGTTGGATATTAACCGTTTTTATGGAGTTTGAATCCTTGTGGAGGCCATGACACTTCCGTGCAATCCATAAGTGTGAGGCCAATGGATGATCTTTAGAACTTATCAAAATGTCGCATGTATGCCTTCCTTCACTCCTTGTCACGGTAACTCCGTCAACTAGATTCGAAGCCCGTATGTACCACTTGCACCCTGTAATCTTGCACTTTGCAGCAAAGGTGTCCTTGTTCTTGTCCGCCACTTTGAACATGAATTTCCTCTTGATTGCCTTTTGAACTGTTTTGAACAGAATTTCCTCTTGTCCGCCAGTAAGAACCATTTTGAACTGTTTTATACTTTCGAATCCAGCCCCTAAGGCAAGTTGTGCCTCATAGTCGTCTCCTTGCAAACATCGTCTCCTCATATTTTTTTGCAGGACCGGCCTGCGGTGAAGAGGTACCCCAATCCCAACCACCTTCACCATCAATATTGTTGTACTCATTGTCGTCCAAGTCTTGTGCCCCCGACGTGATAGATTTTCCTTTAGAAGTGGATGCTCTGGCTGCTTGTTGGAGTTCTATTCCTGACACAGACTGGTCTCCTCCCGTCGGATGCGGCCCGGGAAAAACTGGTAGTGTGAGAGGCTTGTCCCAGTCATCTGCAGACCACGGTATTTGTTCATCTTCAAATAATTCTTCTTCATCTGGATCTTCTTCTTCGTCTTCATTTTCATCTTTCTCTTCATCCTCGGCTTCATCCTCATCTTCATCTTCACCATTGATCCCATTCATCTGACACTGGTTATCGACTTCATTCGGAAATTCATCCTTTGTATTTTTATTACCATCTCCCAATCTGCGATAACAACATGGTAAGAATGGCATGCATATTGTACAAAAACGTCTAAACGACTTGATTATTTAGTCGTATTGTCGACAACACGACTTCAATTCCAGTCGTATTGTATACAATACGACTTCAATTCCAGTCGTCTTGTATGCAACACGACTTTAATTCCAGTCGTATTATATACAATACGACTTCAATTCCAGTCGTCTCGTATGCAACACGACTTTAATTCCAGTCGTCTCGTATGCAACACGACTTTAATTCCAGTCGTCTCGTATGCAACACGACTTTAATATATGTCCACTCGTTAATTTCACCCCTTACCTCACGGTTTCAATAGAAAAATTTTCATCTTTTCCTCCTTCAAAGGCTGGTGCAGGTGACTTATTCCCCGGCCTGCAGGGCCTCTCCTGTGGTGTCTTACTGGCCGGCCTCCCATTTGGAGGCATTGAATTCTCGCCGTCCTTATCCACAGTGGAAACCATTTGCTTATTGGCAATGGAATTCTCTGTGTTGTTATTTCCAGCAGAAGTCCACTCCACGTATAGATCGAGTGGTCCATCTGTGCATCGCCTCTTGTTGTGAAGAATGAATATTGTCTTCACGTCTTCATCGTCTTCAAGGACGTATCGGGTTCCACAACGAACAAGATATGACAAAGACAATGTACCGGATGGAGACTTCAGCGGTAATCTTTCTTCCACTTGTTGCAACAGTCCCATGTACTTTACTTGTGTATCTATAGACATGAGCTTCAGTTTCCCACCCACATACCCATCAGAATTTGTGAATATTCCATCGTAGTGTAAGCACAAAGGTATGAAATCCATCCTTACCTGGTATTACAATAACGAAATTAATTAACAAACCTTGATTGAAAATAGTCATGTAATAGTCGTATTGTAAAATACACGACTATAGTTATTGTCGTATTAGGGAATATACGACAGTAGGAAAAAGTGGAACACTGTGCAAATTTTCAACTTACATCTCTCGATCAAATTTACATTATATCAAACGTTGAATTTCAAGTTGACGTACCGTTTTTGAACGGGCGATGACTCTTTCACAGTTGTGTTAGCGTATCAACTGCTTTCCCGCTCTTTTTTCGTGTTTTGGCAGCAATATAACTTTTCCTGGTTTAGACGGCGCCGGCGCCGGCGACGTTATGGCCGGAGCTGCTGCACGGAACTTCTCCGGAACACCTTCTTCTCCGGACCGCCTTTTCCTTCTTCTCCGGAACGCCTTCTCAAAAAAATGCAAAAACCCCTGCTGCCGTATATAGAAGGCAAGGGTATTTTGGGTAGGTTCTAGGTCATATGAAAGGAAATAGCTTTTTCCAGGTGATATGATAAAACCAAACCCGGCGCCAGGTAATATGTGAAAAGCCCCACAAATGGACTTTCATTGTTGCACAAGCTAAAAGCGGTACACGTATGTACGACTAAAGATTTAATGCAACAAATATACACAATGGGTGCACACACGATTGGGGTGGCTCACTGCGGTGCATTCAGTAGGAGGCTCTTCAATTTCACCGGAAACGGCGACACC
Organism: Houttuynia cordata; assembly: GCA_039654745.1. NCBI lineage: Eukaryota > Viridiplantae > Streptophyta > Magnoliopsida > Piperales > Saururaceae > Houttuynia > Houttuynia cordata. The sequence continues at coordinate 27,772,423 of CM077503.1, forward strand.
GACCCAGCACTTGACCCAACCTACGCTGACTTGCTAAGGAGTCAGTGCCCAAACCCTGCTAACCCGGCCACCACCGTGGAGATGGACCCGCAGAGCTCCCGCAGCTTCGACAGCGACTTCTTCGTCATTCTGGAGCAGAAGAAGGGTCTCTTCCAATCGGATGCCGCGCTCTTGACCAACCCTGTCTCGGCCAAGATCTCCAAGCAGTTTCAGAGACAGAATGACTTCTTCGTGCAGTTTGCGGCCTCGATGAAGATGGGCGCCATCGAAGTTCTGGTGGGGAGCGCTGGGAGATCAGGAAGCAGTGCCGGGTTGTCAATAGTTCTTAACTGATAAGCTGGTCATCTACTTTAGTTACAAGATTGTTGTTTGTTTTGTTTGCATGTTGTGAATAAGTTGGACGACAACATTGTGGCTCCTAAGAGTAAATTCAGTATTACATTACGAATTTATATCCAGGTGTATAATACTTCCATGAAATTGTTTACTAAGGAAAACATGACTTCCATAAATGTAGACACTTCCCCAATCAAAAGGTGAAGTAAGGGGAAAAAAGTAAATTATATTTGAAATCAAAAGGAAATGAAACGAAAACTAACCGCTATCGTGGACGCGGAGAGAGCATAATTTTATCATAAGGAGTTGTACAATAATATAGAGATTTGTTGCTGTCAAATTCCTTAAATCTTTCAAGTGGAGTCGCAAGTTGATTTTTTAAAACGGGCATGAAGTCCCGCCAGTAGTCACTGGTGATCAGTTGCTTGGGCCCAAAATTCTTCACTGCTTCCCATTTAGGAATTTCCAAATTTGCTCTAAACAGCTCAAAGGTATGGACTTTAGGAATACCATTCAGAAAACACATCATCAATTCTCCTTGATGCTCAAGAATTAACGCCTCAGAAAACAATTTATTATCCCTTGGACTAGGAAGGACAGTTTGAACTGTTGGTCGGCCATCAAGATTAGGTGAAGCCAAGTCCACGAGGCAAAGTTCCCCTCTCCTAGATGTGGCATAGAGTGATCCTTTGAAGAAGATGGCAGATGCATACCGGGAACGAGGAGATGACAGATAATTGTTGAGAACCACCCAGGTCGATTTAGAAGTACAAATCGCCATTACACCACATGAGTTTAAACAGGCGAATGCACATAGCGGGTCATCTGGAGGCAGCGAACAGTAAAGTTTCTCGCCAATATTGGTCCTAAAATGCGGACAATCGGGAATAAAATCCAGGCATTTAAGTGCAGGGAGTATGATTAGTTCACGGGAGAAAGGATTTGCAAGGAAAGGTCCTTTCAGCTTAAGACTACAGCGGGGCAAAAACATGAGCCAACCATATTGCGATCCGCAGCATTGCCAGTCCCGCCAATGCTTACGGGGTAAGTATAGATGGCCGTACCACTTTCTTTCGGAGAGGCAATAAAAGCCATTAACGCCTTTGTGGGGGTCCCAAAGCCAGTAATCTTGCGGCGCTGGGGGATGGCGTTTCTCCGCGAATACACGATTCCAGTTGCGGCAGACAGAGTCAAAACGGACGTAATCGGAGACTCCTAGCCATTGCAAGATGAATCCCAGAAGCTCGTCCTGGAGCGACGACCAGCCTGCGTCTAATTCAGGGGGTCTGCTTCGCTTCTTTCGTGAATATCGTTTCATTGGTGTGGGCAAGAGGAGGATGATCTTACCAGCGTCCAATTGAGGGTCGACTACTTGCTTCTTCAACGAGTTCGGTTTCATAGTGGCCGTCAAGCAGAAGTTGCCAACACCAATCCCGCCGCCTATGCGAGGGCCTGATGGGGGCTAGGGCATGGGCGGCGATGAAGATAGATTCCGTTTATTTATCAACAAACAGCCGGGGGAGGAGGTGGTGCTCGTGAATGGGCCGGGGCCCCCAAAAGCCTGACGGAATTTAATTAATTCAGGCCGGGCTCAGTCCACACATCTGGCTGTTTGTGATTTTGGGCTCTACTATTAGGGCGAAATTATTTGATAGTTAATATGACTTTTTGGGCTTTTTGTTACTTTTGGGTTTCACTTTTGCGCTTTCTGTTTAGATGGCTGAATTTGACGCATATAAATGGGCCGACGTGTAAGAATGATAGGTACTTGGTGGCATTTTTGAAGGCTGGGCAGAATAATAAGGTTCATTGTTTGGCACCTTTCAATTTCAAAGAACGGGCCGGCATGTAAAAGGATATCAATATGGATCAAAATGGGAGTTTAACAACATGTAAAGTTTAGACCCCTTCTTATATATGGCTGGGGCCTTGGGGTCAAGGACTCACAAATTTAAGACTGCTAACGAGCTGAGCTTGGGTGGTCCGCAGCCCGAACCCGCTAAGCATTAATGGTCAAGCCCGTCTGGATATAAACAGTCACGGGCTGTTTATTAAACGGTTCTTGGGCTATAAATATAGTTGAACTTCTTTAATAGTTTAAATTAGTTCTGTTGAGATGTCACTGATTATTGTTCTGTTTGACCTATTGAGCTCCCTTGATGGGCTATCAAGTGTATTTTTCTTATCGGACAATGAATTTACTTGAGCTTCTTTATTATTAAGTGTATTTTTCTTATTCAGCCTGTTGGGCTTTATTATTAAGTAAATATTCATTCAGAGTGGATTTTCAACATCTACTGTAGCAACCAAATGTATGGATGGATGTTTTGCTTTTAATCACGCCCCACGGCCCCTTAATTAAACTTTCCGCTTATAAGCCAACACAACAGCGAGGGGAGGGTTACCCAGACGGCACGTTGGCCGTCCTGCACCCCGGCTTCAGAATTCAGATCCCATAAATACAAGTTGCCTTTTAAAACCAAATAAATTTACGATTGGGCCAATGAGTCTTTTACTCCCATAAAATCCCTTTCTTATTCTTTTCTATTCACTCCCCTCACTGTGTCCGTAGCAAGGCGATATTGTCTTTGTACCACCACCTCCTATCTCCTCACTCCCATCCCTCCCATAACTTATCTATACTTCTGAAATTTTTGTTTCATTTGACTTATGGGCTTTCTGTTTAGCTGATATTTGGCTGCATTTAATGTACATCAAAGGGACTGACATGCAAAAATGAGAGGTCATTTTATAAGTAACATTATTTAACCGCACGAGGAGAACGGGGCTGGATATGATAAAAGTGTGGAAGTGGAAGTGGAAGTGAAAGTGAGCAAGAAGAGGAGATGAAGGATGATGAATGGCAGAGGATGCAATTGATTCATAATTTGTCTCAAAGAATCAAGCCCTTCATCAAGTTCAACTCTCCCAGAGGGCGATCCGGAGTTCAAACACGATGGTTACCGACAAGTAAAACATCACTACTCATCTGATGCGTGTGACGTACTCTTATACTGTACCAGAATTGCACATGTCCAAAACCATGGAATGCCAGCTTGCCGATATCAAGCCCCACCCGATACACCGATATCAATTAATATTATTTTTTAAAATTTTTTAAATATCGGATCGGTTTCGGACTGATATATCGCTATTTTTTAATTAAAAACGTTTTTCAAAAAAAAATAAAAAAAATAAAAAAAAATACAACTTTTCCCATTTGTTTTCCATCTTTTGAAATCTATACTTTGTCAAATTAGTATAACTCAAACTAATTTTCAACCACCAATATTTTTTTTACATAATATCTCCACTATTTCGTCTCTTTGGCCAACCGATATTTTATCGATATCTGATAAAATTCCATGGTCCAAACAGATAGGCGGTGAGTACTGCCTTCCCCTTAAAGTGCCCCCCCACCGCGCCAACAGGAAGAAGAAAAGATCTTTCCAATGACCATTCTATTTTCATAAAACATCTCAGGCTTACAAATGGGAAATTCGTCCTATGTTTTGCTGCTATATACTTACTTTTCCGTTATTTTTTACCATAAAAAGTGGTAGAGAGATGCTAGAAACTACCCAAACCTAATATTATCATCGTCATCATCCTACTTGTATCCAAAAAAATAAACATCATACCTCTTATCCCAACTATCTGGATAGGCATTATGGAATCTACACCATAGTTTAAGTAGCCACCAACCACCTAGTACTGGGCCCGTTAAACCCAGCAAAATTTGCATAACATATAAACAACCCTATACTAGTCTGTAGTCTCGCAGTTCTTGGTTAAATAGCATGGCCAAATACTGCATGAAAGATCTACAAGGTTTTCACCTCTCTCGGTTCATGAACCCACACATTACGTGGACATGTGAATACCTGTAGCAACTAGTCAGGCGTACGAGTGGTGGTGCCTGTGCCGATCCTTATTATCACGAGATGAAAATGAATTATGATAGTCTCCACGTTCTGCCAAGAAACCAAAAGAGGGGGGAGGGGAAGGAAAATGAAACCTTCAGATAAAGCGTACAGTGCAAAAGGGGTAAAAAAAATTGATATACAAAAAAACAAACATTGATGGCAAAAGAATATGTTCACACATACCTCTTGATGAATGATGTCTCGATTTCTCTGAATGTCCTGCAATAAGACACACCAACAAAGGTCCAAGTGAAGCTAACAAAAAAAGTAAGCAACAATAATTATCATCTGAAATTAAGGTACCTGATGCCCTGTCCTTCGAGCGATGATGACTTCTTTCCTTGTATTTATCCCTATCCCTTTCATGCTCCTTCTCGCGCTCCCTCTCTCTATCAGAGTCTCTGCCCCTATCTCGTTCCCGTTCCCTCTTCGATTTATCCTTCTCTCTTTCCCGCATCCTTTCACCATTACTATCTATTCTGTTATCCGATTTCAATTTCACAGTGGTGTCATCTTCTGCCTCTTCCTCAGCCAAATTGCTCTTCGCCTCATCATCACTTTTTTTTGACTCCTTGTTTTTATCCAGTGCAGCTTTAATCATGGCATCCTTTGATCCACCTTCATCTGCGTTAGCTGCTGCCTTAGGAGTATTTGTATCGCTTGCCACCCCATTTGCCAAGGTTTCCTTAGCAAAAGACATCAACCATATAGGTGAATATTGCAAATCAGTCAAGTACTACAGAGTAATAGTTCAACTCAATAAGAAAGAAAAAAGGAGATTTACCTTTGAGGCATTGGACAAATGTACATACTGTGCCTTTGGAAGACTGTATAAATGAGCCAGAACTCTGCAAACTTCATCAATACCAGCCTTATCTGCGTCAAAAGCTTTCCACCATGGTGGGTTTTCAGGAAGAGGGACATGGAACCGACGAGCTGCTGCGTATACAGCACCGCAGGCAACAACTTCACTTTTAAAACGAACACATAAAGTTGTACGCAAACTGCATTAGAAAAAAGGCACATAGCATTCATGAGCTAAAACCAAGGAACCTACAAGATTAACAACTTTTAAACATAAATACAAAGTTGTTACATGATGATAGATAGAAAAACTAAGTATTGCTCCTTGTTAATGACCTAAAGAACATCAATGCTCCTAAAAAATATTTGAGTGAAAAAAAGCAACAAATTGCTCCCTCTAAATTTGAGAAAAACTAAAACACGCAACATAACACCACTTTAAAATGAAAAGGTTTAAAAGGCCCAAAGCAATTATTCAGATTCAAAAGGTTGAGCATGGTTCAGTGGACTTTGTCATAGCAAGTACCACAAGGAACAATATGAGTGTAGCCAGAGTTAAGGTGTTCAACTTCTCCCAGATATTCCGCAGACTTCCCAAGTGTATTAAATAATTTTCCTTCTAACATTGCTGTTCAAAAAAACAGACAAGAAGCTTCATGTGTTTTTTCATTTTTGCCTAATAGGAAAAAGCAGATTAACAGCAGGAAACACAATAATTACAGGAAGTCTAACATCAATGAAATCTGAATTATGAAATAAATATATGAAGAGAAATAGGACTATAAAGTGTAAGCTCAAAACAAGAGGTGCCAACCTACCAAAGATGTTCCACAAATGTTAAGAATATACTATGAAAGCAGGTATATTGAAGGTTACCTATCATTGGCGAGATTCCATGCTTCTTGTCTCAACTCCTCTGGAGCTTCAAGTGTGCGCAAATAATTCGATATAAACTTATGAGGATGCTCAACATGACAGATAAAGCCCATCTCTTTCAGTAAATGTCTTTCTGTGCGATTCAAATCACTCTTCAACTCAATATATTTCTGCAATACCAAGGATACAAGATGCAACATTTATTGAGTTCAAATAAGCAATTTTATGACAAATTGAGATCAACAAACAACCCTAAAAGATAGCTAGAATTATTAAACAGGAAAGGCTACTAATTACAAGTCGGAAAAAGAAATACTCCGGCTCAAAAACAGTAATTAAAAATCTTCATCAATACAAGTCATATTGATAAGGCATTCGTGTTCACATAACTGCAATTGCCACTACTATATAAAGATGATACAACTCATGTCACTCTAATTATACTAAAATGAAAATTTTGATTCACATTGCCCGCAACCAACCTTTGAGCCAATATCCAAATGATCGATCGGCAAATTCTCCCTCCGACATTCCATTCTATGAAACACAATGAGCACCTGTCTCGCTTTCCTAGGGCATTCCTCCAGCTTTGAAGCCAGCCAAACACAACTAGCCGCTACCCTCTGCAAAAACAAAACAAAATAAAACGCCTCATTTAAAACACGACATCGCATAATGTTGAATGCTTACACATTAAATCCCTTGGTTTTCAACTAGCAGCCATAAAACTTAAACCATAAAGAAACACTGTTTTTATTCATTTTTCATCTATATTAACCTTCTTGGACTGTTTGGCCTTAAAAAAACACGACCATTATTGTAAGAATGGAAATGAAAGAGAGTGAAGAGAATTTGACCTTGACATTAAAGCGCGCAAACGACTTCTTGCAATAGAAACGATGGAACAGAACCTGCCCTGTGGCCATCACCGCCTGAGGCCTGCCACAAAGTCCACCTTTATAAGAAATACAATTACATATACATGAAAATCTAAAAAAAAATGCGTGACAAAAAAAGAGAGGAACGGGAAATACAATCTGAGCAATATTCCGCCCTCCTGGATGAGATCACAGCCATAAATTCTGAGCGTCATTTCAGTTGATTCGTCTATGTCATCTTTCCTAGAAGGCGAGTTCTTCAGTTGCTCATCCGTTAAATAGAAGGTATCGATGGCAGTGTAAATCATGGCGAATGGAACAAACAAGGACTTAAAACACTAAATTTCCAATCACTGCAGCAAAATTCACGGAGAGAAAACACAAATGAGTTCCAGTTTCAATCAATTGGTTGGTAATGAGCACGGAGATCCCGTACGTGCAGCGTACCTGATTATTTCTCCGTCAAAAGGTTGAGCGAAGAAAATATTAGGGGTTTGTGAGGGGCCAGCAATGGCGGCCGGTGACGGGGGCGGGTACCTCGCAAGAAGGAGGGAAGGGCGAAGCGGCGTCCGGCTGCCCCCAAACCGTTCGGGAGTGAAGAGAGCGATCTTTGACGGCAGGAGACGGATGTGGCGGTGGCGGTGGCAGTGGCGTCTGGTTTGGGAGTGGGGAAAGCCGGGGAGGGGTAATATCGTGATTACAACAGAAAAATTGTCACACGAACTCATTTAGGGAATCGCGTGGGAAGGCATTTTATAATGAAACCGTTAATGATGTGATCTGCGGCTCTAACTGGATGGCCGCTATGGAAATTCATCTTAGTAAAAAGAATAAGTAGTGTAGGGTAATTCATTAATGAAAAATCAAATACTCGGAAAAATTGTCTTGCTAAAAAAATAGCTTGTAAAAATTACTCCATCCGTCCTGTTTTAACCTATCCACCTGAAAAAATGCTGTTTTTTATTGGATGGTGGAAACCCGAGGGGGGAAGAAAAGTTTCGATATCCACTTAAATTGACCATACGGAGCATCTGAAACGAGATTGTCCTCTTTTTTCCTTATGGAGCATCTAAAACAGGACGAAGGTAGACAAAATTACAGAAACAAATGATTCACATTTTACAAAGACATCATCTCATAAGATCAAAGCAATTTTAACAATGTGTGGTAACTCGTCCTGCCAATCCTTAGAACAGTTCAACTGTCACGCATGGTGAGCAAGATAGCGAGCCACTTGGTTCCCTTCTCTGTTGACAAAATTAAAATCAGTATGGTAAAAAAAATGAGAGGCAATGCAATGCTTGAGAAATTATGTGGCCACAAGGAGAGGGCAACACGTCCTGAGAAGATAACGCATTAATAAAAATATTGAGAATCCCCCTTCAAAATTACATCTTCTGTAACCTTGAGCTAGAGCTGCTATAGCTTCGACTACATTGGCATCCGAGAGAGCCTGTTAAACATAAGGCAATGGAGAGGTTGATAGCCATTGTTTCTCACCACCACACCCACACCTGATTAAGACATGTTCACAAATAATGCAACATCAAAATTGATTTTTACCTGATCGAATGGAAGAAGCAGCCATCTCATAAGACTCTTACCAACATGGGAAAGAGCACTTGAAGAGTGGGAGTTGTGACAAAAGCTTAAATGCTTCCCTGCATTAACATATAGATAGCATCAGGGGTACCCCTTCTTTCAACATGCCAGCAACATTCGTGCTAAACCAGAATTTCCACAGAAAATAACCCAGGTTTTTCACGGAGAATGCTTGAGAATCAAGTCAATGGGATGGCAAAGCTGAGCTCATAAAAAATACTTGAAGTTTAACACCCTTTGTAACTTATAATAGTCACTGTTGTGAACAACAAGGCTATGCAATGAATGACTTTTCAAATATATTGCATAACCAAATAGAAGTCAGTGTGAACAATCACTCACCCTTGTAATCGATCTAACGGCTACGACATAAACCAGACTCATATAAGCTATATGAGAGCAATCTCATTTAAACTTTTCCCAACCAAATAACTCGTCATACAATACTTCAAGATCCCTAATTTTTCAAATGCAACCAGATTATTTTGGACGGAGGGAGTATAACCTCTTTCAACAATATTTATTCTCAATGTGCATGTGTATTTAAGCATTCAAGCCATTTTGAAGCAACGTTAACAAGAATAAAGTTAATATAAATATAATAATTTGAACAGAAACATTGCTCTTTACTTCAACTAGAAGGTACAAAACCAGTGACCCCACTAACTGGAAATACTCTTCAAGCACATCATGTTCCCAAACAAATTGTCAGTAGGACACCAATAAATTATCTTTGCGTCCATAAAATTCTGATGGCCTAGGTTTCACAGTGGGAGGAGACCCAAATTTATAGACCATTTGCATGAGACTCGATGAGTACAACATATCCTTCTGGAACTGGAATTTGAGCCAGTACACACTCGGCCAGCGCAGCCACCTCAGTCACATCTAAAAACCTTGCCAGCAAAAGCAGCAAGTGGAAGTCAGATATCCGCTTTACGAAGGGAAGTTTTTTCGCCCGATCCAGGTGGTTCTTTAATTCCCTCATCGTCACTGGGTTATTCCTGTTTTCAATCGGAAAAGTAGATGAAAGTAATCCCTGCATTTTTCAACATTGTACCATGTTAGATACATGTATTATATACTAAGAGTATTTGAAAGATAATTGCAATTTTCAACTTCATGCCACATAATCTTTAAAATTGGAGCTATAAAAAAAAGGCTCCCATACAAAACTCTCCAAATTCAACGCCCCTTGTAATTGATAGTGTGCCCAGCCGCTGACAGCATAGGCCCAGATAGAATGATAAGGCACGTTGAAATTTGTTTGAAGATTTCTGTATTACGAGTTAAGTAGCTCAAGCTCTTACAACAAACCACCGTACAATAAACCTAATAGTTTGAGTCACAATCTGGAATTGGAAGATTAGGAATAGAAATAGATGACGTTTAATTTGTTCACTCAACTCATGCAAGCAATCAAATCAATATGGCGTAACTGTTAAAAGAATGGACCCACAACCGAATTTTTCACATCTCCTGCCTAATACGGTATAACAACATATAGGTATAATAGCCTAATACAGTGTAACAACGCATAGGTATAATATCCTAATACGCTATAACAACATATAGCTATAATAGGTTATCATCAATAGCCAATTCTTACTGAGGTGTGTTAAATCTCCTCTTTATCACTACTTGAATTTTAGGGCCAATCATTAATTACAAAGGTCTTCAATTCCCTACAATCCTTAATTACTAAAAAGCCTGATTTGTAGGAACCTCTAGTAATTACTAAAAGGCATACCAATGTAGATATGTTAACTGGCTTAGGGATAAAAAAAAGGTTCTGCAATGGGCTGGTAAATAAGGTGAAGTTCTTATAAGAGAATGAGTTCCACAAATACTGTCATTACGAATAAATATACTCCCTCCATTCCAAAAAACTGTGTACATTTTAGAAAATTTCCATTTTTATTGGACCATAAAACCCATAAGGAATTCACATGACTTTTTCTCCCTTATATCCCATCCAACTCTTACGATCGTTCTTGAACAAAATTTTAATCAATCTTTCCAAGTCTCTTCCAATTTTGGATAGAGGAAATCATGTGATTTGGCAAAATGCACATAGTATTTTGGAATAATAATATTTCCAAATGTACATAGTATTTTGGAACGGAGGGAGTATAGAATAATATTCTCCACCAACATAGAAGGCAACATGGGGAGAAAGATTAGGAACAGAGGAAGCAGCTTGGTCTCCACTCAAACTCGTAACTTGTAGCTCTTGAGGGCCCACAAATGTAATTGTTTACAATTGGTCCACCTCAGCTTGGAACCATGACGTAGGGTTGTTTACTGCCAAGTCCCAACACCCACCCTCTCCTTCATCCCCAAAAAATAATATGCCCCATATTCGTGAGGATCCATCTCATTCATGTCAGACGCTGTAAGCCTACATAGTGTATGTGGCTTCTTACTTTTATAGTGATTTATAAAATGGTTAAACGGTTTGTGATTAATATTCAAAGTGTTCAACTTAAAATATACCATAGTTTGTAGTGATTTTTTTTTAATTTCAATTGCTAAAGAAAAGTTATTAAAACATGTGTACACTTGAACAGTTATTATACTCCCTTCTTCCCATATTAATAGCTCGCTATGAATAAGAGTGTTCTTTATTGAATGGTCCAACCCACAGCTAAAACAGATGGGGTGAAGAGGATACTCACAATCCACTTAAACTAAGCCAAATGGATCTCCTAAAGAGGAAAGAGCTTTTTGTCAAATGGAGCTATTGATATGGAACGGAAGGAGTCTATTGGTATTAAGAAATAAAAGTATTAACTTCTCTAATATAAGATTGTATACTGAGCATTTAATGTTAACATTTGCACGTGTACTTTTACTAGTTTCATTAATATAATCAATAGGTATTAAAACACGTTAATAAGATGGCTTCATAGAAGCCACACAAAGAGAAATTGTTCTCAGTCAAAACCAAAGCAGAAGCATATAATCTCAAGACTCAAATTGTCAATGCAAGAGACTATTCACTGGACTACAAGCATGATGATTGACACGCTCAGGAAAAAAATCTCTCCAGGAAAAGTGAAAGTAGAAGACAATTGTGGGTATAAATAGGAGGGAATAAGATAGAATACCCAAGCACATCCTTTTATTACGCTGCAAGGTGAATAAAGCAGTACTGTAAGTAGAATATGCACATGCAAAAAAGAGTAAGACCAACCAAGATAGTAATCTATGCACCCAAAGCAAAGGCAAAAGCTACAAGAGGTGGAGAACAGGGAAGTGTACAAACAAGACAATCCAAAACTTTGGTTCAAGATAGAGTCAACCTGCTAATAATGCTGATGGAAAGAAATGAACAGGCAAGCTGGAGGTATGTGAAAAATTACAGAATTTGAGCATTTTGTCTTATAGTCCCTCCGTCCCATGTCAAGTGTGCTATTTGTTTTTATAAATACGACAATCAATATGGAATGGGGTATAAGAAGACATTAACAGGACTTATATCTTACATTCTTAGCTTTATTATCGATTGTTTGCTTATTCTACTAACCTGCAGAATATGACAGTGCTAGCACCTTTTAAACCTATTTCTACTGACATGTGATGAAAAGTAATTATCAATACTAAGGATGTCTACAATGAAGCCTCGCTAATCAGAGGATAAGCATAATATTCGCAAGTGGCTTCAAACGTGACAAGAAAAGAGAAAATGATATGATATCTAAGCAAGCCACATATCTCCGGATGAACCTTCTTCGCTTCACGCAATAACCCTCCCTAAGATTATGAATAATCTAAATGGTGACCATCATATAAAAGGTCATATCTTTGATGCCATAATTTCTACCAAAGTCAAGGAGAAACAGCATATCACATTATCTTAGAGATACCACAGAGCAATCCGAATCTAAAGTAAGTGACAATCAGGCTAATCAGGAGAAGAAATTAAAAAAGAGTACCATAAATGCAAGTAATAGCGAAATTGAAGGGGAATGGAAAGTTTATAGCATCAACTAACCTGGTGATCAAGAATTTTCACGACGACTAGGAAGAAATCGTTGTCGACTTCTCTGGTATCCTTTGACCCGACTACCACATCCTTCTTCATCTTCGACAGCTTCGGTTCGACATCCTCCAGACCCTCCGTCTCAAACCACCCTTCCTTGAAGAGGCGGACGCAGATATCACTCATCTGGAAGGCCTCAAAGTGGACGTCAGCGCCGCCATCCTCGTTTACCTCTAGCTTGACTACCGCCGTGACCCACTCTGGCAATTCACTTTGAGCGTGAAGCTCGGCGGCCTGGAGAACCTCCAAATTTGAGAGAGTATAGTCGTCCTTGTTCTGGCCAACAGTCTGGGTGAAGATGAAACCCACACACCGCATGCCGAGGGCAGCTGCGATGGCATCAACACGACGCTCCTCATCAGGATCCCGAAGGAGGAGGAGTGCAGACTCGGAGCCCTGCTGGGGTGGCTCATAGATGAAGTCGACGGAGACGGCATTATCGTCGGGGGAGACGGAACCGTACATAAAGCCCCCTCGTTTGACAGAGAAGGCCAGGGCGTCGTTGACATAAAGCTGAAAGGCATTCGCAGCGTCGCGGTCGAAGGAAACAGACGAGCAGCGGGGCTGTTCCTGGCGGGAGACGCGCATCTGTCGGGCAATTAGGTCGTCCATGGTCATCCTGCGGCCAAAAGAACCAGCAGGGGTGAGCGGCGGGGCGCCAGCGACGGAGCGCTCGCCGGCATAGGCGAGATAAACGATGGAGCCGTGGGAGAGGCCGAGGGAGGCGAGGGAGGCGGAGGGGTCGGACATGTCGGCGTAGAGGAGAAGCTGGTCGGGGGTTTTGGCGAGGAGGAGGTTCTGGTTGAGGGAGATCGTCTGGCTAGTGATGGGGACACGGAGATGGGCCTCAATTAGGGCTCGGAGATCGGCGACGGTCGACTGGGGGCTGGGCACAGGCACCCGCTCCAGCCCGTCTCGGCTGCGGACTCGGATCATCATCATCTTCGCCGCCGACGACTACTAAACACTCTACTGTTATTATCCTCTCAAAAAGAGGGGTTTCCTTCCAGCGGTGGTGGAAGAATCTCTTTCTGGCTTCTGAACGCTGCGAGTATGATGAAGTCGGAGTCTCGGAGAACCTTTATTTTTTTTTGCTTCTTTTCTGAGGTGGTGTCATGTCGGGGCAAGGAGGCGATCCTTATTCCTTGCTCAAGTGGAACTGGGACTGTGGGACACGGGGGTGGGTGACTTGGGTTCCTAATTTGCGACCCCGGTAGATGGGAGGCGAGGGGACTTAGAACTTTCCTAATTTGAAGCTCAACAATCAACCTGAGGGAGGAACTTGGATGACGAGGGCATTGTGAATTATGGGCCGTTTGGTGCGTTAAAAAACTAAAATATCTACAGTGGATTTTCTACGTCCACTATAACATTCCGGTTTTTTTATTATTTAACGTGAAATACGACCTAAGATGTTTCAGTTGAAAGTTGCTTTTAATTATGCCCCAAACGGCCGGCCTAGTAGACTTTTGGGATTGCCTCTAGCCCAAGGTAATCAATCAGCACTTTTCTACTATCCTCTCCGTCCCACATTAATAGTAACATTTAGAAAAAACATGTGTATCCGATATTAATGGGTATATTTGGCTCAACTTCAGTGGCTACTTACGAAAAAAATACTCCCTCTGCCGCTCCAGCCCGTCTGCAGACTCGAATCATCATCATCTTCGCCTGAACACTACTGTTATTATCCTCTCAAAAAGAGGGGTTACCTTCAAGCGGTGGTGGAAGAATCTCTTTCTGGCTTCTGAACGCACCGAGTATGAAGTAGAATAATTGACTAATTATGTTCCTGTCTCAATTAAAAGTGACAAGTGACCGGAGGGTGTCTTCCATGAATTGTAATAAGCTTCTGGCAAATTTTATACAAAAGCAAGCGGTACAAAACCCACTTTTTAGAAAATTTTCTCTTCAAGGGAATTTTCAGAAAAGCTTTTTAGAGAAGCCCAGGAGATACACCCCTCTCACAGCAGAGCGACGTGGAAATTCACGCTTGAGCAAAGAGTAGTTATTTTTTGGATTAGGGAGGGGCACGACAAAGAGACTCAGAGAGTTAGATGCGTTTGTTGTGCAAGCTTACTCTGAGGCATTGGAAAAAAAAGGAGTTTTTTTTCTCAAAATAACATTCAGTAAAAGAGGACATATAAAGCAAAGTAACTTGACCTTAAATTACCACAAAGTATTTCACGCCCAAAATTAGATAGGGCTGCAAATGCTACATTGTAAAAAATTGCAGCAGGGGCGGCAAGATATTTTACTGTTGAGTTTAATTACCAACATGTTACTCTTCACTTTTCGCCTTCTTTTTCTTCTTCTTAACCTCACTGGCAGTTTGAACTTCAGCTCCGTCATTCAAATCATCACCCTTCTTCTTCTTCTTCTTGGCAGTTACATTCTCTACCGAGTCAAAACCATTCACTCCATTCAATTTATCAGGCATCTGTTCCTGCTCTGCATTCTTCCGCTTCTCTTTCTTTTTCTTCTTTTTCTCTGTCTCAGGCTCAGTTGCTGCATATCCATCATCAACTTCAGTGGACTTGTCATCTACCATAGGTTGTCCATCAACAGCCTGACCTTTGGATTTCTTCTTACTTTTCTTTGCAGGAGTTTCTGTCCGGTCAGTATCCATCTCACCATTTTCTTCATCTGCAAAATATGACTATGATGTATTCAATCTGCCAATGACTTGTTTAAACATAAGTTCAAACTTGCAAGGTTCTTACCTTTATCTGTATTCATCATACTCTCAATGGCAGTTTTCATCACGTCCAGATTCTTACGAGGAGCAACACCCTTGTCATAAAAGTCAAGTCGCTCTTCAACCTGCTCACGAAGTTTTACACCAAAAACAGTGGTGTTTGTCTCTGTAGAAACAGGCAACTCTATCATATATCAAGCATCGAAAGAGCTCATAATGGAGCAGTAGTCTAGCTTAGAAGTTCTACTATACCTGAGAAGCAGTCAATACGAGATGCAATAGAGCACTTATTTGCAAGGTACCGGGCCAGACGCCCTTTATTACGGGCAGATGCACGTCCAATAAATGAAGAATGAAATATGAGGCCATATTTTGGGGTATTCCCCCGAGTTTTCAAGGCCCTAACAATCACAAAAAGCATAAGAGAAATTAAATATTGGCTAGCAGGAAAAAGTGCAGGAAAACAATGACATTTCAGCATACGATGATAGCAAAGTAAGAGGCTGTTTGGCACTCTCTTTAAACAATAAAAACTTTGCTTTAGGTTTTATTGTCCAAGTCGATATGTTCCATCAGCCCTTTCCTTCCATTACGGACCAACTTTCCTCCTAAGGAGGGCTAAGGCTGAAAGGGCTTTCACCTTCAAGCTCATTTTCTTTGAACCTTAGAGGGGGGAGCAAAACAGCCCTTGAAGGTTTCTGCTTTTTAAATATGGAGCCACCTTTAGAATTTTCAAAGAAAGAACAGATTAAAAAAAGGTCTCGCATGAAGTCAGCTTGACTAAAGAGAAATTGATTATGAAGCATCTACCTGAAAAGTGCCTTTTCAGCACCAAGGATCTGAAGAGTAGAAGAAGGGCACTTAGCAAGATTTGAAAGACTTCCAGCATGAGATATCAAACGAGCACCAACAACTTCACCGATTAGAGAAGCCAAATTTGGAGCAATGTCATTCATTTTTGTAACAAGATATTCATAGAGCTTTTTCCGGTATTCTGATAGGTCCATTACTCTCTGAGCAAATTGCTGGACATTTATCAAGTCAATCGGAGACAAATCCTGTCCTGATAAATGACAAACAACAAATAAACTTGTAAATGCAAAAGATCTCAACAACCAAATTTAAATTATATGTTCACACAACTCACCCATGGATGCTTTAGCTGCTTCAACAACCTCCTTTGCTTTATCCTCATCCCCGATTATATCTGCCAAGCCTGGGATTTTATCCTCAGACAATTCTGATTTGTTTTCAATAAATTTTGCAACTTTGGCATAGAGGTAGTTGTCATTGACAATCTTCGCTAGTTCTGGAAAATGCCAAGAATACCACTCTCTGCATTGCGAGTTACAAAATCAAATATATGAAAAAAAAAAAGCCGGGAATGACAATTTAGCCACAGAAAGCTCTTCTAAGAATTATGTATATTACATAGTTTGAGGAAGTCAAAGTTTAGAGCCATAAAAACCCAAGACAACAACGTAATTCTAGCAATATCCTCAAACTACAACCACAAACCCAATAGTAGGAAAAAAAACAAGAAAGTGCATAGCACTGAGATCAGAACGGACCTGACTCTCATAGAGAAAGAGTTAATATCTTTGTCAAGCGTATCGAGAAGGAATATTGCTTGGATGACCATATTGTCAACTCGGTTGACATTGAACTTGACTTTTGCACGACTGTAACTATGCCCTAAACCAAGCTGAGCCTTTTCCAGATCTGATGGCTACAAGCAATAAAATAAGCAGATCAAATATATATCAACAATCAAACGATGACTAAAAAAAAGAGTTCTGGCAGAAGAAACTCATATTCAAACCTTAAGCTCCTTAATAAAGCGATCAAAATGAAGCCGCACACCACGAAGTAGCTCAAGAACAAACTCATTGCTTTGGCAAGGAAGCTTCGTAGTTTCAAATATCTGAGATCCAATTTTTGGTTCTGAAACTCCTACACTAAATTTTGCCTTCTTTCCTTCTTTTACCTTCGGAAGATTAAGCTCCAAAAAGTTCCTCAATTCATCAGTCAGAATGCCTACAAGCAAAAGAAGATGGAAACAGATGTGTTTTTAAATATTTGGAAGTTCAGATAACAGCTCATCCGAATTCATTTCAATGCAATTGGTCATTCAACAATTTATTCGTCCTAGACCATTGAAAAACATATCAGCATGCATTTCTCTTTATGACAAATGATGATGAACGAGCTTCAAATACTTATTGCAGACTCCATTATAGAAAAAATGAAGCAAAAATACAAATCCTGGATTAGAAGATGAGCTAACAGAACATTGATCCAAGTATGAAAATTTTGGTGTTTGGTAACAAACAACAACCAATATTCATCAGGCAATAGTACATTTGAAGAAAGGAGAAGAGCTGATCACGGCAAAAACAAGAACGTTTGATTCAGAGCCAGACTTAAATCTCTCACTTTAATCTAACAATTGGAAATGAGGATCGAAGCGGCGGATGGAAAGATGATGAAGTGGACGGCAACTTGACACTTTCCTTGTGCCCTCCAAATTCAAAGCTAGATTCTAAAGCCATTGGTAGAGCTTCAGAAGTAATTAGCAGGTAGAAAGAAGATGAAAATGTAGGTAAAGAACATGCACTGGCATCAAGTACTCTAGATCTGACTATATAAAGAAGAGAACTGCAGTGAGACCACAAATACTTGTCTAAGAGGGAGATTAGTTGTTGTCTTGTGTCAATCCTAAAGGTATTCATTTTATAACACTTGTTGCAATTCTTGATAATCTCGAATAAATGCAGTCCATCAAACTGTACTAAAAAGCAACAATAAGAAACTGACCGAACAATCTTAGACAAAAAGATCAAATCCATCCAAAAAAGATGAACATGATGATTTAATTAATACCATTTTGGTCTTCGCATCAGTAATTTCGTTTAATACCTCAACATCCAAAGCGTCCTACCAGCCAACCAAGCCAAGGCATCGCATGGGTAATACATTGTAACGCATCTAGATAACATTTTTAAAAGCAAAGTCAATTTTTTACTGCACCAAAACACTATCTAGAGAGGGGGGAAAAGCCCCTTTTTGGTTAAAACGAAAAAAAAAATTAGTTAAACAGCAAGGCTTATAAAGCAAAACTTTTTAGAAAGATACATAAATATGGTTCCTATAAAACCCGCTAAATGTTAAAAAAAAGGATAGAAAAAAGAAAGTAATACAGCTCAAAGGATATTCAAAGTTCAGCAAACATGTAAAAAAGAAACAGAACAAGCCAAAATGGTGGAAAAAACTAAAAAATAAAAAGCTGCAATTGAAGAACTTCTACCGCAAACAACCCAATGCCTATGACGAACATAGAACACAGCCTCACAGGCATAATTTGAGCTGCCAACACAACCATTAGCTATAAACTCATACACAGTGAAGCTTCTACAAAAAACCAACTTATACAAAGCTACAAGGACACATTTTGGTAAAATAGAACAACCGCGAGAAGGAAACCACAGTTCCAAGTTCACCTTCCGAAACGGCATTGCATTGATTAAGAGCGTCCAGGGCGGATGAGAAGGGCTGAAAGGCAGTGAGCTTCACCACCTTCCCGAACCGGGTGAGGTCGAGGACGGAGTTCCGGACGGCCTCGGTGTTCTGCCCGATTTCGTCGATTCCATGGGCGAGGAAAAGCGCGTAGCCGGAAGCCGACTCGAAGAGCAGGTAGAGCGCCATTGTCGCTAAACGAAAAACCCCACCTTTGGAAGGAGGAGGCTAGGGCTTTAAGGGAAGCTCCACTAGGGTTTTAGCTCTGCTTGCAGCACACCGGAGACGAAGCCGAAGACTATGAGTTAGTCGGCCCACTGGGCCTTTATGTAAAAGACCAAATGATTAATGGGCCTACAGGAGGCGAACGTGGTGGGCCGGTTCTGCTGCGCTCGGTATCATTTGGCGGGGAAACTTTCCGATTTTGGAGGAGGGGCACTGCTAGAGCTGCTGCTTCTGCTTCGGCTTCTCGTCTTTGCTCTGGGAATCCTTGAGCATTTCTAGGGCAGAGATCTGATTTGAGGTTGGCACCTCCAATTTGGCCATGGAAGGGACTCCAGCGGCGAAGGAGACATCTCTAAGGCGTTCGGTTCGTCATTCATTTCTTCTTCCTTTTTTATTTTTTGGCATTTTTTTTCAATTTGGCGGTTTGAGGGAGTGGGTTGAACGATTGCAGAAAAGGGGAAGACCTCCTAAGGCGCGGGAAGAGGATCCGTCGAGCAAGGAAAAGTCGGCAGCGAAAAGGGTTAGTGGAAATGGGAGTCCGGACCAGTCAGGGGATGGCTCCGAGTATGGTTCGGACGATTTCGAGGATTTTGGGTCTAGGCCTAGGAAGAAAGCGAATTCGGCGGGTTCTTCGGATAAGGCTTCCGAGCAAAGTTTGATTGGTAATTAATTGTTGGATTAATCGTCTGAAATGCAAATTGGTAAGAATGCAGTCGTAGTTTACTTTTATGGGTGTTGTGTTGTAGAAATTATAAAAGGAGATGGGAAGCTAATACCGAGAGCTGTCAAGCAATGGGTTGATAGATATGAAGGGAACGCGGAGAAAGCTGCTATTATCGAACTTCTAACCATGCTATTTGAGGTAATTTAGTATTCGAAGGTTTCTGAAAAATATTCGGGATCCAACGCCTACTGTTCTAAGGATTAAAAACTGTTTTATTCTCAGGCATGTGGTGCTAAATACCAGCTGAACGAGGCTTCTCTTGATGAAACCAGTGTCGACGATGTTGTACTGGCTCTCGTTGTTCTTGCAAAGAATGTATCCTTCTGAGACTAGCCATTTACCTTTACTTTTGCTCATATGCGCTGACTACTGATATTTAAGTTTGTTGAAACTCTGGACCTGCATAAATGACCATAGGATTCTAGTTATTACTCCCTCTACTAAAAAAAACCTGGCTGCATTTGAAAAATTAGAGATCCAGCATTATGTGGCTAGATTTGCCCTACAAGCCAATAGATCCTCATGAACGTGCATGTGCGGGTGTAAGTGGAGGCTTGAAATTCTGTGGGCCTCAGAGTTTCAACATACTGAGTTTCACTTTATGCCGATCCAGAGTTTCAACATACTGAGTTTTACATAATTTCTTAACTTACATTCATTTCGCAAATGTTTTACTTATTTGTGTCTAATTTTATCTGGGATAAATTTTCTTAACTCCTCTACAACCCAGGGAGAAATAAATGATTGTTATACTTCTAAACGCAAGGAGTTCAAGAATTTCAAGGAGAATCTTGCTGAATTCTGGGACAATCTGGTCATTGAATGCCAAAATGGGCCACTGTTTGACCAAATTTTGTTTCAAAAATGCATGGACTATATTATTGCCTTGTCATGGTATGCTATTTCTCTTCACTGTGTATTAACTTCTTTTTTAGAGGTATCTTTAGCTTTTTGTTTCATTCATCATGCTTCAGCACTCCTCCAAGAGTTTATCGCCTGGTTGGTTCTCTGGTGGGTCTCCAACTTGTCACATCATTAATAACGGTGGCCAAGACACTTGCTGCGCAACGGGAAACTACCCAAAGACAATTAAATACTGAAAAAAAGAGGAAAACAGATGGTCCCCGCGTGGAGTCACTTAACAAAAGGTTATCAATGACCCATGAGAAGATAACTGTGACAGAGGAAATGATGCGCAAGATATTTACAGGGTGAGCAGCATTATGTAGAAAATACAATTTTATAAAATTGCTTTATGATTTTGACTATAAAAAATTACATCATGATTTTCACTATCTTATCTGCTTCACTTGAAGGTTATTTATGCATCGGTACCGTGATATTGATCCTGATATCCGGCAAATGAGCATAAAGGCACTTGGTGTTTGGATTGTCTCATACCCATCAATGTTCTTGCAAGATTCTTACTTAAAATATCTTGGTTGGACACTTAATGACAAAGTAAGTTATATATCTCAAGCCAAATTTTTTACATTAAGAACTTTTTTGGCTTAACCTTCTATTAATTTTTTGCATCGAAAGAATGCTGCTGTTCGTAAAACATCGGTTCTGGCCTTGCAAAATCTGTATGAGGTGGATGATACCGTCCCATCTCTTGGTCTCTTCACTGAAAGGTTCTGCAACCGTATGATTGAACTTGCAGATGATATTGATAATTCAGTAGCGGTATCTGCCATTGGACTCCTTAAGCAACTTTTAAGGTAACTATCTAATTAGGGATATATATATATATATAGAGAGAGAGAGAGAGAACAGTTTATATGAGATCATTCTCATATAGCTTGTATGAGAACGATTCTGTAAACCGTCAGATGACGATCTTAGTGTCATTTTCAAAATCAATTGGTTCTGACATCTAACCCTACAATTAACCATAGTCAAGCTGCAGTCATACCCACCTCCTGAATGTCGGGAGATCCGTTGGATCAAATTTAACGGATGGAACTTAACTCATTCTCATATAGCTTATATGAGACTAATTCAATTCGTAGCCGTTGGATCTTGATCTGACGGCTACATGGAACTCACCTACCCACTGATTTGATACCCACCCTCGGATCGGAATCCAATGACCCAAAAGATTGGCCTCATGCTCCTTATATGAGAACGATCTCATGTAAACCGGACTCTCTCTCTCTCTCTCTCTCTCTCTATATATATATATATATATATGCAGATAGAGCAAAACATTATCATTTTATACTTGATCTAACTGTCAACGTGATGGATGTGTGCAGACATCAACTCCTCGCTGATGATGAATTAGGGGCCATTGTATGATTTGCTTATTGATGAACCACCAGCAATCAGGCGAGCTATAGGTGAACTCGTTTACGACCACTTAATTGCTCAAAAGTTTGTAGGCTCCGAATCAGCTCTAGAGGTATGGTTCTTTGTGAATTTTTACTCCATGTCATCCTTCCACATGCAATGTGTTAGATAAATTGTGCGATGGTTTTCAGAAGATGACGAGACTTCAGAGGTTCATTTGGCACGAATTGTTGCAAATATTAAGAGAATTTCTACAGATCCACTTCTGAGTGCTTATGTCATTGATGACATTTGGGATGACATGAAAGCCATGAGAGTATGTTGAGAAAGATCTTCTCTTCCATTTGAATGTAGATGAAGTGTTTACTATTATTTAGTTGTATCTTATTGTTTCTTACAATGCTCACCCATATGCTTTACACTCCAGGGACTGGAAATGTATCATTTCTATGTTGTTGGATGGAAATCCGTCCATTGAACTTACTGATGTTGATGCAACAAGCCTGGTTCGGCTCCTTAATGGATCTGTTAAAAAGGCTGTTGGAGAAAAGATTATCCTGCTGCGGATAATCGTAAGCCACATTACACAAAAGCACAAAAGGTAATTATGCCTTCTTGTTATAGAGTTATAGAATTATTTCTGTTCCTTGCTTCAATTGCTTGAAAATTCAGTGTACAGCAATATCTCATCTCAAGTCCTTTAAATCAGTTGAGATATTTGCCATCTTCTATATGTATATGATCAGCTTTATTAGCCTATTGGAATATTTTGTTTTTAATCAGTTGCATGTTGTAATTTGTTAGGAAGCCTTGGAGAATAGTCGACGGGAAATTACTACTGCCTTATTAAAAAGCTATCCTCAGCTTTTGCGGAAATTCATGGCTGATAAAGCTAAGGTTCCCTATCTGGTTGACCTTATTCTACATCTGAAACTGGACTTATATTCCCTAAAGAGACAAGAACAGGTGAGAACAAACATCCTTTTCTCATTATTATTTTTTATTGGTTTTTCTCATGATCATTGTTTTCAGTCAAATTCTTGCCGACTTTAAATCAATCGTTTTGTTCTTTCAGAACTTTAAAACGGTTCTCCAGTCCATAAAAAGTGCTTTTTTTAAACATGGGGAGAGAGAAACATTGAGGGCTTGTATCAAGGCTATCACCTTTTGTTGCACTGAGAGTCAAGCTGACTTGCAAGATTTTGCTCATACTATATTGAAGGAGCTTGAGAGTGAGCTTACAGCTAAAGTCAAAACTGCCATAAAAGGAGTACAGGTATATCAATGCTTTCTGAGATCTCTTCACTTTTTCCCATCCTCTTGTGCAGAGAAAGATAAATTATTTTCTGGTCACAGGCTGGTGATGATGAATATTCCCTACTTGTTAATTTGAAACGCATGTATGAACTTCAATTACAAAAATCTGTTTCCTTTGAGGGCTTGTATGAAGACATGGCAGGCATCCTTCAAAACTTCAATAATATTGATTATGAGGTATGTGAGAAACCACCTTTCCGAAGAACCAATGTACGCAGGATTTTCTCTGATCCAATTACTATTGTTATTATTCATTTTTTGAGGACATTCTGTACTCCTTCAGGTGGTGGCATTTCTTCTTCTGAACATGCACTTTCATGTAATTTGGTCTTTTGAATCAATAGATATCGGAAATCCTTCTGAAGGTTCAGTGGTTTCTCTTTTGAACAAACGTGCAACATTATTTGAACTGCTGGGAAACTATCTTGAAGCCCTTCTGGAGGCTAAAGACAGGGAAAATAATTGTCATCTTCTTGCTTGCAGGGTGAGATAAGCTTTGTTTTTTTTTTTAATAAAAATTGTTACTGTGTAATGTTTGCATATGCTTGACTTGTCACATGTTTCCATTTGCGAAGGTCATCACCATACTTGCTGAGCTGTGGTGCTTATTTAAGAAGTCAAGGTTTCAGTCAACAAAGTTGGATGGCTTAGGTTTCTGTCCTGAAACGTCTGTTCTTGAAAAATTTTGGAGGCTTTGTGAACTTCAACTTAATATATCAGGTACTG
This sequence comes from Houttuynia cordata, assembly GCA_039654745.1. Lineage (NCBI taxonomy): Eukaryota > Viridiplantae > Streptophyta > Magnoliopsida > Piperales > Saururaceae > Houttuynia > Houttuynia cordata. Next base: position 27,796,388 of record CM077503.1, read on the forward strand.
GTTTCCATTTTACTTGTGAACATACATGTTATATTAAATCTAAGCAAGCAACTAAATTGTGTGCAAAGTATATTTGTGACACATTCGTAAGTATATTTGAAACATGTTGATTTCATGTTTTTTTAATGACGCCACAGATGATACAGAAGATGAAGGTGTAAATGAAGAATACATTGAAGAGACAAATCGAGATACAGTCATGATTGCAGCAGCAAAATTGGTGGCTACTGATACCATTCCTAAGGTTAACTGCACAACATTACATTGTTTGTTTTATTTGTTGGTTAATATCTATGTATATGCATATGTGCACAATAGGTGCTGAAACCCCTGAATAATCTGGTTTTGGAAACCTCAATTTGATGGTATGAACGCTTCTACTAAAGCATAAGCCTGAAGCATACTGCTAGCTTATATTCTGTTTAGACGTGTCAACTCGAGATATTTGGTACCAAAATCTATCAAGGTGATGACCCAACAGTTTTACCATTGGGTACCTATCTTATTTCTACTGGGCAACAATATCTGTGGCATTGACTGATTTCAATCTTGGAAGTAAAATTAATCTTTGTCAAATTGTTCCACAAGGTCGTTTTATCTTTCTGTACGCAACCTGAGGTTGTTGCTGCAACTTGCATCCCAAAAATCGACATAACTTAGTGTGTTGCCTACTTCTTGCCTTGTTAACTGCTTACCTTTTGTGCAGGACTTTCTTGGGGCTGAAATAATTTCACACTTCGGCATGCATGGAACAAGTGTTGCTGAAATAGTGAAGAATCTAATTACTGTTTTGAGGAAAAATGCAAATGATGAAATCCCTGATCTTTTTGTGGAAGCTTTGAAGAGGGTAAAAAATCGTTCTGTATTTTTTTCCTTCCGTGGCTCCCTCATCTTTTAAGAGTGGGGCTGTAATGACATTCTCGCATTTCCTTAGAAAACAATCCCTTGTCTACCATTGATGGTTTAAGTTTTAGTAAGTATGATTATGACATCCTGCCAAGTGAATGTTTTGGACTTGTTTTTTTAATGGATAAAAGGCTTTTACCTGTTTTTGTCACACAATTATCTCTTCATTGCCATGAAGAATTTTTTTTAAACATGATCAATTATTTTTTTGAACTAGGCTTATCAGCGACACATGGAAGAAGCTATAAAAAGTCGGGAAGATCCGTTAACAAGCAAGTCTTTACTTAACTGCAAGGATTTGGCTACTCGACTCTCTGGAATGTTCATAGGTGCAGCACGCAACAAACACAAATCACAAATTCTGGAAATTATAAAGAATGGGATCTCATTTTCTTTTGAGGATGCTCCAAAGCATTTATCTTTTCTTGATGGAGCTGTACTTCCATTTGTATCAAAACTCCCAACACCAGATATCATAGATATGTAAGATGCATATTTTTTCTACCATCTTCATGTAGCTTAAGTTCATTAACCTTATTTGATTTCTTATATGTGAATAGTCTTAAAGACGTCGAAGAAAGATCAGAGACATTTAATACAGATGAAGATCCAAGTGGATGGCGTCCTTACTATACATTTGTTGAGAAATTGCGTGAGAAATATACAATAAATGACAATGTTCAAGGTAAACCTTATTAAGGGAAATATACATTCATGTACTATTTCCAGCGACTTTCCTTTTTTCTGTTTGCACTTTTCTCTGTCCCCTTGCTTCAAACTTCTAAATTAATGTGAATGAAAATGCATTGGTCAAGAAATTTTTTAATCTCAACCATGTAGCTCCGAATTTAGTGCATAGGCTTGCAATTTTCAAATCAAACAAACATTCCGAACTTGGTGCATAGTCTGCAATTTCAAATCAAACAAACATTTTGAATTTATTATTTCCAAGGAGGCACAGTTTTGGAAGTTCCTGAGATCTCAGTTTTGGGAAGTTCTCATTTGGGTTTACCGGTGGGCTCAGTCGGCCAATATCCTGAAAACAGTTGCCTCTTCTCTTTTTTGCTTTTAGCTTCATTCTGATTCTGGATATTCACCTCATCTTCAGAAGTGTTTAACATCGTTTCTTTTATTATTCTGTGTCGTGTTTAAACCATTGTTTTGTGTGTTATCCAATTCTGCATTTTGTATGGTCTATGAAGTATATGAATGGTGACAAAGCTTATGAAATTAAAAAAAAAAAGAAAAACCTCGAGAGCCAGGTATTATCTTGGAAGATTAAAACAATTTATAGCAAAATAAGTCAAGATTGGAAATTTCGGCCACGAGATTACATTTTGATATCTTAGGGTTTCCTGAATTAATTATAACTGCACTGCATAATAATGCTCAAAAAGGTTTCCATATTTAAAATGATTTGCAGATAACTGATCTTAAACATAACAATCTTATTCTTTCGTATATCCTTGAAGCAAGTGTAAAGAATAACTTATAAAAATGGTAGCCTGACATTGTCAGCATTACTTATTTGACTTGACAGCCATGATTGCAATAATTTATTAGAGAACAGGAAGAAAACTAAAGTTTTTAGTTTCCTTCATATTAAGTAATGAAGGTTGATATAAATGATTAAACATGGCAAAGATGCCAGGATGTCATTTTTCTTTTCTTTACTTCTTTTATTTATAGATTTTCAATAAGGGTCTGCCTGGTGCACTACCTGAATTGGCAAAGAATCAACCTGCTCTACTAATTTGCCAGCTTTTAATCATATTTGCGCAAGTTTTGTTCTTTAAGACTTTCAAGGAGGCTCTGGGACTGGAAACTTGTATTTATAAATTATCCTTGGTTGATCTTGTGGTATCTTTTTTGGTTTCATTGCCTAACTTTAAGAGACAAAAGTGCTGATTATCTAGCTTGTGGTCTTTGTGGAATGACAAAATGGGGAGCTTGAAAGTTTGCAATGCTTGTTATTGTTCTTTACTTTAGTTGTTTTTGCTTATTACATTATTTAAATGTAGATGACAAAGAAGCGCATCCCGCAAAGCGTCGTCGAGGTCCAGGAAGAAAAAGGAAAGTACAGGGAAGGAAACTGTTTGATGAGCAAGGTTCTAGTGAAGAGGAAGATTCTATTAGTGGGTCTGACCAGGAGGACAAGGATGAGGAACAGGAAGAAGGTGAACAGGACGAGGAGGAGGAGGAAGAAGAAGAAGATGAAGAGGAGCGTCCTTTAATACATTCATTGAAGTCTTCAAGCTCCAAATTGAGGTTGATGAGAGTATCAAAGCAGGAAAAAAAAGTTAGTGCTAGTAGTGCAGGTTCTGTGAAATCTCCCTAGGAGAGTTTCACATTCTTACTGCATTGCAATGAGAAGGAAGGTATGCTTTATCTGCATCTGAGCCTTGTACCTTATAAAATTTTTATAAAGAAATTTATTCATAGGTAGATATAGTATTTCACATCCCTGCTTAATGGAAAATATTGTTTCTGAAGAAAAGTCCCTCATAAAACTTTTTGTAAAATAACTTAGATGTAATCCTGGGGAACTTTATAAAGCCCTGGTGAAGTGGTCCGATATTCACTAGCCACTGAATAAAGCCTCTAGTAATTGATTCAATTAACCGATTGAATTTTAGAAGTTAGTGCATTGCTTGATTGATAAGTTTGACTATTAGTTGTGTATTGATTAATTGAATTAACAGGTAGAACAACAACCAGGATAAAGGGTACCTCATTTTTTTTGGATCGGTGGGTGCCTACCTCATTGCAAGCATGAGTCTTAGGGTTTAGGGTTTCGGGTTTAAGGGAACTGATAAGAAATAGCATAATCGGTATGTAGTAATGTAAAAACATGATCTCCTATTTTGTTGATAGTTCAGATTCCAGATTGGTCTATCTTGCATCAATACACGTTGTGCTCAAAATGAAGATGCCAGTGTTGGCATGCAATTATTTACTGTGAACTGATCAGAAATAGCCTCTAGTTAACTAAATACTTCTTGACGAAAGTTTTGGACCTGAAAGTTATTGGAACATTAACTGCAAATAGCTGCTAGGGGGAATTCCTGTCCATTTGTCACTCTATGTTCTAGCTGGCGTCATCATGTATTACACTTACTAAAACTTTCCACTCATGCATATTTTTACCACTATTCAATTTTTTACTTTTGCTTTTTAATTTCGGTTTTTTTCTTATGTGGTTCTGGTTTACTTAGGCACCTGATGGTTGCGTCTGCACCAGTCTAATTGGAGCTCACAACCAATGTTGCTGGACAGTAGTCTTCTATTCCTTGATGTAATTTCTTTTGTTTTTTGGTAGGAATTCCTAAATGTGATTTCTGTATTTAATCTGAGGCATGTGTTTTCTTGTAAGGTAAATATCTCAGTATAATGCTGTTCTATTCTTTTGCTTCAAACTTTAGGTTTAATTACATATGGAGAGGGAAAAGTGTAGCCGGCACGTTTAATATCAAACAATTTGCAACACCTTAACACCTTTGCATTTCTTGACAAATGCACAACCTCCTGGATATAGGTAGCGCAGCACACCTTTTTTAAATTCATGTCAAGTTGAGGTGAGCCCAAATGTTGCCAGCCTTCATTCCAAATTCACTCCCGAGCTGAGATGATTGTAGCCAAAGTGAAGATTTGGTCCTTGTGTACTGATCTGAGTTTGAACAACCTTTATCAATCCACCCAAATTAGCTGGCCTCATATATGCACGTCGGAAAATTCAGCTACTTATCCAGAGAAGCAAAACGCGAACACATTATCTCAAGGAATATTGATGTGACAATCAACATTTACCTGGCTTGCCATATAAACAAAAGATACAGAGCATCTCTTGCTAAACTCGGGCAACAACGCGAAACCCTACTCTTAAAAATGAGAACAGGAACTTTGGCGATTAAACCCAAATGGTTACACACAAAAGTAACGCAAGACAAACAACTAGTTAATCAAAGATGCCTTCCTAAAAGTACACAATGCAAAATGTAAAGAGGTCTTAAACTCCCCTAGATTTAGTTTGCCAGAACATTGCAGTACCAATTTTTTTCTTTTTGAAGACGACGATAGAAGTAAGTTTGGAGTCTATAATCATCAACCATTAATGAACAACCAATATGATTTAGGAACACTGTATTTTCTCTTCGTTACTGGAAATTGAATGCCTCATTTCATTTTAGCTTCCGTGAAAAGAACATGACAGTTCAGCCGAGGGTCAAACTTGCGAAATTCGAGCTTCTCTGTTAACTTTCTAGGGTTTTTGCGCTTCGCATAGAAGAATCCTGTCCCAGCAGCCGAAACGAGCCGGATGAAAATAGATCCACCCTTTGCTTTACCCATACCCACTTTAGCCCTGGTAATTTCACAAAAAACTTTAATTTTCATTCGATGCATAAGTTCAACAAATAATTTGACAGGCCTCATGGTCGCCCAAGACACGTTTCTTTATAGAAATAGAATTTTGCCTATTTTCCTAGAGTTGAGAAATGAGCCGACTTTAGTATGCACAAAAAAAGGCAGACTTTATTTCAGTACAGGCAAGTTGTTTCTTCCGAAGGTCCATTTTCTACTATAACATGAATAGATCAGAATAAAAAGTCTTGCTTCTGATCGTTTTGCAGTCTTGTGGATGTAGAGAGAGAGAGAAGACAATTAAGAGAGAGGAAGGGGATAGACGATTCACGGGAAGAGAAAACAAAGAGGTAGTAACGGGTAGAGAGAATATGAGATGTGCAGGGAAGCATAGACACAGTTTCGATTTAACAAACACAACCATAGTTCTTAATTCTAAGACATCACAATCAATCGATCCATAAGCACAAAAACAGCTAGTCTAATTGATTGCAACTCAAATTTGAACATTTGAATACCATAATACCAGTAAGGAAGGAAGAAGAAGAAGTGGATGAACGAGGAGGAGAGTCTCCATACCAGAAAGCACTGTTTTCCGGCGATCCGCCTTCGCCTGTGGCTCTGACCGGCAGCAGGATGGAGGGTAGCGCTGCTGGGTAGTGCGCAAGGGACTCACGGCTGGTCAAAATGGGAGGAACGGTCGGAAGCCCTAACCCGATTCCCTCCGAACTTCTTTCTTACCCAACCCAGACCAGATACCCAAGCCGAACCGGGAAAAATCTTCATAAAACCGCCCCCGTTCCCGGTCCAAAGGATTTATCATTAACCAACTAAAAACCGTAAACGTTCAGCCTAAACCCGGTCTGTCACTATCCCATCCCGTCTTCCCGCCGGAATCCCGTCTCAGTACGACTTTTTCCTTCCTCTCCGGCCGGAAGCTATGGTGAGCCCTCCGCAGCTGATTCGCCTTCAATTTTTGCATAATAGATGAATATATCTTAGGGTGTGTTTGGCGATTTAGACCATGTGATTTTAACATTGTGTGATTTGTCTAAATCTTACTTTGGCGACTCCTTTTTTGGTATGATTTGGTTCTTCCCTAAAATCTCACCCAATAATGACGCAATTCAAGAGGGTCGCCCAAAATCATTGGGCCGACCCTGTCATTTTCCAAATCACACGGGATTCTATGTCTTTCTGGCTCTGTCTCTTTCTTTCTCGTAGCTTGGGTTGAAACTGCACTGGTTCGGGGTTCCTGCTCTCTGCTATGGGATTTTTCTTTCCCTTTTTCTTTTTGTTTTGTTTATTGATTAATGAGGCTCATTCGTTAGATGCTCACAGATCGCCCTCCTCCAGAACTCTGCTGTCTCCTTTGTTTTAAATGTAAAAAGGTGCACACATGTTCCCTCTTCCACCTCTTATGAGTATGCTCTCTCCCATATTAACCTATATCTAATATGTTTGTGTATATTTATTTTTGTTTTTTCTTGTATTTTAATATGTTAAAGGTCCATTATCTGATTTTGTCTTGCAATAAACGTTCGTGCTTGTGTGGTAATGTTATGCTTAGTATGTTTGGTCGCATGGCACAATAAATATCAAATATGTGGTTAGTGAATTATGCTCAGACGGGTTATGCACGTAGCACTTTGCTAGTCTGGTAATGTTACGGTTAATGAGTTATGTGTTTAAGTATTGTTCTACACAATTTAAAATAAGTCATCTATTGTTGCAGTTGAAGTTTTTATTTTTAAGGAATTGATATAAAATTTGTACATCCTGTAGTTCACCATCAAAGTGTGCATGAATTAAATCTGAAAGAAAAGTCTACCCTCTAAGTCATCTACTAGATTGAAGCTGAGTACATTTTGATAAAAATAAAAGGGTTAACTGTGAAAGGCTGGACCAAGTTTCCTAGTATGATTGTCTTTTACTGTTCTTGGTTAGAAAAGGATGGTAATAGCACAATTAAACCGAACTTAATTCTTATCCCTATTGATTGCCCTAACAATATCTCTGCCTTTTTTTTTCTCTGTCCAATTGTTGACATTTAATAAGACTGTTGACATTTAGTGTGTGACAGTGAAATTGACTGCTCCATTCCAAATGCACATTCATTTTCTTTCTTATAGTCTCTAATTGCTTCTTATGGGTACGCATTATAACGGTGCAATACCACATTCTTTATTCCTAAGTTGATTAGAATAGTGGTCTAAAACAACATCACTCATCGTTTTTAAGTTTACTATTATCAGTCTTAGTATGCATCGAAAGGGGAGTTCTATAAGGACACAGATGCGTATATGGAAATTATTATTTGAATTTTTTCTACGATGGTTTCAAATTCATACAGATATGTTGTCTCACTTTTACTACTTCAAAGTTCAAGCCCAGGGCTTGCCAAGCACAAAATAATGGAGGCACACCGAAGGCTACGTTTGGAAAATGATCATTAAGTAATTAAAATGCTTTCTAGTTCTCTTGATGAAGCTAAGTTAGCTTGGGTTGAGGATCTCCTCAATCACCCACCTTCCCAGCCTTTGTTTGTTTGTTGACCTTTTCTTTCTAGATATTTGAGTGTTGAATTTATTTTCATTTATGCATAATAATGAATCGATATGATCAGTAGAACTTATGTCTTTGTTATTAATTAGAAGGTGCACAATATGCAATAATAATCTAGTATTTTTTTACATAATGTGAAGAATCAAATCTCCATTGAATTCCAGAGAGTGTGATTATCTGAATTCCACTATTAAAATCACACTGCTCCCAAATATTGGATTTCTAAAATACAAATCTCATATGCCTTTGATTCAAAATGACGTGATTTCAAGAATCGTACCTCTAAATACAAATCTCATTTGCCAAATGCATGATTAGAGAAATTATTCAGTCTAATTTTTTTTCCGTGTTGTAACAAACGCACACAGCTAATTCGACAAAATACTCAACCAATTTTCGTGTTTTTGGACCGTATTGAAGTTGGCTAATACTTTGGTGTACTTTGTAGGCGCATGAGCAAGAGATGATATTTCTTAAGGATTTGGCACCTGCAGCCACCAACAGCGTCAACACCCGCTTCATACTGGTTGATAAGAGCATGCGGACAAGTGTAGAAGGTCAAGAGAGGGCATGCATGGCTCTTGTAGCGGACGAAACTGCTGCAGTGCACTTTCAGCTATGGGGGAGCGAGTGCTACGCCTTTGTGCCTGGGGACATGATCCGCCTAAGCAATGGCATCTTCTCCTACACCAAGAGCAAGACAAATTTGGTCCTCCGAGCCGGCAAGCGAGGGAAAACCGAAAAGGTTGGAGAGTTCACCATGTTGTTTATTGAAACTCCCAACATGAGCGAGATCCGATGGCGACCTGATCCAAAAAACCCCAAGAAGCTTGTGCAAGAGGCAGTACTTTCGCCATATTCTCGTCTCTTCCCACCATTGTCATGACAGTGTGGGTACTTTGTTTTTTGTTGGCATCTGATGGACGGAAATGGAGCTTGAATTGAAGTGCTCATTTTTTCCAAAAGGAATATACTCCATTCGTTCCGATTCAGTGGTCTACTTTGTTTTTTAAAATACATTAAATTAGTTCATTTTGAAAAACAAAATCAGTCTAGTATCATACAAAGCAATATATATAAACTATGGCAACACCATGGCCATGTGTACATATATAAAGATGAAGATGTCTGTTTACTCTACATCGCTTTGACGTTGGTGTGATTAGTTTATTTGTAAAAAGAACTGGCTAGAATGTTTTAGAAATAGAAGTAAAACCTTGTACGCTGGTAAGCAGAACGTCTAAGAGAGCTGAGTTTCCTGGCCAGGCTACTACATTTCCGACGGCATAAGTGGCTCCATCCCTTCACCTGAGGCAGCTCCTATATGCACAGCAGCCACACTCATACACGAAAGAAGTAGCATGTGCTTGTGCATGTTACCTCATCCATAAACTAGACCTACTAGGTGTTCAGACAGGGGAACTCTATTGGCAATGGAATTAGAACCTTTAAGAACGTAAAACCATGAATATCATGCACATACACATGCGCAAATGAAACATGTAATGCACATTCAATCAAAGAGGCCAAGTCCCCAAGTTTAAGCCTACCCGTCCAAAAAAGCAAAAAATTGCGATCTAAACTAAATATGAGCCATCATAACAGGAACAGGCAATATCGAAAACCTGACTACAAACTACGCCTTAGAGGTCGCTTTGAAAAATATCTAGCTAATCGTAACATGCCTAGCCTATCTAAGCTTGAAGCAAACCACAACACAAACTTTGTTCGTCTTCTAGGCACCAGTTATAACAAAATGCTTCAGATGGTCTCACATATGCTTCCTCTTCTTCGAACAACCAGTGCATCCATGTCAACGAGGGCTGCCGTCACAGAAAAACACCAACAAATGCACAATTGACAAATACACCAATCAACAGAAGGAAATAGTGAATATAAACATAGCAAAAAAGTATTAAAAACTTGACATCAAATGGGAGAAATGCAATATCCTTTATAGTTTAGCGCAGACAGGTTGCACACTATCAAATCATTTTTGTAAATGTTTCAATAAGTTCAACAGATTTGGCAGGAAGCTACCCTGATTCTACTTTAGTTAGTCATGACCAGATCAAATGTAAGTGCAAATCATCCAGTAAAAAGATGATAGGTGCACCCCAAAGCACTGGACCTCCACAGAAAGGTAAGGCATAAACCTCACAGAAATTAATGTTTTAATATAAACACGTGAATATGAAAATCAATAAATAAACATATGATAAATTACATGAAAACCGTGTAAATGAGAAAAAAAATACATAAAAACAGTATTTTAAAGATAAGTATAAAACTAAAAAAAGGAATTAAAAGTTTAAAAAAAAAATGAAGAAAAAGAAAACGTGATGACACGTGATCAGTGAGTCTCGCACAGGCCTAGGCTCACTTGAATGCCTAATACGCATTTTTTAAGAAGGTAAGATGTGTATTCCATAAGTGTTTTATTCATCACCGTGCATCTCCCTTATACTAACAATTAGCTACATTAACAAAACAAAGTCAAATCAATGGTGGTACCTGAAAGAGCGAGACCTAGATTGAGTAGGAGATTGAAACCTGGGACTTCGACCATTTTCTCCAGGACTGTCCGACCTCCGACCATTGTCCTTGGGACTCCCAGGGATTGGTGATCTAAGAGGTGACCTGTAATCCTTATCACCACGAGGGTAGGGAGATCTATAGTCCCTATCGCCACGAGGGGACTGTGAGATAGATCTTCGAGGAGAATAATAATCATCTTGCCCACCTCTACCTCGATCCCTGCATCGCCACCATGTTCATAAGAAGAGAGAAAGGACTTTTTATGAAAAGCAAAAGAAAGTCGTCCATTGTTGGATTTGCACACCAGCTTGGACTATGATAGAAAATCAGATCCACATTCGTAAGTACTACAAAGATACCACAAAGAAGGTAGGAAAAAAACTAAACCTTGTGTACAGAAATATTCTAATTACAGGTATAACAGACAGAAGCACATAAACATCCAAATTAGCAGGAAGACGTATATAAGATATTTGACTGTACTCAAGGTCGATGTCCTCTATTTCCGCTTCAGAACCAGAACACTGAAAACATGATTTTACCTCCTCTATTCTGATCAAAATTAAGAACTTTTGGGCCACTCTTTTGAGGTAACCCTCTGAAACTTTAAACTGCCTGAAGAGCTTCCCACAACTTGCAGCTAGCTCTTTATGCATGTAGGTCTTAATTCTTTTACTCTTGACAAACATAACCACAATCAGAAGACTATCTTTAGTTCCGGTAGAAAAGACTTTGATGGGCTCCCGTCCTGGTAGAACAAGATTCTTTCTCTTTTGTCAACTATAAGCTCTAGAATCTTTCTTAACTGGAAGTATCCAAAACCAGGATATTAAACTTTAAACTGTACATAAAACAAAAGAAAACATTTCTTTGGGATTAAACTATGTTACAGAACACGACAATGGATCTTTTAACACTTCCAATTAGTGGGGAGCCTTACAAGCCAAAAGCTCAAACGCTGGAACCATAAAAGCAGGGTAACAATTGTCGATGAGGATCAATTATGAAACTTTCTCGAGTAGCTTTGAAAGATAAATAAGTTGGTCATTCACTTTGAATCCTGTTTCTTTACTCTAATAGTCCATGGATTCTTTAATCTCTTTCTCACTTTAATGATCTGCACCAACAAGACCACCAAAAGTTATTCAAATTTCTTACACCACATGCTAATAACGCCCATGGGTTCTTGGACCTAGTCTTCAATAAAAAGACGACAGCCAGTAAGAAGACAAATTAAGTAAGGGAAAAAATCATTTTACCCCCAATTAGGCAAAAGTTGGCATCCTGGAATAAGCAGCCATTTGACAGCAAGCAGTGAAGCAGTTCAACTCAAAATGATGAACTAACATGCTTACTTTACAAGTGCGCATTGAAAGAAAGATACATGTATATCAAACTATCGAAAAAATGAATCCTTAACTAGATATTTAAGGTATAGCATTGACACACAAAGAAAAGCAAAAAAACAAACACATGAATTTCATACTTAGATGAAGAAGTTAAAAAGAACAGTTGATAGACCACCCCCCCCCAAAAAAAAAAACACACAGAGAGATGATATCTAGATCCCTTCCGAAGTAATTTAAGATTTAAGCTATAGTAGTTCTACTCAAAAAAATGAAGTTGTAGTATATTCAACATGTTAAAAATACCCTCCCTAAATATCTCTAGAACTTCAAAATAACCTTCAATATTGAGAACTATACACTTAGGTTGAAGGCAATGCTAACCCAAGTGCAAGAAAAAAACAAAATTGGATACATTCAAGCTGAAATGTGCTAGATCCACACAAAGATCATGCAAACACAAAAAGATCTGTAAACCTAGCAAGGGTACTGCAGACTGCAGTTCTAGAGCAGAAAGAGGAGTAGAGTAAAATTTCAAACCTTGAATCACGCCTGGGAGAAGGAGAACGCGAATATGCTGTCAAATTAAAAAAACCATAAGCATTCGTCAGGAGCAAATATTTAAAACCTCATCAGGATGCACAAAAAAGAAGCACAACAATCATTTACTAGCATATGTCTTATTTGATGTGGCCAAGGAGGAAAAGTACATTACTCTCAGAGTGCTATTCTATTTGGAAATACATATAACTAAGAGGTTATTTTTACATAAACTGTAAAAGTTGCAGCTAAATCACTTTACCAATTTGGCCAGAAAAACAACATTGCAAATTAATTATAAAAGACCATTAACAATTTTTATTTCCTCTCACCCTTGGCAGACAGCAATGCTAAAAGTAAGGCATGCAAGTTAGAGTAGAGCAACGATTCCCACCTTGTATAAATCCACTCAAGCGTATCAGCCAGTTTAGAGTTTAAGGTAGTATTTCAACATGACATATAAACTTGACCAACTTCCTTCAATAGCATAAGAATAAACTTTACATTCACACATCATGGACTTCCAAACTCCAAATATGCCAAGAAAAACATCAAAAAACTACCAAATTTAGTTCAAAGCAGCCCTTTATACTCATTTATGAATTTGAACCTAGATTTATATATATAGAGAGAGATGAGTTTACATGAGATCGTTCTCATATAAGGAGCATGAGGTCAATCTTTATTGCCATTAGATTCCAATCAGAGGGAGGATATCAAATCAGTGGGTAGGTGAGTGTGTCACATCAAGGAGTGGGTGAGATCATTATGGATATTTGTAGCTGTCAGATCAAGATCCAACGGCTACGATTCAAAGTGGCCTCATATAAGCAATATGAGAGCGATCTCATTTAAACTTTTTTCATATATATATATATATATATATATATATATATATATATATATATATATATCTGAAGTAGATTTCATTTGGCTCGGTTCAAGCCTCAAAGGTTGAGGACTCCAAATCCTGGCCACTTCAACCTCATATTTATTTATTTTTTTGCATCAACTTCAATGAAAATATGAATAACATTGGTACTGTAATTGCTATTGGAATGCAGGCCAAGACAAATCTGAACGACATAGAAATTAAAGTGAAACTAACATCGATATCTGCGCCTTGGTGATCTTGGGGGACTTCTTCTTCTTCCTCCCGTGTGTCTGCCACTGCACAGATGGCAACCAGATCAAGAAAGAAAAAGCGATTATGAAAATCATACATGTATCAAGTATCTTCATGGGGGGGAGGACATATTGGGGGTGTCAGCCGTGATGGATTTCCACGTGAGTGGGGACTCCTCAAGCCCTGTAGTTATTTGGGCTTTCTGTGATTTCTAGCATGAAACAAAAATTTCCCAGGAATAAAAAACTCCCACGTTTTTTATTGAAACAATCTCCCACGATTACGCAAAGAAACAGAGAATTTTTTTTCCAATGGTAGGCATGCATGATTTTTATTTCTACATTCCATAAATTAGTCAATTGTGTTTTAATTTTTTTTCCACATACTAATTTATGTATATGATTATAGATAGTTCCATAAAAATATAATCTCTATAAATAAGGTATAGACTATGTATTAAGGAGTAAACATTAAATGACATATTCAATCAATCGCATACATGCCTCTTATAATTATAATACTCTTTTTTCTATGTAGTTGATCAAAGTGCCGACCCATATTATAAGCCTCTTATAATATATTCGTGAGAGCCTAGGAGTAGCGCCTTTAGGGGAGAAGCTGAAGGAAAGTAGGTTGCGTTGGTATGGGCATATGCAAAGAAGACCTTTAGATACATGTAAACGATGCTAAAAGAGGGAGAGGGAGACCTAAGAGAACTTGGATGGAGTTAATAAGAAAGGATTTGACTTTACTATCTCTTACAAAAGAGGTAGCCCACAACAGGCTGGAATGGAGGAGTAAGATCCGTGTCGCCGACCCCAAATAGTTGGGAAAAGGCGCTACTTGATTATGATTATGATTATGATCAAAGTGCCGACCTACAGTTGTGGCCCTCGTGGGTGAGAAGCATGGTGAAGTTGTCTATGGGATCATAAAATTTGCAACAATGTTGAAAGACAAATAAAATGGAAAATTGAGGTTCTTCAAAAGCCTAAAAACTATTTTTGAATCAACCACGTATCTAGTTGTTTGTCTTCCCTTGACAATTAAATTGTCATGGGTTCAAATAAAAAAAGAGAGATACATCGAAGTAATCGGAAAGGTGTCAATTGTTTAAGAAAAATGAAAACATGTGAAAACATGTCAATAACAATGATGAGTATGACGTCCAAAGAAGTATCAATGATCCAAGATGGAGATGACCGCTAGGGAAACAAGAAGCCTCAAAACTTTGCCTCCATATAAGTAATTGGTGGGCCTATTACATAGGTTCGGAAAACTGTGGAAATTTTTCCACAAGAAAGTAAAATACAAAGAGGAGGAAATTTTACAATTATCACACAAACCACCATCTGAAACGACTGCCTCGGGAAAAAAATTGCCACACTACAAATCGCTTATGGCTAGCGCGTAATAGTCTTTCACACCAAAAAATCACACACTACTACCCGTGTAACTTTTTTTCAATGTTTATGATTGTGGGAAAAATTATCACGCATTGGAATTAACTTAATAAGCAAAGTCCTAACAAGTAGTGTTAAAGGTCATAACAGAATATCATCCATGACTAAACCCCCTTATGATGAAAAAAAATTCAAAGTACCAGAAGTAAAATGACGACATATACCACATACCTAACGCGAACACTCGACCGCATTTCTTGAGGAGTTTTTCGGTTTTCTTCAGCATATACTATTGAAATCTCACGCCCACCAATAATTTGATGATTCATTTGTTGCTTTGCTTCTGCTGCATCTTCAGGATTACGGAACTTCACAAATCCAAATCCTCGAGGCTCCCTAAAAAAGATTAAAAGTCGTAATGGTAATTGATTAGAGTATATACTAGTTAGTTGAGGTGAGTATACAGTCTGGATTGAAATTTCAATCCACCTGCACAATTTCAGGCAATAGTGTATATAAACAGAGATAGAGCACCATAGATCAATGTCAAGCTGGTGCCAAAACAAATGTCTCAACTAAAATATTTGTTAACAGCTTTTCTATCCCAACTTTCTTTTTGATGTATGTCTGCATAAATATTTAAAATAATTTTATTTATGGATATAAAGCACATCCAAGTCCAATTTATTCATCAGGCATTCGAGCACAAGCTTATACAACCCAAATTTTCCAAACACTTGACTGCACGGCAATATTTGGCAGAATGAAACTCTGATTCTAATATTATAAAATCTAAATGGACTGGACAGTTTAATCTACAAGGTAGACAAGCCTCAAGGCAAGCTCACTTGAGAAAACAGTATTGCACACATCTTAGGAACCTGTCATTCACCAAGATTGTGGGCTGATCCTTTATAACTCAACCATGACAATTAAAAAAACAGTCACCTGCATGACTCAATACCCCTGTAGCGTTCGAACCTAAGACAATGGACCCAACACGTTATAATTCATCAAAAGGTTCCCACGTTTTAATCTAGGCTGGAGGTAATGAATCATCAACTGCACTTATAACCCAAGTGAATGGTTTTCTTTTCTGAATAAAAATAAACCGTAATGAAAAAAAACACCTTAAGGTTTACAACTGCACGGGGAGCAAAGAAACTGACATTCATTATAAAATAACATGACAACCTTTGAGAACAGACAGTCAAAACAATATTCTGAACCGGCTATAGCCTATACTTGTAGAAGACATGCATCTAACTATAACAGTTCCAGGACCAATAAAAGAATAAATAAATTGTAATAAGAAAATCTACTCAAGCGAAGTTCAAAGAAAAGAAAAAGGTACAAAGGCAACAACTTTGCTGAACTAGATGAGCATTACCCAGTGTAGTAGTTCTTGGGAAGGTAAACATCCTTTACAGGACCAAAACGTTCAAATGGCCCTCTAAGATCCTCCGGCCTGTACAATAGCAAAGAAGATTTAGTAAAGTAAGCAAATTACATAACAAAAAAGAATATATCAATGACCGCCAGAAATGAGAAGACATCGAGCAAGAACTATCAAATCTTTTGGACATATAAACGCTCCATCTACCACTTATGCCCCCAATGTCACAGTCTTTAGGCAGAAAACACTAATACACCGAACCAACACATTCAGGAAAAAGAATGAAAAGGCAGAGTCATATCAGTCACTGGTGAATAAAAAACGAACAATGGAGAAAGGATTGCAAACCAGTAACCGTTGCATTAAGAAGTACACTCGAAAAGGTGAGATAGATACAGGAACTGCATAAATTAAGAAATAGTCCGTGTATGGAAGAAGCTTAAATGAACAACTGCAAAACGAAAATGGCAAGAAAATGTGGCAGTAAACTTGAGACACTGAATTTTCCCTATTTTCAAAATTTGTAAGCGTCTCTACACCACCAAATGCGCATATATGAAGAGACGAACTAAAAACAACCAGTTTCTTGAATATCTCCACCACAGAAGTTATAAAGATAGATAATTGAACAAAATCTGACAAGTTACTACTCAAGCAAAGCCCTAAAACCCTGAAGCAAGCAGAAAGATTGTAACTTTGAGAAAGATTACCAGGAATGCAACAATAATTGAAGAAGAAGAAGAAGAAGAAGACCTGGCATCGAGGGATATGTTGCGAATGAGAAGTCCAGAAGGGCCAGAGGAACGGCGGTCGATGAAGGACGACCTGCCTCCTCCTCCCCTGTAGCGGTCGCGAGGGTCGTCGTAGCGCTTCCGCCGGGGAGGGCTCCGGCTTCTGCGCATGGGACTGTAGCTCCGGCTCCGGCTGCGGTTCCTTCCCATGGTCTGGGGTATAGGGTATTATGGGCTTCTCAGTAGAGAGAAAGGTGGATTGTTGCCGTCGGAGAAGCTTGGGAGGGAATCCAGACTCCAGAGAGCAGCGCATTGGAGCACCAGAGTTGGGGCTTCCCACATTCTTATATGCCCTAGCTCTGGTCTTGGACTGGACAGGGGAAATGGGCCCTGCTATTGTTCGATTGGCCCACATTAAAGCTTGAGAAATTGGGACCTACTTATCATCTCTTTATTTTTCCCTTGATAGAACCGACTTATCTTCTTGCTAAATCATGCTGATAGTATTTTAAAATAGTCCTTATGTTGTACGGGCATCCTGCAGCCTCCTCCTCTCTCTTGTATAGGGGGCTGTTTGGCATGTCATTTCCCACATTATTTATGACCATTTCCCACTAAAACATATTTGGAAGGCACATTTATGAAATAAATTATATTTAAATAATAAATAATTATTTAAGGCCATTTAATGGCTATTTCTCATTTACTATGTAAATGTCCTCGTGGATATTTAAATATTAAATAAAAATAAGAATGGTAAAAATAAACTATGAATAATCTTAAATGAGTTTTTAAATCAACTTCCCAAACAATTCTTTAAATCCTTAATGATCAAAGGAAGATTGAAAAATAGGGCCCTCCAAACAAACTATTATTTTCATTTCATTTTGTGAAAGGAAAATAAAAAAAAATCTACCTCTCCCACAGTGAGCAAATGACCTCCCAAACAACCCCGTGATATTGCTCCATAGTGGGGTAATAAGTTGTGGCCTCAGTTGAGGTGCAACATTTATCACAAAAAAAAAAAAAATAGTCCATTAAGGACACTATTTTTTGTTAGATTATTCGCTCCATCAATGAAGCTTGTCTATTAAACTTTGCTCCCTCTCGACCAGAAGAGGCGAGGAAACTCTATCTCTTGTATGGGGCCTTAGAGTCTAATAAATTCCACTCATTTTCAAATGCATAAAGGCTTCATTCAATGGAGACCAAAAATTATTTTTGAACAAAAATACCGCAATGGCCTATTATTTGTTCTTCCTATCAAATATAGATATGGGGTAAAAAAAAAACAAAAAAAAAAGTTGTGGAGACAACGCGACCACCAAAACGTCTAGCCCCTAGCAATGGGGAGGAGTAGAGGGGAGAAGACAATGACATGTTTTAAAAAAATGATGTGAAAGGGTAATTTCTTCAATTCGCTCGAGTGATAATTTTGTCATTGGTTTTTGACTTGTGACACTGTGGGTTTGTTTGGTATAAGATTTTAGGAGTGGAAAATTTTGGTTTTAAGGAAAAAGCTAGATTGAAGAATCATGGTGTCTTGTTGGGAAGAAGTAACTTTTGTAGAAGAATTTAAGGGGCTGTTTGGTTGCCACTTCTGATAAAAGCAGAAGTAAAATCTTGAGAAAGAGATGCCATGGGAATCAATGAAAAAGAACCAGCATAGCTTTCCCTTGAAAATCTTCTAATTAGGAGATTTTCCAAGAAGTGGAATATTCCCTTATTTTTGACTTCTTTGTCTACATCACTACAAATTCTGCTTCTCCTTCAAAATTAATGATTCATGGCAACCAAATAAGTTATTATGATTTTTAACTTCTCAGTCTACATCACTTCAGATTGTCCTAGAATCTCTTCATGTAGTGGTAACCAAACGGACCCTAAGGTTTTATTACATGCTTTGTAAATAAACATGAAAGGCAAGGATAAGTAATAATAAAAAATCCATTTTCATGAAAACGTATTTTTTATTATTATTTATCTCTGTCTTTTTTACAAAATTATAAAAAATACTATTGAGAAAAGTCAATGAATTATTCTTTTGGAAGAGATTTTCATGAAAAAGCTGAATTCTTCTAAAATCCAGCTATGTAACTGCTGCCCTATATATCCTTATTCATAGGTAGCACTTTAATATACTCCCACATTATATGCTTGAACACATGTAGCATTCCCATATACAACATAAGCTGAGAGTACTAGCTCAAAGAACTCCGCAATTGATTTCACCCCATAGCTTTTCAAAGTCAGTGACCGATTTAATCCGCTAACATGCTTCACCTAGTCTATACTATATTTTTTAGCACAGAGACTGATGCTTGAAAGTTTGTTTTGAATTGGATGGCAATTTCGTCCTCAATGAATAGCAATAACCATGATGCAACAATTCACTCTTCGAGTTTGATTATTTTGGCTTCAAGAATAAAGGGTGGGACATTAATGCTAAACATTGGTACTTAATTTGAAATTGCATACTTGATGCATGTAATTTACTATGCGCGAGGCGAATAATGGGACCACATGTTGAGCACATCAAAAAGCACATATCTTCAGTTTTTTTTTTCTACACATCGTCGCAGCTTATGGCCTCTTCTATGGATTCAATGCAACTCCCCACGGACTTTCCCATTGACATGGCCTCTGCAAGCTTTGCTCTAGCTACCTCATGTCTGCGTAGGATTAGAACTGTATTCAATACAGACCATCTCACCTGAGAATCTGCTTTCTTCTGTGTGAAACCCAAGCTTTTAAGCAATCCGTCCAACTGTTATGCAGTCAAGGAAGCAACAGTTATATTAGCACTTCATGCGAAAACCTTCCAGTTTGAGAATATGTAAGCCAACCTTGTTGATGTCAGCAAGACCGCCCTCAGCATATCCAAATAAAAGGTACTCCGTAGCAACCCCCGCCAAAGCTATACAAGAAAATCTGTTCAACATCTGTATTGAAAAAAAGTTGTCTTCGTTAATAGGCTTTGCCCAAGGAAACAACTCACAACAGAAGTAGAGATTCGCCAGCAAGGAAGGAAGCTCGGTGTGTACACATCACTGGAACCAATACAATCGCCTCAGTGGATGCATTTCATACAATTAACACGGAACGTGATAATTGGCAAATAATATAGTACAGTGAAATAACTGTTATGGGACATGATTCATTATTCTCGTGAAACAATAGTGATACTTTGTGCATTTAATTTATATTTGCAGACCCTCGAAAGATCATGCCTAGATATGTTGCTTATGTGCTTAAATTCAGAAAGCTGTCCAAACCAGACTGAACAGACATATGCTATCCAAACCAGACTGAACAGACAAATGGGTAAAAGTTTAAATAATGATACTACTATCAAAGACTCAATGATGCTAATATGTTTCCATAACATATATTTTTTCTTGTTGTGAAGGGAATTTGACATGGTTCATCCGATGTTTAAGTTCACTGACAGTGAAATAGCTTGCTTTAACTATTCTTAGAAGGATCTAACTCTGTGGTCTCACCTTAGCTGAAACTTTTCCAGAGTTGATCTGCAAAATTCCGAAATATTTCTCATTAACAAAAATTAATGAAGATAGAATAGAAAAGCA
Source organism: Houttuynia cordata (assembly GCA_039654745.1). Classification (NCBI taxonomy): domain Eukaryota; kingdom Viridiplantae; phylum Streptophyta; class Magnoliopsida; order Piperales; family Saururaceae; genus Houttuynia; species Houttuynia cordata. The sequence goes on from CM077503.1 coordinate 27,816,888, forward strand.
TTAACGAGCTATTGATAACTTTTAAGTGTTTATGTTTCACCTTGACACATACAATAGATAAAAAGAAAAAAAAAGTTTCACCTTATTACTAAGTTTTCATAAGCACAGTCAGCTTCCTCTTTTGCCAGAGACCATCCATAGAGATTTTCTTTTCATTTTTGAAATTTACATATTTTAAAAATGTGGATAAAAATCAGGGGATAGCATTAAGATATCTTTAGCATGGAAATTTGGTAATGTGACTGATAAATGAAATACCTCTTCAGAAAATTCATAATCTACAAAGGCAGTCCCTGCCTGCACATTCAAGGATCCTTCCTTCCTCAGTGATTCAATGCTTGTTAACGTATATCCCTTCGGCAGAACACCAAGCAAGTATGCTATCAAAAAGTGACCCGCTTCATGCTGCGAAAAAAAAGAAAAACAACATGATTTGAATTTAACACTAGCATATTGTACCCTGTAATTAATGTCTAATGGCAAATGTGTGCTTGCTGTCCACTACCAATATGTCCAAGTCACTAAATTCAACCAAGTGCATAAAAATCCACTTTAAGCTGGCAGTTAATTATCTTTATCTTCAAAAGTATGACTGACCTAACCATTTGATTTGGCTTGTCTATTTAACAAACAAAAGAACATTTAACAAAAAGAAGTTACATATTAAATTGCAACCCTTTTAAAAACTACTACTTCACGTTTAAGAACCCATGATCAGAAGCACATTTATGTATTGAGAAAGCACTGTACCAAACAAAAAAAAAAATGTTTCAAGAATGCAGGAAAAAGTGTCTGCTCACATATAAGGAGGAGGTAATATAATCTGGATTTTGACACTTACCAATTAGAGTTGCTTTATGTGTTCTTTACAGACCTTTTTTGCGTTTTTGTTTTCTGATTTTTGTTGCTTCTGAGCACTATAGGCATTGCCTTTGAGAGGGAGATCACCACGCTGGAAAGAACATTAAGGATAGGAGAGACTTAGCCCTGGTAGTTCCAGCCCCAAAGACCTTGGCCAGGTGGGATAGGCCCAAAGGCCTATTTGACATTCATTTGGTTCAACTAGGCAGCATGAAACAGCTCATATAATATTTCAGGTCTTTAGTAAAGGAACATTGTCTCTGGCGTTAATGAGCTTTGGTGCAACAAGCCTCATATCAGGCTTTTTGTTTTTGGATAGAAACCTCATATCAGGCTTGGCTCATTAGACAAACAAACCAAACTAAGAAGTATTAGATGTAAGCCTAGGTAAAGCTGGGGCTTGATCGATTTTTTTAATTTTTTAATATTTGAAACTTCCTTTTTGCTCAGGAGGGCATGATCAGCTTGGCCCATTAGTAACATGAATAAACTTTCTTATCTAGGAGATAATCACATAGTAAACAGTACACAAAGAAGCCAAGTGGAAGAGTGTCATAAATCCCATACCAAGGGGATAAAGAGTTGACAATAATGGTGCCACTTCCTTTTCTTTTCAAATATGCCGATTTTTTTTGTGTCTGTACAGAGTTAACAAATTGAGTCGAATTGCATGCAATATTATTGGAAAACATGGCTAAGAAATCAACGAACTCTCACTAGGTAATAATCTGACAACAATATAACAAAAAAGCGAGTTCAGAATAGAGATATGTCAACTCAGTAGCCAAACTGTGATATTTGTTTTTAAGCCAAGATAAGTCGGAACTAGTCCTCATGTGCATACAACATTAGTTGATTTTTATCTTAAAAGAAATATCATTGAAAGAATACAGAAGATGGAGAACCATATAAATTCCTGATATATTATTTCAAATATGCTGTACTGTTCTATTTTCCTTTGCTACATTTTCTGCACAACTTGTTGCCAAAAAAAAAAAAATTCTGCACAAGTCAACTGAGATATGATTTGGTTGTATATATTAGTATATCATGGCATTATTAAAATTGAATGCAAGAAGAACCAACAGCAAGCCAATTCCAATGACATCCCACCTTCTCATTTGATCGACAGCCAAATAAGAAAGTTTAAGTGAAAATAGTCTCAGATGGAAAATAATTACCTGAATAACTCTCTTATGATATTTCTGACTGACAGCATGACCAATTGTATCAAGCACTAAACTTCCAAGCCCTCCGCCAAATGCTATCTGCAAAATTATATAAACACAATGAAACAGCAAGATCAAGCCAGCAGTTGAAGACTTGACTTTGATATCCTAGGAAAATCGGATGATAATTTCATATTGGCTGCCAAAGCAGAACGGAGAAAATACTTAACAAATGATCAAAGAAAAGCATATTCATATGAACAAAATACAAAATCATCAATATGCATTCCTCATAAGAACAAGAAAGAATGTACCAAGTCAACAGACCACATAAACAGAAGTCCCACAGAGAGACCGAGAATCTGCAGTTGGTTTAATCCAATGCCCACGCATGCAGAGATGCCTCCCAAAGCTGCCGCAAACTGAAGATTCCTTTCAATGGCACCCAGAGTCGCATCCTCTGGAGATAGAAGCGATAACGTATCAATCCCATTCAGCTTCAGCTCATCCAGTGTGTACAGTCTCTGGGGTACCTGGACACCGATGTTATTAGGATGATTGTTTTCTAACTCAAATGTGTGGCAAACCCGATAATCAAAATTCACAGAGAAGAGATGATGAATGCCAAGAGACAACCTGCCTTGCAGCACCAAAGCAACGAAGGCCTCCAGGCTTTCCCTGCAAGCCCCTGATAAGAGAGAGGGCAGCCCTGTCATTGCCATTGTGAAGCTCCTTGTCCACTTTTTCAAGCACTTGCAGACGCAGGAAGCCGGCGGCTTCAGGGGAAGACACCCCCCTTATGGTTAGAGTCTTCACACTCGAGTTGCACAGCAAATTGCCGTAGCAGCAGCCCGCAGATCCCACCATGTCTTTCCCAAATCCGTTTCAAAGCCCAGCGAAGCTGCAGAAGTTCCAAAGGTGCAGCCATTCGCCATATCTTGCAACTCACACTCCGAGCCACATGTTCCCTTACACGCGCCAGTCCAACTTCCCGCTCTCGCGCCGCTCTTTGCCGCGAAATTAAGTTACACACAGAATCCTAACATGGGACATAGGGAGGAGTCCGGATCCTGTGGTGAAGCTTCACCAGCGAGGCCGCTGGTGAAGCTTCTGTTATCAAAATTACTTTACTGCTACTGTATTAAGGAAAATATCTGTGTACCTTTGCAAAGATGATAAAACTGTAGAAGAGTTTATGATCGAATCAAGCGAAACACTTTGTCCTTAAGACAGAATTCGCCCTCCCTACGGTGCTTAGGACTCTTGGGCGTCTGCCTCCCAGGATAAGACGATCAACCACGTATTGTAGGAGCACTCCAAACAATACGCGCAGCGAACCACAAGTATGCAATGCTTTCACAGAATGAGAAGAGGAGGAAGAAGAAGATGCAGGAAAAATTCCTTACAGAAAAACCCGTTTTCCAAGCTTTTATAGAAATCCCGTTAAAACCCGTTGAAACCACACCGTTTCCCGTTAAAGCCCGTTGAAACCCTTTCCCGTTAAACGGACGCGTCCGTCCGTTAACGGTCATAATAAAACGGACCCGTTTTGGTTGAACCAAAAATGAATAGAAAACCAAACCAATAAATTTGTCCCAAAATAATATTTTCTTGTTGACCCGACCCGACCCGACCCGACCCGACCCGACCCGGCCCGGCCGGCCGCGCGTGAGAACCGAGCCGAGCCGGACGGCCGGCGGCGGCGGCGGCGGCGCGCGCGTGTGGGTTAGCCCACCTAGGTGCATGGGTCCAACATCTCTCTCCCCCACAAAAGTGGGGTGGCCCTTGGGCCTAACTTATAAGGCCAATCTTGAGCCTTATATACCATCCACAACCCATCCTTGGTGTGGATGTGGGACTATTCATCCTTCACCCAATTCACTCATTCATCTCATAGTAAGTGGGTTTTAAACATGGGTTAGTTCACTCTCTTTAATACCCAATTATGAGTTACAACTAACACCCATTACTAACAGCTTCACCAGCCGTCGATCGTACGGAATCGACGGCGCACACGGGCATGATGTGCGCTCAGCCAAAAGCGCGTCTTTTGGCCGAGCGCACACGGTTTCCGTGTACGCCGTCGATTCCGTACAATCGACGGCTGGTGAAACTTCACCAGCGGCCTCGCTGGTGAAACTTCACCAGCGGCCTCGCTGGTGAAGCTTCACCACAGGATCCGGTTCCCATAGGGAGCCAAGGATGGTACACACAGTCCTGCCGCGTCCCAAAATCATGACATTCCCTCCGGTCCAAAGTAGAATGAACTAAAATTAAATACCAAATAATAAGACTATTAATATGGGACAGATAGGAGTATTACACTGACCTCACATCACATGGTCCTCGGCATTAGTACAACGCAACAGTGTTCTCTTTCTACGGCTTGGACAAATGGTTGCCTAAATCAGGCGAAGACTGTCTTCTTTCCAATGGAGGATCCATGACTTGCCATGAACGGAACTATCCTAGCACCCACCACTAGTTCTTGCCGAGCATGTGCATTGATTGCTGTCCTTGATGTTTGGCCAGTGGTTCCATTTTCTTCCATTGATTGCAGTGATGTTTTGTACGTTGGCATGCTGCTGCTGCATTTTCTTCCATGTGAACCAGAATAGCTAACAGCACTTGCAAAGCGATTGGTTTCTCCTTTGACTTTTGCCTCCATTTGGCTAAATTATCAAGTTCTCTGTCTAACCTGCGAGCGTCATCGTTCTTGCGTGATAAATGTGTCAATGACTCAATCAATATCATTGTTCTTCATTTCTTTTTTTTCTTACCTGTTTATTGATTATTTTGCACTTTACTCGCGGCTCGAAATGGAAAGAAAAGGACGCGTCTAATTAATGTTAACCAGATAAAGAAACTAGCTGATAAGCTCCGACATGACTGTCGATTGACTAGGACTTGACAGGCTTCATGCAGTTCGTATTATTTGTCGCTTAAGTAACTATTCTAAAAGCCTGACGAAGTATTTATATGAGTTTAAGCTTAAGTAGGATAAAATTAGTGTAATACCGTTTATGTGTATGTCAGAATGCAGTCGAAAAGAAATACGGAATGGATCCACCAACAGCCTTGCCGAGTTTCTCATCGAAGGCCATAAAAACTGATGGTGGCAAATCAAAGTATCTTCAACAACACAAGTGAAAATTGAGACACATGGATCGTTCATCAAAAGTATGAATTAGTAACCACACCTCATGTGGTTGAACAAAATCGAAGTGACAGAAGAAGGCATTTTGTCATTGTATTGTATTCAAAACGAGCAAATTGTTATTATTTTGCTGAGCATTTGGCCTTGCTCGATCATGGTAGCTTAAATAGGAAGTAGCTCAAGTGAACTTTCTTGCATAGAAATTACATCCACGAATGTACATTCTTTACATATCTTTACTTTGGAAGAAGTAATATGAAGCACAAAATACCTACTCTAGCCTTGCGTGTAACAGCTATAAGCAGCTTGTGCAACTTATAGCGTGCACTTCTGCAGTCTACAAGGATGAAAGGAAGAACAGAAAAAAGTAAGAAAAGTCTATTTAGGTCAGAGCTGTTGGAGCAACATAGAGAATTAAAATGTTGCCAAAAAAACACTGAGAAATTAAACTAATGTGTAACACCTAAAAAAATTTGTAAGTCGAAAAACAGATAAAATTTACATTTCTACAATCCACCGACAAACAAGGCATTGATATAAAATTATGTCAATGGCCATATGTTGATGGTTAGGGGCAGTTTAGTCCATATAGTATTCTAATGGATTAAACTTAAGTACTAGGTATAAAAAAATTAACCTTAATTGAGTCATTCTCTGCACGTCCCAGGATATGAATGAGGCAAAGGAGTCTATCATTTAAGGTTAGGAGAAGGAGAAGAGGATCTCTGCTTTAGATTGTCATAATCCAGGTTGAAAAGCTAATGACCATATAGATATATATTTTCCTTATGATCAAATCATATGATACACGTTTGGTTGGGTGTGATTTACTTTGAATGATGAAAAAATATGTTCCTTTTAATACTATTTGCATGATTGAACGATCATACATGATTAAATGAATTGTATGATTGTCTAGCATACCATATTTGCAATAATAACTCTCGAAAGACTGATGTTATACTTAGGCTCATGAGGTCGCGTGATCATATAGAGATGAAAATGATGAGTGCATTGTATGATTGGAAATACAATTTTCGCTCTCTTGATAGTATGATGTAATATGGATATATTATGATGAGAAAACATAATGATTAATGATTTCAATATGAATTTATGCAGTAATAAATTGAATGGTGTTTCATGATTACTGTTATGCTAAAGTGATTATCTTTGCACGAAAAGAATAGAGTTTGAATATAATAAAAAATGACATATTTGTATCTATCGGGGGCACTTACACATCACACGGACATCAAATTGTGTTGATGGAAATGTGTAGATGGTTCAGAACCAAGGTTTTCAAAACCGGACCTGCCATCGAACCGGATTGATGGCCGGTCCGGTTGGACCGCGGTCAAACCGTGGTCAAACCGGAATGAACCGGTTTAGGTGTAAATAGGGTTAAGTATATAATAAATATAAATTTTGTATAGCATTAACACAAAACCGTTGTAGTCCAAGTGGTTAAAACGCAGGGGTGCGGGCAGGGGGTCTCGGGTTCGAATCCCCCCCCCCCCGCGCGCCCCTCTTTCAAAAAAAAAAAAAATTGAAAAACCGGGTTAATCCGGTTCCGGTTACCCGGTTCGGGAAAACCGGCCGGTCCGGTCCGGTTTTGAAAACCATGTTCAGAACAGTAAAAGAAATATGAATTATGTGTGGCTGCTTTATTATAGTAATGGTGGGGCAATAATACTTATAAATGTTGAGTATTGCAATAAAGGAAGGAGGATTTTTGTTATGTGAATCATCAACAAAATCCATAGACATGAGAATGTGTCGGTGGCCAGTTGTTGATGGGTAAGACATAAGAGTAGATTGAGGAATTTTGGATTAAGGAATTGATCTAGGCTCTTATAATACCTAGTGACTGATACAACACTGTAATTAGGGAATTGTATTGAAACCATAAGAGTTATGACAATAAACTAATGTGTTTAGGCATGGGTAATATATCATAAATGTACACTATAGAAAAAATATTGAGATAAGAAAGTATTATGGTTTAAAGTATAGAGCAACAGAGAAATAATTGAAAAGTATCCACGTTGCCACAAAAACATTATAATAAATAGGGTCAGATCATGATTGGCCATCTGGGGGGGTCCAAAAATCCACAAATAGATTATGAATGCATGTAAGGTTGCGACGAAGTTAATAGTTCCCGCCAATGCTTTAAAACCCAGACCAATCATCGACCTGAAATTTTTGTCAAGTAGGTCTAACCGGGGGTCAACTCTGATTGACCGGTTGCTAATGTCATTATTAAAAAAAGGGGGGGCTCAAACCAAGGTTTTAAAAATCGGACCGGTCATCGACTCGGAAGTCTAGCAGAGTAGATCCACCCGAGGGTCAACCCGGGTTGACCCAGTTGCTGGCGTCATGAAAAAAAAATAAAAAATTATCCCCCCCCACAAGCAGGGGAGAGGGGTTGTCGGGGCGACGACGACGGTGGGGGGAGTAAAACCTGGCCTGGCCGGGTCAACCTACCCGGCAGACCGGGTAGACTCGACCCAAAAAGGCGACCAGCTCCAGTCGAACCGGTCGTGGCTCAAACCCGACTCCAGTCCCGTTGTGGCACTCATGCTCGTCTTCTACCATGACTCCCAAACCCCTTAGCCAGTGCCAGCAATGGCAAAGATACCGCCATTGGAGGTGCTCTGGTCGAAGGTCTGAGAGCTCAGCCTGGGCGCCACTGTTGACCGCCTCGACTCCCCACCGTCTCCCCTCCACTTCCTCGACAACTATGTCCTCTCCCCCATCTCCCTCCACCTCACCCCCGACGCCCACGCGGCCTCCCCTCCACCTCCTCTTCCCTCTGCTTTGCCTCTGCCCACATCTAGTGCATGCCCTTCCCCGAATCAAAGAACAGAGCGATGAAATCGATCAGTTCCTCCGAGCCCAGGTAACTAGATTGCTCTATCATCATCAAGTTTTTGAAATCACTTCTAGACTGGGTGGGATTGAAAGATGTGAGCTTTTTTTTTTGGACGACAGGAAGAGTAGCTTTGGCTATAGCTACGGAGAGGAGGGGCGGCAATACTGCGCGCTGCTGGGGGCGACAGAGGAGGAGATAGAGATGAAGAAGGCAGTGAGGCATAGGGCGGAGTTGGAGGAGCTAATGGGGGGGGGGGGGGGTGTAAAACCTGGCCTAGCCCGGTTGGTCGGGTCACCGGTTCGACAATACGGGTCAATCTACTCGGCCGGCCCAACTCAAAAAAGTGGTCGGCTCAAGTCGAACTAGGTCGAAATTGCTGGGCTAATTCGGGTTTAAACCCATGGTTCCCGCACACCCAACCGTGATGAACCATGAATTTTTTTTTCGGGACTTGACTCTTGGGATATGGCCAATGTGAGTCAAAAGAAGAAAGTAAAAAATGCTAAGGGGGGATTCCACAAGAGAGTGATCATTTGAGATAAATTGGTATAATAACTTTAATATTAAAATATCTTTAAAATGTAAAAAATACAGAATTAGGTTACTGTTTGTTGTAGCTTACCCTTGTATGATTTGCATGTTGTTGGATGACTGTTGGTTATAGACTTTCATATTGAGTAGTCTATACTCAGCTTTACCTTTTGTCCACATGAGTAAAAGAATAAACTAGGAGTATCTAGGGATGGAGGCAATAATATCATAAATTAGCTGAAGTAGGAGTTTATCTTTTATAAAACATTACATCTCGAGAATTAATAGGCACATGTGTGTGCCAGGAATCATTTATTGTAATAAGTTATTAGTTCATTATGGTTCATGTATCGGATCAACTCGGGATCCTATTTTATTGATGATTTAAATTAAATAAGTAGCATTAATTTTAATTATAAATTGTATTTTAACGGCCGAATAATAATGCTCTAATTATATGTTTAGTCAAATGATTTTGAATGCTTGATGAGCTTAAGCCTTGACCCAAAATGTTGAATTTGAATGTGTTTTTATGTCCTTCGTGCAAATGTTTTACTATGATGATTTACACATAAATGTGTTTAAAAATTAGGGTGTTACATAATCCGTACTAGTCGTTGTTGTTTGTTTCCCTTGGACCTCAATTTTTTTTCTTATGGGAAAGAGGGGGAGTTCATGAGTAGAGAGTTACCAAAAAAATAAATAGAGAGGTGAGGTAATGTATGGGGCTCTTTGGTTGGCGAATCTTAATGAATTTGAGTTCTAATTAAGGGCCCGTTTGGGGCGTGATTAAAAGTAAAACATCTACTGTAGCATCCATATTTTTTTCCTATCCAATTGAAACACCTCAGGTTGTGTTTCAGCTAGATAGGGAAAAAAACATGGATGCTACAGTAGATCTTCCAAATCCACTGTGGATATTTGCTTATAATCATGCCCCAAACGGCCCCTAAGAAAGAATTTATTCAAACTAAATTATTGTAAAATGGGATGTAGATTAGTTTATGAATTGAAAATTACAATTCAATCTTAATTTGATGAATCTCCTCGTGAGGAGATTAGGAAATTAAGTATGAATTAAGAGAAAATTATCTTTTAGCCTGAAATTTAAATCCAATCTAAATTCTAAAACCAAACATGATTTAGATTATTTTTTCTAAATTCATGCTTAATTTGGAGCTAAATTTTTAACCAAACAGCCCCTCCGTAGCAGAGTTGTAACTTGTAGCCACCTCCACATTAGGATAAGGCTAAAGTGTATAGAGCGAATAACTTTTTGTCTAATTTTTCTTCGAGTCTCCTTTAACGGCATAATGTGACTAGGCTAGAGCGCTCTTTGTTGAGTTGACTTAAGTAATAAAAAAATAGCTCTTCCCGTCAGCTAGAGCTTATGAAAAACTTGATCATTTAACACTCTTCACATATCGTGTTTTTACTGAAAAGAAAATAAAGATTATTATTTTGTTAATAAAAAATAAAGATTATTGGTGATTGGCTAGTCACCGAGATTGTTTGGTAGTGTTTTTTATTTGCCACTGATTATCGGGCCATAGGAATTACAAAAGAAATATGCAGCAAATTTGTGGCCACCTCCACACATGGACAAAGCTTCATTAAAGCATATAGGTGGTAACCCTCCAAAAAGAAAACAAATGGTTACGAAATCACTTGTAAATGCTACGTCTTTTCAACGGCAAGGATCAATTTGGCATTGTTCATGTCTTCAAGAATGTGGTTCGGCTCACTGTTTTTGTCACCAATATTGAGCTTCCTCTCTACATTTAGTTGTTTTTTTGGCAACAATATCTTTAACTATTGTATAGTAGATAGATATTTTTTGCATCTAGTAGTTTGTGTGTTATAATTTTGATTTTGGGGTGGTTGTATCTACCTTTCATTAGTGATCTATTTACAGGGTAATAAATAAAATTGTTTTTAAAATAAAGTGAAGTCAATCTATTTCAAACAACCAAATAGAACTAATATTTTTTCTTTGCAGCAAAATAGAACTATTATGAAACATAAGGAGTCAGTAACAAAAGATACATTATATATGTATAAACTGATAGATAGTCCCTAACAAATAAAAAAGACAATGTGCAATATTAAAAAATGTTCTCACAAAATAATGTGTAACTTTACAAATCGAATTAAATTGTAATTCGAACAACAATTATAGTTTGAATATCTACTTAATCAGTGCGTATGTTATGTACGTTGTGTACGCACTTAATTGGCGGTGAGATACTAAGTGGCTCGTTGCCTGGTATGAACTACTCGTACACTTCTCGTTGTGAAGAAATAATTATAGAGCTAAACAATTCTTCTCGATTGACTAGGATTACTTCCATGTGTTATTTCTTTTTCTAATTAGCAACTCAATTATATGGTTTATATAAATAAAATTCTAATGCATAACCCTCTTAAATTAAAAAACAAATATCCATATTGATTTGATTCAAATAGGAGTAGCAAACAAACAAAGAACAGCCAAAGATCTTTGAAGAAAAAATTAAAGAAAGCGAAAGAAAGAAAAGCCAGGGACAAAAGATCGGCCTGTTGTGTTTTTGTCTTGAAGCGGCCATAAGTCGGATGCACGCTGCCAACTTTTGTCATCTTCCTCTTCCCCCCTCCTTAATCATCACAATCCTGGTAAGAAAAACCACGATTAATTAACACTAATCCACAGGGACTAGTAATTCAAGGCAAGTGGGAACCCACCTTCATTTTACTTTTAATTCCTGCCGCCCTCATTTGTTGCCACTCTCGCAGCTTCACTTTTTCTATTACCACGCGCCTGAGCCTTGTCCCTCCTCCCTTCCCTCTTCTCATCTTCTGTTGACTCACCCCCACTGGAGCCAGCCCGCCTCCTGCCAATGCTTTCCTACCTGTCCGGTTTGCATCTCCTTTCTCCGAAGTGTTAAAAGAAAGTGGTTAGAGTTTCATTGGATAATGTTTCCGAGAGGATGAAAGAAGAGGGAGAGTCTGATTCTCGTCTGATCGTGTGTCTTTGAAGTGGAACTTCTTCCATGGCGGGAAGTAACGAAATTAACGTCAACGAATCCAAGGTATGCTTGCACTGATTTCCTAATAAAATTTCCGTTCTTTTTCCCCTCTTTTTTGTTCACTTCATTTTTATGGTGTTCTCATTTTCGGAACAGGGAGATTGATCATTGGTTTTAAGAAGCATTTCTATTCATATAATATAGATGCGATTGGTGTGATTAAGGATCGTATGAACGCATTTGTCAAAACTGGGCTTGATCCAACAATTTGAAGCTTGAATTCTTCTCTATATGTCTGGGCTTCGCGCCAAGATTTAAGAAAGAATAATCGAAGTATATGCTTTAGCTGCTCCTTTTGTGAACTTAAACAAAAAACGAATAAAGCAAAAGAATTCAACAGCTTTCTTCAATTGTTGTTCAAATTACAAGATGAAGCAGTAAAAAAGCCATTAGCTTTGGTGGACAATTCGTTGTAGTGTGTGATTGTGGTGTATATGATGCAACTGTTTGATGTAGAATGCGGTGCCTCTGAACACGTGGGTCCTCATTTCCAACTTCAAGCTCGCCTACAACCTCCTCCGCCGCCCCGACGGCACCTTCAACCGCCACCTCGCCGAGTTCCTGGACCGCAAGGTCCCCTCCAACGCCAACCCCGTCGACGGGGTCTTCTCCTTCGACGTCATTGTCGACCGCCCCACTTCCCTCCTCAGCCGCGTCTACCGCCCCGTCTCCCCTGCCTCCGCCGCCCACCCCCCTGCCACCATCCTCGACCTCGAGACATCGCCGTCCCCCGACGGCAACCTAGAATTACACCGTGAGCCCTTCCCGGTGATCATCTTCTTCCATGGCGGCAGCTTCGCCCACTCCTCCGCCAACAGCGCCATCTACGACACCCTCTGCCGCCGCTTCGTCGGCCTTTGCAACGCAGTCGTTATCTCAGTCAATTACCGGCGGTCGCCGGAGAACAGGTACCCCTGCGCTTACGACGACGGCTGGTCGGCACTCCAATGGGTCCATTCCAGGCCGTGGCTGCGGAGTGGCAAAGATATGAAAGCTCGCGTTTTTCTTTGTGGAGACAGTTCGGGGGGCAACATCACCCACCATGTGGCTAAGAGGGCGGCCGAATCAGGAGTTAAAATCTTAGGTAACATCCTGTTAAACCCCATGTTTGGGGGCGAGGAGAAGACGGAGTCGGAGAAGAGACTGGACGGCAAGTACTTCGTATCGATTCAGGACAGGTACTGGTATTGGAAAGCCTTCCTCCCAATGGGGGCGGATCGGAACCACCCGGCCTGCAACCCCTTTGGCCCCTGTGGCGAGAAGCTGGAAGGGCTCCCCTTCCCCAAGAGTCTGGTTGTAGTGGCGGGACTGGACCTTGTGCAGGATTGGCAGTTGGCTTATGCTGAAGGGTTGAAGAAGGCAGGTCAGGACGTTAAGCTGATTTATTTGGAACAGGCAACTATTGGGTTCTATCTCCTCCCCAATAACGACCACTTCTACAGAATTATGGAGGAAATCAAGAATTTTGTGGTTTCTAATTGTCAATAACACAATAGCATGACTTCTGTTGTTATGGATATCAGAAGAGGGGAGGGGCCTATAGGACTTATTTCGATTAATCATCTGCTTGGGGTGAGCTAAGAATAGTAGAATGGTTATGCTTTTCTCCTTTTGGCAATGCTGAGTTTGTCACTGATAAGACTGGTGCAATTTTTGAAGCTGACTCTGATAATTTCTCTCTAATTTTAAAGATATTTGAAGCATATCCAGCTTAGGAGTTGTTTTGGATATGGAAGATGGTAACAGCAGAAGGAGACAAGGGAACACTGGGGAAGGTGTAATATTGGTGGATTGCTGGATCTATAGGAGACTAGTCAGCTAATTTCCAGTGTTGATTTCTCGTTATATGAATATATCATTTAATTGTGTGATTTTTATTAGTGTCATAATTGTTATTACGAAAGAAAGAACTGTGACAAAGACAGACTCGTAGTACTTTTTTTTTTGTGGCAGCTAACTCTTGCTAGTTGTTGACATTCTTAGAAAAGAAACGAGTTCCCATTGGTAGAGGCTTGTTCTTGAACCATTTCCGTTTGCATTAAAACCATGTGATATTAACAAACACAACCATGTAAATGGAAAACAAGAGAGGAAAAAAGGAAGCTTCCAAAAAAGTATGCATGAAAGGCTTACTTAGATTAGCTTTTCTACTCAACTAATTGCATGTAAGACTCATTCTGCCTGTGATTCTGCTCATGGTCATTAGCTCAGAGTAAGGCTATCGTTCCCGGGAGAATCAGTGAATCAAAATATGGTCGTGTACTCGATTAATTGTCATATCCCAAGGGGAGCAGGTTAACAAGGTTGTCGATTCTGCTGCTCCATTCAACACGCCCATTTGTTGGACATAAATTAGAGACAACTAGGGCAATATTGAAGATGATAATAGGCAAAGCCGTACCAGATGGTGCTTGGTAGAGCTGGTCGGCTAGTGGAGTAGAGACAAATCTTCTTTGCTTGGTTGCAACCTACTCGTAACTTCTTTATTGAACTGCACTCTACGAGGACAAAAACTCCCAACTGATAACCAGACTTTGGTGTTAAATCAAATGTTTGTTGATCTGTCAACCTTCTCCATCAGCAGCTGGCTCTTTTTCCACGATTAGTTTGGGTGTTTTTAAGAAGATCGTCGTCGTAACATCTGTCTGGTACGTGATAAGGAATCGTATTGCGTCTAGCCTTGTGAAGAGATCAGACAAAACCATCCAGGTAGCGACTACAGAGCACGTCAAGCAGGAGATGCTGAGCTTAGGCCTGGGGGCCCTCATTGTCACGCCCAGCTTGTATGCTTTCTATAGTCTAGATAGTGTATCATTTTCCTTGTTGAACTGCATTGAGACGATTCTTAATTTTGGGCATCTGGTGGTGTAAAACAGCAAAGCAGAAGTTTTGTACTCCTCCGGTCACTTTTAATAGATACTGTTTTTTTCAAATGAACTTTTAAAAGTGAGAGGGAGTAGTTTTCTTATATAATTTCCTACTACTATGAGGCTTGTCACAAATATAAAAAAACACAACAGAATTAGATAGAACAAAAAGATGAAAAAAATTCTTTGTCATCTTCCCAGCTCGACGACAGCAACCCACAATGGCTGATGCCAAGATTGCAGTGACATCTATCGAAAGAAAGCAAGAAGTTGGTCTGCATCTACGACCGCAAGGCCATAGCAGAAGCCGTAACAGCGGTCTTCTGTTATTCTTTTTTTTTTTTTTTGAAATAAACGTCAATATGGCTTTCATAGATAATGAATCCGTTGTATACATATACACCCTCCTCCGTCCATATATTAGTGACAGAAAGTAGATTAAATTTATTGGCTATGGGGCCCACAGCATTTCAAGCCTGTGCTTAGCTTACCAATGCACATGCTCGGCAAATGCAGTCACTTTACTGTGGATCCCTAATTTTTGAAATGCAATCATTGCTTCCTGGAAACGGAGGGAGTACTTAAGGTTGGTTTAGCACGCACAAAAAAGAAGAAAACAGAACATTTAGGATTGCATATGGTTTTCAACATGAACTGTTACCATTTTTTTTCATAATGAACTGTTATCAATTCGGATCTTTAATATGGGCAGTCAGACTGATCATACTGCCGCTACGGCCAGCCCAGATTTGGGTTTTGTCTTATCTAACCTCCTCTGTGCTTGAAGCTTAAAAAAAACCTAGGGGCTTGTCATCGAAAGTAGACTGAAATTTTTAGTTGGAATTTTTTTTTCTCATCAGAACTGTGGTAGTGTACTTATGTGCTGACGAAAAGCTTCACGGAAGTCCGAACACTCCTCTACGCAAAACTCTAATATAAAAAATAAGCATTGGTAAAAACCAAATAGATAATCTAATCATTTCACTATTCTACAAATCAGGAATCTGAGCGCAAGCAGAAGGAAAATAAATTATTAAGATAAACAGTCCAACATACACATCTTCGTGCAAAACTACGTGCACAAACTATAGCACCTGTTGGAAAGCCGATTGTAGAATGTGACTTTTCAATTCCCCAATCCACAGCTGATGGGCTCATGGCTACTTCAAAGTGCCACATATAAAAACAATCAGCGCATTGCTCAAAATCGATGCTTTTCAACTTCAATTCAAGATTCTCTATATAGAAAGAATTAATCTCTATTCTGCACGTTAAATGTCTGTCAGCAAGTCAATATCTGATGCGGGCTAGATTAGGCTCTTGTTGACCACAACTTGTCCTGTATCAATAATCTGACGCCGAAGCTAAAATTAACTTATATCAGTGTCTCCTTCAAAAACCGAATTCTGAAACAGGTGATATCACCAGCTCCTCCAAGGGGAAGTTATTGCAGGGATTCGAAATTATGACATTTGAAAAAATGAACTGCTCATAAGATAGCCTCAAGAGAAGGGAAGAAGTGAACTCAACTGTGTCCTCAGGTTTAACGAGAATATATGTTGAAGATGAAACTATCATGCATACTTGTCCACCAAAGTAGAGTTGATAAATTGTTTCCTCATGGTAAGATCAATAATCCAATTCCACTCAGCAAGCAGCAAATAGTACTGAAGATTGTACCAAATACAATAATTAGAATAAAACAGCCAGAACGCAATGCAGCTATATACACAAACCAACATTCAAAAGAAACTAGAACCAACATTCGAAAAACAACTAGAAATATCGGAGTTCACATTATGAAAGAAATCATTCTTAATTGCAGCTTAAATTCTGAACTGAAGCACTAAGAGATTCTTCTCAAATACTTGACACTCCCAAACAAGTCCATGATAACTGAATAGAAAAGAGGTCATTTTTGGTGTTATACAGCTGGAATGCATCAGCCAATTGAACCAGTACAATAAGTTTCCAAGGTGGGAGGCACAAAGTTGCATGGAACAGATTACTTAATGTTGGGCTCATTTCAAGTCAACTAAATACAAGATAAGTACATATTATACCACATATAACCCTTATGAGCATATGCTCATAATCAACACCACCACCTATCCCCACGCTAATGGGTGCCAGCGACACGGATTATCATAGACCATTTGAGCTTATCATAGACCATTTCCAAATCCAAGTTATACGAAATGTGCTTTGACCATATTTTGAATATTATGTTAAAGCACTTATGCAGTTAAAATTATGGTATGTAGCATCAATTTTTTTGTTGACCTTTTAAAAGATTTAGATTCTTGTGAGTTGTCATCACTTAATATTGAAGCAAGCAAAGAACGTTCCTCCATTTCATGTCGTCCCTTAACAAGATCCCCATCAAGAGATAAGAAAATTGGCACTTTTAGCATCTGATACTACTATCTCAGTTGTTGTTTATAGGAACTTAACTTTTAACTATACATTTGGGGGGATCAAGGATCAAACTTAAGTCCTTATCTTTTCGCTTTAGTTATAGATGAGCTAACTAAACATTTACAAGATAGTGTACCTTGGTGTATGTTTTATCTAGATGAAGTAGTTTTAATTGATGAGAGTAAAGTAGGTTTGAATGCTAAACTAGAATTATGGAAGGAGACTCTATAATAAAAATGTTTCAAAATAAGTAAGACTAAGATAGATTGCATGTAATTTAATTTTAAGAAAGGTAGAATTATAGGTCGAACCTTAGTTGAAATAGATGGGCAAGTTGTGATTAATTCCGTTACTTAGGATCTATTATCCATAATGAAGGTGAGATTGATAGTGATGAGGTGCATAAGATAAATGCGGGGTGGGTAAAGTAGAGGACAGCCTTGAGAGTTTTGTGTGATAAGCGTGTTTCAAAAAGGTTTAAAGACAAGTTTTATAGGACAACCATTAAGCCTGCAATACTCTATGGAGTGGATTGTTGGGCACCAAAGAGAAGTCATGTAGATAAGTTGAATGTAGCCGAAATGAGAATGCTAAGGTGGATGAGTGGGAAAACTAGGAGAGATATAATTAAAAATGAATGTATTCGTGAGAGTGTAGGGGTAGCTCATTTAGAGGAGAAGCTAAGGGAATGTAGGTTGCGTTGGTATGGGCATATGCAAAAAGAGGGAGAGGGAGACCTAATAGAACTTGGATGGAGTTAATAAAAAAGGATATGACTTTACTATCTCTTACAAAAAAATTGGCACAAAACAGGCCTAAATGGAGGCGTAAGATCCATGTCGCCGACCCCAAATAGTTGAGAAAAGGCGTTACTTGATTATGATTATGATATGCAATTTATACTTATATTAGTTCCAAATAATCAGCTCGCTACTCATGTCACAACAACCAATGAGGATGAAAATAGAATAACCTATTTGAGCTGGCTATAAGTCTTTTTAGTTAAAGCTTGCATATGTTTCAAGAACAATAAAGGCAAAAATTCAAATCTTTTTCACAACTACCAGCACCTAAGATATGTTCACTCATAAAGCCAAAATATATAAATGATGAAAGCAGAAAAATAGAAAAAATTTACTACTCAATTTCAAATTCCTTATCATAAACAATTGATAATGTATCCAAATGTTAGCATGAGATGCAAAAGAAACAGAATGTTATTCAACTTTCAAGTTCATTTTGACTGAATATGCATACAGTACCATAAAGACAGTTGCAATAAATACATGTGCTTCCCAACTTCATAAAAGGTACAAAGAAGTACCTCATGACTTCTTTGCAGAAAGTACAAAGAAGCGCTATTTTGCTGGAGTAGGAGCGAATTTAATCCTAGAAAAAAGAAGCAATATATTGATTGATTCCATGACTATCACTAGGCAAAATACTGATAGCAACAAAAGATACCATATGTACTTTATCAACATAAGAGCGCTCTAAGGAGTACAAAAACTAGTTGGCAGCAGTATGCTACATAATGTTCTAACCAATAATAGCTATAGAATACTTTGAAGACAGCTATTAGCACAGGTTATCAGGTCTAAGTAAATGTAAAATTCTCTCTTGATTCACACCATTATATGCAATAGTACAAATCTAGTAACAAAGAAAAATCATTGTAAAAAAAAAGTTGAACATTATCAATGAAAGAAACTTACCTTAATGCTGTATACAAATTATACTCCTGGCATGGTGGCATTGCTTCACTATGTCCTTCCATTATGCAAATGTATAGCTAACAAATAATCCTTTCTATATCCAACCAGTTGTATCCAAGGGGATTTCATACCCACGTTTAAACATTAGCCCGAGTACTCTAGCTACTTTAGATTTCTCTCCAAGCCTTTTATAGGCCTTATACATTATCCAATATGTCTTCTTTGTTCGGTCAAACCTGGCATTCTCCATTTCATCAAGGACGCTTTCCATTTCTTCTAAGCGATTTTGACAACCATACATAACCATTTTACAGTGGTATAATGACTGGCACAACCGCCATCCAGCAAGTTCAGCCTGCTTGACAAACAATTCTAATCTATCCAATGCATCACATCGGAAATAGCTACCTATGATTGAACGCATTATACCTATTGTCGTAACCCTTGTATTCCTCTGAAGTGCCTCACCTATGTTGCTTTCCATTCCTTCCATCAAGTCCTCCTCTGCGTAAACCCGAATCAACAACACATTCAACCAAGGCCTATATTCCCCTTCAGGTATAAGCTTCAACAGAGCTTCAATTTTTTTAATTCTATCCTTATTGGAACTTTTACAATAAGCACATATCATGGCTCTTATTAATGGAGTATTACTTTCATTGACTTGGTCTTTTACCAGTTCATAAGTCCTCTCCATTTTCCCCAAATTTCCAGAGTGGGCATATCCTCGAAGCATTAACAAGTATGTGCGAGTATTAGGTCTGATTGAGCACTCCTGCATAGCGTAAAATGATTTCTCCATATGATCCCACATCCATGCCGTAAGATAACCAGCAATTAGAGTGTTGTAGGTGCTGACATTAGGTATCAAGTTTTGGTCTTTAATCGTTTTCATGACTTCGTCCATGTCGTCCACCATCATAGAATGGCCAAAAATTGACAGCAAAATGTTAAATGTCACAATTGTAGGTCGGCATACACTGTCTTTTTTAAGGTCCTTAAATAGTGAAAGGGACTTTTTAGTGAACCCATTGCACAAATAGGAAGTCATCAAAGCATTATAGACTGAAGTTGAATGTATTCCTTTGTTGGTGGCCTCAGTAAACAATTGAAACGCTAGATCGATGTTTTTGGTTTGACCAGCTAAAGATATAGCCTTTGCAAATTCTTCCGGCATCAGCACTACTACCTGAGCTTGAGCCTGTCTCCTTTTCCACTTAAAAACCTGATACAAAACAAATATTTCTAAGACCACGACACTGAAGCTGTTCGAAAAAATGCATCACAAGAAAGCAACTACATTTTTCATGGTACACACAGATGCAAGTACACTTTAATTATGAAAATAGAGTTTTGAGAATATGAAACAAAAACAATGTCCTTAGCTCCAGAAAGTATTATTTCGCGTATACACGAAGAAGAGTTAGATTCAATGATAAAAACACGAAAGAACGTAAAGTAGGAAAGGAATACCTCTAAGGCAATCAGAGGGTAAGAACTCAAACGAAACATAAGCTCCAATACCGGATTAATCACATGGCTCCTCAGCAAAAACTTGCCTTTCGCATCCAATATCTCAACGACCCTCATCGCATCCGAATCTCCGACCGCGGCCAGAACCTCGGCGAGCTTGGCAACCGCATTATCAATATTGTCCAAGTACTCACCATCGCCGCCACCATAATCCAGGACCGGCTTCTCCGTCAAGAGCCCGAGTTTCACAGAGGGCGGCGATTCGGCGTCTGTGCTCAAGTGGCGGCGAAATCGGGGAGGTGGGGGGCAGGAGAAGCGGCGGGGGCCGAAGGTGGAGGTCGGAAGGACGGATGGGGACAGGGGTCGGCGGCGGTGGAGGAGGAGGAGGAGGTTTGTGAGGAGTAGGCGGCGGGGGGTCATGGCGCCTGGAGATGGTGGATTTTAGGAAGAGGGAGGGGGAGGCGCAAGGCGAGGACGACGTCTAGGTCCGGTCCGGTGGCGGCGATAGACTGACATCCTTTTGGGCTTTGGATGGCTCATCAGTTGCAAGGTTTTAGGCTTTAAGCCGCCATGGCGCGGCGCGGCGCGGCGCAGAGAAGTGGCCGGAGTATAGGAGAGCGCCTCAGTGCTACGTACGCTCGCTCTCAGGACCGCTCGCGTATGCTCGCCACAGTGAGCAGGCCCATGTCAACCCGGGGCACGAGAAATTATTAGGTACGCATGGCGTACGGGGAAGTCATGTTTACCACCAACAGCTGATTGACACGACTATAAACTTTGGGACCCAGAAATTGGAATCGTGTCAATCACCAATCGGTCGGTGATGAGCACAACATTCATGTACGCGCTGCGTACCTAATAACTTCTCGACTCGGTTCCAGGCTTCCAGCTCTGAGGACACAGTACACACACGAAGGCCCACGACAGTTGGTCACTTGGTTGACGAAAGGCCCACGTCATCAGATGGGTGTCTTTTTTTTCTCGGAACTGAAGAAAAATCTGGTCTTGTCTTATCTATCTACTGCCCTTCGTCAGCCAACTGTCGGAGAGGAGATGAAGAGGCAAAACTTGCAGCTCGGTTTAGAGTTACCTCTGGTGATGATCCTCCCCTTTGCGCACCTTCTGCTTCTTCTTTGATTTCTTCGTGTCTGCTCTTCAAACTGTTCAGTTATTCAACTGAAGTTACGACTTTTGTTTGTTTAATTTGACTTTCTGAACTAGAAATAAGGACGATGATAGTGATACAAGTGACCTTCGAAATAGTTATGCGAAGGCCGATTACCTGAGATTCCTTACTTATGTTGTCGTAGTCTGTTTGTTACTGTGAATTCTTTGTTCTTTTTTTTTTGGATATTAATAATGTGAATTCCTAGTTGGGGATTGAGTGTTTCAAGTGTCATAATATGGAGTGAGCCAATTTCAGACATAGTCTATGGTATGTATTCTGTTTTTGGTGTTTCTCTTCTCCTTAAACCGTAGAGTTTATGCGAAAATCTATAGTATGTAGCTCTGGCTGTGTACGGTACTCCCTCCGTCCAATGAATTCTGTCTGCATTTCAAAATGAGTTAATTTTTTGGACTCTACGGCCTGTATGGAAAAAACAGAATCTTCGCACCTCTCCCTTGCTTTTGGTCTTGATGGAGTATCAGTCAATCATGTATCGATGGCTGCGGACAGGCTTCATTGGACTGAAGGAGTAGAATTTATGCGAAAACCTGAAAGCAAGACTTCCAATGGTATTATATGATAGTCCATTTGTCCTTGCAATGTTGTACTGTAATTTAGAAAGCCTCGGAAAGAAACTATCTCCTTTCCGTTTTATACTTGTATTCTCAGACTCATTACTGCTAATTTTTTCATTCAATTATATCTAGAAGCAATATTATTTGTCAGTTCTAATGGCACACATTCTCAGGTTTCATTATTATATTTCATTTTTTTATCATTACCTGCAGGTAATCAGTCAGGTGGATGAGCAGATTTTCCTGTTGATGGTTGCTCACAGTTCTAATTGATTCCCATGCAGTCACATACATGCTGCAAATAGGTACATGGGTTATGCCATGAGCAGATTTGAAGTAGATCCAGATATGCATGTGGAAGAGCCGGTTGTGGATGCCCCTTGTACTAGTCATGGAAAATGTCAGGAATCCCCTGCCTCTCGTGATGAAATTTATCATCTCACAAAGCTTAGATCAGCACCTAGTGAAATGATACAAAAATTTGCACACACTTGGCCAGAAAGGCCCATCTCAACAGTCAAGATGTTATCAGCAAGAGAAATGAATTTGTCTGGGAAAGGGAGGTTCTATTCACAAGATCGTTGTCATTTGATGGGCAGATACTTGCCTGTGAATGGTCCATGGCGTGTGGATAATATGAACAGCCGAGCATATGTGTCACAATTTTCTGATGATGGAAAGCTTTTTGTTGCTGGTTTTCAAGTATTGCTTTCTTATCCTGCAAACCTAAATAAAATTCTCATTTGAGATAAAAAAGCATATACATCTTGTAACAAGATCCATGTCGCCGACCCCAAATTGTTGGAAAAAGGCACTACTTGATTATGATTATGATAATATCTTATAACATCATTTGAGAAGCAGTAATCTTACTACTTCATTACACTTACGACTCTTTCTTCTTTTGTTTCCCCTTCCATTTTGTTTCATAGGCCAGCCATATCAGGGTATATAATGTGGACAAAGGTTGGAAAGTACGAAAGGATATTCTTGCCAGGAGTTTTCAGTGGACAATAACAGATACTTCTCTTTCCCCAGACAAACGGTATCTTGTGAGTTGTTTTTCGTTTTATACCTTTTCATTAATAGTTGCAGAATACTTTTTGCCTGAAAGAAAGTTTTAACTGAGTGGATTCTATACTTCTAACTCAAAACGATATTAATGGACTTTCTCTTCTAGCAAGATTCTTTCTTTTATGTATAATGTGTTTTTTTTTCTGAAGTGTTTTTTTTTTAAATCATCGGGGCTAATGACTCATGTGTTTAAGTATATATAATAAAATAACACTGTTAAACATACTTCTTTTTTAGATGCACCTCGCTTGATGGCTGCTGGTACTTGGCTGTGTACAATGTTCTTTTTTGAGAATATAGCTTGATTTATACATTACGTGATAGTGAATTGTCTGTAAAAGAATGTAAGGAGAGAAAATCCTCAATCAGTGACTGTCAAGGGCAAGGACTAGGGCATTATCAAATCATAAATTGTCATCCTCCCTTCCCAGTTCTCGTCTCTTAATAACCATGGGAAGTTCAAAGGCTTTGGTGGCATAAGTGAATCTTTCGTAATGGTATCTCTTTAGGTCTTTGTATGTATTTTTTTTTAAAGTCATACTGTTCTCAGTTTGCATTGACAATTTTTGGAGCAATGTGCACTATCTTTTGTTGATTACATCATATATCCACTTGAAATGATTTATTGTCATAACTTTTCCATTTCTATTGCAGGTTTATGCCAGTTTAACTCCTCTTGTTCACATTGTTGACATTGGAAGTTCTTTGGTAGAGTCGCATGCAAACGTCAACGTATGGATATTGCTTTATTGTTGCGTATAGATATTGCTTGTCTTACTCACAAACTTTTTATTCATTCAGATATGTGTATTTTAGAATGTGTCCCAAAAGTATGTGTCCTGTGCATCTTAAGCCATTGTATCTCAATTCTCTGGCATGCGAGTACAGGGGACAGGTGGGTGATTCCCTGCTGCCCCTAGGATTCATGTGTCATCCGACACTCGTGATGTGTCAAGCGCGGCCAGATGCGCCGGGCACACATTAACTTTTTCCTTTCGAAATTTCATAGTTTGCACTATTCATGCTGAACCTCTCTTCTTACAAAAGTTTTTATTGAAATAAGCATGCAAACGTTTCTCTCTCTCTCTCTCTCTCAAACTGTTTTTCTTATTTGAACTTCTTTGATGCTGAAGCTGTGTCATAGTACAGGAAATTCATGAAGGTTTGAACTTCTCTTTGGATGGTGAAGAAGACTCTTTCGGAATATTTTCAGTGAAGTTCTCAAGCGATGGGAGAGAGCTTATTACTGGGACAAATGACAACTCGATATATGTCTACGACCTGCAAGCAAATAAATTAACCCAACACATTTCTGCTCATGCGGTATCAGTTTGGACATCTTGAGTAAAGCTATTTCATTTTGGATTAGTAATCCTTTACTTTTCTACCCATGCATGTGATGCTGCATGCATTCTCGGATGCATGCCAATGGCGTTGTGCTCCGAATTGACCGAATTTTAATTTATCTTCTTCCAGTCTGATGTGAACACAGTATCTTTTGCTGATGAAAGTGGACATATTATTTATTCTGGAAGCGATGACAGTCTGTGTAAGGTAAAGTAGTTGACGCCTATTATGTTATTTTTTGAGTTCAAAATTCCGTGCTTAGATGCAATTCCGATAATGTAGCCTGACAGTTTATATGGTGCTAACTACTATGAGTTTTGTTTTGCTTTTGTTGTTGGTTTGTGAAAATGAAATTTTTCTGTAGGCCTGTTTTTGTTACTGATCATTAAATGAAAATGTACACTCAGATTGAGTAGGAAAATATAGGAAAAAAATGGTGCCAACATTGAACAAAAGGGTGTACAAGTGTTTTGGGTGGTCCTCAGCTAAACGTCAGTAAGGAGGGTGGGTGGGAAGGGGAGGTCAATGCCCAATTATGAGCATTTTTAATTGGGATAGCTTCACTGACAAATTTAAATTTAATATTGCCTTTGCTTATGGCTATTTTCAATTTGTTTTTATCTTAATATACTTCAGGTGTGGGACAGACGCTGCCTTAATGCTAATGGGCAAGCAGCAGGTGTACTGATGGGGCATTTGGAAGGGATTACATTTCTTGATAGTCGGGGAGATGGCCGATATTTTATATCGAATGGTAAAGATCAGAGTATTAAACTGTGGGATATTAGAAATATGAGTTCTAATGAAGCATGGTATGTATTTTTTTTTCAAATATGTATATTAATTTTGGTTCTTCGACCATAGTTGGTATCTTTATTATTGTATAGCATGAACTTCCTTCCCTTAAATTTTGGCTCTTCTTGTGTACAACTGCAATTTGCTTTCAGCTACTCACTCAAAGTCAAATTTCAGATGAAATTAGTAGTTTCAATTGCATATTCGTCTGATTGTTAAGTGCTCAATTTCTTCTAATTTTGATGACAAAAAAGTAAATTGCTATACAATAACAAAAAATTGAGCAGGATTGCGGAGGTACTAGATTTAAGAATGGTCATTATGTGTAGTTCATGTATAATTGGATGTCACCAATGAAACAAAGAATGGTTGCTAACAATATAATATTGCATGCCTATAGTGCATGATTGTATATCCTGAAATTTAATAACATGTTTCCGATTTATTTAATGAACAAATCTTACAAACGAAAGTCAATTTAGCATAGTTATTTGTTGCTTGTACATTCACCAACTGGACATGTTTTTCCTTGTTCTTCTGTGTTCATTATCATCCTAGCTGTACACTTGGCTCTTTGCTTTGGCATTTCATCAAAGGCTTGGGCAGTGCTCTGGAAAAACATATTCGTATAATTCATGCAATTCTTGAGCTTAATATTATCTCTTATATGCTCAATAATATGATGCATTTACATTGCTATACTTAACCCATTTTACATTAATATTTACCACGTGGAGAAAATATCTTTACCAAAATGGTTTCCATTGTAACAACTCATTGCCTAATTTTACACAATTTTATTCATTTTCAATTCGACTTGCGGGAATGACTCCATGAACTTTCTCTAATTGCTCCAGCACCAGAAAATCTAACACATATGGATGGGACTATAGAATGATGGATTATCCTCCACGTGCAAGAAAAATGAAGCATCCTTGTGATCTATCGGTGGCAACTTATAGAGGTCATTCGGTGTTGCGCACTTTAATACGCTGTTATTTTTCTCCTGCGCATAGGTACTCTGTCCGATTATTATGCATTCTAAAAGAGCACTACTTATTTGTTCCAATAATATGCTGTCGAAGCATTGGATTTTTCATTATGCTTACTCACATAATGCTTGTTTCTTTTCCCTGCAGTACTGGTCAGAAGTATATCTATACTGGTTCTTATGACTCCGGTGTATATATCTTTGATATTGTATGTTCTACATTATTTGCCTTTGTCCTTCCAAATTCTGTTTCACACTGAGATGTTTCCATTATTATCTAGGTAACTAGATAAACTAATACTTTTCTTAATCTGTATGTGGTGGGATGGCAGGTGTCTGGAGATCAAGTTGGAAAACTTGTTTACCACGACGCAACTGTGAGAGACTGTAGCTGGCATCCTTTCTATCCAACACTTGTGAGCTCCTCGTGGGATGGCACCATAGCTAGATGGGAATTTCCTGGTAGTGATACGACAAAGGCATTGGTTCGTAAGAAACCTCGAAGAAGATATAGCGGCTATTAATGATATGACGATTTATCAAATTGCATATGTGGCTATTAGTGATGTGACAAATAAGTTTGCTTATCTATAACCAAATTGCAAGGTTTGTAGCCTAAAGTTTCACAAACTAGCTGAAAGCCTCCAGAGCTCCCTGAAACTGTTTCTGTCCATATCATGTCATGTATTCTGTAACATATTTCAACTGTATGATTGTGCATTTTAATATGTTCTTTAAGCATTAATCATCGCTTATGTGTCTATTATGAGGAGTACTTAATTTTCCTTGCTATCTTATCCAAGTACTTGCTATACTCAACCATGTATCTGCAGATACATTTGCAGCTAAATATTCCTGCGGCGCTTTGCCAGATTCGTTAGAACTGAGTTGAAGGGCACTCTGCTGTTTTCTCCTACTTATTGATAAGATAAAATGTTGTCCGACAGTGTCTGGTCATGAATGAATTCTAGAATATATGTAAAAACTTACATACTTATATTTTTGGTAACTAAAATCTCATACTTATGGCCAACGGTGACATTGTTAATAAATGCACTTTGACTAGATTCCTTTTAAACTAGGAGTTTAGCCGACCGGCATGGCGCTAGAGATATGCTTGGCGCCAGGGTTAGGTGTGCAAGATAAGTCTAGCGCCAGAGATGCAGGGGAGTGGATTGACTTCAATTTTTTAAATTATACTTCTAATTAGAGTAGGATTATGAGAGGATTAGATGGACGGTGGAAAAAGAAACTTACCAAGTTAGGATTTTTATTAGACACTAGGAATTAAATTGGGATAATCTTTTTGTTATCAATTTAACTGATTTAGGATCAACCTGATTTAGAAAGGGAGACTTGGTTTCCATTTGGAGTATGACTTCAATTAGGAGAGGGCGCCACCTATATATTATTGCTGGCTGGCCCTAGCCTTTTCTTTTGTGTGACCAATCTCTCTCGAACTCTCTTTCTCTCTCATCTCTTTCGACCTTCTCTCTCTCTCGTCCTTCCATACCTGTTGGCCAACTTAAGGAAGTGACGAGGAAGAGTGGGATATGGTTATAATTAAATGCAAGGCAAGAAGTTTCAACAATGGTTGAGGTAGGATGATTTTACGTAGTCTTTTCTAAGGTCTTATTTTCTACAACACTTAGATTATTTTGCATTTGAAATCAGATAGAGCGATATTCCTACTTATGTTGTGTTGAACTATATTCTTAAATGTGCTCTTGAAAGTTGTTAAAATTTTATGCACTGTTGTCATGATTGTAGTAATCAATTGTAATCGTTTACCTGAGTTGCGTTTTCATTACTTGTATTGAATATTGATAAGAACCCTGATTTGCATATTATTTCTTTGTTGTTGCCATCTTTACATACTTGACCTTGTTGTCTAGTCTTAATTGTCCTAAATATATGAAGTAATTAACTATCTATAGAAGTAATGATTATTGTACATGCCTAGGGTTTGATTGAATATTATCCATTAATGGTATTGTCGACCTAACCCTTATGTTTATCTTGTCCAGTACTATGTACCATCTAATGAACATGTTAATTACTTGTAGTTTTAGTCGGAACACTATTAAAGTATTGTATAAAACCTATAATTAAGCCATACAGTCAATCTCGGATCATATTGTTATTCTTAGCTAGACTGTTTCTTGCACCGATGCACAGTACGAAATAATTCATAAATGATTTTAAAAAATTTATAAAAATATGTCATCTGTTGTATTATGTTCTAGACACATAGGGCTATTACCAATAATTTTTTCCAATCTAGAGATCGTCTGTACTGTCCTTGGGAGTCGTGCCATTTCAACTCTTCTGTTTTGGATCGAATTATGTTTGTTTTTTAATACCACTGATTTAGATAATATTGTAAACTAGTGTTGTCAACCAGCAGTAATGTAATAAGACTAGCACTAAATACATTAATTAGACTATGCCGATATGTCTCTAATTAATTGTATGTGCCCATGACAAATTGTTGTAGAAAGAAGGTTATATAATTGTTGTCAGTATTAAAACTTCGGCTGAACATTATAGCCTTAATTAAGTATCATGCACTTATCCAACTACTTGAAATACCTATTACTTATAAAATCACCATAGTAAAGAGTCTTTAAAATCTTGCAACTCTCTTAAGGTCAAGATATGCAACAATCCATGTGTTTTTCTCAAGGGTTCTTATTCGGTTTCAATTACGTGTAATGTATCATTGTTCATTGAATGTTCTGTTTGTTCTATATGTTACCAAGTCGGTTAGAATAAGGAAAGTTAGCTTCTGTTGTAACACCCGAAAAATTGGTAAGTATATTAAAAACCAAATTTGACCTTCTTGATGCTTGATTTTGTTATGTTTTGCTTCATGGTGTTAAAGAGGGTGAAAAGAGCTTTCCAACGCTACCGACTGTGCACGATTTGGAGTTCGGAGTAAAAATATATGAGAAGTTGAATTT
This sequence comes from Houttuynia cordata, assembly GCA_039654745.1. Taxonomy (NCBI): domain Eukaryota; kingdom Viridiplantae; phylum Streptophyta; class Magnoliopsida; order Piperales; family Saururaceae; genus Houttuynia; species Houttuynia cordata. Next base: position 27,845,935 of record CM077503.1, read on the forward strand.
TGAATTGCCGTGGTTGCGATCGGTTGCCAGGATTTACGATCGATCGGCCCAGATTGAACCGATCGATCGCCTCGCTAAACAATCGATCATATCTACTGTGATTTTTTATTGTTTTGATTTCGGAGCAACCGATCGATCGGCAATGGTTACGATCGATCGGCTGTATCACGATTGTTTGCGGAAAGCATGCGACGATCGATCGCCCATTGCGGTTTGCGATTTTTTTTGTGTTTTTGGCTTTGATTTGTTTGGGAAAGATGTCAGATCCTAACTAAACTTGGATTGCACGTTCCTAGAGGGATCTTGGAGCTTTCTTATTGGTGAAAAGAGTCCATGATATAGGAGGATTTGTTTATGAAGAGATCTCCCCAAACTCTATATAAACCCTTGAGGAGTTGGCTTGTGCTATTGAAACTCTAGCCTTAGAATATCCAGAGCCTTGTTCTTTTCCTTCCCATGTTCATCCTTCTCCTAAAGGCTTCTTCTTGGTGGGAGATTTGCGAGAGCTTGGTTGCAAGCGAGGAAGGCTTACGACACGCATAGAAGAAGGATCTTCGCGAGATAAGAGTAAGATGGTTTTTCCCTTTTCCTTTCTTCATCCTTATGATGTTTATAAGTGTTCTTTTTCAATACCATGATGCATTGCTTTGACTCATGTGAGATTATTGACTTATGACTCTATTCTCCATTCTTATTGTGATATGATCATGTATGCTTTCATGCTAAGTGTCTAAATGAGATTCATACTCAAAGTTCATTACTTTATTCATTATTCAGAGTTCAAAAGTCCTAATCTTATATTATTGACCTTAATCCACGTTGATTTTGGTGTCATATTGATTGTCTTGTATTAATTGTCCTATTTGTGATGTATTAACATCTAAGATTGTGATATATGCTATGTAACATGATAAAATTGTGTACTTTGGTAATTTTAGACAATCCTAGGGTATGTAATTGATATAGGAGGGAGTATTATTGTCTGTTAATAATATATTATCACCTATAATGTATTATTAGGTGAGATAATCAAGTTTAATTAAGAATCTTAATCTCGGTCAGAATTATTTCTATGCTAACAGTCGGTAGTAATTAAATCATAACTAATTCAAGGAAAATCGAAAAAAACATAAAATTAGTGGGATTAGAAATTAGACTCGTAAATGTATTATCAGTAAAAAATTTAGAGGTTAAGTCTTACAGTACAGAGTCCGGCAGCTATCGGAAGAGGACTGTTGTGCAGAAGGCAGTGAGTTGAATATGAGAGAAAATACTAAGTATCTAAATAACATTATGTAATATGGTATGTGAATAATTAACGTATCAACATCATTATTTAGACTATAAGTTTATGGAATATCACAGTAAGGATTGGGTTAGAATTAATCCAATTAGGAGGGACAATTCTTTGATCAAGAGAATCGTAACCATCTATTTTAAAGCGTTGATGTCGGTTTGAGGTTCCACTTGGAATTCAAATCATCTAAGACTTTTTGGTATTATTATTTCTGATATTTGTATTATAAAATTCTAATATGTATGGGGAATGCCTATCTAGGGTTGAGCATGAAAAGTATGTATTGATTGTAGTTATATTCCTATAGTGAGTTGTCATTATCCAAGGTGTTTGCATTTCCTTATTATTTCAACGGGGGAGTTATATGTCTTGAGAAGCTTTGTTGTTTTATTCTACTCCAGTAAGTGAGTCATATGTGGTTCAAGACCTTGATGCTCTATTTTGTACTCCATGAGTGAGTTATTGCGGTAAGGGTTACTCTGTTCTCAAAAAGTTAAGACCTATGCAATCGATTATATCATTGTCCGGTTTGACATTGACCTATTTCTCCACTAATTGTTCGGTAGAATCATAGTGTACTCACGAGCCATTGCTCGGTCTAGCGTGACCTCCGATATTTATGGAATTTTAATTCCTTATTGCCCGAAGGGAGGCAAATACGTACGTTTAGGCTGTATGACGTTACAGAAGGTCTGCAGTCTCCGCTCATTGTGCCCGTAAGCACAGATGGGGCCAGCATACCTAGACGCGTGACCAGGTTCCGAAAGGAGAACTTCTAGGATGTTCTGGTAAGTATCCACATGGTTGGTAAACAGCGAGCAGAAATTGAATCTTTTTGCACTTTCGATGTTGAGAGGTATTATTATTGTTGATTCTTCTCCTTACACTGTTGACATGTTTGGAGTGGTATAAGTTACTATCCTTTCTCTATACTTGAAAGCCAGGAATCCTTTTGTGTTGACTAACCTTTCTTTTCAGGTGTATAGACCTTTGGTTCAGTCCAGATGTTGTTGAATATCCATAATCCCTTGTTGTCTTTATATCTCTTCTTACTGCTTGATTCTTTATCAGTGAGTTTTTGCATCCTACTGAGTGTTTCTATGAAATACTCATGCATCCTCTAGTGCATGCGCAAAAGAAAGCTGAGTTCAGGAAGTTGCAATAGAGGAAATGCGGTTGGAGGAGCCGTGAAGAGATTGAAAGTTTACTTATTTTTTTGCTTTGTTTATTTTGATGTTTTTGTCGTTGTTGGCCATTGTGTGCCATACACTCATAGGTTTATTTTATTTGTTTTCCTTAAAGGATTATTGCTGGATTAAAAGTTAAGAGAATTCATTTCATATTATTTAATGATGTTTATTATTGTGTTACACTGTCTGCGAGCATAACTGGTTACACGTCCTTTTGAGATGATTGTAATTGGTGGTGAGATTGACTGTTCGGTCGCGTGCCGGAATCTTTACCTCGAAATATACTTCTTTTGATTGGCTTCCGCACTCCGATCGAGGTGTGGGATTTCGAGGCGTGACAGCTGCTAGGATTGTTGTGACATCTCAATTTTGCATAATAATTGCTAAGTCAATTTTTGCAAGGATTGTTTCAACATCTTGTCGAGTAAATTTTCATAAGGACCTTGCGAGGCCCCTTGTTTGTGGAAATCATAGTATGCTAAAAAATCATGATTAAATATTGATATTGCAAGGTATTTGTGTTATTTTTAGACCTTGCAAGGTTCTTGGCTATTTGAGGCACTATGCGTACGTTTTTTAATGTTAGGCATCATAGAAGGCCTACAGAGGCTCCGCCCATTGTGTCAATGAACACCGATATATGGTAGGGTTTCGTTCGAAAATCCCTAGTGGTGACTGAGTAAATTGACCGCTTATGAATAGTAATTATCTGAGAGCATAAATTTAATCCCCCATAACACTATAAATGTTTATGGAGTTTGATTAACTCATTCGGATGATTGAGTTTCCTTACGTTTATGATTAACCATATCTTCTTATTGATGGTCACATATTTACAAATTTATGATATATTTACTTCAGCTAAATATATTATCTTTAAACACCATATTATACTCTACTGCAGTTTTGCATCTTATTATGCATTTTTATGAAATACTCATGCATCCTGCAATGCTTTGTAGTTGCAGATATTGCATGAAGGAATAACTGGATTGAGTGGTTTAGCGTGAAGAAGTTTGCAATTTGATGTTAAATTATAATTTATTTTAATAATATTATAATAAATTATATTTGGACCATTAGAAAATAATTACAAGGTATTATTTATTATTTAATTTAGATTTTTTATTTATAAATAGCTCATCAATTGAAAATTTATCATTTTATATGTCTTATTATGTTTGTGATAACGACAACGCAACAGTGCAATTTCCTTATGACGTATATTTAAAAGATATGTACTCCGATAAAAGCAATATTCGAGGCATGACTGGTAAGGCGTGTAATGAAACTTTCTTCGTCGTAGTGTTACAGCATCTGTTTTCTCCCACAGATGCCGCAGCAAGGATACTGGCAAAGGGCAGATGTGTTTGTTTGCTGAAAGATGGATAATCGTCAAGGTAAAAGAAGTGCCAAAACTTTGTAAAAAGTGAAATATGTTTAGATAATTTTAAATAAACGTACCCTATGTATGTTTTAGATCCGAAAAATTTTCATTCTAAGTTGTAAAAGGCACTTCTTTCACCTTGACGATTTTTCATCTTTCAGCAAACAAACGCATTAATTTCTTGTTCAATGCATTCAACTTCTTGTGCTCCTCTCCTTTTTGTCCAGCAATTTCTTCTATTTTCTTCGTCAAAGCTTCTAGTTTGATCACATTGTCTTTCAGCTCCTTCTATGCTAGATCTTGAAAGCTTCTCTCGGTTTGCTTCTGTCTCTTCCAGCTTGCTATTGGACTTCGCCAGAAGCGCCTCTCTCACAGACCAGAGTCGCAAGTTCGGGTTGTTCCCGACGCTGGCGACGCAGCCCGGACCGAGGTGTAGGCCTTGACCCTTGTGGATGTATAGTAGGCCTCTCGATTCTGGCCCAGTCCAGGAGCTGGGCCGATATACGTCCCTTCCCTAGAGTTTCAAGAGCAGTTAAATATTGGAGCCCACCAGTGAATTAACAAAAAAGTCATCATTTGGAATATTTTTATTTGGACTTTGGTTGGAGGACACTGAAACTGTAGATAAAGTGATTAACGATCTCTCCACAGCGTTGCGTGGGCAACCACAGATGACGGATCATAAGCCAATTGACTGCGTGCTGATGGCAACATCAAAGCATTGTGTCTACCATTTTGATTTTGTTTTTAACTTCCTGCTTTTTAATCTATTTTCTTGTCCAAAAATTAAGGTCAAGACGCAAGTATTTCTATAAAAACAAGACAAAAAATACCACAAGATGTGGAACCCTCCGGTTAACTACTGTGGCACTGGTCCCCGGGACCCGGGCACATGAACGTAAGCTATGGGAGAAGAATACTCCTAGTGCGTGAATAACCTTCAGCTCCCTCGTATGTATTTCAGAGGAATCACTCAAAGGCCAAAGCACCGTGTCTCATCTAGCTTAAGTTCTTATCCTTGACCTTTTTCTCTGCGAGGAGCCTATCTATGAAAGTGGCAAAGCTACATATACATCAGCATGACAGCATGCAGAAGATCGAATAAGACTTCCATATTTCTCCACATACGCAACAGCTTTTCATATGCGTTTTCAACTACTTTCCCTCGTGATTTTCACGGAAAGTTTTTTCTACGTGTAGTTTTGCTGACCACCTACCCCATGGACCTCAGTTTCCTCCTACCCGCTAACAGGAAGGTTCATTCATTGAGCTTGACTTTCTTGCTTATGCTTATGTTTTCACCTCCTCCAAAATTAAATCCTGACCTCTCCATATCGGTTGTATTGACTTTAACACACCCACCATAGACACTAATATACAGGGACCGGCACTGACACTCCACTTAAATTTGCTCCAAAATAATTACAGTACTAGTTCGTACGGATCAGCTTAAAAAGGACTTTGTTACCAAAACAAAATTTTTATAAATGACTTCGCCACTGTGTAATAAATTTATAATCGAAAACGAGAAAATTAAAGATTAATAAATAATGAAATTCTCTCCAAAATTAAGTCCACGTACGTAATCACCATTATCTTATTTTGTCCTCCTTGACCCTAGCCGGCCTAACCCCGAATAAGCACTCCCTTGCACTGATTCGGCGGTCTGGTTTTCTGTGTCCCGGCCTTGGCCGGGCAAATCGTCTGAACCGGTGGGACCATGCAGTTATACTGCAGGCAAAGTGAGCTCCTCAGAGGAATCTTGGCCGTCGGATCCATCTCGATCGCCGTCAGAAAATTGTGTTGCAAATATAGTATCTGAATCCGGGCCTCCAGGAGCCGGTCCACAAATTTTCTCGGAACTTGGCCCATGAACCGGTTATTATTCAAATAAAGGTTCTGGACCGTAGACAGCAGCGGCGAGATCCGGCCGTAGAGCAGATTGTAGCTGAGATCGACGGTTTGGATCTCGACCTGGGTCGATGGCTGGACCGGACCGGTGAACCGATTGCGGTTTAGATTGAGGTTGGACAGGGAGGGGAAGGAGAAGAGGTCGCCCGGGATGGGGCCCGTGAACCGGTTCATGCTGACGTCCAGGTAGTTCAGCTGGTCGAGGCGGGCGAGGAGGCGGTCCACCGGGCCGGCGAGGCGGTTGCTGGAGAGGGAGAGGAACTGGAGGGATGGCGGGAGGGAGTAGGGTGTAAGCTCGCCGGAGAGCTTGTTGTGTCGGAGGTCGAGACGGAGGAGGTTCGACTCGAAGAAAGGCGGGACGGAGCCGGAAAGGCGGTTGTAGGCGAGGATGACGTTAGTGAGGGCGGGAATCTCACTGAGCGACCAGGGGATGGACCCGGAGAGTTGGTTGTGGCTGAGGTCGAGAGTCTGCAAGGATCGGAGGTTGGAAATGGAGGGAGGGATCTCGCCGCGGAGAAAGTTACCGGAGATGGCGAGGACAGTGAGGTTGCCGCATAGAGAGAGGGAGTCAGGGAGGACGCCGATGACCCGTCCGGGGATGATGGAGAGCTCGGTGAGGGCGGAGAGGTTGCCAATAGCAGGGTCGAGGCGGCCGGTGAGGCCAGGGGAGCCCGCTCGGGGGTCACCGAGGTTGAGGGCGACAACCTTGTCGGACTCGCAGAAGACCCCGGGGAAGGTGCATGGATCGGAAGTAAAGTCCCATGCAGAGAAGAAGGAAGAACCGGGCATGTCTTGGAGGGACTTGCTGAGTGACTGCAGCACCAGGAAGTCGAGGGGGTCCAGAAACGCAAGAACAAGACAAGTTCTGCAGCTAAGCACGAGTAGCAGAATCATGAGGGCGGACTCCTTGGCTCTTCTTGCCATGGCTTCTGGTGATTGCTAATTCTGATGATGCGTTTGATATAAAAGAAGAAGGTATACGTACGTAATAGGATGAGGAGGAGGGTTGGGGGGTGGTAGCTTTGGTGGCTTTTCCGTGAGGTGAAGTGGAAAGGGATGCTGACTTTCTCGTGCGGGGTGTGAGGATTTTTAATGGCGGAAAAAAGGATTAGAGAGATTGGAGATGGAAAATGAGAGGAATTATCTTCATTCTTTTCATGAGGATGGTTTGGAGGAGATGCAGTACGGGAGGAAAGGGGGTTAGTTGCTATGCCATGTGCAATCATGCATTTGCATGGTAAGCTGCGCAGTACGACCTGGTTTAGTTATGGAATTATGTGCTCTAAATGGGGATGTTGGAACATGAGGTGAGATAAATTCTCTCTGATTTTCATGCACAATTTACGATAACCTGCTTCATATGCCAATAGCATCCACTAATTCTCATATAGGAGGATCTGATTAATGCGCCGTTTCAGGTTTCAGAGGGGAAAGTGTGATGTTTGTGTTGCGATTCTTATGATGGTAAATCGCTGTTTAGAAGATATTTTTTATGCCAAAAAAAAAACCGCTGCTTAGAAACCTACCAAGGCAAAATCTCCGATTAGAATAAGATTTGGGAGATGGCACGTGAAAGGTTTTCTTATTTTTGGAGGAGCAAGTGCGGGCATGGAGAGACACGGCCGTTGGAGGTTGAATTTTGGGTGAGAGGCAGGTTGTCGATTAGGATGTGAACGAGAAGCTGAAAGAGCAGCTCATAAGTTGGGAGACAAGAAGATATATATGAGGGGTCCAGGTTACACATACCACGAGTGATGAGACATAATACAGTGTGTATATACAATGAGACAGAAAAGATTAATTTATTATCACCCTTTATGCAGCCAGGTTTTGTTTGGACGGAAGGAGTTATGGACCATTAAAATGCCCATTATAAGGCCACTTTATTTTGGGATCCAAATTAAAGCCACTGTGATGGGCTTTTTTCACACCATTTCAAGTTGTGGGCTTTGACAAAAAAAAATTGTGGGCTTATTTCATACCAAGGGGGGAGGGCAGGAGGGGTGTTTCTACTTTCTACGGATAGTAATGTTTTTTTGTAAGTAAAATTCTACTGATAGTGAAGTTCACTTTCTTTTTTTTGAACGGGGTAGTGAACTTCACACTTCAGAACTTTGAATAGACATGCATGAAAATTACCAAAAAATGGAAAGAAAAAAATAACATAGATTAGACATGCTTAAGTAAAAAAGAAGGAAAAATAAACAAATTAGTCTAGACAAAACAAAAGAGAGGCAGAATGCTATTGATGGTCACCGCTCATGTGCATGAGCTATGCTATACGGTGGTCACCTTTTCAGGCGGCTTTCTAGGCATTGGTGGGAGGGCCCATGGATTTTAATCGCAGGGCTCACAGATCAGAACGAATGAAAACCGTGGGATCCAAAGTCTGAAAAGCTGCCTGAAAAGGCGACTGGGTCAAACATTTTTTTATAAGTGCACTGATCAATTACAGAACTCTTTTTACAGGATTACGGGTAATAAGGGGAAAGAACAGATGCATTGGGAGTGATTCGCACAAATTGAAAATTTGCATTAGAGCTAGTTTAGAGAGTACGTACCATAAGTCAACGAGCCACATTTCAGATTGCAATTCTCAAGTGTCAATATACATCTTACGTTAACCTTGGAGCATTTGTTACCTAAATTCTCTCCCATGGGAACTTGAGACTTTATATCTTAAGTTGAAATGCGAGACCATTATCGATTATAACGCAAAAGGAGCTTCTCTTTCCACATGTCCAACTACCGGGCTGCAGCCTATCAAATTAGGACTTGACTTAAAATTCCATATTCTAGTCTTACCTATTTTTAGCAGTAAGCAAGGATGATTAACTGAATACAAACATGAATTCCCCCTGCCTCATGTGAAATACTACTGTCCACGTCTTCACAGCCGCATGTTTTTTTTTTTTTTTTTTGGGGGGGGGTGGGGGGTGTGCATGTTTTTTACTTGCACAATATTGCTGCTTGATTGAATTTGCTTGTTCCTGGGTGCCCTGAGACTGTCTGGTAGACCATTTGAAGTTCGTTCGCATGACATGCGAAAGGTTTGCCCACACTGGATCTATTATCTTTGTGAGCTGTGTGGATTAGGTGGCCTCTCTCAATCAAACGATGGGAAGAAATGTTTGGCAACCCGCCAGTGTGTGGTGGTTTTGCCTACTGCTATTCCTGTTTCTTTCAAATTCACCCCTTATACCATAAACTATGGTGCACCCTTTGCATCTGCCTCTTTGATTAGCATAAAACCATATACTCTTCTAATTGTATCCGTACTGTGGTTGACTTGGGAAGTGAGGAACTTAGGATATCACTTACCTGATTTCGTGGTTCGCCGCCTCAAAGGAGTAAAAGAAGAGGCCTTCATCTGATTTGCATTTGTAAAATGGGCCTTCTGAGAACCATACATAAACATACCCATAATTCTCTCTACTCCATTTTAAAGATATTGCGTCACACATTTAGGCCCAATTTATCCTGAAGTCAAGTGTTCACCCCCCCCCCCCTCCCCCCAAAACCAAAAAAATAATAATAATAAAATTGCAAAGAGATGTGTTTATAAGTCGATTATATATTGTCTGATTTCTTCTTTCCAATATCTATCTTTAACGAATTCCGGTCTTCTTTTTTAATTAGTCAAGCTTAAGTTTATGTACCCTCTCTTGCATTCAGATTCAACATTGTAGCCAAAGCATAGTTCACCAACATATATTCTACTCCCTCCTTTCCACATTTATAATCCTCTTTGGTTTTTCAGAATAAACAGTTCAATTTGATACTTTATGTCGAAAAACTAAAAAAGACTACTAATATGAAATGGAGGAATTGTTCAAATCAGAAGCGAGTGAATCTGCATCATATTCTGAAGCTGAACACAGTTTTATCCTTCAACAGCCGTCCAATCCCTCACAAAGTCTCTTCTCTTCTCTAGATTGATAAAGGGAAAAGTCAACAGACTGGTGCCATGCTTTCTTGAATAACTTGTTATCCTTTGCTAGCTTTAGCAACGGAAAGCATTTTGTGAATGGGAAACAGCCGCAACTTCCAATCGCCCTTAACGAAACAAATAATTTGAATCACTTATGACATAATTTAAAATATCATAGTAGGTTATTGGTCTGTCTGTCTTTTTTTTTTCGGGTATAACATCACTGTCTTTCGGTAATCTAAAATATCACGTAATCCACATTATAAGCATGGGATTTGATATTCTTTGCCATTCCTGATGTGGTACTTCATTCTTTCATTTCAATCAATGACAAAACTCTTGAAGTCTTTTCTTTGTTGATGTTGAGATATGCTGATGTTGCAGCAGAGTTGTGCTTGTGGTCTTACTCCATCCGCCCCATATTAGTCATCTGAATTAAAAAAACCAAAATGAACTAAAATGATCTCATTTTAGTTTTCTAATCCAGACAACTAATGTGGGACATAGTGAGTATTTAACTTCTAAAAGTCTTGAATGCCAATATGGATGCTGTATAATCAGTCCCACAACTCCGAGTTTTACATTAAAATTATGCTGATCAGGACTCATCCTAACGCCAACTAGTAATTCCAATCCAGAGTTCAGACTCTAAACATCAATGTTGAAACTGATAAATAAAGTTTCTCCTTCCAAACAGGCTGTAAGAAAAAGAAAAGAAGAAACAGATATCTTTAGTGCATAGCTGGTTCTACCCATGACACAGAATCTCTCCCATGACGATCGGACAAAACATGATCCATACCATGTATTTGTTGACGCCATGAAGGTGCCACATAAATAGGATCCTATGTGAGTAACCAACTCCATGATCCTAAGGAACCAGCCTGGCTCAACAGTTACAGTATAGGTTACAACACCCATTCTATCCTAAAACTATGAACAACGAAAAGACAGCCATCGTCCTTTCAGCACTAGCCTTCATTGCATTTAGTTGCTGCTTGTATTGATGTGCCACCTAATGTAACAATAAACATTGAAAAAAGGCTACTACTCCATCATAGAAAGTGTACCGCCACCTGAGATTATTTGCTGCTCCAACTGCACAAAATAAAAAATAAAAATTGCTATTAAGAAAATCGAATCCGAGATAGTTAAACAAGTTCCATTGAAGCATTGATGTCATTAGATCAGCTCTGAACTCATTTTAGGTCAGCCTTTTTAGTAAGGATGTGTAGTTCGCCACTCCCTCTTGATGGCTAAAAGAGGGGGTGGTCAGTGGTGAACTACTCATCCTTTTGTAAAGCAAATCAACTGTATTGGTATGCTTGCTTAGACGGATGCCCAATAAAGCAATTTAAGTCTAGGTACCTCGCTATCACGAGGATCGTCTAATTTCTCAAGCGGCAAGTTCTATTTCTAAATCTCTCTTCGTAACAGTCCTTGACAATTAAGGATTTCCGCATCTCAACATAACAAACATGACACAGAATAGAAAAAGTATCCAACTCACCCTAAAGAGAGATTCAAGCTTGCCCTTAATCAGGGCATATTCATGCTTAACTTGTTGCAGACATATCACACATCTACAAGAGAACACAATCAATACCAAGCAAAACAAAACGCAGAAACTGTGCATGTTTTGATACTTGATATGAACGATGGAATGAGATTATATGATCATCACTCACCCTTCTCTGTTGTTCTGTTCACAGAGGTTGCGAAATGTGATGCACACGTTCTTTACTCTCTGTGCGCCTATGCTGCGAGTACAAGCCGATTACATTCTCAGTCTTCTCCATATTCTAGAGTTATCATATAAAAGAAGAAAAGGAACACAATGATTTGGACCGGATTAGCCATATTTTCTTGTTCAAGTGATTCTATAATATATGTTGTTGAAGCAGCATGGAGTCCTATACATCAAGTAATTATCAAGAATTTCATAAAGAAACTTTCTCCAATAAAAATTGAGACAAAAAACAGGAAAGAAATGAAAATTTGTGGGTTCAGACTAAAAAGTACCTGGAGCTGCTTCCTTTTAGCTGATGAACATGGGCATCAACTTTTTTGAAATCTACAACAGGCTGATCTCTACATAACATGTTCATATACAGTCATAATAAATATATATAAGCCGCCAGTTTTTTTTTTTTGAAAAAAGATTAGCTTTTTGTTCTAAACAATAAAAGGATGATAGCAAATGAGGAAGAGCTCCTACAGGGATTTTCCCAACTCATCAAGGAGCTTCTCAGAATCATCGAAGAAAAGAGTCACAACTTCATACACGAAATCTGGGTTGCTCTCGTCTTGCAGTTGCTGCAACTGAGCAAACTGGTCATCCAGGAAGCCCTTTAAGATACCAAAACACCCAGAAATAAAATCATTGAAAAGAACTCCCTTTGCTGCAAAGAGAAAAAAGAAGCAACAAACAAAATACAAATAGATCCTAAGATAAGTTACCTCATGATATAAAGAAGCCGTGAGATCAGCCAAATTCCTCTGCAACTGACCAACTTCCATCACCTCCATCCCCATCTGATGTTCCTTGTTCAGCTTCAAGGACAGCCCAGGGAAGACGTAAATGTGTACTAGCAACAGAAACAGCTCAAATAGGTGGGGCGAGTGGATTCCAAATAAAAAACAGAGCAGATTTGGTGAGTATTTATTCTATTGGGGAGTCAGCGATCGGTATCTGTTCATTTTTCGCTTTCCTTTTTATTTTTGTTTACACCTCCGGATCTGTGCTGCCTTGTTTCCTTAGTCACGTCTCTCCTTGCTTACAGCTCTGCCACCCTATCCTTAGCATCTTTGAAGGCACCCAACTATATCCCATAAAACATTGCATTGATTTCGAGATGCCCCATCTTTCTGTTTCTTATACTACCACTATTGCTCTTTCTCCTTCTATTCACTTCTCTTCGGACTAATCAAGGCCAGAAGCTCTTTCCACCCTTTTTTTATGGCGTCTCTGCATTACAGAAGGGTGACGTGCTAGTTTTTCTTTTCTTTTGTCTTTTTTGTATAAACATGCTAGCTAGTTGCTTTTATTTTTTTGGTATAATAGCTAGTTACTCAAACATAGTAAATCTCTCGAGACTGTTCAAAAAGATGAATAACACGCGTGTTTTTTCTCTTGTTTTTACTTTCTTTTTGGCCCTACATCGACTATCAGGACATGCATGATTGTCATTTGGAAAACCAAGGAGGAAGATAAGGTAACCTTTGTTAGCCTTCCTCTTTCCATAAATTGGTGGTCCTCTTTTTTTCTCGCTAACCATCATGTCTTGTGAACAATTGATAAGATAAGTGAACTGAAAGTCTGAAACCAAAGGACAAGGTGTTTTCTGGATGATGACCTTTAACATTCATGTGAAAGATATGACAGAATTAATAGGATGGAGATGTGAGGCCTGGAGTAACACACGTTGTTGTAACTTGTAAGTAGATTATGCAGACTTAAATCAGCTCATCATTGCAGACGGTCCGCTTGCCTTCTTGCCATTGGTTTGTGAGGAATGAGAAACATGAATCATGATCCTATGATTGATTGGACTGATTATTAGGTGCCAACATTATTGCAACATAGACACAAGTCTTATGCTTGCATCACAGTTCTATCCTACAAATGCCCCTCACAATATGTGGCACTGTGCAGTATATGACAACCTATCTCTTACCTTTGTAGATAGTAAAAAAAACTCTCAAGTTAATTCTTTCTTTCTTTTTTTGATAAACAAGTTAATTCTTTCTTTTTTCGTTCAGCAAAAGGACAAAGTATTTTCTCGATTATGTACAGTAGAACTCAGTGTGCTATACGAGTACAAAAACTTTGATCTTATTGAGTTGACCTGAGCTCAGCCCAGCTTGGACTAGCTCGGCTTAAAATAATAAATGTTTGATTTTAAAATATTTCTTTGAAATGCCATCTTAAAATGATATTTTGTATATTTGTAAATTACATAACAAAAAGCTAAAGAATATTGCAACATGATCGAGCCAAACCAAAAGTAATTGGAAAACAAAAAGAGTAAGTCGAGTTGGCTTTAGCCTGAAAATGAGATAGCTGGACATTAGCAAAAGTTCACACAACTCTGATTGTTAGTAGTGCATCTTGTCGTCCAAAGCCAGGACCATCATGTGGCCATCGGCAGACCCTATAAGCACCAGCACTTACATCTGTCTAGTGTTTTTATCACACACTTACATGCATCTAGCTACAACATAAGCAGAATACTGAATGAGGGACATATACTTGTCCGACCGCACACCACACATCTCCATTCCAAATGATTCCAATTCGAATTGTCCCTTTGTAGTTTGTTCTCCGAGAGAGAGAGAGAGAGAGAGAGAGAGAGAGAGGGGAGGGGAGGTATAATATGGTGCCACCACGTGCTTAACAGCTCCATTCACGTGAAGGATCTAGCTGTGGAAGGCAACAGGAAGGAGCACAGACACCCCACATGCCACATATCTTCATCACATGATCTTATGCCGACATTTTTTTTTGCAACAATTTTTTTTATATATAAAATTTTGGCAACAAAGAAACTTTGTTCAATTAAAAAAAAAAAATTACAACCAATGAATCCTTCTCAAATACAACAATATCAAGGGAGGAATGAACTTTATATACACAATCCACAATGATCAAACACTTCCTATAATAATTTATAAAAAAATAGTAAATACTCCATAACTAACGGCACAAGGTCAAGCCCAAATCCGTTATGAAAGACCTCGAACCCAATCTCCCTGGGTTGTCTCCAAATGGTCAAAAGTGTAATATCGATTATTCAATAAAATACATCTCCATAGCAAAATTAAAGAAACATAACAGTGGAGCTATCAGATTGTGAGCTCCATACAACAACAACACAAATGGTAACCTCGGAGGCAAACGCCTAACTGTTAGGCGGCTATTGTAAATCTGAAAGATTGAACACACACCCGTACCAACGGAGGTGGGTATCTCACCTCATGGACCTCGACCCAGTTGATCACCACTCAATTGGTGCTCGCCCAGAGAATAAACCAACCTGTTATACCTAAGGGGAGTGAGATCCGTTGGTAAAGGAGCCGAACATAGCAAAGACTCCAAGAGGACAACCATAAAAGAAATTGCATTTAATCAAAAAGTAATCCACTGAACCCACCAGTACTTCCATATGAAGGGTAGAGAAAGAGGATTAAGGGATCAGGAGGAAATGGGGAGGATGAAAAATAAGGCTTCCCTCTCACTACCCTCCCGACCACTAAAAGACCCACAAAAGAAAACAAAAAAGGTGTAGTAGCTAGTCTTCCACCAACGCGATGGTTGGACCTCTGGACAGATGTCGTTTACGCTGAACCACGCCCAGTCGCCGGCGGGGAGGGGGGAGGTTGGGGCAAGAGAAGATAGAGAGGTGAGAGTATTAAAAGAGCAAAGCCCCTATTATTTCCTTAGATTTGTGAGCAATTCAATTCTGAACAGATTCAATGGCCCTTAGTGCTTAGTCCAATGGATTTAAAGCTTACATCAACCTATTTGGCTGTGCTTTTAACTGCATCCGAATTGAAATATGCTAATGGCTCGTTACCAAAAATCCCAACTCGTTCGTCAGACATGGACAAATTAAGATGAGAAACCTCTTGAGTCTCCGTTTCCAGCTCACAAAAGACAAAAATCGGTGGTTGGGAGCAGAGAAGCATATATCCTCTCGATGCAGATATGGATTGACGTCGCTTTGCAAAGAACAAGATCAAGGAAAACCGGACAAGGAGCAAATTCCTCCCACAAAAATTGCAATTTAAGGGCAATGGAGATTGGATGCCCACTAGCATCGCCGAGTCACAAGATCGTGGGTTTTGCTTTTGATGCAGTACAGAGAAGGTTCAACATAGAAAAGGCTTTAGGCATACGTAGCGTTAGGTTTAGTGTTGGAGACAAACTCTCCAACCAACCAGTACTTACGCAAGCAATTCGAATCATATCATTAAATACAACGAAACTTGATCAGTGAAATCTGTTGATGCATTGATTGGCCAGGAAGACCATTCTTTAAGCAAAATCCAAATCAACAACCAACACAGCCGGCCTGTTTTTAAAATCATATTACGAACTAACATCTTAGCTTATAATTGGTTCTCCTCTGATAAATAGTTATACGAAACATCAATCACGAACAGCAAGAGTGAAAAGAAGAACCATTGGTACAAACATACGTCAATAATGTAACAAGGAGTATGCATGTCGATGTAGGTCTTTACATATGACCTGGCGCCAACTTTCAGTTTCTCATATCACCCGGAATCTTTTTCTTTCTTCCATATGACTCGAAAAGTACCCAAAATACCCTTAGGTTTAGGTATAAGCACCCACACTCTTTGTTTTTCCATATTACCTAGAATCTGAAGAGGTACCCAGAGAAACTCGTGTTCAGTCGGAGAAGAAGGTGTTCCGTCCGGCATCTCCGCCCATATCATCGCCAGCGCCGGCGCCGTCCAAATCGGAAAAGGTAATCTTCGCGAGAAAACGAGCGGGATGAAGGGATTTTGATGTAAGAGCAGCGGGGAAGCCCTCCCAACTACAAAAATTAAGATCTACATGTAAAGAAACACATTAAAGATCACCCATTGGTGTTGGACCGCTCCTGGACATGAAATAAGAGGATAAAAATGGGCAAAAACGTGAAATACTCTTCGGCGAGTAACAAGTTCAATTTATATATCTTTCTGTGATCCTAATGAAGGGGAAGAGGAGGAAAATAAGGAAGAACACAAAAAAATGGGCAAAAACGGATGAAAAATAAGCGAGTTATCACATTTTGAAAATTCCTATTTTATCGTGTCGTCGAAAACACGAAAAATATCCAAGTCGTGTCGACTTGAATTGAGTCGTGTCTTGTACGACATGATAAAATGGGAATGTTTAAAATATCATAACTCGCTCATTTTTATCCGTTTTTGCCCATTTTTTTTGCGTTCTTCCTTATTTTTCCTCCTCTTCCACCTCATGAAGATATATTAGGATGAAAGAAGAAGAAAAAATAAGAAGAAAGAAAAAATAGAAGCTTTTCAACGAAGAGCTTCCACTTTTTTCTTTTTTCTTATTTGTTCTTATTCTTTTATCCTAATATATCTTCATGAGGTGGAAGAGGAGGAAAAATAACGAAGAACGCAAAAAAATGGACAAAAACGGTTAAAAAATGAGCGAGTTATGACATTTTGAACATTCCCATTTTATCATGTCGTACAAGACACGACTCAATTCAAGTCGTGTCTTTGGATATTTTTCGTGTTTTCGATGACACGATAAAATAGGAATTTTCAAAATGTGATAATTTGCTCATTTTTCATCCGTTTTTGCCCATTTTTTTGTGTTCTTCCTTATTTTTCCTCCTCTTCCCTTTCATTAGGATCACAGAAAGATATATAAATTGAACTTGTTACTCGCCGAAGAGTATTTCACGTTTTTGCCTATTTTTATCCTCTTATTTCATGTCTAGGAGCGGTCCAACACCAATGGGTGATCTTTATATGTGTTTATTTACATGTAGATCTTAATTTTTGTAGTTGGGAGGGCTTCCCCGCTACTCTTACATTAAAATCCCTTCATCCCGCTCGTTTTCTCACTTTTTGGCGCGAAGATTACCTTTCCCGATTTGGACGGCGTCGGCGCCGGCGATGATATGGGTAGAGATGCCGGACGGAATGCCTTCTTCTCCGACTGAACACGAGTTTCTCCGAGTACCTCCTCAGATTCTGGGTAATATGAAAAAACAAAGAGTGTGGGTGCTTATACCTAAACTTAAGGGTATTTTGGGTACTTTTCGTGTCGATTTCGGGTCATATGGGATTTCACTAGAAAAACCAGGTAATATGGGAAAACAAAAGTTGGCGCCAAGTAATATGGAAAAAACTCATGTCGAAGAGTGGCGAACTGCCACATGAGCATTTTTCACTATTTATGACATCCTTATGAAAAAATAATCCGTATAAGCAGAACAAAACTAGGCGGGGCCATGGAATTCCATATCGGCGATATATCGCCGATATATCGATATCGGGCCCCACCTGATAAAACAAGATAGATAAATATCGATTTTTATTTTTTTTTCAAATATCGCCGATATATCGGTTTCGGGCCGATATATCGCTATTTTATAATAAAATAATATTTTCGGAAAAAAAAATTCGAAATTTTTTTTTTTTTTTAAAAAAAGGGAAAAAAGTAACTTTCCCACTTGTTTCCCATCCTAATATGCATATTTTAAAATCTATGCTTTGTCTAAATTAGTATAACTCATTTTAGAAGCTAGATTATGAAATTATATGGTAAAAACTAGTTTTTAACTACCGATATTTTTTTACAAATATCTCCGATATATCTCCGATATTTTGTCTCTTAAGCCGACCGATACGATACCGATATCCGATACGGAATTCCATGGGCGGGGCTAGCAAAACTTGCAACTCCTATAGGTACTCACCACATATTTTGGATTTTTGGTACATTGACCCAGGGCGGCCCACCTTTTACAATTTGGATTCTCGTCATTACAGGTACCCGTACCACCAACGCCTCAGCGTTTTTGTCAATCAAGTCTACATGCATCCATTTTGTTGCTAACCACTTCTCACCTTTCAACACTGGACACCCTGCATGGAGACTGCTCTGATCGGGAGTTGCATTGGGGTAGAGGCTGAAGAAAAGAAGGGCATCTCCTCTTCGCGGTTTGACTGAGGTGAAACACTACAGATAGAAAGGAAACAATTAATTACCAAAAAAAAGGAAACAAAAATTAAGACTTCACCACACGCACCCTGCAGTATTAATCATAATTATAATCAAGTAGCACATAACCCTGCAGCATTAAGAGTTAAAATACAAAGTTTAATACTATGACACTGATATGTGGCCAATATCACAAGAATGAGCGTGGAAGTAACTTCAGTTTCCATTGTTGATCTCATGCTGTAACCAATCAGCCAACTCAGTTGACCATTACAAAATATTGATCACCCTCAAAGAAAGACCATGGATGGCAACTTGAGCATCCTAGTTTTAAGTGAATTATGTTGAACCCAGCCTGTAAGATTAAAAATTGAGTAATGTTACTATTTGCCATGTAATAACAATGAAGGCTCACCAGCTATTCCCTTCTTTGCACAATCTGATAGGTCATTGTCCTCGAGATGGCCCTTACGACATGCCGATTCCGATTATAAGATATATGTAAGACAGTTAGCTACCCCAGAATTTGCACTACAAAAATGGGAATGAAAACTCTCAAATTTAAAACAGATCGAACCTCCAGGTGAATAAGCAGATCAGCTAACACTTAAGAAAAAGAGAACAATTATCATAAGCTGGTCAAACTAACCTCGGCGACAGGGAATACCGTCTCCCCACCTTGCTCCACATCTGTAAGACACATCAGCACGGTTGCAATACGATGCCCTCCCTGAACAATATTAACTATATCAGAAAAGTAATCATAGTGGGGATCAAATTTTTACCCATGTTATCTTAGTACCTGAATATCTTCACCATTCTCTGGGAACACAAAATTAAAAGAAATCAATCTTTAGACAATCAACTAGAAACCATAGTGTAGCTTCAATCAACCATAACCAATCACAATTTCATCCACAAAAAACTTATAGTAATTCATATTTAAACCAGATCAGTAGAAAAGAATCAGCTTGTCAACAAGTAGACAGTACCACACCTTTTGGAAGAAAAGTCCACACAGCAATCTTGCCTTCTATTCTGGAAGCAATGGGATCCTATACAAGAAATGTTCATCACACCTTTGTCTTGAAGGTGAATACACACTTTGCATCATCACGTAGTTCTATTTCCAAAACTCTATATAATTATAAACAAGTAATAAAGATTGGCAGACAAACAAGTAAATTCCTTAAGTAGGCAAACATAATTATTTTACTATCCCTTACAAAAGAAATAGCCCAAAAGAGGCATGAATGGAAGAGTAAGATCCATGTCGCCAACCCTAAATAATTGAGAAAAAGCACTACTTAATGCAATCGTAATCAGCTTCGATACTTACCACATAGAAAATATGCTTTTAATGGCATACCATATTAGAATAACAGATGTACATAATGGACTATGCAAACCTGATCCTAGACAAAGATGCAACATTGGAAAATCTCACCCTATATTTTAAAAAACATAAGTAAAATAGGAACAAGTAACGAAGATAAGGATGAGTCTCAAACACGGAAAAGGCTTAATAAGTTTACTTATTTATTTCTTTGAGGGCCGGTAGCCTCAGAGCGCCCAGAGAGCCGGGCGCTCTTATTTTCAACCATTGGATCTCATCCGATGGTTGCGAGGCCACTCCGTAGTTCCTCCCTCCCTTGCTCGGCGCCATCGGCTTGGTGCCGCGGCAGGGGCCCGCCTCCATCGCCCTCGTCCAAACGGCGCCAGCCCCTCCCTTTTTCCACCCCGACGATCCCCCGCCGCCCCATCCCGCCCGCCCCGGCGACCCCCATCGAGTCAGAGGAGACGGCGGGAGGGGGGTCATTGTGGTGGCGGGGCGAGAGGATGGGGGTCACCGGGGCGGCGGGCGCCCCGTAGAGTCAGAGGGAGAGGGAGGGAGACCCCTCAACCGTCAGATGAGATCCGACGGTTGAGATCAAAGCGTCCAAATAGAAGCTCTCTCGCGCCGCCTGAAGCTACCTTTTTCCTTCACTTAGAGGCTGTTTGGATAGTGAAAGAGGGCTGAATTCACTGTCAATTTAGCCCTCTTTCACGTGAATTTGGTTTGTTTTGTGAAATAGTAATGAATTTCCAATTCACCTAAAAGAGCTCTTTCAGGATGAAAGAGCCCTTTCAGGAGGACTTTCACCAAAATTCGTAATGTCTGCCATTACAGATGAAATAAATTTATCTCTAAAAAATACAATTTTGCCCACTACCTGGGCTTGGTTCTTCCCAGCTCAAGCTTTTGGTTCTGAATATGGAGAAAGCTTGGAGCTTTTTTGGAAGAATTTGACCGGTGGCGGCTGGGGCAAATGCGCAGGGTGGTCTAGCTCGATAAGCCAGTGAAGGCCGGGAAGACGGAGCGATCCTTGCCAGCTGAGCAACTTCACGGTGTGGCGGCTCTTTCGCAAGAACCTTGCCACGGAGCTCCTCAGCCAGCAAGGCTTAGTAGTTTCGCCGGAGCTCGGAAGAAGCCCTCGTGAAGCTGCTCAAGAGGCTTAAGAGTGAAGCTGCTGATAACGGGGGCATTGTACGGCCGTTGGAAAGCTTCAGGTTCGCCCTGCTCTAGGTGGCCATGGCCATGGTCTTCGGGGAAGAGCTCAGCGATGTGGCAGTGGCAGAGGCCATGGCGGAAGTGCGGGCCAGCCACGAGAGTCTCAGTCAGTTCTTTGTCTTCCACATATTCCAAGATTTGGGAAGTACCTCTTCCCTGGGATGTGGAAGGAGATGATGACCACCAAATGCCATGGACCCTAACTTTTGAACCGGTTTATTTTAATATTAGTCATTGGTTAATTATGCGGTTTAAGTGATTTCTGATATAACTCGGTTGTTTTCGAAAATAAATGAGTTTATAAAGGTTTTAATCAAAATTGATTTCACAATCATGAATTTCAAGTGATTTTAGATCAAACCTGCATTTTTGGAATTTTTCAGATTTTTTTACTAATTTTTTGAAAATTAGGGTTTGACGAGACCCCGGCAGGCCCAACCGCCGAAATTAGATTTTTTGTGACCAAAATGCCCCAGACATTACATAAAGTCATTACAAAAATTTTCAGAATTTTCTGGACTAAAGTTCGGATTAAAATCTCTAAATTTCCTAATTTTGGCCTAAAACCTTATTTTTACCCCAAAATTTAATTAGGGCTACCCCAAATTTTTCTATAAAAGGAAAGTGTTGTGCCCTTTCCCAATTTGGGAATAGGCTTAGATATGAGATTAGGAGCCTCTTTCCCCATTGCTTGAAAAGGAAAGGATTAAAAGTATTTAGCCTAATCTCTCCTTATTTCTTTAAAGTTTTACTTAAGCATTCCTTAATCTTGATTTCTTCATTGTTTCAATCTATTTTGAAAGCATAAAAACTACTGTTTTATATTTCTTTATTAAGCCCTAATCTTCAAAATCATGTGTTTATATTTTAAAAGGCATGGATCTAAGGTTTAGCATTGGTTTTCAAATCATTTTATTTGAAAGTTGTTCAAGAAGGTTCGAGGTTTTTCTCATGAAATCAAGGTAATGGGTTGTTCAATCTCAGCTTTGAGTAGTGAATGGTTTGTTTTAATAATTTTTACTTAAATGAGTGTTCTTGTTTAGAGCTCTAATGGTGGGTTTAATAAATGTTAATCTTTTGCTATGATTTCTTGAGGTTTCATCTTAGAATGATATGTGGATATGTTTTGGAATGTTTGATGGGCTTTTGTTAATGTTTGAGGCATGTATTAAGCTTTCAAGATGTGTTAATGGAGTCTCAGTTTTTGAAATTTTGAAAATGGGAGAGATGACCCGCAATCAACTTCTCGGTTTTGATTTGTAGCCCAATTTTCAAATGGTTATAACTTTTACTCCAAATTCCGAATTAAGAGTGGTTTGTGGCGTTGAAAAGCTGACCTCTTGAACTTTAAGATGAACTTTGAATCAATCTAATCTGAGATCTGTGTACGAAGTTATGAAGATTTAAATATTAGAGTTACTTTTTACCTTTTTATTGCATCTTACTTTTGTTTTTCTACAAAAACCAAAAACTACATTAAAGTACCACTAATTCTAATCAAACACCAACATAAACATAGGTTAAATGACATATGGAATATATAATTCATGTGTAGGTCATATGGCTTATGAGTAATTGAGGTGATCATGTTATGTTTTATTATATGATAAAAGAACATGCTTGTAGGAGTAAGCCTTCAACTCTATATTGATGGATTTAAACTTGATGATAGAAATTGTTTTAATTTCAGTTAGAATCGTTATTTTGGAATGTATTTTAAGCATGTAAATATTGCTCAATGAGTTTATGTCGAAGCATGAATCATGTGATTAGAATATGCATGAATATATACACACATGAGAATCTATTATGAGATTTTAGTTGATTATGCTTTGATTATGATACATGAGGGGATGGATTGGGAGCACGTTCCATGTGTTGGAACATACATAGGATTGCTCATGGATGTATCATGATAGCATGCATCATGTATCGGACTTCATGGATGAAGTTTTATCGTTGTTTAAATGGAATTGATCGATTGTATGCAATGTGTGAGATTGTATGCCGGATTAATCGATCGATGGATTAATCGAAACTTGGTTGGTCCGAAAGGACATGTTTTCGATTTTGTTCCCTCCTGGAACAGGTTCACTCCCCGGGTTGAGTTTGATTGAGATACGTGAGGGCGAGGGATGGACTCGCTTTGGGGAGTTGAGAGGTCAAAAACCGGACACTGAGCACCCATGTGGTAGGCTCTTGTGCACCAGCTACCACGTATTCTAGTTTTTCAGGATGAGATTCGGGCTCTCCTCTACCGTAGGAGACTACCCAGGGCGAACACACCTGCTCTAGTTTCTCTATTTGAGATTCGGGCATCCTTGGCTAGGATTGCCCAGGGCGAGCAGCACGTTGGGATTGACCACCCCCTTTGTTCCAGTGGTAGGAACCGGACCATGATACGCCTTCGTGGCCTAAATTGTGTCCCTCCTTCGTAGCAGATTGTATTACTCTTTGATGGAGGCATTCATCATTGTGATGATATATGCTTGTTGCGATGTTATGCATGATTGTACCATGTTTTTTTTGTTACAGTGGACATGTAGGGTGAATTAATGAGATATGATTGCATGATTATACCATGTTTTGGTTACAGTAGATATGCAGGGTGAATTTAAGAGATATGATTGCATGATTGTACCATGTTTTAGTTACAGTAGTCATGCAGGGTAAATTTATGAGATATGATTACATGATTGTACCATGTTTTGGTTACAGTAGACATGCATGATAAACTTAAGAGATATGATTACATGATTGTATCATATTTTGGTTACAGTAGACATGCAGGGTGAATTTATGAGATATGAATGCATGATTGTACCATGTGTTGGCTACTTTGGACATGCAAGGTGAATTTATGAGATATGAATGCCTAATCAAGATGGAAGCATAAGAATGAGATATCTTTATGCAGAATTATGTGGTATGAATGCATGATGTGGAAGTATGTGAATGAGATATGGTTATGCAGGTTTATGTGTTATATATGCATGACTAGATAAAGAGATAATTATGTTGATTATGAATCTATTGCTATGTTATAATGCCATGTGATTTGTGGTTTTTGTCATTTATGTAAAACCATCACTGAGTTTTATACTCACCCCTCTTTCCTTGTTTTGTTTTGGGGCTGCATGGTCTGATACGCAGATGGACAGGATCATCTCTTTGAGGAACGTTCGTAGAGAGAGCGGGTTTAGGCGTGGATGCCTTGGACTTGATCCAGTTTATCCTCTGAGTTATTATGTTGATGTATGTTGTGACTTGTGAGTTAATACATTTTGGACCTTTGTTATTTAAGCCCGGTGTGTTGGCTTATGTTTATAGTTGTGAGTTTAATGACTTGTCGACTTATTTTGAGATTAAGCTCTACTTTTATTCCTCTTATTTACTCTTGCTCAAAATCATTTGCGTAACTCTGTTCGTGAGACCGCCCATATGAGGGGCATAAGTCTTCCGCTATATCTCCTTAACATCGCCCCCGTGTGCCGGTTCGACTCTTGGACCGTATTCGGTTCGGATCGGGCGGTGCCCGGGGCGTGACACGCCAGCTGGTCAAGAACCTCTTGCCTTTAGTGCAAGCCAGGGATCGCAGAAGGGTCGAAAAAGGGCACTGGGGAGACATCGTCTCTTACGCCGACTCGCTACTTGCCCTCGAGCTCCCTGACGATGGTTGGAAGGCTCAAAGTGTCAGAGGTCATCACACTATGCTATGAATTCCTCACTCCTGGAGTGTCTACTGTGGTCTCAACATTGCAGAACAGTTAGCGGAGTGGGCGACGGGGAGGGAAATGGGGTTCAGGCGGAGGTGGAGGATGTCGATGGGAAGAGAAAGGGGAAGGATTTTAGGTGAAGGGTAAACTGGTTTAGTCATAAATTTTTTTTTCACTGTGTAACATTTAGTATCCAAACATACTGCCCATTTCATTTATGTAAAAATTTTCAATGTCCAAACGTATGAAAGTCAAAGAATTTTTTTACCAAAATTTACTTTCACATTCAGTACTCTTTCACTATCGAAACAGCCCCTTAATATCTTACGTGGTTACAATTAAATCCCCAAATAGAAGAGACAGTTCTCAATGTCCGGAGTCTGGAGGCATGTGGAAGAATGTCATACCATAACTCTCACTTCCGTAGTCATAATCAAGACGACAACGGCGTTGGAAGAAGACGAGTAGGAGAGGATGTGGAAGACAGATTTGGAGACAGCGGCGACCAAGTGCGCGTCCGGTACTTAGATGCGACAGTAGGGATCATGCTAAGTTGCCACTTGGATTTTCAACATTTCTGATCCTTTTCTCGCCAAATAGATAGTTTGCCGCAGATCTATTAGATGCGCAAAGATAGATAAACCGACCAAATCGAGTCCACTTATCTCTTTTAAACGAGAAATTTTTACCATAAATTTTTACCATACACGCTAGCATCGTTGTTCCTTTTCTTTGGGGGGGGGGGGGGGGGGGGGGGGGTACACGTTTACCTCTTGGGTGTCATGGTGCACCACACGCTAGCGTCTTAAATCCCATTAAGTGGGAGAACAGGATGACTTCGACAACTTCTACATTTCCAAATATGTATGTATAGATGGTTTGGTCATTTGATTCTGTTGAGGTTCACGCAGACTCACGAAAATCAAAGCGAATGATGGAAACTGGAGGCGTCTGGCTTTCACTTGACACCCATTTTAAGAAATGGAAAAACCATAAGATACTCAATAATCGGTTGCATAGACATCAACAGCACCATTCAGAAATATATACTTTTTTTTTCTATAATGGATATTGTTACAGGATCCACAAATGAACAAAAGAAAGAAGCAATAGAACCAATTTTCACTTCATTCAGACGATGACAAAGGATGAGCTTTTTCCGAACTGCAACCCTTTCTGTACAATCCATTTGGACATGATCGGATGTTCCCACTCCTGCTGACTGGGGGCAACCACCATACCCAACTCTACACGTCACCCAAGAGCACAAACTTTTCCATGCCCAAATATTATAGAAAGCCCCCCACTGAATAGCGAAATTTTCAAATATCTGCAACCCTTTCTGTACAATCCATTTGGACATGATCGGATTTCCCCACTCCTGACTGGGGGCAGCCACCATACCCAACTCTACACATAACCCAAGAGCACAAACTTTTCCATGCCCAAATGTCATAGAAAGTCCTCCACTGAATCGCGAAATTTTCAAATATCAATCTACAGAATGTACATCAGAAAAAGAAGACTGGAAGGAAGACAGGCAGGGAGCGAGTTGTGGGGCTTTATGAGATGAATAGAGGATTCTTAAAACGACTTCTCCGTTACCCTAAAGCAGCGGCCCTTCCAGAACCGTCGAAGTATACAGCCAAAAAATTCCACGGAGAACTTCTGATGGGCACTAATTTCAATGGATTCATGCAAAGTCTAAGCCAATATAATGACCTTCCAACATCTCATTCACGCGACATAAGCAAGCATCAGCTAACCTGTTTCACACAGTTCATTTGGCGTATTAAATTACTGCTCATAGTCAAATGTCAAATGTATAAGCAAATAGTAAAGCTAAACTAGATAAGCAAGCTAATCAGATCACTTAAAAGCAGCTAGGTAGACCCATCATGTCCCCTCGCTTTAAGAAGGAAAATGATATTTATACATCAGTTTTCAAACAGCACTGACATACACAACCGTGTGTACGTCAGTGAGTGGAAAACTGATGTAGGGACATCAATGCAAATGATGATGTCCCTACATCAGTTTTCCACATAAAATATGGCATCTTGGAAATTACCTTCTTCACAGAATGCAAATATGCCCCCCAACATGTCATCTTGCTCCCCATCTCCCTCTGATTTTTCTCTCTCGCAGTGGCTGCTTGTGCTGTCTGCATCAGTAGCAATGTCTGGCAAGTCACGGCAGTCGTCGTGTTCTGCTACTTTACAATAGCCTTCGTGAAAATATTGGGAAAATTTCAGTGGTTCATTCTCCGCAAGGATACCAGATGCAGATCGGTTAGAAGTAGATACAACTGAGATGTCACTGTCCATCTCAGAAACCAAGGAGAGACTTGTTATTCCCAATGCCTTGGTGATACTCTGCTCTCCAATCAACATTGAGCCACTTTCCAAATAAGATAAAGTATTTACAGGACAACTATCTTTTCCAGAATTAAAGCTTTCTGAAAGAGATGTGGAGTCTTGTTTGGAACATTTTGGTGAAATCAAACAGTCTGCACCTTGCTTGACATCAGTCTGATTTGTACAATATCTGAGTAAACCTGACCTCTGTGTCAACAGAGTTCTCTGAAGAGAATTTGCTTGGTTCATATCAAGCAAGTCCCCATGTGGTCTGGAGGATCCTACTAAAAAAGGTTACATTAGAACGTTGAACTATTACATATACAGCAGCAGTCTACCACACAATAATTTTTAAAGCATTACCAGGCCACAAATATGCACATATCTAAGCTGCACTCTTACCATGAACTGAGTCTTCTCCTAGTATGCGAGGCTTAGCAAGCACACTGTAAGTCTCTTCCATGAATTTGTCTTTAGTCTGGTCTGCTTCTGAAGACAAAGCAATAGAGCATCTTCCATCTACTCTGGTTCTACATAAAGAAAAGGGTACCATTGGGCAGCATGCTAAAAAAATATCATTTCACATATGAGCCCTTACAACATCATATGATTCACTACCTACACACTTAATAAAATGAAAAAAAAATTCATACGAGATCACTATTCTAAAGCCTTTCATATTGGTATTTTCCTTTCAACATTCTATTAATATAAATGCTGGCGAACAATCATCAAGAAAGAGAGTAACAAACTTTTTTACCTGTCACTCCAATCAGATTGGCCACATTGGAAATGCTCAAAAACAGGTAGTAGATCTCTTCGTTTGATCTCAACCTCATGGACAGGGACCTTCTCAACCTCTATTTCCCCACCAGTATAATCATTAGAGAAAACTCTCTCATTGGTCTTTGACGAACCCAATGTATAAAAATAAATCTGAAATAACATTTAGCAAATAAAAATATTAAAGCAGAAAATTTTCAATTTCAACAAATTTGAACGGGGACAACATCAAACAGCTTATAAGAAGACGCATGCATACCTTAGATTTCTGCCATATTGGTATACTTCCTGAGTTTATTTGCACTTCAGCATTGGAAAGATACCAATGAGGTCTTTCATGGTATTTCACCAAATCTTTCCCTACTGTTCCGTTACTAAATGACTTTGTAGAACTGGCTGCATCATTATCTTCATAATCAGAACCATCCATAACTAGATCTTCAGATTCTGACTTATCAAAGTTAATGCCCAAAAGGCCTCCTTCTCTTTCCGGCCAATTGGACCTCCGGCAAACATCCCAACATTGGACTGGTTCGGCATTGACACGCAGCTCATCATCCTGAAAATGACTTGGACTAATTTTCAAACTGAAATCACTTGATTCAAGCCCAATGGAAGGCAAGAGCTGATGCTGGACCACATGACCTGATGGAGAATACACTAATATATGCTCCAGTGAATTTGCCTTTACATGCTGTTTCTGTATTAGTGAATTATGGAAAGTGGCAGCGAGAGCACCGGAAGGGACAGATACTTTCCCAGTGGCAGAAGCAGTGACATTTGTAACTGTATTAAGCCATCCTGTGCTACTATTCTTTATCCTGCTCACAACAGAAAGTGTAATTGGTGCAGGAGGTAGAGGAGACTGCCGGTTGATGTTGCATGATGAACTAGCCCACCATGGGAGTGACAAATTTGGTGAAAGTATTGGCCCCTCATTGTGAAAACTTTGTGTTTGAAAACCAACATCCCCACCAAATGGGGACAGTGCATAGATGTGGCAGGTACCTTTGGATGAAACAATGGCCACCCACTGACTATAATGACTAAAACAGATATCCTGAATGACCTGCAGCAAGCATGAGAAAAACCTGGGAATTAGTAATTAGCCATAAAAATGTGGAGTTCTCAAGATATTACTGTCTTCTGAATTCTCATGCTATAAATAAGCACAAATAATAAATAACAGTGTCAGAAAAAAAATGAAGTGATAAATAGAATTTCCAGAAATTTGTATTTAACTCTTTTGAATATCAGATAATTGTCTTCAACTCTGAAACCTTAAAAAAGCTAAAAATAAGCAATGAACTTAAAATACATACAGCTGTTGTTAATCCTCTATATAACTTGTAAAGATGGACATGAGATACACTCCAGTCAAAGCGTCCAGAGGATGATCCACTCTGAGTATGAGAAGGCATAATGCGAAAGACATTGATATTATTTCCATGAACTGAGGTGGTAACCAAGAGCGTTCCACTAGGATCAAAACAAAGTGCAGAAATAGGGCTGCTATGAGCTCTAAACTGTGAAATGATGGCTTTTGACACAAAGTCTTTCACAACCACCTGCATCATGATTTCTTTAAGTTATAAACAGCAATAGAAACTACAAAGTTTATCTAAATTGTATCTAGAACATACCACCCCTGCATTATCAGTTTCCACTGAATGTGCTGAAGAGGTAACCCTGTTAACCTTCCAGTTTGAAGTTGATAAGACATGTGAGTTCGATCCATCAGGTAACAGCTCATGGCAGTATTTGGACAACGTTCTATAACTCATGTCACCAAGGTTTATTAGACCAGCAGCTATTTGCTTACTAGATTCTACAGCATAACGAGCCATCAAGCTTCCATTGCTAGGTGAAGTTGAAGGGCTAACTCCAGGAGAAGGTGTCAAATTTTGAGGGCTTAGTCGACCAGTGTTTGGCATCAAAGGATTGTTGGATGCATATGCTAACCACCTCGGGCCAATAGCCAGTGGTCCATAGCCAATATTTATTCCCAATCCCTGTCCTCCTTGAGGTATAGGATAGGATAAAACACTGAACTTATTTTCCAGTGTGATGGCATCAAAGCAGTAGATCTGCAAACAAAAAAAACCATATCCATTAGCAACACAAAGGAATATCCCAATCTGTAGAAAACAAACATCTGCATCTGTCATCCATAAAACCTTCGTATGCTTACCTGTGAAGCAAGGGCAACAGCTATTATCCGCGGACTGCTCCGGATCAAATATACAGTAGATCGGAATCTAAGCACATGCACGTAACTGTCAGTCCTTAACGAGTAAAATCGAACAACAGTAGGAGTAAGGCCACCATTTCCTGGTTGTGACTCAGTGACATTGTCCCTTATGGAACCATTCAAATGGGGTACCTGAACCAGACCTAGGTTGTTTGATTCATCACCACCAACAACCAAAAGTAAAGGTTGTGATGACATAAATCCCTCGTGAGCTTCTGATTTCTCTGGAATAGGTTGCATCTGTAAAAATGTAACAGGGCCATCCCGTTTTGAAACCAATTCACAGACATTCGACGCATCTTCCACATCAACCACTTGAAATCCACTTGAGTAACCAATAAGAAGAACATTACGAATGGCAGAGGGACCAAGTTCCAGCTTATCAAAACCAGCCCATATAACCTATTTACAAGGATTGACAAAGAAATATCATGAGTACCATTTAAATTATAAACTCATTGAAATGGATAAAATATAACGTAAACACCAACAAAAAATCCACTGAGTAATCTATTGCTAAATAGCATGTTTATTGCAACTGCATTCCTCAAATCCTTTAAATCAGTGGTTTAAGGATACCCTCATCGAAAACGATATGAAACATGGCTTACATATTTGTCTAGTTGTTTACAGCCAAGCCTATCTTCTGAAATAAAAGTAGAGGAGTTTTAACGTCCCATTAATCGTGCCCACATCATCCCCAAATTATGAAGTGCCAACAATGAAATACCAGCCTAGAGAATGATACTACTGACTAAATGAGAGTCATTTTTTGTTCCTTCAAGACAAGTAAAATACGGCTGAAAGGAATCATAGAAGCTTATTCCGATATTTATCTCTTCGGAAGAATGTATCACTCCTTTTTAGACTCTACCACTGACTATTAGTATATAGTATATTAGCAGTAATAAACATGTGAAGGACTGAAACATCAAGAAGAAGACAACAGCAGGAGCAAACATTTCAGATGCATCCTTAATCACCTTTCTAGCAATCTGAAGAATATGACACAGGACTATTTCTCTCATAGTCTCATTTAATTATACAGTTTGTCTTGATATATGATCAAAATCTAGCGAATAGATTGCTGCAACAAGTCAAGTAATTCTAGACAATTCGCATTTGTAGCACGCGTAGAATGAATTCAAAATGCCTCAACTTCTTTTTCCCTGAGTTTTCCAATTCGTCATCTATGACAGGTATACGCAATCATGAATCAATACAGAGAGACGCCACGACTAAAAATCTAAATACGAAAAGATGAAAAGAGGACATAGAAACTGATCCTCAAGTGCTCAAAAATACTAATTCCGTCGCGCCTAACTTATCAGAAGCATAACCTTAAAAACAAAAACATCAAGGCTACGGCGCTCAGCTGTTTGACTACCACGTGATGAAAAAATACACACACAACGCTTAAGCAAGAACATAGGAAAAGCAACAGCAGAAGAAACAAAAACCTGTTCTTTCTCGTCGTCAGAGGGGGCAGCGGCGATCGAGGCGCCGGCGGACCTCACGACGGAGCTGGCATTCTTGGAGACGTTCCTGAGGCAGGAAGAAATAATTTTAAGAGAATTGGGAAGCAAACCGTTCCTACCACCTCCCCCCGCCTTCCCAGTCCTCATCCTCCCGACGCAGCGTCAGTGTCGTCGTCCTCCCAGCCTTCTGCCCTCGCCTATTCCGACCCACCCCCGCCCACCTCCGGTCCTCTTCGGCCCGCCCAATCGCGAATACCATCCGAATTCCGATCGCCAGCAAAAACCTTCAAAAAAATCGATATATTTTGGCTTGTGGCTTGCTCCGAATTTCAGTCGAGGAAATTTCTGTCGCTCTGAGCCTGGAGTTCGGTTTCTTCGGTTTTGACTTCGAGAGAAAGGGCTCTGCTCCGCGTCTCTTAGACTCCTTTTCCCCCCCGCCAACCCCCCGGATTATTAGCCTCTTTAATTAAATCCTACGCTGGCTTCTTCAGGTTTGGTGCTTTCTTGCTCTCTCTGGGTTTTCTTATCTCCCTCTTTATTTCTTAATTATCTGGGTTTGTTTTTGCAAAAGCCTACACGCAATGATGGCACGGCTGGTTTCGTGCGGCCAAAGCCCGGGGAGACGCGGCCTACAAGCGAGCTGGCCGGCTGGGGCAGCGTGGGGTCCACGTCAAACTAGCCGGGAGTGGTGGCGCGCGTCGGTGCGTCGGGCGGAAGTAGGTGGCGGCCAACGTGTGCCGGTGGCTTGGAGGGAGGGTGGCGCCGCAATTTTGTTTACTGAGACGAGTTTACAATTTACATGGGGCATGCAGCTTGCAATAGCCCAGTCATCTTAAGCCGTCAAATTTCTATTCAACGGCTGATGTCAAATAAGTGATGTGAAACGCCACTTGTGCCGTCAGATCTTAATCTGACAGTTCAAGATTACTCGGGTTCGTAGAAGCTGCACGAGACAAGTTTCATTTAAACTTTTACCTTTTTTAACTCATGTTTCTGTTAAATTGAGCTCCCCGGAATTGTGGATAGAGAAGAGTTTACATGAGATCGTTCTCATATAAGGAGCATGAGGCCAATCTTTATTACCGTTAGATTTCGATCGGAGGGTAGATATCAAATCAGAGGGTAGGTGAGTGTGTCACATCAAGGAGTGGGTGAGATCATTATGATTATTTGTAGCCGTTAGATCAAGATCCAACGGCTACGATTCAAAGTGGCCTCATATAAGCAATATGAGAGCGATCTCATATAAACTTTTCCCTTGTGGATATTGGCAAAATTAGTTTTGGCTGGGGTGTGGTGTTGGTGGGTCTCATTATTCTGGTCAGGCTGCCACGGTTTTCGTATGTGGACATGAATTCGTACACGGAAGAGAAGCCCTCCCTCCTCCGCTCTATAATTAATCAATTTTCATCAAATGTTTGATTAACAAAGAAAGACCAGACCAAGTCCCCTCGTGCCTAATTTTAGATGGAAAATAAATTAATAGGAATTGTACCGAGAATATTTCTTGGATTTTACCAATTGACAATCTTAGTTAAGTTTGTTGCCGACTCTAAAATCTAAATTGAAGGAATGGAAGTACGTGTACGTTTTTCTTTCGATTTTGTTTTAAAGTGGGACTCAGCAGTGTGGGAGATAATTACACGGGGTTAACCGAATAAACTAAACTTTAGGAAGGGCCTTGGGCCCCAGGCAGGTTCGAATTTGCATAGGTATATTCTGCGGGTGGAAAAGTGAAATGAGCGCGCGCAGCTCTTCTTCTTCGATTAGTGGGCGGGTGCCAAATTTTTGTCTCTTCCTTATAAAAGAACAGCGCAATCAGAGTCCCAAAATGCCTCGCATGCTCAAAACTGATTAATTACTTGATTTCATTGACTGATTAATTACTTGATTTCATGTCGCAACATGTGTCGTCATATTGGCATTTGATCTTTAAAAATGATTTAAAAGCGGAGTGGGAAATAAGGAAATGTGTCTTCGAAGTTCAAAATCAATGCGCCATTTCCCCAAAACGAAAAAATTGAGTCATTGCAGATTTTGAGGGGATGAATGAGCAAGCTTTTGAATGAAGAGCGTGGATATCGTGGTTGGCGTGTGGGACGAGGAATAAGGAGCCGGCACGGGCTTAGCACGACTTTGGTTCGTTTCGTGTTGGGCCTAGCATTGTGCTAGTGCTGTTAATGGGCTCCCTCACGTAGCATGGAAGCTGGGGGGCCGCTGGGCATTTTCTTTTCTTTTTTTTCTTCCAATTTTCTTTTCACCATGGATTTTTTCCCACCTAACATTCCCATTCTAGTTCCTATTATAGATGATGTACACGTATTCAGGACTGATATAATGAATGTGTTAAATTTTGGTGCTCAGATATTGAAGTTGGATTCATTGGAAGACATTGAGCCATTGCCATAACATGCAGTGAAACGAATCAGCTGTGTAACATAACAAATCCTAGAAATGGAAAGTAATACGTCTAATGTAGTCCTGCCCCTGAATTAGTGTACACAACACTCCACCACCCTCCTTTTTCGCCTTGTCCACAAGAAGACCAAGTAGGGAAGCGATCCAGGAACTCATCTTCCAGCATCTAGGTGGTGTCTTTGAGAGACTGACCCTGCCAAGCTTCAAGTATCTCCGTAATAATACGACCAGATCGTCGCACCTGTCGCCTATCAACCACAGATGCAGGTATGAATACTTCGGACTCCGTGGACTCATTAGTGGCGGAGGCGGGATGCTAGAAATAAGGGTCGGATCCCCAATGATCCTGCGAGGCGCGAGCCATGCATCTATGCTAGCTTGGGATTCAATATCACAAATCCATTCATTTTAAGTACCCATCCGGTTCCTCAACCTTAGCTCTCCAATTGGATAATCTATTTAACAACAAATAGATGGGGTTGATATATACACTTAGTGTTAGTAGTTGACTTACTTTTGGTTCCATTTTTTCGGAACCTTATCTAGTCGCTCTATCATGGGATCTCCGTTGTCAATGGAAAATTTACAATAAACTTGATGAGTCAATCCACAAAGAGAAGATGTCTAAAAAAAAACTCACAAAGAGAAGTATCTTCCATCTTCCTTCTTTTTCTCATGTGATTTTACAAGTACTTGGCGGCGTCAACGTGATTACCTACATCTTTACCCCCATCCAAATATGAGTGTTACGGAACTGGTCAGTCAGGATCCCAGAGCAACCTGCCTGAAACGGTTAAGATCATTCAGATACCTTGTTGAATTGTATTAATCGGCATCCAATGTTTCCTCCGAGTACACCCTTTGCAATCTTGGACTTTCTCTTGGCTTGATGGAATGTAAACCCTCTTTATCTCGTAGAAACTCTATAACCTGCCAAAAGCAAAACACAAGCCAGTCATTTGGTAACTGGCATTCCAGCTCATAATCTATGCTATTGGTAGAGCACATTCAAATATCTTTAGTCAAGACTCTGTCAAGACTGAGTTACATGCCTGTTTCATTCGAGGACGTGAAAGGGACGAGTGCTGAATGCACACGGAGGCTCCAACAGTCACATGATTCAACTCTTCCGGATCGTACGCATCGCCAACCGAGGGATCTACCAGTTGCCTTACCTCGTACTTTTCTAGCAATGGCTTTGCCTGGAATCAAGGAATTCCGTATCGGATATCGGTAAAATATCGGTCGGCCTAAGAGACAAAATATCGGAGATATATCGGAGATATTTGTAAAAAAATATCGGTGGTCGAAAACTAGTTTTTATTATATATTTTCACAATGTGACTCTTCAATGGAGTGACACTAATCTTTTACAAGCAAAATAAGCATTCTTATATGAATATATTTCTATAAAAATTTCGACAGCATCTCCCCTGTATTTTCAATCATGTGCAAACTGCATTCCCTGTAAAAGTTTAATCACCTGTCATAATCAACAATAACATAATCAACAATGATAACAATCATCACAATCCAAGTTTTGTGACTACTTAAAATAAGAAAAAGACATTATAAGTATTACAACATAAGGCATAAGACATTATTTTAAATTATAAACCAACAAAATCTTGTACATGGAACAAAATGAGTCATCTTACAAAGCATACTCACTAATAGTAGTTCGAATGGCGTGGAAGCTGAAAGTCTTCTTGAACCTGATATGAACTCGTATAAACGAAATCTAAATGGGCACAATATTGCTCCCAAGTCATTCTTGTCTGGTATGCATGGAGAAACTCTGTTACATAGTAATGGTATTGCTCATAAGGCATGCTGTGTAGGATTCCAAGCGGTGGGAATGACGAGTTGTGCATAATATGAGAAAATGCACTCATCTCTGAACCACTGTAACCATATGACGATGAACTCGCAGAATTAGGTCTTCCTCCCCAACCATCACTAGAGGAGATTTCCATTGATGAGAACTGTTGTGAAATGTTGTCTTCCATCTCACGCTGCATTCTTTGCCTCCTTCGGTTCATTTGCCTCTCACTGGCCGTCCTACCCCTCCCTCGTGCATGAATGGCTCGGTTTCGGCTAGTTGAGGGAGCCTGTCTTGAGCCATGGTCGGGATCTTGTGTAGCATGTGTATATTCATCCTCACCGGTGAATGGACTCAAATAATAAGCGCCACTTTGACCTCCACCTCCATCATGATAACATCCACCATCGCCACCTCGATGGCTACCATCTCCAATGGTTTCGTCCCCATCACCATCACCATCATCTCCACCACTATCTGTTGTATTTGGGTTGTCATCATCCTCAGAGGGTGGGTATTGTACATGCATGTGGTGAGTTGATGTCTCCTCATTTCTTGCCGACATCATAATATTCTATGTGGCCGTGTCAACATTTATTCCAGCCTGTTGTGATGCTGTAACAATCACTGGATCAGGTCGCCCATCACCCTGATCCATTATATTTTCAGCAAACCACTCAGCATACGAATTTCCTATGTCATCTCCATCCACTTGTGACATTAGTTCAAATTTGTCCAACGGATCTTCTTCACTTTTGCTATGTCTCATTTGATCATGCTCCATTGACCTTATAAATAACTTCATGTTGTAATGGCAGTATACTAACTTTTTCAACTTTTCATATGACAACCTATTCCTTGGTTTTGTGTGGATGAGAGCGAACGTGCTCCAATTTCGCTCACATGGTGAGGACAACGCTGTTTGAGAAAGAATTCGAACTGCCAACAATCTCAAGCTTGGGAACTTATCTCCATATTGGGACCACCAATTGGCTAAATAAAAAAAAATTCAATTAGAACATGACATCTCTAAAATATGGACATGTACTAAAAATCATAAGACCAACATATATCTTTCCGACAAAACACTTACCGGGTAACGTCTTTTTCCGTGCATCTATTACATAGAATTCTCCAAACCGGCCACGTGCTTCTCGAAAAAGGGAAATCTGTGGATCAATTTTAAATCATGAATAATTTGAGACTGAAATACCAGTTATTGAGCAGTTAAACATCATGTGATTGCACTAACATACTTCATTGGCGATGTCGCTCGCTGTGGGTGACATTGGGAATAATTTGTTATACACCTCATGCACTGCTGTAATCAATTCTAGTTTATATCCAAGATTTTCGTCATAATGG
The DNA here is from genome assembly GCA_039654745.1 of Houttuynia cordata. Taxonomy (NCBI): domain Eukaryota; kingdom Viridiplantae; phylum Streptophyta; class Magnoliopsida; order Piperales; family Saururaceae; genus Houttuynia; species Houttuynia cordata. The sequence continues at coordinate 27,883,105 of CM077503.1, forward strand.
TACTTGGGATTGAGGTAATATGCTGCATAAAAGAGCAAACAAATAAGATTCAAATAGATGGTACGTAATAAAGGAAAGAGGATTAATTAAAAAGCATACCAGCTTTGTATAGTGGTTCATTCATTGATTTCATCCACCTTTGGTCTATAATTTTGTGAACCCATTTGTAAGACATAGGTGATGCTATTTTAATAGCTTTTTTCATTGCTTGTATTGCATGATAAACTCCACCTAATGTAGGATATCTTTCATTATCCAAGACCCGTAGAATCTCATGCATTGGTGTCATGATGGCTAATGTATGTCTAACTCCTTCCCAAAAATCATCGTTAAATAGAATTGCCTCTACAAGTCGTCCAGTTGGGTGATTATTAAAACCACAAGCCTCCCATGTATCACTGAAGAAAAAACTTCGTAATCTACCTTTTTCCCTTAGCAAGCTTTCCAAAGCTAGGTAATTTGTAGCAAATCTTGTGGCCCCATGTCGAACTAAATCACGACCACAAGTATTCCTCACTTCATGAACAAGTTTGTCATGGTTGTAAATGAATCGGGTCACTTCTTTTCCTTTTCCTACAGTTGTTGCCACGAAATCATGCTTACCAACAGCCTCGAACATAAGGTCAAGGCATTGCACACCACAAGGTGTCCAGTACAAGTTGTATTCCTCCATCAATAACTTGCCGGCTTTCTTAAAGTTGGAGGCATTGTCTGTAATAATTTGTATCACATAGTCCTTCCCAACTTTGTGAATCTGCTCCTCAATTATGGACTTGATGTAGTTTGCATTCTTCTCTTTGCCCGATGAATCAACCGAGTTAAGGAAGCATACTCTTCCATTGCAGTAGACCATAAATTTGATTATAGACATTTTAGTTGGCCCCGTCCATCCATCACATAAGATAGAGACACCATATTCTTTCCACTAACTCCATCCCTTTTATTCTTTTATCCATATCTGCCACTTCTTGATCCAAATATGTACCGAGTATCTCTTTTGGGGTAGGAGGAGATACTCCTTTTCCAATGTCTTGAGCTTCCCTTATCATGTTACGAAAGTGATAATCATTTGCCACAGCTGCAGGGACATGGTTGTAAATGAAAAACTTGGACACTGCCTTTTTAAACCTTTCTTTCAAGCCAGGTTTGAATGCAGTTGGTAAATATTGTTGGACACTGCTAGAACTTGCATGTCCCTTACTACTCTGGCTTCGTTTCAACAAAGCACTTTTACGACTTTGAGGTATAGCTCCACTACTTTGACATTCTGTTTGGTCATCTTGTCTCCTTGCTTCGTCATGTTCATTGTCATCAGACGCACTCATTTCAACATTTGGCGTATGTCCAAATTGTCTAAGCTCATCGAGAACCCTTTTCTTTGTTTCTTTAAGTTGAACCGCCTTCTTTTTATTTGCTTCTTTTAATGCTAAGAATTCTTTACGAACATGAGGAGGACACTCTTTGCATTTTGCCACATCTTTTCCACTACCGGCCAAATGGTCCTTCAACCTAGTAACTCCGCCAGTTTTCATGACTTTTAGGCAATAGTGACATCGTGAGCCATATGTGCCCACTTGGCTACCATGCTCCCAACCTTTGTCCATTTGTTCCAATCAATAACAGGTCAAGAAAAGGATCGAGTTATAGAAAAGACAGCCCTTCCCTTCCTGCATTCACGCCTAACGTTAAAAGTATCATATATGAGACATAAGTTCACTGACAAGATATATTTAGTATGACATGAAAATATGTTTGACATTTATGGTAGAGAGTAAGGGCGTTTTCCTGTTTTTCAATTTATATTTGCTACTTCTCAGTATACAAAGGAATCAGAGTGGAAAGTAATAACAAGAAGAGTAGAATTGAGATGCCACAATTACTATTTTCTATAATGACACGTTAAAAACCAGTATAAGGTGGCTTCGTAATTGTATTAAAACTATCAGAAAGCACTTCATCAACAGGCCCACAATTTCTTACCTCACTTCTCTTTAAATCTCAGCCCACACAAGCTCATAAATATCATTTTCATATGTCAATCTAGAGTCTAGACATCGTCTGCATAACTCAAAGGAATTATGGACTACCATCATAAAGGATCTCTCATAAATAATAAAATACCATCAGCACAATGCAAAGGAGTTTTTCACTAGCTCGTCCTTAGTGTAATGGGTTACACACTTCCTAAGAGGGTGCAGTCTTTCTGATAAAGCTACTACGAACAGTTTCTTACCTTACAGTAGGAATAAGGTTGTGCAAATGATAAGGATACTTGATGAAGTGGACCAAGAAAATTTCCGAAAGTAATTAATAATTAAGAATATGTAGGACCTGCAAAACTACAAAGACTGATAAAACCAATTTGCAAACACCCCACAATATTAAACGACAAGCAGAATTTATATCCCCATTCGCACCTCAAAAGTTGTTTACACTAACTTCTTATCAAAAGCAAATAGAAATACGGTATAATCATTCACTGAATGTTTAAGATAATCTGGCTCAAAGGCAGGATGATATGAGTCATGACCATGTAAATTTTTTGCTGATTTTTTATAAAAGTTCTAAAAATTACTCTTGTAGTGACAACTAAACTGGAAATTATAAGAATCTGCAAATAATAACTGAAATTATGTAGTTAAAAAATTATAAAATGTTGAAAAAAATCAAAATGGAAAATGTAACATGAGTAAGGAGGTAAGCAGGCAGAAGCGCTGGTTGATTTCCACTAAAAATTGTTAACAAAAGCTCGCCATCTCAAAATGAGTGTTGAACACTTATTAAAGAAAGTGTCGATCTGATGACACCAAAACATGAAAATAAAAAGACCATATCCTTCAAATTGCATTTCCTTTGAATCACACCAATTGTCAAATCAAGAGGCCTAAATTACACACCTCAGCATACAAACTCAAAACAAGAAAGAGATTACTACCTGAAAATGAACAATTGTGGATTTGACGAGCCGGGTATTGAACTGAAACAAATCCAGTTGCAGAATCCTCAAAACAAATCCAGTTGCAGAATCGCTGCCCTCCTCTTGCAGAATCGCCGCGTAGCTGCCTACCGGATCCAAATCGCCGCCGCCTTTCCCCCTTTTTCCCCCTTCCCCTTTCCGCCTTTCGCCCTTTTTCCCCCCTTCCCCCCGAGCCGGCTGACACCATAAAAAAAAAATAAAAATTTGAACCGATATATCGCCGAAACCCGATATATCGGCTCTGTTTCGGCGATATATCGGCGATTTTTTAAAAAATGTTGTAACCCGATATTAACCTGTCTCGTTTTATCGGTTCACGACCGATAACGATATATCGGCGATATATCGCCGAGACAGAATTCCTTGCCTGGAATCCTTGAAGTGTTAAAACCAATGCTTGACCAAGAAATGCAAGAAATGATAAATAATATAATTGCCAAAGAGGAAGAGCTAAAATATTGTAGCGGACGTACCCACATCACAAGGCTCTGCTGCGAGGAATCAATGGCCATACGTCCAGTTATGAGCTCGAGGAGGACTACACCGAATGCATAAACATCGGTTTTCTCATCGACAATGCCATGAAGCAAGTACTCAGGAGCAAGATATCTACCATAGTAGATGAAAAAAGAAGGTATTATCGTGTTAAAAACAACCGAAAAGTAAAAGATCATGCACGCATATGGATATCCACGTACTGACCCAAGTGTCCCTTCAAATTTCGATACCGTGTGATGGGTCCACTGATCTTGTAGCCATTTCGCCAGCCCAAAATCGCAAACCTGGAATTAGACGATTGCTAGAAAAGTTATTGAAGAGTGAGATGCAAGGTCTCTAACAAATTGCACGATAGCAGTGTCAGGAATATAGCATAATACCTGAGCTTCAAACTCTTCTGTAAGCAAGATATTGGCAGACTTAATGTCTCTCGTGAAGGTATTGCAGACCCTCCTCGGGCGTCCCTCGTGAAGGTATTGCAGACCCTCAGCAGTGCCTAGAGCAATTTTGTATCTAGTGCACCAGTTCAGCTTCTCCTTTGGCCCTAAAAATTGTGGAAACAGAAATGCACTTTTAGGGGCCATTTGGGACGTGATTAAAAGTAAAACATCCATACTAGATGTTTTGCTATACTGCAGCATCCATGTTTTTTTTATATATAGCATCCACTTTTAGGGGCCATTTCAGGCTATATATAAAAAAAAACATGGATGCTACAGTGGATGTCCAAAATTCACTGTGGACGTTTTGCAATAATCACGCCCCAAACGGCCCCCTAGAAAAAAAAATCTGAATAACCATTGCATTGACAAGTTGCACAAGCACAAAGGCAATACCAGTGAGTAGCTCAGCTAAACTTCCATGTACAGACAACCGAAGCACAAGGTGCATTCCTCCCTCAACTCCAAATCCTATCAATTTGGCGGCATTGGGATGATTAATATTAACTATAATTCCTAGCTCGGACAAGAAATCATTGCTCATCTCTTCAGTTGTTCCTCGCATAAGTCGCTTAATGGCCACAAATTGCCCATCTTGTATCTGTCCCTTGTATATTCCTGACACATAGGGGTGTCCGGCGGACAGCAGATAGACGGACATCTAATTTTAAAGTAAATGGACGGCTACGAACATAGATTGTCCACATCCGTTTACACCCTTACAAGGTGGAGTCTTGTCAATCACCTTTTGGTGATGAGCTTGACTTCCCTGTAAGGGACGCATACTTAATAATTTCTCGATAAACATCACAGCGTCCCATTTGGCAATCCCACATGGCATACTTATGTGGCAATCCCACGTGACTTTCCCTCTTGCTTGTTTCTTATAAATTATTAAGTCTAAGCGCCAGCTCCGAGTCGATGCTAGACAGCCTGACCAAGTTTTATTACTAGCATCACATAACTACTTGCCACGTCATTAGAGAAGAGGAAGAAACAGGCTGAATAAAAGGAGAAATTAATACTCTACCTAAAATTTCTGAGTCCCCCCTCCACTTGTACTTTGGTCTTACTTTCTGGTCGCATAATATGGTTAGGAAAATATTTTCTTGTCACATAATGTGGTTAAGTAATGTTGTAATTTCTTTTTTTACTTCCTCTCCTCTGACGAGGCAAGTGGTAATATGATGCTGGTAATAAAAATTGGTCAGCTAGATAGACTCATCAAAATACTCTATTCTTTAACCCAAATAATTCAATTTATTTGTACAAATATCATTTCCCTTATTCTTTGATAATAGTGCTGTTTTTTTTGCTTGGTGCCCTTTTCTTTGCCACAGACTATTTTCTTATCTCTTTTTTTTATTTTTGATATGCTTGCTTACCTTTTTTATTGGCACAGACTATTTGCTTACTCATTTTTGTGGATGAGATTTTTAATTTGTACAATTTTTAATAAAGTTTATGATATTTTAAGTTTGCGACGATATGTAATTCTCAAACTTGAAATATGGGAAACACATTTGAGAAATTGTTTAGAACTAATCAATGAAAAGCGTTGAATAGATGCAAAAAGCCAAAATCAAATGTAACAAATTATTTTTTATATTTTAATGTGAGAAATATAGGGCCTGCTGGTAGGTGGAGTGGGAAAGCTTCCTTAAAAGTTGGGTATCTACCTGCTACCAAACAGGCCCATATTATCGAACTAGTTGGTTATGTGGATTTGTATGTAGGGACAAAATATAATGTAACTGTTATTCCAGGGGGGGGGGGGCGTGATTGTGTATGGAAAATGTGTAGGAATCTGCTGTATAAATATCATTTCCCTTATTCCAACCACAAGAATCTCATATGGTATAATTGGTTCAGACTCCAGAGCCAGGCGGAGCCGCAAGTCTCTTCTTCACGGTTTAGGGAGTTAGTGCAAGGCGAAAGCCGTGCAAGTGAGGAGGAGGGGCGGCAGCCGCTTTGCACCTATTTTGGATCCACCTTGCTTTGCCTTTCACCCCTGAAAAAATATGTCAAACACATCGCCCGGTCGCCCTCCTCCCTAAAACAACACAGGTCTGTCGTCCCCAATCGCCCGGCAGCACGCCGGAGCTTGTGGGAAGACAAACACCTGCAAAAAAAAGAGAGAGCTTTTTTTTTTTTGCTTTCTCGCTTATGCCGGCGAGCTTTAGGCATCCCTGGCACCCCGTAGAGAAGTCAACAGCGGATGGGCAGAGCGGATGACTCGCAAGGGTGTGTGGTAAGGGTGTGTTGTTGGGGGGTGGTGATCAGGGGGTGTTCAGGGGAAGAGAAGGGTGGAAGTTGGACGGCGGCGGAGAAGTTTTTTCAGCGTAAGAGGCGAGGGTCAAAGTCCGGGGCCATGACTTGACGCGGCCTACAAGATTCCTCACCACGCAAGCACGTGAGTTCTGACGTGATAATATTGACTGCTACTCGCAGAATATACGGAGCTTGGTTTGGATTAATTAAATGTAGCGAACGATCATTGGAGTGCAATTTGGCTTTAAAAGGCCCAAGTGTGTCATTCATAGTCAGGAGGAGCTCGCCTTGTCCAGGTCCGACATTCCTGTGTACAAATCTGGTCCATGTCGGGTGTTTATGTAATAGAGAATTCTGTCATTGAGAGCCTTCCAATGCCCAATCTCCTCAACAAATCTAAAATCACCTCAGAGGACTCTACATTGGCCCCTAAAGATGATTACCTGAAAACACATGAAGTAGTGCAATCTCGTACGTGCCCCCTTTAGGTTCGTATACGAGATCCAACAAGTTAATGCATACGGGTCTGTGACTAATTTCGGTACGTTTATCTAGTTGAAAGCTCAAGCTTGGTAGTGGAAACATAATCATAGAAAGATACTGACCGGTCACTGCCGGAGTAATTTGCACGCCTGATTGTCAATCAAATTAATCTTGTTTATCTTTCTAGGCACTTGTAAATAGATATTCGGCTCTATCGATGAGCCTAGACCGTGTGTTCCCTGCCTGTAGCTATTAATCTAGGCTTGTAGTTGATGCCTGATGGTTTCATCTTACTTGAGCAATGCCAGGCTGCGAAAGATGACCTATAATTTCTTGTACCATCTGGTGACTCTTATCCGAAGCTGCTGTTATATTGACTCAAAGTTCAGACTTCTAACTTTCTTATTAGGCCGTGTGGTTATTGATTAATCCAAAACATCTAAAGTGACAAATCTATTTTTACTATTTATTTTCGGATTTTTCGCTGTAGATGTTTAAAACACGTCTTGAAGTATTTCAGCTGAAAGTGAAAAAAATAGAAAATAAATAGTGAAAGTGAAATGTGGATGTTTTACTTTTTATCACACCTCAAACGGCCCCCTAGTACACACACGAAATGATCTGGCCGGTAGATGGGATGTTTTGCTACACTGTAGCATCTGGATATTTTATATATCCAACTGAAACACCTCAGGACGTGTTTCAGCTGGATGTAAAAATCCACCTGGATGCTACAGTAAATATCCAGAATCCAGTCTGGATGTTTTGTAATAATCACGCACCAAACGGCCCCTAAGACGAGGAAGAAGTTGACAAGCGAAATAAAATGGATGGGAAAGAAGGGAAGGCTGAAGAGGATTTTCGCAGGGGAACAATGTGCTCATCACCACGACTCCCCTACTTGTGGGTCCCTTGCGGCCATCATGATAAGCAGGGGAGTCATGTTCATTATCCATTGGCGACGAGGACACTATTCCCCTACACGCCCCCGTACCTAATAATTTTTGAAGGCCGAGGGTTCCTCTAGTTTCATGTCGTGAGCTGTCGCTCCACCCCTACACAATGATTGGTGGATAATAATGGCACACCTGGGGAAGTGTCCATTGGCTAGTTACTTCTTTTTGTTAGGTGCTGCCATGGTGATCATCAAGGATTCTACAGGGCAGAGGTGGTTCAAGGCGTGTGTCTTCATTATACCGTTCTCCCAGTAAGGTAGAATGCAAAGGAACTGCATATGATTTCCCTCTACATTAAATTATGGCTTTTTGGTAGAATACAAATAGCCATAGTTTTAGCAAGAAAAAAATACAAAGATCAAACTTTTGTTTCCAATGTCATCAGCAGGTGCTGTTCCTAGTTTGGATGTAAGCTGGCTAGTTCGATGTGGCAATATGTGTCAATTAGCTTAAAACGATAACCGAATTTGTCAACTAGAGAATTTCTCTAGGTACGTGTAAGGATTAAAAGTGGAGTTATAACATATACAGAACAAACAATGATAATGCAGATCATTTCTACCATCAAATAAGTAATAAACATTATCTGACACGTCAAATAATAAACATTATTTGTAAAAAGACGGTTTATATAAGATCGCTCTCATATAAAGAGCATGCCAATCTTTTGGGCCATTGGATTCCGATCCAAGGGTGAATATCAAATCAAAATCAATGGGTAGATAGTGTATCACATCGGGGAAGGTGAGTTCAATGTAGCTGTTTATAGCCATCAGATCAAGATCCAACAGCTAAGAATGGAATTGGCCTCATATAAGTCAAATAAGAGCGATCTTATTTAAACTTTTCCCTTTCTACAATCTGGCAAAAATATAACCTGCACAAGATCATTTCTGTTTATCACTGTACAGTTGTTCATTCATGCTTATTCCAATATTCAAGCTTAATACTGATCTTAGGGTTCTATTCCCTTCAGCTTTGTATGTAAAATATCATGAACAGCTGCACATAACTGCAAGTGATTGGAATATACAGAAGTTCTACACTGAAAACTAAAATGAACACGATCAAGAAGAATAACACAATTAAGGCCAAGCAAGAAAAACGGCAATTTCAGTCTTAATCTGATTTTGCACAGATGACTTCTTAGTGATGATTACGGCTGATCAATCCTTCGAATATGGTGTAGAGATCCTTATTTTCCTGTCCAAATATCTCCTCGGCTTTGCTCAGTGTCTCCTGTAGCATTTGGTGATGGATCATATTCAGGTAAATAACAGGTCCCATGTTGAAGGTAAGAACAATCAATATAAAAGATAAAGTAGGCTAAGCCTTTACCTCTCTTGTTTGCTTGTGTGAGTTCAAGTCCTTGACATTGGCTAAAAATGCACCAAACTGCTCATAAGAAAGTCGAGTCCTGCAATATATGCAACATTTGGGGATTTAGCTTCATCTGGCATTACATATAAATCCAAGGAGAAAAAATAAGAGCTATTCACCAATTGTATAGAATAAATGACACATACCTGACATGGCGAAAGAACTCTTTTCCATCAACCTTGCTTCGTCCTAAGACAGCCCAAAAGCATGATTAGTAGATGTAGTTTGCTACCGGAAGCTACAACTTTATTTTATAAGTGATTCAACTCATGCTTAATAATACAGGGCAAATTGACAAAGAAAATCAAAGAGGTCATTTTTCGCATAACAATAGATGTATTGATATATATTAATCGCAGCTCGTCTTTGACATCTTTCCGGATTATATTAAACAAGAAGACAAAATGAAAGTCGCATAGAAAATAAACACCAATGCATAAGCGGATTTTATTAGCAAACTCACTGATGTCACATTATTTGCAAAATTAAAAAATTAACCTGATTGAGACCCTGCATCAAGAGAACCGGACAGTGAACTGTGATGGCTAGCACGAATGGATGACAATATAGCTGCTCTCTCATCAAATCCACTCCTTGACGTTGCAAAAGATATAGAATGACGCCGTGGTGATACCGGTTTAGACAGTCTTGTTGGTGATACTGATGCAGAATGCCTTTGAGGAGAATCAGGAGGAGTAAGCCTCGGGGTACCACCATGAGATGCCAATAAAGGGCCATGTGATAGGCTAGACTTTGAGACTGCCAACATAACCATGTGTAAACAGAAGACTTCATTTAGTAATTTCAAAGAAACACAGTTCAGTGAGATAAATTTTCCTAAAATGGGCAGTGATGATACTTAAATTATAGGCAATTCGGTCCAGTTTTATCATAACCTGGTCAACCACCAAGAGAAATGAATAGGTCCAAGATTACATGAATTCAAAAGGATGGACCTCAGCACAGCCCACACCTAAGTTCGGATCACTTTGCTCCTCACAAGAATTGGCCTATTCCAGATCATGACAAGTTAAAATGAACTACAGATGTTAAACTACCTTAAATATATTTGTCATGCATGCTTATTAGGGTCAGCTTGACCAAAGACGGAATGTTCCAGCCAAGTCGAGTTGATTTGTGGATAAATGAACAAGGTCAAAGGTACCATTTATGCCCGAACTTCTTGGAAAAATCCTGTGCAGCTTTCTCCATTGCCTCTACGTCGGCAGATTTGGACCAATCCAAAAATTATTTAAATTATTGCTAAGGTAAAAGTTGAAGTTAATTGAGATGGCCCTTGACCCATTGATGAGACAAACTCATAAGTACTCCATGTGAGCGAGGAAGGTTCAAGAAGTCAGTTTCCTGACAGCAATAAGCAATAAGAGAACTGATGCTCAGCATCAACATAGTAAACTTTTGCATACCATCTGTCTCAATTGAACCTCCATCTTCTGACAATGAACTCCCTGTTTCTGAGAGCTGGGTCTGTGCTGAAGATGTTCTCACAGGAGGCAAAGCAGCAACGTTATCTGATTCATAACATCTATGTTATATTTATGAAAGCAAAACAGCTATGTTATGAGAAATAATAAAAAGGTATAAAAATTATTGATTATCCATCTCTGTTTTAAATTATAATGGCAAAGAAGAGTCTCCAGTTGACAGATCCTTGGGAAATGGAAGGAGCCAATGGATCAGAAATGTCAGGAAATGAAAATGGAGTGATATGGTCAGAAAGAATAAGTCACAAGATGCAAGGCATCTGGGTGAATAGCTAAAGTGCATCTCCTCTCAGTTGATAAAAATATCCTCTCAGTTGATAAAAATATAAATAAAGCAATGGGACTGAATTACAGAATACCTCCATTACGTTGTCTGGATGGTGAATACACACTGCTCGGAACTCGATTTGCAACTACTTTTGCCATCCCAGCTTGCTGAACAAATTCACCGAATTAGATTTCCAGTGTTGACTCAATATGGAAGAATTTCCATGAAATATCATTGTCACTTGTCCAAGTTGTACTACTAAGAACTGAGATTCAAATTTCAAAGGAAAAAAAAAGACAGCAAATAAAGCAATTAGATAACTTACCGAGTTTTCTTCCTCTTCTTGAAGTGACTGCATGAGTGTTTTTCTGAATACTTCCAGCTACAAAAGTTCACAGTAGCAGCAACTTGCATGAGAAACAAGTGAATACAATAGATTCAACCATGTCACTCACTCTCTTTAATAGCTGAGTAACTACCCTATTCTATACATCAGAAGATTTCAATAAAGTATACACCAACAAGACTGAAAAAAGAAATTAAAAACTATATGAATATGGCAAAACAATAGATGGGAATGCTTATTTATTACAAAAAGGCTTCATATACGATAAAATACATTTCGGATAGCAATATAACTTGGAAACTGCTTGCTCAATGCACGGAAAACATTGTCTGATTTCTCTCATTCGTGATAAGAGGTTGGCTTCTACAAAATCTCATTCCTATCAACAATAAAGGAATGGACATTATCTGCTGACACGCTTGAGAAATAGCTCTTCCATATTGGTTATTATAGAGTAGATATCTCCATTCAACAGTACTCATTTTTCCCCTGGACTTACTATCACCGATCACAATACTTTCAAAATGAGGTAAACACCTCTTTACAGATTGAGATGTTACACAATCCCCAGACATTTGGATAACCCAGGAACCCTCAACCACCTCTAATTATCAATGAGATGAAAACAACTTTTTCGTGCATCAGTGAGTTTACTAGCAAGCACTAATGGCAGGAATCATCCACACTTGTTTAAACTTTTAGACATGCGAATTGAGTCAATCAAATAGCCTACTTTAAAAATTTATTAATAGTATCCTATCTAACGCTGCCAGTCATTTACGGACTACGGCACATACATTGCAGACTTAATTCCCCCCTTCAGAACCTCCCCTTAGAACCCAGAATAACGATATATAGGTTCTTAAGGGAATACCAGATTAAATCGATAAAAAACAAAACCTCTGAAGAAGAAAGAAAAGGAATAAAAGTTACCTTTGAGACATCTCGAGTAAGCTTTTTTACAGTGTTGGAAAGAGAAGCGTTCTCGTTCAAGAGATTCTCCTGCAGAAGAATAGAGTAAAGACAATACAGAATGAATGAAACAGGGATTTTTGTAAACTTGGCAGCTCAAAGTTGAGAACTTTTTTTAGAACAAATGTGAGCACCCGTTCGTCGTCAGCTTGAGAGAGCTTGTCAGCGGCGTCAGAGAGGGCGGCGTCGAGGGCAGCGACCTGCTGGCCGAGCTCGGCAACCAAGTCATCCTTCTCGGCTAGCTTCTGGCGGAGCTTGGAGGCCTCGGACTCGAGCTTGGAGACGCGAGTGGCGAGCGCAATGGACGTGATTTTGCGGGCGACATCGAGCTGCTCGAAGGGGTCAGACGGCAGAACCGTCAGCACCTCCTCGGGGAGGTCAAAAGTGTCCGGGTTCCCAGCTTGGTTCGCCAGCCTTCCGCTTTTACTATCAACTCTTGTTCTTTCTTCTGCTGCTTCCAACAAGTTCCCAACTTCAATCAATTACTCGCCAAGTACCTTACCTTACCACACTTGCCATGAAAGTCGTCACTTTTTCTGCTTCAGGATATACATGTGGTGTGCGTGGGTTCTGGGCGAATCTATGGCTGTGGTTAGGATTAGATTCGGACTATGGGGACGTAAGTTTTGTTCTTAGTAGATTTGGCCACTTTGGATTGTTCATGTGGTCATAATGGACTGGCGTCTTATTAGCTGCCAAGTGCCAATTTTGGGGTCATGGCGGGCTGGGTCCTTGAAGTTGAACTGTTAAACGAAGGAAAACCGGGAAGCTCTATTGTTATGATTTTTTTCTTTTTTGGGTGAGAGGAATAACCTCTACAGATCGAAGGTAAAACGACTTCGCGTTTTTCTGCTTACCAGCTAAACTGTTCAGACTGTGCGCTCCTCACGAATTGATATTTGCTTCCATATAACGCTCATGTATTCTATTGTTATCGTTCCGTAAGTTTGTCTCGCACGAATATCAATTGTTCTTGCAGACATGTAACTCTGACATTTTCTACAACGCAACTTTGGGCTTACTAGCAAGACCAATTTCAATTTATCTGGCTGTTTTGCTAGTCAGTTCTTTTCATAACGCGTAGAGTTTGCTGTAATCGGTTTCATTAGATAAGCTGTAATTGGATCCTTTTCATCTCCTCTTGATGGTTAGAAATTTTTCTTCTTTATTATTGGCTTCGTAGATCAAACCTATTACAGTGAACTTCATCAGTAGGGGCAACCCAAAATATGGCAAAAGAAGACTTTAATAACACATGGAAATTCTTCTATTACACAAAACGCTGGAGGCATTCTTCAGCTGTCACGTATCTGTACTCCGGGTACAGGTCGTTGCTATCAATCCCAAATGGGCCTTCTACCTCGAAGTCCAGGTCCCCCAGGCAGAATATCTGGTACATCCGTACAGGTGGGCCACTCCGACCTTATGAGGAGGTTCGAACTCTGCAATACAAAATATAAAAGCCCAGATAACATTAATAAGTCAATGAGCATGCAAAAGGCCAAGAAAGAAAAAAAATTGGGCTTACTCTCCATCAAGCCCAGCAGTGCCTCACTGGAGAGAGGTCTTGTTCAGTTGCTTCCCAAGCAAGACTCTCCCAGATGTTAACCACTCCCATTTGGCTTAAAATGTTTCTAGGCTGCGTCCATGGGTCATCCACCGTCATCAACACGTGCATGCTATGGCATCTTCGTCCACCCAAAAACCTGCATTAGATAAACTGTGTGTTAAACTGTTAATTGTTAGATGAGTTTCTGATTTTCCTGTTAATGGAATAGTCAAAACAAACAACATGAGGATTTTATTCACATTTCTCGTCTCCGGAGCCATAGGTGTAAACATGGGACGTAGGTGTGACTTGTGAGAGATGTTGGCCTGCTCGATGGCCCGCCGGACCATCTGCTCGTGCTCCAACAGTTGGTCTCCCGGAGGAAGGGATGCTCCATCCGGTCGACATCAATCCCGAATTCAGACGGCAGGAACCGCTACAAGGGACACACAAAATAGGAGTATATTTTACGTATATGTATGTGTGTATATTCTGTTTCTGCTTTGCCATTATAGATACATGTATCGAGATGGCCACATCCACTTACCTTGATAGTCCCAACCCGCTTCCACAAGCCTGAGCTGTGAAAGGATAGCGTCACTCAAGTTCTCCCCTGAAAGTGCCGAGATGACCACATCCACTTGCTTCAGTGCTGACACCAGGCTGTCATGGTCGTTTAACGAACCCTGCGCAGTTAATAATCAAAGCGACGTTATCATCGATCCCAGCAATCCTAACTGAGGGGCTGTTTGGATAGTGAAAGAGTAATGAATGTGAAATTAAATTCTGGTGAAAAAATTCATTGAATTTCATGATGAATGTGAAATTCGTTTGGATAGCGAAATTTTTAAGATGAATATAATTGGTCATGTGTTTGGATAGTGAATGTGATACAGTAAGAATTTTTTACATTTTGACCATTTTACCCTTGTATGACCTCTTTTCTACACTCCGTCCGATATTAGTAATACCATATAATTTTCCAAAATAGATTAATTTTAGTTTAATTTGGAAAACTAAATCTTGGTACAAATTTGGGATGAAGGGAGTACTCTTCATGAATCATAATGAGGGCAGAATTGTATTTTCGCAGATGAATTGAATTCACTTTCAGGTGAAAGTCCTCATGCCTGAAAGTGCTCTTTCACCCTGAATTTGTTCTTTCAGGTGAATTTTTTAATTCACCTGAAATTCACTACACAAACCTGTTTCACCCTCTTTCACGTGAAAGAGGGATGAATTGACAGTGAATTCAGCCCTCTTTCACTATCCAAACAGCCCCTAAATTCGAGAAGAAGAAGAGGCGCCATGTAGTACTTGAAAAAGTGTTGCCCCTTGAATCTCAATCCCAATGAGCATTTGAACTTTCTCCGGGTTATATACAATCTCTGGCCTGTAAAGAACGAATGTCCGGTGACCGAGTGCAATGCTAGCTTTCACGAGCGTCCGCCCTAGATAACCAGTCTGACAGGGATCTTTTTCTTTGATTTCCTATCTTGCCTGATTCAAGAAATACATAAGGAAATTGGGTAGATAAAGGACATATTGGTGAGAACACCAGTTTTCTTAATATTCATCAAACTGCCTCCATCATCTTACTTGATGGGGTTTTGTTACAGGTCTCTGGCTCTGGTGGTCACATAACTGTCCATCCAGAAAGCCAAACGTCCACTATAGCAAGACGTATGCTCCCGTCTGCCAGGACTTATTTTATTACACACAACAATACAACACATATTCACATATTTGACACAACACATATTAAGGGGCCGTTTGGTTGTGTTTCAGCCTCGTTAGTGAAAAATCCGAAAATATACGGTGAAAGTAGATTTTTCACTGTGGATGTTTTGGATTTTTCACGAACCAAATGGCCCCTAAATAACATAAAACACAAATGTCACGGCCCGGATTTTTAAAACCATTTTTAAATCAGAGTCGTAGCGGAAAATCAGAGGATTATTCCTCTATGCGATAAATCATGAGCTGAAAAATTTTCGACTAAGCATCTAGGCCGTGATAACTAGGTTTCACAAATATTGATACAAAACCATATATACATATAGTATTACAAGATGCAAAGTCGATTAAACCAACGCAAGTCCTCTAAGTGCAAGTCTATCATCCCTCTCAAAATAAACTAGAAATAGTTGGCGCTCACGCCTTACAACAGAGTCTAGAGCAAACCCGAAGCAGGATATATGCTCAGCAATTTGAACGTCCTCACTGCCTAGCTCCCAAGTGCACGTGAAGTCAATCCTCCACAGCAGCACCTACATCACATAAGGATGCTGAGTATAAAAAATACTCAGTGGGATACCATAACACAGTCATCAACATCTCAATCAACAAGTCAATAGTTGCATTAACATCTTATGCAGCCTATTATAGAGTTCCACTTGAATCTTTTATTAATCTTTCAAGCAAGTCTTTTATTGCTTCCCAAGTTCAAGTTCAATAATTAAGTCTTTGTCCCATAGACAGACTCACTGAATGTCATACCTACATGACAGACAGCACGAAAACACCGTGACTATCACTCCAGTTAATACCGGTGATCACGACACGCCCTGAATCTCTCAAGGGTGACTGCCTCGCCCATTCCTTACCTTAAAAGGTATGACCGTCGGAAGGGTCTGGCTCCACATCAGCTCCTAGACTCGATGTGGGTCGGGAAACGCAGCCTTCTAGGATGCTAACGTCTCCAATGTTGTGCACAGTAAACCACCTGGCAACCAAGGCTCAGGATGTGTGCAGAGCTTCCACCGGTCGGAAGATGCAAAAACTCTCTCTAAAATCCATAGAGAAGAGGTAACAGCTTAAGCCTGGCCAATAGAATATGTAATGCTCTCTCTAAAATCCATAGAAAGATGCAAACATGGGCCAAAATAACATGTAAATGCTTCTCTAAAATCCATAGAAAGATATAACAGCTTAAGCCTGGCCAATAGACGTTGGTCCTTATTAGGTACCATGACACAGAGCTTCCACCAGTCGAAAGATGTGAATGCTCTCTAAAATCCATAGAGAGATACAGACGACAGAGCTTCCACCAGTCGGAAGATGCAACACCACCCCAATCTATTCCTTGTGATCCTTAATAGGTATCACAGTATTACTAGTATGAAACCATAACATACCATTCACAACTGTTGGCTTAATAGCTCAACAGATAGCCTGACCTTTGACTTAATAGTCATTCGGTCGCTTGATCGGAAGTCACTCACACTCATACACTGACTCCCAATCCCAAGGGCATTTTAGTCTTTATCTTGATTAGGTTCTTCCCAACCCTCAAGCTCAGCCCTCAAGTCATCATTTTATTATTTTTCATAAAATAATTAAGTCTCTAAACCATCTAGGTTTATTAGTTAGGTTTTTCTTATCATTTAAGTCCTCAGCTATCAGTCAGCATAAAAAGAGGGACAAATTGACCTTAATACAATAACATCAAACACATGAAGCTAATACGCCAATTAGGGCTTAAAATTATTTATCATATAGCCCAAAACCAATAAAATGAGCCTATGTACCTCACTGGCTCTGTATGTACCATACTGTATTCAATTACACAGACAGTAAGGCTTCACCGTCAGTTGTGGCCAGTTTTAACTGTCGGTTGAGGTCCACCGGCATTTCAAAATCTAAACCGGCTTATGAACCGGGTTTATTATTGCACCGGGTTCGGTCTGGAAGTGGACCGGGTTTAGTTTAAAGATCAGACCGGGTTTGGTCTAGGCATGAACCGGGTTCGATTTATATCTGGACCGAACCGGGTTCGGTCTGCCTGAACCAGTCTATTTATTGGACCGGTTTGGTCTAATAATAGACCGGTCCGGTCTGGCGTATATATGAACCAGACCAGTCGTACCAGTTTGGTCATCGGAGTGGCGGCCGCCACGACGGCCGCCGCCGTGCTGCCACAGGCCAGCCGACACACCCTCCTCATCTCCTCTATCTGGCGGCTTGAGCGACGATGGCCTTGCCATCAAAGCTCGCCGTCGAATCCCATTTTCCACCTCATCGCCTCGACCCGAATGACGGTAAAGGTGGTGCCTTTCGGCCGCCACCTCCCTTTTCCCTTGCCGTTGTAGCGTCTCCCGTCGGCTCGCACCACAACTCAGCCAGCACCGGCACGATCTCCTCCACCGGCGCCGTCAGCGCCCATCGGCGAGAGGAAAGAGAAAGGACAAGAAAACTCGACATAGTTATGGGATCCTACCTCGCGTTGCCGAAGTCGCTGGATGCTGGTGGTTCGCTAGAAAGTTGCTGGGGTCACCGGAAGTCGTCGGAGGGTCGTCGGAGATAGCTGAGAGCCACCGGATGCTGGAGGTCATCGAGTTCGCCGGAGGGTTGCTAGGGTCGCCGGAAATCGCCTCCCGAAAACAAGGTACTACCCCTTTTTTTTCCCATGCGTTCTGTCGAGGTGCCTCCCTAGTCACAATGAAGACCTCCAGTACCCCGTCCATGGTTTCCCTCAGCCACCTGCTGGTTGTAGTAATACACCTGGCTGCTCTCGCATGCCAGGTGTTACAACAAATAGGACTCTATCAGCTCCTCCCTCCTTCAGGAGAGTCCTTTCCTGAAGAATGAGATATGGAAATTCACTACAACAAAATTAGGCAATAGCGACGGTTTTATGTCTGTCGCTAAAAAACCCGTTGATAAACATAATATTTTACGACAGAAAATGATCTGTGGGTACAGATATAGCATTTGTGACAGATTTTTACGCCAGCTAATAAATTGTCGATAATAGTATCTAGTATCCACGAATTTTTATCCGTAGTGCCCTAGCCCCTGGCCCATCCCTTCTCCGCCAGCGCTTCTCCATCGTGATTTCCTTCTGCGGCCTTCCCCTTCCCCCGTGCAGAAGCCCCCCCCCCAAATCCCTTCTCACTCCCTCGTGTCTTATCCCCCGGCCCATCCCTTCTCCGCCAGCGCTTCTCCGTCGTGATTTCCTTTTGCGGCGTGCTCTATAGTTTCCGGCAGCTCCTACAACGACGAGGCTCCTCATTAAAGTCGCCCCCACCCCCAATTTCTTTTTTTTTTCTTGGCGGAGGGTTGTGGATGGCGAGCAGCACCACCGTCCTCCTGGTGGTGGGCTCTGATTCGTCAATCGCACTGACATTGCAACATGAAGAGGATGCCCAAACTATTTCTACACGGCACGTGGCAAATCCTGTGAGTTGGTTTTCTCCATTGGATCCCAATTCCCATCCCGATAATGTAATATATAAAGTTAATCAGCTTCTGCAGTGGAGTATACAATCGAATTACGAACTTGTTGATCATTTAATAGGGTTGTATGTATAGGTGTCTGTATGTGTGTGATGTTACACGTTTACATGCATTTTTGTGTGGATCATTCTGGCCCATGAAATGATTCTTCCTTAACTCCTCGGGCTGTTAATGTTTTTCTCAATTTTTGCCAATTATACATTTTCAGGATTCTCTTTCTGCTCATGCTTCATTGAGACATTGAATTAATTAAAACATTTAAAAAAATTAAAATATGAATGATCATTTGAACACTTGTTGCTACAGATTGATACATCAATGGCTCATTTATATCGGTATGGACCACGTGCTGTTCGAAATTCATCTGCTCGAGTTCCAAATCGTGGTCAGGGTACTGCTTCCACAAGAATGGCACAGTTAAGGAGAAATGCTTGCAGTTTTCCTCGTAGAGCATCTTCCAGCTGGAGACCTATTGAGTTTCCTTCTAGTATGGATTTGGATATGGTAAACCTCTGACATAATTTACATCTACAATTCAACAATGTGAAATTATATGTAAATTGTATCAGTATTTTTTGTTGCTATTTCTGGTCATCACTATTCATATTTTAAGAGAAATCCGATCTGTTTGTGTAAATTCTATTGGACTTCTATAGCCTAGACACGGGACATGAATTTAAACAATTCCAACTGATTTTTAATATCGCACTTGGAATTGTTTGTCCTGTGTGAAAGTCTTGCTTTCTGTCCAATATCCTAATTCCAAACTCCAAACCACAAAGTACTGTACTTAAGAAGTGATATCATAGTTCAGATTGTGGCCCACAATCTAGCTCATACATGTGCTTATGTTTTTTTCCCCAGGCTCACACCCTCTTTCATGTGTGCCTATCAAAAAGAATGTAGAACTCGGGCATCTGAAGTGGTATTCGACTGCAAGTCAGCCTTGACTTGAACTTAATGTAAGAGCCTGAGTCGGGCTTGAATTCTATCTCAGGGTCAACTTTGATGTTAGGAAGTCCAAGACCATTTGAGTCTATGAGCCCTATTTGCCCTACACCTGTGTACAATTTACGTGGCATTATCTTGAACTATTTGAGCAGTTGCATCAAGCATTTGAGCCTATGGACAGCCCTACTAGCTCCTATTACTTGTGTACCATTTACCTGCTTTAGCTTCAAGAATTATGTTTTACGAAGTCCTATTCACATGAAAATTATGTTGACATTTGTGTGATATGTTCCAGCCTATATATTGCAATTATTCTGCATAAATATATGTTCTTAGTTACAATGGACTCAAATTTGGCTATAATTAGCTAGCTAAATTGTAGAATCGTAGGTATTTTTATTCACTTCTGCTATACAACTTTCTCTTGCGACGATACTATAATAGAGAACTCTATTATTATTATTATTATTATTATTATTATTATTATTATTATTATTATTATTATGCAATTGGGATTTATTTGATGTAATTTCTTCTGTATGGTTTTTACTTTTTCGTGGTTAAACCTTTTAATGTGAATTGGACGGTGTATCTAGCAAAATTATTTCTTTTTGGTGGATTAGTGTTGGAGTATAAGTATGAATGTCTCTCCCTTGCTTTACTGACCCCAGATTGCTGGGATAAGGCACATTTGATGATGCCAGTGAATAGATTTCCTTGACCCATTGCAGAGACTGCATTTACTGGGAGCAATGGAGGTTGCTGGCAGCTCATTGTCAATGACTAGTCACTTGCATCAAGTTCAACGTGATTTCAATGAGTAAGTTCTATTTCTTTCAATAGATGCAAATTCATATTTACTCTTTATCTGCAACTACCATTCTGAGGAAACTGTGAATTGTATTCTGGTAGTACTCTTGTACATTGGATGGCTGATGGAGCCTTTTAAAAGAAACACCCTAGTGAATAGAGTATTGTTCACGCAGATATTCTCCTCTCTTCTTTCCTCGAATTCCTCTTTCTGAGGCTAACTTGCAATTTGAACTTGACAGAAGGTAGTTGTTTTGACATTTCTATTTTTTGTTACTTGTGCATTGCCACTATTTATTCATCTCACATGAACGTATTATGTAGAATAGTTTTTGAGGATTGAAACAACTAATATTGAGAACATCAATTTTTACCATTATCTAGGAGGCCAGGTCAGAGCAGAATAACAACCCCCAGGAAAGAGACTGACACATACAAAATTTACTCTGGCATTTCTGAAGGTTAGATTTACATGTTAATTACCTAGGCCTTGATGTCTCTTATCGTGATTTTTTAAGGCTTCTTTATAAGTGAGAATGCATGCCTAGCATATAAGTTCATTACAAATATGTGTTGCAGGAATGACAACAGGAACTCCAATTCATATAAGTTGCCTAGCATATAAGTCGAAGAGGTAATTCTTTATTAGATGACTCTAAAGCTATGTCAGGCTGGAAACTTGTAAATCTTTTGTGTAAAGCTTATTTTATCTTGAAAGCTCACGAAAATTTTCTATATCCTAATTTCGCCTATCTTTTTGGTTTGACCCTTGATTTTTTCGCTACAGATCATTAAAGACTGGAATGCTGAGCTTCAGGAATGGATTGGAAAATTTAGAAAGCAAGCCACTGCAATAGCTGAGTGGGATCGAAGAATTTTGCAGAATCGGGATATTCTCCTTAGTCTGGAGGTAGTTTCTTCGTGCTCAATTATTGTAATGCAGGATTTGGGCACCCCATAGCTTCGGCATATTTTTAGCTTTGAGGAGGAAGTTGAACGTATATAAAAGGATGAAAAAGGATTGTTGCTTGAAAGGAGGAATCTCAAATAACTTAATGTGTAAAATTATTGATAGATTAGCTTATCTACATTTTGGTTCTGTCTTGGGTTTCATAATCAGTTGTATTTATGTTGCATAATGCATATTGTTGTAAGATGACATTTTATACATATATATGTTATACAATGTAGTACCTGATTATATGAATAATATATGAGAATATATTTTTCATTTATGAATAATGCCTGTTATCCATATTTATCACGTTTTTTTTAAATTTTTTCGAAGTCTGTACCGACAGATAAAATCTGTCACAATTGAGCAAAAAGTCTAAATAGGTATCTAACGAGTCTAGAGTCCGTTTTAAAACCGTCGCTAAACTTTATACCGACGGATAAAAACAGTCGATGCATATTCGGCAGAAAAATCCCTTTTGCGACGGCAATACACGTCGAAAAAACATATTTTCAACGGAATTTATCCGCGACAGTTTAAAGTCCGTTGCTATATCTAACGATAAAGCCAATTACCGACGGTTATTGTTATCCGTCGTCTCTGAGGGTGTATCGAGAGATTTAGCGACGGAATTTATCCGTCGCAATAAAAGCAAAACCACTTTTAGCGACGGAGTTTGCCGTCGCTAAAGGACATTTTTTGTTGTAGTGATTGCTTTTTGCAAATGACGGATCTCCTCCCAAGTGGGCTCAGCATGGCTTGTGTTTTCCCAATGAACTAGTGCTTCCTTCTTTCCTCCGTTGTTTCTACACTCAAGAATAGCCTGAGGAGCAGCAATAGTGGCAGAAGAAGCTTGATCAAGGTGTGGCGGCAGATCCTTTTGAATAAGTTCTGCTGGTCCAATCTTCTTTTTTAGTAATGAGACATGGAACACTGGATGCACACGTGTTCCAGTAGGAAATTTTAACTCATAGGCCACTAGCCCACTTTTTTTAACGATCTGAAAAGGCCCATAATATATTGGAGATAATTTAGCAGCGGCTGACCGATCGATGGACAGAGTGTTGACGAAAAGCTTGTAATTTTAGGTAGACAAGATCTACTTCTTGGAAGCGAATCTCCCAATGATGTTTATCAAAAATCTGTTTCATTCTGTTTTGAGCAATCTGAATATTGCGTATGAGATTGGTCACAACAGCATCTCACCTGGAAATCAATTTTAAACAGTGCAATGATAAATCATGTGTTTGCAGAATCAAATTTGCAACCAGGCGCTGAAATTGATATGTTGGTCAACTGGAAATGAGAAAGGCTTGCAGTGCGAGTGCATGTGTCATGAGGGAACCGAGGATTGAAGGGCTAGAACATGTTGTTATGTATCCGTCACATTCCTCTTGTCA
Organism: Houttuynia cordata; assembly: GCA_039654745.1. Taxonomy (NCBI): domain Eukaryota; kingdom Viridiplantae; phylum Streptophyta; class Magnoliopsida; order Piperales; family Saururaceae; genus Houttuynia; species Houttuynia cordata. The sequence continues at coordinate 27,906,104 of CM077503.1, forward strand.
TAAGAGAAGATTTGCCATTCTACTGGAGATGTGGCTGATGGTTCATTTCTTTGATGGGGTAGGTAATGGATGGGGGATCTACTAAGATTTATTGCTTAGATCTAACCATATCGCAGGTGCGTGAAGAGGAGGCCTTGGGGGCTGGGGCCTATCCCATCCGGCATGGTCTTCATGAGTTGGCGAGGACTTTCAGTTTTCTAATCTCCTAACGCTAGTCCGTGCAGCAAAATAAGGAGCAGAATAAGAATTAGGACAACAAACAAACATCAGGCACATAATGAGAGATTAACCAAGCAATGATGCTATAATTTGAATTCACAGAACATCAGGAGTCAGTACAATGTGACGCTATATTTTGAGCAAGCTAGCGCTAGATGTTTTAGATGTTCAAGATACTCTATTATTGGCGGTTTATGTAGCCAAAATTTCCATGAACTGACATTTAGGTGTTCAGAAGAAGAGTGGGAACATGAATCTGATTAACCCCAAATGAGGTAAGTGCATCACCGCGTGACAATATGTCCCTGCTCGTCATGGAGGGAGAAGACCCCGTTTGAGGTTTCAGCTCTGCTGTGATTGCAAGAGTGTCCACGGCATGTGCTGCTATTTTAAGAGCACTCACATGTGAGTGTATTCACAGCGACTGATAGAGAGGTTCGATGTTTAACGAGTTCGTGGAAGGTGTTGCCAAGAAAAACAAAACAACCAGTTGTGACTGATAGGTCTTATTTCGGTTTTCCGTATACGGCGATCGATCGTTCCGTGTTGCCGATCGTTCGCTGGCCGATCGATCGCAATTCCTTCGTTATTTTCCTCCGATTAATCGCTTTGTCGATCGACGCCGTATGATACCGATTGATCGTAGTTACTGTCTTCGGCGATTGAAAAATTTCAGTAGATATGATCGATCGTTTTAAGGTCCGATCGATCGTTTTCTTCAATACACTGTTTTTACGGCTCTCGCGATCGATCGTATTGATAGACGATCGATTGTGGTTACTGTTCATGAATTTCACAGCGACTAATAGAGAGGTTCGATGGTTAACAAGTTCGTGGAAGGTGTTGCCAAGAAAAACAAAACAGCACTAGCTCTTTTTCAACTCTTTCTTCAGCTTCATTTGTCCATTTCTGTAGAGAAGCCAACGGGGTGACCACATTGTCTAGCTCGACATGCACAATTGCTATACTGTACTTGGTGGGGTTTGTTCTCCCTTTCTTGGAGGCGCAGTTGGCTGGTTGCTATGACTCCTGGTTGTCTCAACATTCACATTTAGCTGCTGAAATGTGCAAGTGAAAGCACACTGCTATTTAGCTGCTGCGTCCTGCGTTTCCCCACAAAGAATGCTCCATGGACCATGGTCCTAAACTCGCTAGATCCTGGGCTCGCGGCCTGCCTCCTTCCAGTCGCTCAATTCATGTACGCATCTAAGCCGAATCGCAGTAACCCTCCAACCACTTGGCTTAATTAGCATTTGACAGCGTTGCATTCACCCAGTTGTCAATTTTTGTTGAATACGAAGCATATGCATGCCAGTTCCACTTCATTTCTCCCGGTCATACCAATAATTTCTGAACACTCTGGGGTCCCGGCAGCAGGTCTGCTAGTTCACCTTCGCTCATTTTCTTCTGTGATTTGATTGATTGCTTTGTCCTCGATATTTACAGCCTGTTGTTGTATTAAACAAAAACATATGAACAGCCTGTTAAAAGATTTTAGTTTACGTAAGTCTCTTTTTCCCCTTATCTTTGTCAAGTAGTTGTGTGGTTCCCATGCAGTCGCCAAGAATACAATTATACGTCTGCTTTCCCCGCACGGCAAACCAACCACACCTATCTATGTGTACAATGCGATTCGTCTTAATTAAGATTAATCTGATAAGTTTAGCCGGCTATTGCCTCAGCTATATCTGGTTTAGTCACGATTATGCCTCTTTTTTTTACTACAATCACGATTATGCCTCTTCCAAGTTTCAAACAAAGATAAGAACTCCTTAATGTAATGTCATCAAATGGACTACCAGTTTTCTTTTTCTTTGGACTTAACCAATCAAATAAGAGTTATTTCTTACATGGACTTAATATATGTTGATTTAGACTAAGAAAAATAAAATGAAAACTCACCCCCCCGTGTGCCATATCGAAACTCATTCTCCTTTTTTTTTGTAGAACTAGTCGTATTATTTCCTCCTTTTTCTGTAAAGAGTGACGTCCAAGTACTTATAATGATTTGGTGGGCACACTTTCCCGTTATTATCACTTTTATTTTGCTAAAATTCCTCATGCTTTATACCGTATTTTTCTAAAGCATGAGATTTTAAAAACTACTTTAATTTCTCATAACCATTGTGAATGTTCTCATTGGTGTGTATAAAAAGCACGTGGTTGATCTCATGCCCCAGTTGTCAAATAGCTGCGTTTCTACCAGTTACGACAATTTCATACCCACATTGCAAATATCTTAAGTAGATCAGATCATATGGTATGCTTTGATTCACCAAACATATAATAGTACGTACGACTTCATAAAAAAATGTTACGAGTATGACGAACAGAAAAAAACAGTCCGAACAGCTTTTTGCTCTAACAAAGCCAGAAGCCCAGAACGAATTAATGACATATGCCTTGAATACAGGAATTCGCTTCAAATCGTAAAAGAGAAAACATGTTTTCCTTTGTTATTTTCATTAGAAACTACGACAGAGTAGTTTTTCTTTTCTTTTCTCACTATTTAAACACTAAAAAAGAATTTTTTTTTTCTTTCATTTTCTTTTCCTTTTATATGACTAACCAAACGCATCCTTTGGGCTCGAGGACTGAGAAATGTCGCTGGATCCAAATTAGATGAAAGGTTACGAAGCCGTCTTAGAATTTTCAAAAGGTCTATCCTCCTCGAATCCACGTCAGATTCTATGTTTGTATTGGGCATGACCAACCTTATTAGAGGTTGCGACAGCTACGCCACATGCGTCTCCTTGACTCCCTGTAGCATCGATTCTGATCCCTCGTTTTTTCACGTATAAATAAGAGCAGAACTGAGGTGAGTGACTCCGAAGAGAAGAAGAGACTCTTCTCCTTCCATCATAACAAATAAGCTTCCTTGTCCTTCGCTCATTATTGGTGGAGTAGTATTGAAGATATATAGGAACAGAGATGGGGGGAAACCAAGATATTGAATATGGGAACCAAGGTACTCGTCGGGAAGAGATGAAGGAGCCTCTCATCAGCAACCAGGATGGTCAAGTTTCCAATTCCGATGGATGCAGCAATGAGAAAGGATCCATCTGGGTGGTTCTCCTCTCCACTTTTGTGGCTGTCTGCGGCTCCTTTGAATTCGGCTCATGTGTAAGTGGTTCTCTATGATCCCATTAAAACAGTTGTATATGTTAACTCAAAATTCTGTTTCCAAATTCCAACTGGTCACGGCACCCATGTCAAAGAGTCTCAGCTCTTTGCCACTTACAAGAGCTTGTCAAGAGCAATAGTTTGGACTCAATTCGTTTTCTATCACCAGATATAATGACATACTAGATCGTTCAGTGTGTGGATGAAATACAACAAATGAAAAAAGCTGTCCGATTAGTCAGCCGCTCGAGTTAGAGTTTTTTGTTCTTTTTCGACTTGTGGCATATTCCTGTTTCAAACATAGCTACCTTTTTGGCAGGTAGGATATTCTGCACCAACTCAGTCCGGTATACGAGACGATCTTGGCCTATCGCTAGCTGAGGTTTGTTTACCCTCTCAACTCAGAATTTTTTTTTTTTTTTGATAATTGTCAACTCAGAAATATTTGTAGGACCTCAATTGGATAATTATCTTCTCATGCTCGAATTTAAGTTTTTAACTTATCAGTGAAGCTAGAGGATCGATAATTTCTCTGGGTGTTAGGCACTGACTACATTTGCCATATGCTTGGAGCATTGCTCGATTTCTCCTGATGCAATGCACCAGAGCCGTGTGCGCCTGGACTTGTTTTTTTGTTTGTTTGTTTTTCTTTATCAATTTTTTTGTCTGAACAGTCAAAAGAATACATGTTTGCTTTTTCTACTTGCCGGGTTATTTGTAGTATCTTGTGTACAGAAAAGTAACTTGAATGTATCGAAGTCCTAGCGTTGAAAAGCACAGACTTCACGGATCACTATCAAATGTTTACAATATTGCTAGTCCTAGTAGTCAATACCCACTAGGAAGGCCCATTGGGCTCTTATGTCTACGCTAGTACTAATACTCCATACTCTGAAGCTGCCTGCACTGAACAGTGTTAAACCATGTAGCCAATGTCTGTATGTACTAGTGAAGTTGGCAAATATGAATTTTGATCAGCACTCATTAACAAGGACTTATGTTAAGCATGCTTTTAGAAGGAAGGAAATGGGAGAATTGAAGTTCTTTTTTCGTTTGATATGAAGAATTGATGTTCTTTAATTGGCTTTGCAGTATTCAGTTTTTGGTTCCACTGTGACCATCGGTGCAATGATTGGAGCAATTACCAGCGGACGAATTGCTGATTTCATTGGTAGGAAAGGGGTATGTAGACAACAAACTTATGTTTTTAGTTCCACTGTGACCATCGGTGCCATGGGCATGTCTTCTGCCGTACTCAACTAATTAACACACTACTTTGTTTTTACTCCTTTTCGAAATCATCACTGGTTTTCATCTCATGAAACCAGGCGATGGGAATGTCAGCAATTATCTGCATTGTGGGTTGGCTTGCAGTGTACTTTGCCCAGGTATGACATATGACATGCTCCAGCATTGTCTATGGATTATTTACCTCAAAATAGAGACAATCAGTCTTAATTCCACAAGATGACCCCTCAAATTTTTCAATATGAAGGGTGCTTTGTGGCTAGACATTGGGAGATTGTGTACAGGATATGGAATAGGTGTGCTCTCTTATGTGGTATGAGTTGCGCACACTTTCCTTGCTAAATGTGTTCCTTGTATTTACAATTCCTTATTTTTTTGGCACTCGTATAAATATTTCTTTACTAACGGACTTTTTTGTGAACAGGTACCTGTGTTTATAGCAGAAATAACACCCAAGAACCTTAGAGGAGGTCTAACAACTGTCAATCAGGTGGTAACAGGACTAGCTGGCCAGAAAGTAGAGCAAAGCACTGAGTCACCTAGGTTAATGACACTATTATCTAGCTAACTTCTGTTTTTGCCTTTCATGCAGTTGATGATTTGTACAGGTTGTTCTTTTGCATTCATCATAGGCACAGTTATCTCATGGCGCATGCTAGCGCTAACAGGTAATCTTAATTGGTTGGTTTACTAACAGTTTGTACAATTATGATGTCGTTGAGAAACTAATTTGATGTTTTGCTTACAGGGCTTATCCCATGTGTTATTTTACTCGTGGGACTCTATTTCATTCCAGAGTCCCCCAGATGGCTAGTAAGTTATATGATCACCTTTTAGCTCTATCTATCGCGGGAGTAAAATAGAAAGCATTGATCCAAATCAGGAATGACTATCGTGTTTCAGGCGAAGGTTGGTCGTCAAAAAGAGTTTGAAGTTGCACTTCGGAGGCTCCGTGGAAAGCATGCTGATATTTCCATTGAAGCTGCAGAAATTCAGGTAAATTCGGGCTCATACGTACTCTTCATCTATCAGTTGTAAAAGCACGAGCTATTTCATTGAATATTCACAGTTCGATTTTAAAACAATTTGTTTCAGGACTATATAGAAACACTAGAAAGACTTCCAAAGGCAAAAATCTTGGATTTGTTCCAGAGGAGATATGCCCGTTCAGTGATTGTAAGAAGCTGAAGTACTCAGTTGTGCTTTTTATTAGGTTCCATAATTTGATTGTACTAACACATTCGTCCCTACTTATCTGTTACAGGTTGGAGTTGGCTTGATGGTGTTCCAACAGTTTGGTGGAATCAATGGGATTATATTTTATGCAAGTGAAACATTTGTCACAGCCGGTAATTTCTATCTTACTCGAAGAATGTTGAGTGAAAATGTGCTTAATCATTCTTTGACACAAAAGATTCGCTTTAATAGACCAAAGACTGATGTTTTGATTATTTTTTCAATGTCATTAGGATTTTCGTCAGGCAAGCTTGGCACTATTCTCATGGCATGTGTCCAGGTGCTAGACTCTATTTCTATAGATCACCATTTGGTCACGCATCTTCCTAAACTGCAGCTAATTGAAATGATCTCAAATGTTCTACTTTTCAGATCCCGGTCACTGCACTGGGTGCAGTTTTAATGGATAGGACTGGACGGAGACCCCTTCTGATGGTAAGACGTTTTTAAATTTTAATGATATTTGATTAATAGTAGCATATGGTTAACCTTTCATTTGCTTTTTAGATGTCTTCGACTGGAACGTGCCTGGGGTGCCTTTTAACTGGCACTTCATTACTTTTCAAGGTAGAACAACTGAAATACTACTGTAAAAACTATGTCTGCAATGTTGCAACGACCATTAATATGCATCAGTTTTTTGTTTCAGCTGCATGAAATCCTATTAGGTTGGGTTCCCGTAATGGCTCTTTCCGGCATTTTGGTAAACGAATAACATTGCCACACAAGCTTCCATGGTCCAACTTTAATTGTTTGGATACTTCCTAAGTTTCATACTTATTTTGTTTCTTTTGTTGTTCGAAATCAGCTCTTCTTGGGTTCGTTTTCTCTTGGCATGGGGGCAGTTCCATGGGTTATGATGTCAGAGGTAAAGAAATATATTCTGTAGAAAAGCTTTTAAGTTTGCATTTGTAGATATATTGACCCCCGATGTTCTTATGTTCATGCTGTTTCTTGCAGATATTCCCAATAAATATAAAGGGCATAGCGGGAAGCTTGGTCACTCTTGTGAATTGGTTTGGGTCATGGGCAGTTTCACTGACTTTCAACTTTCTCATGAGCTGGAGCACACCGGGTAAGAGACTTTTAGACGTCCTAGATTTCATACCGATCGATGAAGAAGGATTATGCTTTTAGATAACTGATTTTTTGGATAGTTGTAGCAAATAATCAGCCATTCTGTGCACTTGCTCTTGTTCAGGTACATTCTTCCTTTATGCTGCAGTTTGCGGAATTGCAGTTCTATTTGTGGCGAAGGTGGTACCAGAGACTAAAGGGCGGACACTTGAAGAGATACAGATCGCTATGAACTCATAGTTAGACAGTGAATTCCATTTTTTTTCTTCTGAATGTTACTATTTGTCTATCAGTTATTTCTTTCAGCTTTTGTGCTGTTAATTGATGTAAAACATGTTTGTAATGTGTTTTCGTAGTCATTTTGTATATGAGTGATCAAAGTTTATTGATACTTATCCTAGGATTTCCACACATTGGATAAAATTACACCAGCTTTGTTAATCGTTCTTATTGTTGCTATCATAATAATGAGAACAATAACAACAAAATCTTAATGACAAGGCTGTAATGACTTGTTTAAATTATGGTCTTGTCAAGTGGGAGAATGAAAGATATTTTAATATCTCACGTAATGAAAGATATTTTAATATTTTAACTATTATATGTGGACAGAAAAGGTTAAAAGAGATAAACTAGTTTCTTCATTGAGGTTTGGATTTTTTTTAATATATTTTTTATTTAAAAAATTTATAATATGTTATCATATTATGAGATTGAAGTTTTGTGATTACAATGATTTACTATGATGTACAAATAAATCCTAACACTTTTTCTTTCCTCCGTTGTTTCTATACTCAAGAATAGCTTGAGGAGCAATAGTGGTGGAAGAAGCTTGATCAAGGAGTGGCCGCAGATCCTTTTGAATAAGTCCTGCTGGTTCAATCTTCTTTTTGAGTAATGAGACATGGAACATTGGATGCACACGCGTTCCAGTAAAAAATTTTAACTCATAGGCCACTAGCCCAATTATTTTCAACGATTTGAAAAGGCCCATAATATCTTGGAGATAATTTAGCAGCGGCTGAACGATCGATGGACAGAGTGTTGACGGTAAGCTTGTAAGTTTAGGTAGACAAGATTTCCTTCTTGGAAGTGAATCTCCCGATGGTGTTTCTAAAAAATCTGTTTCATTCTGTTTTGAGCAATCTGAATATTGCGTATGAGATTGGTCACAACAGCATCTCACCTTGAAATCAATTTTAAACAGTGCAATGATAAATCATGTGTTTGCAGAATCAAATTTGCAACCAGGCGCTGAAATTGATATGTTGGTCAACTGGAAATGAGAAAGGCTTGCAGTGCGAGTGTATGTGTCATGAGGGAACTGAGGATTGAAAGGCTAGAACATGTTATGTATCCAGCTATTGATCAACACATTCTACCTAAAGAGGCTTCGGATATCCGTCACATTCCTCTTGTCATATGAGAAGATTTGCCATTCTACTGGAGATGTGGCTGATGGTTCATTTCTTTGATGGGGTAGATAATGTTATTAAATTTACTTACTGCTACTGTCTTAAGAATGAGAAATGTGTACCTTTGCAAAGACGAAAAAACGTTAGAAGAAATTTATGATCGAATCAAGCGAAACACTTTGTCCTTAAGACAGAATGCGCCCTCCCTACGGTGCGTAGGACTCTTGGGCGTCTGCCTCCCAGGATAAGACGATCAACCACGTACTGTAAAAATGTGTATGCGCAGCGAACCACAAATGTGTAATGCTTTCACAGAAGAGAGGAGGAAGGAAGAAGATAAAGTACTGGAAAAATCCGTATAGAAAAACCCGTTTTTACAAGCTTTATAGAAATCTCGTTAAAGTCCGTTGAAAATACACCGTTTCCCATTAAAGCCCGTTGAAACCCTTTCCCGTTAAACGGACGTGTCCGTCCGTTAACGGTCATAACAAAACGGACCCGTTTTGGTTGAACCAAAATAAATTAGAAAACCAAACCATTGTATTTGTCCCAAAATAATATTATCTTGTTGATCCAACCCAACCCAACCCGACCCGGCCTGGCCGCGCGTGCGAACCGAATCGAGCCGACCCAAGCCGGCGTGACGGACGGACGGACGGCGGCGGCAGCGCGTGCGCGCGTGTTGGTTAGCCCACCTAGGTGCATGGGTCCAACATCTCTCTCTCCCACAAAAGTGGGGTGGCCCTTGAGCCTAACTTCTAAGGCTAACCTTGGACCTTATATACCATCCACAACTCCTCTTTGGTGTGGATGTGGGACTATTCATCCTTCACCCAATTCACTCATTCACATCAATATAAGTGGGTTTTAACATGGGTTAGTATACCCACTTCTAACAATCCCCCACATGAATGAGAATTTGCTGGATAACGTATGCAAAAACTATGCAAAAAACTTGTGAAAGCAAATATTGAGAAGATCATATATGGGGGAGAGGTAGCTTTCGGCTTTGAACATTCCCTTGTGAAGATTATCGGGTTTACTGGCTAATCAGTGAACGTGATGTCTTAAACTGTTCAGCTGTTTGTGTAAATCAAGACAATAGAAGTCATACAATCACTTCTCAGACACACTGTGGTTCTCATGACTTTGTTCATTTTGGCCCCGAACAAACCTGATTTTCATGAGTGCTCTAGAAGATTTAGCCTTAAAATCCTCATAGAAGTGGCCCCTTCACACTCATATAGGTGATTCTCATTAGGAGCATCCTGCAATACCCCACTCGAACTAAGTCAAGCTATGAGAACCATTAAAAGCAAAGCTTATCCTCATTCATTCAGCAGGCATCATTATCTCATCATAGGAATTGGAACGAGATTTTATCTCCATAGTGATTCCCCTTGAATCCCCCACAATTCGGTTGTCCCTTTGAACCTAGATCTTGGGATCTCCAGTCAAGTAGGTTGGGTTGCCATTATGGTGATTCTTAATGTATAGGCTTCAAGCCCATTCTCCTCGATGAATTGCTCACTTGTTCTTTGGTCAAACCCTTTGTAAGCGGATCCGCAATATTTTCTTTTGACCGAACATACTCAATGGAAATTATTCCACTAGAGAGCAATTATTTTATGGTATTATGCCTCCGACGTATATGTCGAGACTTACCATTATACAAGTTACTTTGTGCTCTTCCTATAGCAGATTGACTATCACAATAGATACATATAGGTAGCACAGGTTTCCCCCACATTAGAATATCTTCTAAAAAATGACGAAGCCACTCAGCTTCTTCGCCTGCTTTATCAAGTGCAATGAATTCTGATTCTATTGTGGATCTTGCAATGCACGTTTGTTTAGAAGATTTCCAAGATACTGCTGCACCTCCAATAGTAAAAACATATCCACTTGTGGATTTGGAGTCTCTTGTATCAGATATCCAATATGCATCATAGTATCCCTCTAGTACTGCTGGATATCTCGTATAGTGCAGTCCATAGTCCAAGGTATATCTTAGATATCTAAGAACCCTGACTAGAGCCTTCCAGTGATCTTCCCCTGGATTGCTATTATATCTACTCAGTTTACTTACTGAGTATGCTATGTCCGGTCTCGTACAATTCATGAGGTACATGAGACTTCCAATGATTTGAGAATATTGGAGTTGTGATATGCTCTCACCCGTGTTTTTGCTTAAATGCAATGTCACATCTACAGGTGTTCTCGCTGGATGATTATCATTCTCATTAAATTTGTCTAGGATTTTTGTAATGTAATGAGATTGAGATAACACATATCCATCAGATGTTCTAGTAATTTTCATCCCTAGTATAACATCTGCAATACCCATATCCTTCATGACAAACTGTTTGTTTAACATCCTCTTAGTAGCTTTAATGATATTATTATTGCTACCAATAATGAGCATATCATCCACATAGAGGCATACTATAACATAGCCCTCTGGTCTAGCTTTGACATAAACACATTTGTCACATTCATTAATTTTGAATCAATTTGACATCATCATTTTGTCAAATTTTTCATGCCATTGCTTAGGTGCTTGTTTAAGCCCATAGAGAGACTTAACAAGTTTGCACACTTTATTTTCTTGACCCGGTACAACAAACCCTTCAGGTTGTTGCATATATATTTCCTCATTCAAGTTACCATTCAAGAATGCTGTTTTTACATCCATTTGATGTATTTCAAGATTATACAAAGCAGCCACAGCAATTAACATCCTAATGGAAGTTATTCTTGTGACTGGTGAGTATGTATCAAAATAATCTTGACCTTCCTTTTGCTTGTATCCTTTGATAACAAGTCTTGCTTTATATTTGTCAATTGATCCATCAGCCTTCATCTTCCTCTTAAAGATCCACTTGTATCCGAGAGGTTTACTCCCTGGAGGAAGATCTACTAACTCCCAAGTGTGATTTTGCATAATGGATTTAATTTCACTATTTACAGCCTCCTTCCAATATTGTACTTCAGGAGAAGACATTGCTTCCTTAAAGCTTTGAGGCTCATTTTCTAACAAATAAGTTAAAAAATTTGGACCAAAGGATTTTGATGTTCTAGCACGTTTACTACGTCTAGGTTCATCATCTTCTCCCTCTTGGTCATCACTAGTGTCTTTTGCAACATCCAAAGTTCTTTTAAGAGAACTTTCATTTTGTGTAGAATTGCAAGGAAAAATATGTTCAAAAAATGAAGCATTCCTTGATTCAATCACTGTATTGACATTTACATCAGGAATATCCGATTTATGAACAAGAAAACGATATGCACTGCTATTATTGGCATAACCAATAAATACGCAATCAATGGTCTTTGGTCCAATTTTAATCCTCTTGGGATTAGGGAATGCCACTTTTGCTAGACATCCCCATACTTTTAGGAAGTTGTAGGAAGGCTTTCGACCTTTCCATAATTCATATGGTGTCTGCAAGGTTTTTTATGAGGTATTTTGTTGAGAATATAATTGGCTGAAAGCAAAGCTTCCCCCCACATGTTCTGAGGTAACCCAGAACTGATTAACATGGCATTCATCATTTCTTTTAAAGTTCTATTTTTCCGTTCAGCAACTCCATTTTGCTGTGGCGAATAAGGTGTCATGGTTTGGTGTATAATACCATGTTGTGAACAGAATTCACCAAAAATTGATTCATATTCCCCACCTCTATCACTTCTTAGAACTTTTATTTTCTTGTCAAGTTGATTCTCAACCTCTGTTTTATATAACATAAACATGTTTATAGCCTCATCTTTACTTCTCAGCAAGTATACATAACAATAACGAGTGCAATCATCAATAAATATAATAAAGTATTTTTTACCTCCTCTTGTTTGAACAAGTTTTAAATCACATACATCGCTGTGAATTAACTCAAGAGGTTCAGTACATCTCTCAATACTTTGGAATGATTTCCTTGTTAATTTAGATTTCACACAAGTTGCACACTTATGATTAAAGTCAATATTAAATTTAGGCAGATATTCCATATTAATCAATCTTCGTAAAGCATCATAATTAACATGTCCTAATCTACCATGCCACACATCACATGACTCAATTATATAAGAGGAAGATGCATTCTCATTCATAACATTAGCAGCAGATACAATAGATAAAACATTGAGCTTAAAAAGCCCTTCATTCAGGTACCCTTTTCCCACGTACATCCCATCCTTGGTCAAAACAAATTTATCCGACTCAAACACCAAATTGAAGCCATTCTTGCTCAGCAATGATCCAGACACTAAATTCTTTCGAATTTCTGGCACATGCATCACATTGTTGAGCGTGAGTTCCTTGCCCGAAGTCATCTTGAGCACCACCTTTCCAATTCCTTCAACCTTGGCAGTAGAAGAGTTGCCCATAAACAGTTGTTCACCATTTTCCACAGAGTGATAAGTGGAGAACATTCTCCTGTTTGAGCACACATGACGGGTAGCCCCAGTATCCACCCACCATTCTCTATCGTCCGAAATCACAGCAGAAAGGTTGATGTCATGCACATTGGTGGAGAGATTCTCCACTTCGGTCATGTGGGCTTGTGCCTTCTTCTTCTTGAAACCATCTTGTTTCTTTCGTTTGTAACAATCCTTAGCCTTATGGCCCATCTTGTCACACACATAGCACTTGCCCTTGAATTTGTTGTTGTTGGAGTCATTGTTTGACTGACCCCTAGGATGCTTCCTCTTTTTGTTGGTAAAGCCATTACTTTTATGCCCTTGTTCCACAACATTTACTTTGGCCTCCATGCCATGACCCCCAGTTTTCTTTTCAGAAGAACGGTTGTCCTCTTCAATCCTTAACCTCACAATCAGATCTTCCAAGTTCATCTCCTTCCTCTTATGCTTTAAGTAATTCTTGAAATCCTTCCAGGATGGTGGTAGTTTTTCAATTATTGCTGCCACCTGGAAAGACTCATTTAAAGTCATGTCTTCTGCATGAATTTCATGAAGGATAACTTGTAGATCTTGAACTTGATTGATCACAGTCTTAGAGTCTACCATTTTGAAGTCCAAAAATTTGCCGACCACGAATTTCTTCGTTCCAGCATCCTCTGTTTTGTACTTCTTGTCTAAAGACTCCCACAGTGCCTTAGCACTTGTCATTGAACTGTACACATTATATAATGTGTTGTCCAATCTATTAAGGATATAATTTCGGCATAAGAAATCTGCATATTTTCATGCATCTACTACCGCAACAGCCATTTTGTCTTCCCGTTTCTCCTCAGTGAGAACGGATACTTCCTCTTTAAGGAATCGGGCCAAATTCAGCGTGGTAAGATAGAACAACATTTTCTATTGCCATCTTTTGAAATCTACAGCACTGAATTTTTCTGGTTTCTCCCCTTTAACTTGAACAGGAGCATTCACCGGAGTGGGAATCAGTACTGGAGTGAAGTTCTCAGTAGCCATTTCTGTAACTTTGTAAATCACAGAAGATTATCTTAGTAAAATACAGTAATTTTTTCAGTACAGTACAGTAATTAAAATTAACAGCAGTAACATTCTGTCTTAAGATTGTTATTAAATTTACTTACTGCTATTGTCTTAAGAATGAGAAATGTGTACCTTTGCAAAGACGAAAAAACGTTAGAAGAAATTTATGATCGAATCAAGCGAAGCACTTTGGCCTTAAGACAGAATGCGCCCTCCCTACGGTGCTTAGGACTCTTGGGCGTCTGCCTCCCAGGATAAGACGATCAACCACATACTGTAAAAATATGTACGCGCAGCGAACCACAAATGTGTAATGCTTTCACAGAAGAGAGGAGGAAGGAAGAAGATAAAGTACTGGAAAAATCTGTATAGAAAAACCCATTTTTACAAGCTTTATAGAAATCCCATTAAAGCCCGTTGAAACCCTTTCCCGTTAAACGGACGCGTCCGTCCGTTAACGGTCATAACAAAACGGACCCGTTTTGGTTGAACCAAAATAAATTAGAAAACCAAACCATTGTATTTGTCTCAAAATAATATTATCTTACCGACCCGACCGCGCGTGCAAACCGAACCGAACCGAGCCGGCGGCGGCGGCGCGCGCGTGGGTTAGCTCACCTAGGTGCATGGGTCCAACATCTCTCTCCCCCACAAAAGTGGGGTGGCCCTTGGGCCTAACTTCTAAGGCCAACCTTGGACCTTATATACCATCCACAACTCCTCTTTGGTGTGGATGTGGGACTATTCATCCTTCACCCAATTCACTCATTCACATCAATATAAGTGGGTTTTAACATGGGTTAATATACCCATTTCTAACAGATAATGGATGGGGGATTTACTAAGATTTATTGCTTAGATCTAACCATATCGCAGGTGCGTGAAGAGGAGGCCTTGGGGGCTGGGGCCTATCCCATCCGGTATGGTCTTCATGAGTTGGCGAGGAGTTTCAGTTTTCTAATCGCCTAACGCTAGTCCGTGCAGCAAAATAAGAAGGAGCAGAATAAGAATTAGGACAACAAACAAACATCGGGGGCATAATGAGAGATTAACCTAGCAATGATGCTATAATTTGAATTCACAGAACATCAAGAGTTAGTACAATGTGATGCTATATTTTGAGCAAGCGCTAGATGTTTTAGATGTTCAAGATACTCCATTATTGGCGGTTTATGTAGCCAAAATTTCCATGAACTGACATTTAGGTGCTCAGAAGAAGAGTGGGAACATGAATCTGATTAACTCCAAATGAGGTAAGTGCATCACCGCGTGACAAGATATCCCTGCTGGTCGGGAGAAGACCCCGTTTGAGGTTTCAGCTCTGCTGTGATTGCAAGAGTGTTCATGGCATGTGCTGCTATTTTAAGAGCACTCACATGTGAGTGTATTCACAGCGACTGATAGAGAGGTTCGATGGTTAACGAGTTCGTGGAAGGTGTTGCCAAGAAAAACAAAACAGCACTAGCTCTTTTTCAACTCTTTCTTCAGCTTCATTTGTCCATTTCTGCAGAGAAGCCAACGGGGTGGCCACATTGTCTAGCTCGACATATTGCTATACTGTACTTGGTGGGGTTTGTTCTCCCTTTCTTGGAGGCGCAGTTGGCTGGTTGCTATGACTCCTGGTTGTCTCAACATTCACATTTAGCTGCTGAAATGTGCAAGTGAAAGCACACTGCTATTTAGCTGCTGCGTCCTGCCTTTCCCCACAAAGAATGCTCCATGGACCATGGTCCTAAACTCGCAGTTCTAGATCCTGGGCTCGCGGCCTGCCTCCTTCCAGTCGCTCAATTCATGTACACATCTAAGCCGCATCACAGTAACTCTCCAACCACTTAGCTTAATTAGCATTTGACAGCGTTGCATTCACCCAGTTGTCAATTTTTGTTGAATGCGAAGCATATGCATGCCAATTCCACTTCATTCCTCCCGCTCATACCAAACACTGCGGTCCCGGCAGCAGGTCTTTAAGAACCGCTAGTTCACCTTCTCTCATTCTGTGATTTGATTGATTGCTTTGTCCTCGATATTTACAGCCTGTTGTTGTATTAAAACAAAAACATATTAACAGCCTGTTGAAAGATTTTAGTTTACGGAAGTCTCTTTTTTCCCTTTTATCTTTGTCAAGTAGTTGTGTGGTCCCCATGCAGTCGCTAAGAATTCAATTATATGACTGCTTCCCCGCACGGCAACCCAACCACACCTATCTAGGTGTACAATCGTTTGGGGCGTGAAACATCCTCAGTGGATGTTTTGCTATAATGTAGCATTCATGTTTTTTTCACTTTCAGCTCAAACACCTCAGGTCATGTTTCACGCTCGATAGTGAAAAAACATGAATGCTACAGTGGAAGTCAAATATCCACTCTAGATGTTTTGTTTTTATCATGCCCCAAACGGCCTAAGATGAGGCAGGCCGCCGAGACTCAACCAAATAAAAAGAAAACTCACCCCTCCATGTGCCATATCGAAACTCATTCTCCTCTTTTTTGTAGAACTAGTAATATTATTTCCCCCTTTTTCTTTAAAGAGTGACGTTCAAGTACTTTTAAAGATTTGGTGGGCACACTTTCCCGTTATTATCTCTTTTCTTTTGCTAAAATTCCTCATGTTTTAGACCGTATTTTTTTAAGCATGAGATTTTAAAAACCAGTTTCTCATAACCATTGTGAATGTTCTCATTGGTGAGTGTATAAAGAGCACGTAGTTGATCTCATGCCTCAGTTGTCAAATAGCTGCGTTTCTACCAGATACGACAATTTCATACTCACATGGCAAATCTCTTGTGGAGATCAGATCATATGGTATGCTTTGATTCACTAAACAAATAATAGTACGAATACGACCTCATAAAAAAATGTTACGAGTATGACGAACAGAAAAAACAGTCCGAACAGTTTTTTCTTTTAACAAAAGCCAGAAGCCCAGAACTAATTAATGACATATGCCTCTAATACAGGAATTCGCTTCAAATCGTAAAAGAGAAAACATGTTTTCCTTTGTTATTTTCATTAGAAACTACGACAGGCGCCCCTAGTTTTTTCTTTTCTTTTCTCACTATTTAAACACTAAAAAAGGATTTTTTTTTAATTTATTTTCTTTTCCTTTTATATGATTATCCAAAGAGTTCTTTCCATATTACCTGGCGCCACTAACCATCTTTCTATATTACTTAATTTTTCTACTGAAATGCCATATAGCTTAGAAATGGGACCTGAACAACTGATAATGCCCCTCTTTCAGCCTTAACACATTTTTACTAGTGGAATTATTTACTTTTATCCGGTGAGGGCATTCCAGTATCCTTCCACTTGGAGGAAGAGGATTGTTAGCGAAGCTCCGAATGTCGCGAAGATTAAGACCAAAGCCGATGACTGCCCACGCCCAGAAAAAAAAGCTATGATATGCAGAATTTTGAGATAAGAGTAGTGGGGAAGTCCGGCCAATTACAAAATTTGAGATTCACATGTAACAGTCACCCATTGATGCTCAAACTGCTCGTGAATATCAAATAAGAGGATAAAAATGGGCAAATGAGTGGAATACTCGACTGCGAGCAATAAATACTATATGTATATTCGTCAACCTAAGTAAAAATTGTGCAAATAAATTGAAGATATCCTCATGAGGAGGAAATGAGGTAAAATTAACCGATGGAATTATTTACTTTTGTCCGACGAGGGCATTCCAGTATTATTGAGCTTGGAGGAGGAGGCTTTTCAGTGAAGCTTCGAACGTCACGGCGATTAAGACCAAAGCCGACGACTGCCCATGCCCAGAAAAAAGCTATGATATGCAGAATTTTTAGATAAGAGCAGTGGGGAAGCCCGCCCAATTACAAAATCTGAGATTTACATATAACGGTCACCCATTGATGTTCAAACCGCTCATGAATATCAAATAAGAGGATAAAAAATGGGCAAATGCATGGAATACTCGACGACGAGCGGTAAATACTATTTGTATATTCGTCAACCCAAGTAAAAATTATGCAAATAAATTGAAGATATCCTTATGAGGAGGAAGATGAAGAAAAATAAAGAATGGTGTAAAAAAATAGTTAAAACGGATAAAAAAATGAGTGAGTTATAACATTTTGAAGTTTGTCGTAAAAGTATGCATTTTTACGCACAACCCCTATTGAAGTCATGTGTTCGTACACACGACCTGAATGGGGTCATGTCTAGCAACACACAACTCCATTCAGGTTGTGTATATGAACACATGACTTCAATAGCGGTCGTGCGTAAGAACGCACGCTTGACGACAAACTTCAAAATGTCATAACGCTCATTTTTTTTATCTATTTTTGCTATTTTTTTGCTTTCTTCCTTATTTTTCTTACTCTTCATTCTCATGATGATAGATGAAGATGGAAAAAAAAAGAAGAAGAAATAAAAGAAATTAATAACGACTACATCACCCTTGTTGGAAATTTGGCATATCTACTAGTAGATGGGTTTTATAATTTTTGGTTATCCTCATGAGGAGGAAGAGGATGAAAAATAAAGAAGAACGCAAAAAAAAAGTGAAAACGAATAAAAAATGAGCGGGTTATGATATTTTAAAGTTTGCTGTAAAAGCGTACGTTCTTCCGTACGACTCCCATTGAAGTTGTCTGTTTGTACACACGACCTGAATGGGTCGTGTCTAGCAACAAACGACTTCAATGGGGGTTATGCGTAAGAACGCACACTTTTACGGCAAACTTCAAAATATTATAACTCACTCATTTTTTATCCGTTTCACCCATTTTTCTGAAAGTCCTCACTCACTTTTGAGACATCATATAATGGTTGACAAATATACAAATAGTACTTGCCCGCTCGCCGACGAGTATTTTACACTTTTGCCTATTTTTATCATCTTATTTAATATCCACGAGCGGTCAAGCACTAATGAGTGATCTTTATATGTATTTCTTTACCTGTAGATCTCAACTTTTGTATAGGGTGTGCTTCCCTACTGCTCTTACATCAAAATCCCTTAATGAGAGCTTTTTTGTGGGCGTGGACAGCCGTTAGCTTTAATCTGAATCGCCGCGACGTTCGGAGCTTCGTCGAAGAGCCTCATCCTCTGAGTTGAATGCTATTGGAATGCCCTCGCCGGATAAAAGTGAAGAATTCCGTCGATTAAAATATTTTATAGCTAAAGATGGGCATTTTGAAAAGTTTAGATCTCATATTCAAGTGATACGGAAGTTCTTAAAAGATTTTAGGTAACATAGGAAGATGGGTAGTTGCTCGACTCCTAACCAATTAAACGCATCCTTTGGACTCGAGGATTGAGAAATGTGGCTGGATCCTAATTGGATGAAAGGATACGAAGCCGTCCTAGAATTTTCAAAAGGTCTATCCTCCTCGAATCCACGTCAGATTCTATGTTTGTATTGGGCATGACCCACCACATGCGTCTCTTTGACTCCCTGTAGCATCGATTCTGATCCCTCGTTTGCTGTTCTTGCTTGTGTTGTTGCACGTATAAATAAGAGCAGAACTGAGGTGACTCTGAAGAGAAGATGAGACTCTTCTCCTTCCATCACAACAAATAAGCTTCCTTGTCCTTCGCTCATTATTGGTGTAGTATTGAAGATATATAGGAACAGAGATGGCGGGAAACCAAGATCTTGAATATGGGAACCAAGGTACTCGTCAGGAAGAGATGAAGGAGCCTCTCATCTAGGGATGGAACCGGGGCGGGTTTGGGCCGGGTATGCCAGGGCCGGGTATTGGCATACCCGGCCCCGGAACCATTTTAATTCTTCAAACCCAGAACCGTCCCAGACCCACTACGGGTCCAGTTTCAAGGACCCAGACCCGCCCTGGTACCAGAACTTGAAACCCGGACCCGCCCCGCCCCGACCCGGGTACCAGTTTTTTTATATTTTTAATGTCATATACATTAAACTATTAACTCCTTTAATTTTTTTATTAATAATATATATCTATAAAAATCCAAACTACTCAAATCAAGAGATATGAGTGCTTTCGCCCAAAAAAAATATTCATAAAAATAAATAAATATGGGTCCAAGTATATGATATATATATATATATATCTATCATATACCCGGGTCGGGTCCGGGTTTTACATGAAAACCCGGACCCGACCCGACCCGATGGGTCGGTTCCTCTTTCAGACCCGGAACCGGAACCGGGTATTGCATAAGCAATCCCAGAACCGGCCCAATAAGGCCGGGTCTTGTCGGGTCGGGTAAAAACCCGACCCAAGTTCCATCCCTACTCTCATCAGCTACCAGGATGGTCAAGTTTCCAATTCCGATGGCTGCAGCAATGACAAAGGATCCATCTGGGTGGTTCTCCTCTCCACTTCTGCGGCTGTCTGCGGCTCCTTTGAATTCGGCTCATGTGTAAGTAGTTCTCTATCATCCAAAATTCTGCTTCCAAATTCCAACTGGCCACGGCACCCATGTCAAAGGGTCTCAGCTCTTTGCCACTTACAAGAGCTTGTCAAGAGCAATAGTTTGGACTCAATTCGTTTTCTATCACCAGATATAATGACATACTAGATAGTTCAGTGTGCGCATGAAATACAACAAATGAAAAAAGCTGTCGGATTAGTCAGCCGCTCGAGTTAGAGTTTTTTATGTTGGGCTTGTTTTTATAATAAAACATAAAGTGGCCCAACTATCTCAATTGACAGTGTTTTGGGCTTTTAGACCTGTCTGGGTAATGGGCCTAAGTCAAAATACCCATTAAGTTGTGGTCCTTGAGTGGTAGATCTGAACCATCGGATGACCTATGGATGGACGGTCAGGATTCTAGGGTTCTTACAGTGGTGTCCTGGTTTAGTTATAAATACACCATTAGCCATCCTAATACGGTGTCTCAAGTGAGATTGCTCTCAGCCAAGTTCTAAACCAGAAACACGTGGTTCTGAAGACGATTTGCAGAGACTCTATTGAACGTTCCGTTCTAATAGCTACAGGTATGCCTAAGTCTTTGTATTAAATTCTATCAATTGGTATCAGAGCACTCGGTAGATTCTGGTACGCTTCCGCTGTATTTTTGTTGCGCATCATGCGCATTTGACGACGGCCGTACGCAGATACGTCAGACAGCCCGGCGCCGCCGCTGCGAGCAGATGCACCGACCAGAGCCGCCGTCGCCGGCGTTGGGCTCTGGCCGGCGCAGCAGCGGCACCGGAACTTTTCGCGACGGCGGCGTCTGCCCTCCACGTACCGCCGGCCTCGCCGTAAAAGAAAGGGCGGCCCAAAAGGGCCGCCGCCGGCGACTGTAAAGACGTTTCGCGGGCAGCCCTTTCGGCCGCCATGGCGACCGCGTCAATGGCCGGATGACAGTGGTATTTGAAGTTCAACGATGTTATTACTTCATTTGGTTTTAAGGAGAACATTGTTGATCAATGCATATACCTTAAGGTTAGTGGGAGCCGTTACACATTTCTGGTCTTGTATGTTGATGACATTCTACTTGCAAGCAGTGACTTAGGGATGTTGCACGAGACTAAGCAGTTTCTTTCTCAGAACTTTGACATGAAAGATTTAGGAGAGGCATCCTGTGTCATAGGGATTGAGATCTATCGTGATAGATCCAGAAGGATCCTTGGGTTGTCTCAACAGGCCTATATCAATAAAGTTCTGAACCGGTTTAACATGGAAAACTGCTCACCTAGTGCAGCCCCTATTGTGAAGGGTGACAAATTTGGCTTGTTCCAGTGTCCAAAGAATTCTTTGGAATTGGAAAGCATGAAGGAAATTCCTTATGCATCGGCAGTTGGTAGTATGATGTACTTGGAGGTCTGTACAAGACCTGATATTGCCTTTGCTATGGGAATGTTGGGTAGATACCAGAAAAAATCCAGGGATGGATCATTGGAGAGCTGCAAAGAAGGTTATGAGATATCTACAAGGGAACGAAGGATTACATGCTTACATACAGACATTCTGATCATCTGGAACTGGTTGGATATACAGATGCAGACTTTGCTGGTTGTGTTGACTCGAAAAAGTCGACCTCGGGTTATATTTTCCTTTTGGCAGGCGGTGCTGTCTCTTGGAAAAGTATTAAGCAAACCCTTACAGCGTCATCGACTATGGAGGCAGAGTTTGTTGCTTGTTATGAGGGCACGTCACATGCTACTTGGCTGATGAATCTTATCACAGGACTTACTATTATGGATTCCATATGTAGGCCGTTAAAGATGTTCTGTGATAATAGTGCTGCTGTGTTCTTCACGAAGAACAACAAGAGTGGAAGTCGAAGTAAGCACATCGACATAAAGTATCTTGTTGTTCAGGATCGTGTTAAAGCAGGGACAGTTGTTATTGAGCATATAGGCACTGAGCTTATGGTTGCTGATCCAATGACTAAGGGCTTGCCCCCTTCTCTGTTTAAGAGTCATGTGGATCATGTGGGTCTTATTAGCTCATCGTGCATTTGATTTTGCTTATGTACTTCTGGACTTTACTCATTTATCATAGCAGTTCCAGTTTCTTTTCTCGCGGTGTGTCTCATTTTTCAGTGCACTTAAAGTATGAGACAATATTTGCAAAATGAGTGGGAGCATGCATTCACTTATAAAATATTTTGCCACATATAGCACTCAACCAGAATGAATTAGTTGCATTGTGATACATTGAAGGGAATGTTCTCCTTTGAGGACATAACCGCCTTGATTCATGCGATTATGACATTTTGATTGAGTATAAAGTTACCACATACAATTCGAAGGGTATTTTGTATGGTTATGACTTTTTATATGCGCATACGAAAGTCATTATTAAAGTTTCCCATTACCCACTTGGTTAGTTTAATTGAGCAAAGTGGGAGATTTTCTTCTTTATATAGCTCAATTGAGAAGTTGTGCCAAGTGGGAGAATGTTGGGCTTGTTTTTATAATAAAACATAAAGTAGCCCAACTATCTCAATTGACAGTGTTTTGGGCTTTTAGACCTGTCTGGGTAATGGGCCTAAGTCAAAATACCCATTAAGTTGTGGTCCTTGAGTGGTAGATCTGAACCATCGGATGACCTATGGATGGACGGTCAGGATTCTAGGGTTCTTACAGTGGTGTCCTGGTTTAGTTATAAATACACCATTAGCCATCCTAATACGGTGTCTCAAGTGAGATTGCTCTCAGCCAAGTTCTAAACCAGAAACACGTGGTTCTGAAGACGATTTGCAGAGACTCTATTGAACGTTCCGTTCTAATGGCTACAGGTATGCCTAAGTCTTTGTATTAAATTCTATCATTTTGTTCTTTTTCGACTTGTGGCATATTCCTGTTTCAAGCATAGCTACCTTTATGGCAGGTAGGATATTCTGCACCAACTCAGTCCGGTATACGAGACGATCTTGGCTTATCGCTAGCTGAGGTTTGTTTACCCTCTCAACTCAGAAATATTTGTAGGACCTCATTTGGATAATTATCTTCTCATGCTCGAATTTAAGTTTTTAACTTGTCAGTGAAGCTAGTAGATCGATATTTTATCTGGGTATTAGGCACTGACTAACATTTACCATATGCTTGTAGTATTGCTCGATTTCTCCTGATGCTATGAACCAGACCCGTGTGCGCCTGGACTTGTTTTTTTGTTTGTTTGTTTTTTCTATCTCAATTTTTTTGTCTGAATAGTCACAAGGATACACGTTTGCTTCTTCTACTTGCCGGGTTATTTGTAGTTATCATGTGTACAGAAAAGAAACTGACTATCGAAGTCCTAGCGTTGAAAAGCAGAGACTTCACGGGTCACTGCCAAATGTTTACAATATTACTAGTCCTAGTAGTCAATACCCACTAGGAAGGCCCATTGGGCTCTTATGTCTACGCTAGTACTAATAGTCCATACTCTGAAGCTGTCTGCATATGTACGAGTGAAGTTGGCAAATATGAATTTTGATCAGCACTCATTAACAAGGACTTATGTTAAGCATGCTTTTAGAAGGAAGGAAATGGGAGAATTGAAGTTCTTTTTTTTTGTTTGATATGAAGAATTGAAGTTCTTTAATTGGCTTTGCAGTATTCAGTTTTTGGTTCCACTGTGACCATCGGTGCAATGGTTGGGGCAATTACCAGCGGACGAATTGCCGATTTCATAGGGAGGAAAGGGGTATGTAGACAACAAACTTATGTTTTGGTTCCACTGTGACCATCGGTGCAATGGGCATGTCTTCTGCCGTACTCAACTAATTAACACACTAGTTTGTTTTTACTCCTTTTCGAAATCATCACTGGTTTTCATCTCATGAAACCAGGCGATGGGAATGTCAGCAATTATCTGCATTGTGGGATGGCTTGCAGTGTACTTTGCCCAGGTATGATATATGACATATGCTCCACCTTTGTCTATGGATTATTTACCTCAAAATAGAGACAATCAGTCTTAATTCCACAAGTGACCCCTCAAATTTTTTAATATGAAGGGCGCATTGTGGCTAGACATTGGGAGATTGTGTACAGGATATGGAATCGGTGTGCTTTCTTATGTGGTATGAGTTGCGCACACTTTCCTTGCTAAATGTGTTCCTTGTATTTACAATTCCCTACTTTTTTTGGCACTCGTATAAATATTTCTTTACTAATGGACTTTTTTGTGACCAGGTACCTGTGTTTATAGCCGAAATAACACCCAAAAACCTTAGAGGAGGTCTGACAACTGTCAATCAGGTGATAACAGGACTAGCTGGTCAGAAAGTAGAGCAAGAGCACTGAGTCACCTAGGTTAATGACACTATTATCTAGTTAACTTATGTTTTTGCTTTTCATGCAGTTGATGATTTGTATAGGTGGTTCTTTTGCATTCATCATAGGCACAGTTATCTCATGGCGCATGCTAGCGCTAACAGGTTATCTTAATTGGTTGGTTTACTAAGATTTTGTACAATTATGATGATTGATGAGAAACTAATTTGATGTTTTGCTTACAGGGCTTATCCCATGTGTTATTTTACTCGTGGGACTCCATTTCATTCCAGAGTCCCCCAGATGGCTAGTAAGTTATATGATCACCTTTTAGCTCTATCTGTCGCGGGAGTAAAATAGAGGGCATTGATCCAAATCAGGAATGACGATCGTGTTTCAGGCGAAGGTTGGCCGTCAAAAAGAGTTTGAAGTTGCACTTCGGAGGCTCCGTGGAAAGCATGCTGATATTTCCATTGAAGCTGTAGAAATTCAAGTAAATTCGGGCTCATACGCACTCTTCATCTATCAGTTGTGAAAGCACGAGCTATTTCATTGAATATTCACAGTTCGATTCTAAAACAATTTGTTTCAGGACTATATAGAAAAACTAGAAAGACTTCCAAAGGCAAAAATCTTGGACTTGTTCCAGAGGAGATATGCCCGTTCAGTGATTGTAAGAAGCTGAAGTACTCAGTTGTGCTTTTATCAGGTTCCATAATTTGATTGTACTAACACATTCGTCACTACTTATCTGTTACAGGTTGGAGTTGGCTTGATGGTGTTCCAACAGTTTGGTGGTATCAATGGGATTATATTTTATGCAAGTGAAACATTTGTCACCGCAGGTAATTTCTATCTTACTCGAAGAATGTTGAATGAAAATGTGCTTAATCATTCTTTGACACAAAAGATTCGCTTTAATAGACCAAAGGCTGATGTTTTGATTATTTTTTTAATGTCATTAGGATTTTCGTCAGGCAAGCTTGGCACTATTCTCATGGCATGTGTCCAGGTGCTAGACTCTCCATTTCTATAGATCACCTTTTGGTCACCTATCTTCCTAAACTGCAGCTAATTGAAATGTTCTCAAATGTTCTACTTTTCAGATCCCGGTCACTGCACTGGGTGCAGTTTTAATGGATAGGACTGGACGGAGACCCCTTCTGATGGTAAGACGTTTTTAAATTTTAATGATATTTGATTAATAGTTGCATATGGTTAACCTTTCATTTGCTTTTTAGATGTCTTCGACTGGAACATGCCTGGGGTGCCTTTTAACTGGCACTTCATTACTTTTGAAGGTAGAACAACTCAAATACTACTGTAAAAACTATGTCTGCAATGTTGCAACGACCATTAATATGCATCAGTTTTTTGTTTCAGCTGCATGAAATCCTCTTGGGTTGGGTTCCCGTAATGCCTCTTTCCGGCATTTTGGTAAACGAATAACATTGCCACACAAGCTTCCATGGTCCAACTTTAATTGTTTGGATATTGATTTTCCTAAGTTTTCAGACTTATTTTGTTTCTTTTGTTGTTCGAAATCAGCTCTTCGCGGGTACGTTTTCTCTTGGCATGGGGGCAGTTCCATGGGTTATGATGTCAGAGGTAAAGAAATTGTTCTGTAGCAAAGATTTTAAGGCAAATTTGAAGTGAATTCTTTTGGTAAGGAGATTTCCCAAAAGAAGCTGGGTTCTTAAGAATCCAGCTTCTTTTTGGGCAGCCAAACAGGTCTAAGTTTGAACTTGTAGATATATTGACCCCCAATGTTCTTATGTTCATGCTGTTTCTTGCAGATATTCCCAATAAATATAAAGGGCATAGCGGGAAGCTTGGTCACTTTTGTGAATTGGTTTGGGTCATGGGCAGTTTCACTGACTTTCAATTTTCTCATGAGCTGGAGCACACCGGGTAAGAGAATTTTAGACGTCCTAGATTTCACACCGATCGATGAAGAAGGATTATGCTTTTAGATAATTGATTTTTTGGATAGTCGTAGCAAATAATCAGCGATTCTGTGCACTTGCTCTTGTTCAGGTACATTCTTTCTTTATGCTGCAGTTTGCGGAATTGCAGTTCTATTTGTGGCGAAGGTGGTGCCAGAGACTAAAGGGCGGACACTTGAAGAGATACAGATCGCTATGAACTCATAGTTACACTGAATTTCATTTTTTTCTGAATGTTACTATATGTTTAGCAGTTCTCTTTCAGCTTTTGTGCTGTTAATTGCTGTAAAACATGTTTGTAATGTGTTTAGTAGTCATTTTGTATTTGAGTGATCAAAGTTGATTCATACTTATTTAAGGATTTCCACACATAGTTCGAGATGGATTGGTGTGGTTCCTCTGCGTCAAGGACACCGGAATATCGAACCATGAACAAAGAAAGGAATGAGAGAAAAGCATATTGGCTAGTAATTGTGAGGTCCAATTCTTGACCGGAAGGGACACCAAACAAAGGCCTATGCCCTTCCATCCCTTGGATAGATAGAGAGGGAGGGCAGAGCTTTTGGTTTTTTCATGTTGTCAAACAGTTGAAAAATCATAATAGATGGCGAGTGCCTGAACAAATTGATCGGGTGATGTAGGAACAAGGTTCAAATCTCTCTCCCTGTTTGGTTCCCACTACACAACCAACTTTTAGAAGAAAATCCAAACTTTCATACTTGTCTAGGAAAATCTCCTTTTTGAGGAAAAATGAGATTTTCTAAAATAAGTGATTTCTCAGTTCTTTGATTTTTTAGGTGGAATATTTTGTAATTTTATAAATAAGATAGGGGTAAGTACATAATGAGAAAAACCACGTTTTCATAATAAAAAACATGTTTTTTTCTTATTATGTGTTTCTATTTTCTATTTTATTTACAAAATATATTATCGGACCCTAAATTTTTCTCTAAAAGTTAATTTTTTCTAATTAAATACTCATTTTCTTTTCTTCTGCTTCTTCCCTAGAATCTGGTTTTCCTGCTCTAGAAAGCTGCTACCAAAACAGGCCCTACAGTGAATAATATTACAACAGCTTTGTTAATTGTTTTTATTGTTGCTATCATAATGATGAGAAGAATAACAACAAAATCCTAATGGCAAGAGCTATAATGACTTGTTTAAATTATGGTGTTGTAAAGTGCTAGGTAAATTATGGTGTTGTAAAGTGCTAGGCCATGAATTTGAGAAAACAGATCAAAGTCATAGATGGATTGCAGGTAGTTAAATCCAGGATCTCAAGTGTAATGATGGGTAGAGCTCCTGATTATAAGCACACTACAACTAACTCGACTTGTTTTGTCTTCAATCTTGTAACTCGTGGTAAATGTTTATTTGAGGCACCACCACCAATTGTTATAAGAGGGATTGCCATACAATTACGCCTGAAGCTCTGCGAAGTGTGAAGTCTGTGTTGTAGCATCAGGTTTTATAATTAGGACTGCTAAACGAGCCGGGCTCGGGTAGCCCGTAATTGTTCATCAATAGCCCGAGCCCGCTAAACATTAATGATCACAACCTGTTAACATATAAACAGTCACGGGCTGCTTATTGGGCTTCATTAGTTCTGTTGCGCTACTGAGGTGTTTGCTTAGGAAAATAAAACAACCCGAACTACTGTTGCCAACAGTCTGTTGGGCTACTCAGGTGTTCTGTCTAGCCAGAGCACTAGTCGGGAGCTCGTGGAGATGACAGAGAGTCGACTACTCGAGCTCGATGGTGGACTGAAGCAATGATGGCGAACAGCTCGACGGCATGGTTCTGGCTTGACAGCCATAGGCGAGGAGCACTGTTGCAGACGGAGGAGCCGATCGCAAGGAGAGAAGAGGTCTTGAGATAGACGACGATGGTGGGCTTGAGCTCGAGAGCAATGGCGGCCATGGGCGAGGAACAACTGCCATTCGACAGCGACGGTAGCAGCCATTCGAAGCAACAGTGGTGCGATGAAGAGGAGCAACCACCACCCAAAGATACCAAAAAGGTCGAGGAAGGAGGTGGAGGACCTAGTGCTTCTGCTTCTTCGGCTTCCTCCCCGGAGTTCGAGTTCTAGAGGTTCCGCAACTTCTCTTTCTCTGGAACCAACCTCTGCCCCGCCGACCAGCTACCCACTGATTTGGGAAAGGAATGATTTTGGGATGAAGAGGACTGTTTTGCAGTTCATAAAACAGAGAAAAACAGAGGAGTTGAGGACTATTTTGCAATTTATGGGCTATCCACAGAAGAACTGGGACAAGAGCGGCAGAATCAAGGAGGGAGATGTACACGAACTGGCCGAGTGGGACGCAGTCGGAGGAGACAAGCTCCGCGTCCTCGTTGGAGACGGAGACGTAAGTGGTATGGAGAGAGTCAGAGATGCGGCACGATGTCGATCACCTGGAGCAGCAGTGTCCGATGCTCTCTCCGGCCACCTTGACGTTGGTGTTGGCGTGTGACTCTCAATGACATGAGCTATGGTAGACAGCAATGCCCCATTTGCTCCGAAGAGACATCCCATCCTTGACGAGATCGATGCAGAGTTAAGAAGGTTCACGGGCTGTTATTGTACCCTAGGTAGAGCTCGAGATCAGCTCAATTTGGGTGAGCCCGTTAATAGCCCGACTATTTATGATTAAATGGGCTCGGGCTGGGCTGGTTCAGCGAGCCCTGAGCTCGTTTACCAGCCCTATTTGCAATACGTTAATCTGTTCTTACCTCCCCTGGTGAGTGGTGGTCAATCGGTCAATCTGAAAGAAGCAGAGAGCAAGTCAAATGGGTCAAAGGCGTGCAACTCCGGAAATGTAAAGGCAATGTTAAGCTGGTCAAAGTCAAAGGAGGCGGCCCCATCCCCATTTATGCTCACCCACATGGGCCCCACCATTGACATCGACGTCAGACCCCCTCGGCCCATTTTAAAACGGCATCCACTTCTTCCTCGAAGCTCCAAACAAAACGAGTTAACGTTAACCCGCTCGAGGCCCATCTCCACGAGGCCCATGCAGCCGCTTATAAACCTCCTCCAACCAGCCAGGCCTCCAGCAGGTCAAGAACGCCACAAGAAGAGGACGCATCCCTTCGCTCTTTTTCTCTTTTAGATCTCTCTCTGTTTTTGCTCTAGTATTTCTTCTTTTGGGGCTCTTTGTTTTTTCTCTTCTTTTGAGGTTCTCTCTTTCTTTTCCCTGATTTTTTGTTGGTGGAAAGAAAGGAGAATCGAAGAAATGGGGACGGAAATCTTGCGCCCGCAAGACTGCCTAGCCGATCGGATGAGGATCCCCGGATCTCCTCTCATCTTCCCCCGGCGAACCCCCGCCAAGCCCAGATCCGTCAAGAAACCCGCCGCTCGCCCCGAGCCCCGGCGGAGGGCGTCGGAGCCGCTTCAGATCCCGCGGAGGTCTGCAGCAGATGCTGGGAGGAACATGGTCAGGGGGCAAGTCACCATCCTGAAGCGTGGAGAGTCGCTCCCGGAGCAGATGATTCGCGGGCTTCACACTCCCAAGAAGTCGGTGCCGGCTGCGGCCGCTGACGATCTGTGTCTCTGTGGAAAAGGAAGGTTGGGGCCGGAGCTGGCGTCGGTGCCGGTTTTCCGGTCAGATCTGTACGCTGGATCGGCCTGTTGCAACTCGCCAGATCCAAACGACCTGCCGCTGCCGAGTTTCTCGAAGAAGGCGGTTTCAAGGATCGTCGACGACCCGGCGACTAAGGACCTGAGGCGCCTCCTTCGGCTCGATTAATTGAACTCGTTCAAGGGTACCAAAATGACTTCTTCAAATGCTCTGTTTTTCGTATCAGATCTTCCTGTGATTTTTTTAAACGGGAGAAAGATCTATGTTTACGGAGACAAAGTAAAGAAAGATGTCGACCTATCTAGCTTCAGAACATGAAGGGTAGGGTGTTTGATAATCGTGAAGTAGTTGATGGTGGAATGTTGTCTGTCTGTTTGTATAATTGTCTGAATGACAGGGTCTGTTTCTTCTCTAAGGGTTTGAAGTCTTTTGATGGTGTATAAATAAAATTAGGAAGAGGGTAGGGAGGAGGTCAGTTTGTAGCTAAGCTTTGATTTTCAGTGTGGGTTTTCACTTATTCTGGTGTGTTGCCTGTAATTAGTGGCGATGGAATGTAACTCAGTTGTGTCAAGAAAGGTTATTTGGGTATTGAACTGCAATAAATAAATCAAAAGTTCATAACTTCAAGAGCGTGTTTGTTGAACGAAACTGATGCCTGCCAATTTGCCGAATAAATAACGATTCTTTCACAACTGTTTGATAGGTTGGCAGTGAGTAGTCGTTTTTCCAACTTGCAGGTGGATGAGAAAGAGAGAAGGGGGGAAAGCAACAAGGCTACTTTCTCTGTTTTTGGTGGCGGATAAGAAAAGTAGGAATGATTGTAAGGCCACCGTATGGGTAAACAATAAACGATCAATACGCCCATGAATGTTTCGCTGGATCACTGTACATTAATTCAATGAATTAAAGTGCAACTCTCTCCATTTACGGAAAAAAAACTTCTTTGAATCCACAATATTTATTGTGAGAGGCTGTTAAATAAGCACAGTATAAGTACACTATGGTAACTCCAGACATAGGGAGGACCAAGGAGGCCCTGGTTAGGAGAGGGGGAAGGTCGACGAAGGAGATAGGATGTGCCAGTTGATATGGAGGAAGGAAGAGAAAAAAAAGAGATGAAGAAGAGCAATGGTAATGACACATTGAAGGATTTTTCGTAATTTGAAAAATTAGCATGCTAATGTACTTTAGTCCTTGCACGCACACATCGATGGCATAGGTTCCATGCTTACATGGGGCCGCACATCTATGCACATATTGCAAGTGTCTGCAAGGAGCAGCCTTAGCAGACGCTTCACTATTAATGATAATTGGATTAGACTTTGAAAGTGGCTGTAGCAGTATTCATAATAATCTTGTGATCTTTTAAGATTTCTGGTGATGATCTACTTGGTCATATCATTAGGTAAGCTAAGATGGACTAGGGAGGCAGGATTTTTTTAATAAGAAGGTAGTGCGTTTGACGCTCCTGGGCCGTCAGGAAAGGTTGCTGGTGTGACAGTCGAAGTATGGTGTATGACAATAGATACCCTAGTGGAAAAGGTATCTACAGTCATTAGCATCAATTGAGTGAGATGCCCTACTCAACAAAATTCATATTGATCTTTTCAACTCCTTGAGACGGAGAGCTTGTAAATGTTAGTCTTTCGGGATGAGCTAAACTAGAAGAGTGAAGAGTCGGACTCCTTGGTTTTCACATATCAGAGCAAGTGGGAATTTTAATACAGGACCTAAAATTTGTTTCCTAAACTTATTTCATAGCAGCGTTGCAAATATTTGATGCAGCATTTGGGATTTGAAACCGATGTCAAACCGTCTACAGTCAAATTGACATTCTCAACGTCTACGTGCTGTAGACTAGATACATAGAGGTATTCTAGCAAAAAAAAACCAAAATAATACGCAGAGATAAGACACATGCACGGATAAACACTCCATTCCCTTATGTAGAATTTTATATAACGGATTCCGAAGGTGTTCTAAGGGCTAAAGACCTCGTCAACCGGGAGCTCGCCAATGGGGAATGAAAAGCGATAGTGAAAGCCAAAAGTATTCAAAATTCCGGAGAAAGTTCAAGACGTCAACTAGTTGGGTAGCCAACAACCTGTATTAACTTCAGACCTCTTCTACTTTCTACACCACACTGAGCAACTCATTGTTAGCCAAACAAACTAACGTATACGAAGCCTTTCTTTCCTTTCCTTTCCTTTTCTTTCAGTACAGCATGCATCCGCCTTGTGAAGATGATGTGTTCTACTTGAGATATGCTGAGAAGTCATCCTCCTATATATACAATCTCGTACAACTACTCTTAACCAAGGGACATAGCAATACTCCCCCAAAGAACAAGTCCTAAATGGCTACTAACAGCCTCCCGCAATCTCCTTCTGCTCGTCCATCCACCACGTCAACGACCACCAACACGACGTTACAGGATAGAGCATACACCGGAGTGGGCAACCTGATCAAGCTCCTGCCCACCGGGACTACCTTCATGTACTACTTCCTCTCTCCACTGTTCACCAACTACGGCCATTGCTACCCCCTCAACAAGTACGTCACCGGCGCTCTCCTCTTCTTCTGCGGCCTCTCCTGCTGCTTCTCGTCCTTCACTGATTGCTACAAGGGCTCTGTCGATGGGAAACTTCACTATGGCCTGGCCACTTTGAACGGGCTGTGGGCGTTCGGGGACCCTAATGCAGGGTCGGAGGATCTGTCTGGGTACAGGCTTCGGGCGGGCGACTTTGTTCATGCATTCCTTTCGGTGGTGGTGTTTGCGGTGCTGGGGCTGACGGACACGAACACGGCCAGCTGCTACTATCCGTCTTTCTGGAAGGAGCAGGCATCGCTGCTCATGGCTTTACCTACTGGAGCTGGAGCACTCGCCAGCTTCGTCTTCATGGTTTACCCTAACCAACGGCATGGAATAGGGTACCCTTTAAAGCATGGAAATTAGTATGAAGTTTTTGGTTCTAGTCTAGGAGGAAATGGAACTCATTCAGTTGGTTAAATTTGCATGCTGTAAAAGAAAATGTATCTATAATCGAGAAACAAGTAATTTGATGGAAGCTATATCCATGCAACTTTTGATAGTCCTAGCTTCCAAGGACAATGAACGTTTTCTTCATGCATATGCCACAACCAAATCCCTGTTTAATGCTGCCTTAATTTATCTAAAAATCTGCCTTTAAAATGGATAAGAATAAGAACGCTTCTAACTTGAGCAGGCAACGTAACTAAACCCCAGTGACAATACAACATATATATAGGTTGCTAAGGTAGTATGGAGATGTCTACTACTTACCGCCCTGAAGTTACACAGACATCTCTCCGTACCATGGGAGTTGGTGATGGGTGGCGAAAATGTGCAGGAATCTGCTGTACAAATATCATTTTCCTTTCTCTAAGAGTAACCGCTTTGGCTGTTGCCGAAAATGTTTATGTATACTAAATGCTCCTACATGACCTTTAATTAAACAATATAGACAGTGTATTATTGCAATGTACATGAATTGAGGATGACATAGGAGTAGTGAATTGATGATAAATTAATACTCCCTCCATCCGGAATTATTATCACCATAAGGATTTCCATAAGGAACCTTATGGTGATAATAATTCCGGACGGAGGAAGTACATGACCGCGTGTCATTTAGAGTTTTAGGTGGAATTGCGTATAAGGGAGGGATCTGCGGTTAGTTAAGTTGATATGTGTATTAGGTATGCTTTCGTCAGCTAATGTAGGATTCATTACGAGGCTAGGGTAACGGCTGGAAGTACTGATTTTTAAGCTCCACCATAAATTTGCTGCTTACATCTCTTATCATGAGTATCATGATTCATGACGAGTGTCTGATAACGAAGATGACTAAATGCTGTTAATAAAAAGGAAGATGAATAAATGTCAAATTACCGCCTCTTCATCTTCTTTAAGGAAACCATTACGTTATCCCAACAGCAGAAGAGGATGGACATGGATGGATGGGCTTTCTTTCTACTTTCTTATGTAGGGACAAAGCCTGCCAACTAACGAATGACGAGACGGGCAAAAACACTAGAGAACATCTGATAATACGTATACCCTTCTCCCAAATTACGCATCTGTCCTAGGCCCATAACATACGGTTGAACTGGTACTCCATTTCCCTGTGCAGGGCCGGGAAACATAATAAAAGAAATAGCAAAATTTGTGTCATTATTGAAAATGACAAATGCATGCAGAGAGGCCACCGACACCGACCATGGGTGGATCCTGCATATTCCCTTTCCGCGGTTCAATGTGCGTCTACATGAAGCCTGACGAAGGGAGTCCAGATCATCCCCCCTGCTTGTTGCTCGCGTTAAGTGGTGTGCCTTTGCCCCTAGAGTTCCACAAGCATCCACTGCCTATAGTCCAAACCACCCCATCACCTTCTGATTCACCACCGCCAGACACCAACACCCAACAAAGTAACAACCCCTCCCTATCTACGCTTTGCGGATAGTATTTGATCCCGTGATTCTATCAAAAAAATCAACATCTGGTTGTTATGTACGCCATCATATGGAGTAAAATATCGTTCTATCTTTCTCTCATTTCTTCACGATGCTATGTACGCATCTGTTTACCTCCAATACATATCTTAAGCTCGGCTACTCAAGAAACAGCAGAAAGAGGGCTTCCAAATGAATTTGTGCAAAGTCTTTCACAGGTCGCCCGAGTTGGAGGAGAGACGATTCTGTTCTATTAATCCAGCTCCCGATAAGGGTCTGAGCCTGATAGTCCGGTCCATCCAGAATCCGGCGAACGTAGTCGAGTCAGCCATGATTTTCCAGCGACGAAACTCCTCATGTGGAACCGTTGGAAAGTTCTCCGACGAAGGGGGTGGGTTCAGGACGTGCACGGAGAGCCTCGGGTTTCGAGAGCTCGGACGAGAGAGTCATAGGCGATCAAGAAGGAGACCAAGGAGAAAAGCAACAGAGAGTGAAGTCGAAAGAAAGTGTTGGCGAAGAGGGAAGGGCGATAAGAACGAAATTAAAGAGGAAGGAGACGAAGGTCTTCCCTCCCCCTTTGCCTGGGCTGGAGCGAAGCGCAAGGACGAGGTCATTCTTGAAGGCTGAGAGGAAAGATGGAAGGTTGGTGCTCAAGGAAGTGAGGATAGAGCGGCCTCAGATCTTTCGCACATCGCGTGAGGCAGGTCGACTGAGGTTGCAGCTGGTGAGGCCGCTTAAAGCGATGGAAGAAGATGAAGAGGAGGAAGAGAGGGTCGGTCGGTGGCAGTATGGTGAGCTTCAGAGGTGTAACGAGAAGGGCACCCTTTTCTCCGGCTGGAGCCCACGTTGCGTGACAATCAAATGAAAGTACCATGCGAGTAGAGGGGACAAGCTCTGATGATTTATTCACGATTGTTTTTGAGTTCGCCATTTTCCATGCAAAAAGCTAAGAGACGACAGAGATGGGTGAGGATGCGTGGAGGAGGACTGCTTAGTTACGCAACAACACAAAACTACTTGCCGGGTTTTAAAAGGTTGTCAATTAGTAACAATTTTTTATAGTACAAGGTTGTCATACATGTGTTTGATTTATGGTAAACTCAATATACAGGGGACAAATGGAGTTGCTTGATTTGGTCCTTGTTCCACTTGATTTAAAATGAGAGGAGACTAAGATTGCTAGCTCCTTGAAGGAAGTAGTATGGGCCTACAAAACAGATCGGGCATCTATGGAAAATGATGTATAAGGGGCCTTTTGGTGCGTGATAAAAAGTAAAATATCACATTGGATGTTTTATTTCACTATTTATTTCATATTTTTTTCACTTTCAACTCTTGAAAATAAAAAAAACCTGAATGTTACAGTAGAAGTGAAATATCCACTGTAGATATTTCAGTTTTTTTATGCCCCAAACAGCCCCTAAATATCATTTTTCGGTATGGACACGGATAACCCTACATTAGTTTTTTTACATCACTGCCATGTGTACGTCAGTGAATGGAAGAACTGTAGGAAAACTGATGTATAAATATCATTTTCCGACATCTATGCACTCAACATGGAACACCGAATTAGTCAGTGTTATCTGCATGACTAAAAATTAAAATAGTGAAGGTGCAAATTATGAAACCGAAGAAAGATGAGTGGAAGTACACTGTATGACATCTTATTTGGAGAAAGTTCATTCCGCCATACAAGCTCCAGAGTTTGGGACTTGTTGAGACACACATGATGTTGTTTTCTAACTCCAATGACATAAATGAAGCAGACCACCCTATACAGAAGGTCATCTCTACTGCTAATTAATCCAGGTCCGCAGCATAGGGAAAGAGACATTTTTCCATGTGAAGGTCGTGGTTATGCTGGAGACTAGTGGTTCAGCCCAGCTTGGCGAACCTGGTAATACATGAGCCTGGGCTGCGCCACGACCCCTGAGGACATGGGCTTTTTCTTTGAATGGGGACAAAAATCGCCCAACCTCAACGAATTCCACCGAATTGGGGACTTACCGAACTTCGTGGAGGATATTCCTCAGCTCGCCTGGAATTCGGCGAATTTTGCCTGTTCGGTCCGGTCCAGTATTTTTTTTTTCTCGTTTTCAAAGAGGTTTGAGCTATTTTGAGAGGGTTTGAAATTACGTGGTGGGCCCCAAACGCCAGTTGGCTCGGTGGTAACTATCTCTACCTTTTGTGGAGACGTCCTGGGTTCAAGTCCGGACCGAGGCACTTATGAAATGGGTTCACTGCCTGTGACGATACTGTGGTCCACACAGCATCCTTCCACTATTTTAAGCAGCAAATTCTGACTTCATTGTCAATCTGCACTATGCAGTGGGCAATGAGGAGCTTATCAAGATGTCTAAATCAAAAATCAAATTACCAAGATGTTCTTTCTTTTTACTACAGATGCATGTGTTTTACTTTTCTTTCTACATGCTAAACGCACCCTCAACATGTTGTAAAAAAAAACTCACCCTCAACATAGAAAAAACGGTAACCTAAAAATAAATTAAAAACTCTTATATTCAATCTCAAGTTCCACTATACTTTGACTTTATTTTCTCTACGTTAGTAAAAATTCTATGGTTAGTTACTACTAGAAGAATATTTTCTTTAATCCTTTTAGTATTTTCTTTTTCTTCTTTTGTATTTGAACTCATGATAAATATTTAAAGATGAACTAAATATTTTCTTTGAGTGTTCTAATGTATTAACTTTGCCGAATTTTCCCGTACCAAACCGCACTTACCCCTTTGGAGCCGAATCGCAGACTTGTCACTATGGTATGAAGTATGAACCGATAGATAGGAAGGGGTACAAATCTCTCTCTCCATCATCTTCTTTGGCCCCAGCTGGAGTTCTCATACGTGCAACGTGATGACTGCTGACCATTGGCCATTTCGGGGGTGCCATGGCTTCTGAAATTAGTTCTTCCTCTTCGGTACTAGCTGCAAGCTCATGCTGGCTACAGGGCTGTTCTTGCTCAGTTGCATGTGGCTTGACCACCAACAGAGATTCCCTCCTGATCAATCGCCTTCTCCATCCTCAGGCCTCAGCTTATTATTGACATAGCTACAGAGAAGCTTAGCGGTTGATGTTTTTTTGTTATTCTAATTATTTGAGCAACCACCTCATGGTTGCAAGTACTTCCTTTCTACTTATTTTACAGATGCAGATGTATCTGGCATTGTAACTTCGAGAATTATTTCGCATAAATGAACTTTTTTTTTCTCCTTTGATGGACGCAACTTTGGAAAAAAATATATGTGGTTCAATCATTCAAACTCCAGGTATATATATAGATCATGATTTAATGGGCACCTTTGGGAATTTGACAAAATGTTGAGGGTGATAATACATTGCCTTCATCCTTTCATCAGTAAGGCGAGAAGATAGAGAAAAACACTTGAGAAATGCATTTTCACTTTCCATTATACTTATATCATCACTTCCATTATACTGTAGCTGAGTACAAACTTAACTAATTTCCAGCTTATCAACAAAAAATACACAGACTGTACCAAAACAAATACAAAAAATGCAGACGTAACAAATAATTTACCTACATTTTTTCTCCTTCTCTCTGTTTTTTTGTTCCCTATAGAAATGGTCAGCACTTTTTAATACAATCTCAATCTTGCTATGGCCTATGGACATGTATGAAAAAATCATCAAAATGCATACTTTTGGGTAAAGAGTGCAGATTAATTATGTGAAGAGTTAAGTGCCCAAATGCCTCTGGAGGAAGAGCTTGTAATTCTCACAACACGCTTCTTCCGTTGTTGACGGCCAGAAACTTCCTCCTCCGCCTTGGCCACCTTAATACTCGCCCTCACTATGTGATGATCCGATGTCCCTTTGGACGAGATCACCGAATATGAGCCCGGCACAAATTTGTATGGCGAGTCCGATGAGGCAAGTATATAATCTACTCTTGTTCCATACTTGCACGTCCCTTGCACATCTGACATCCACCAAAACTCAATCAACCAATATGAACCCTGTATAACTTTTTACATGTCTCATTAGATCCAATGAGGTACTATCTACTTCATTTAGTTCAATTTGACATCTTACCTTGCCCTTTGGCGATGATGACAACCGATTCACATTCCCCTGCAAAATCCTTGGCGTCCACGTAGTTCTTCCCCTTTAAGAACTTCATGACCTCCACCTTGGGCGTCGGCTTCCCAATTTCCTCATAGTACTGGAAAACATAGGTAATCTCGTGTCAGATGAATCAATCTATTGCAAAATGCAAAATGCAAAATCCTATTGTCTAGCTTTTCTCTCAACATGGATGGGGCTATTTACTTTCACTATATCTGTCCATCTCTCTTCAGAGTAGTCCGTTTCATCGAGGGAGTTGAGACCTCCGGCCAAAATGTGAGGATCATCATCTGATTGGAGTATAGCATTAATCTGCTTCATTCTCCAGTTTTCGTCTAGATGATCGAGGTGGGTACAGTAGAAATTCACTTCTCCTGCATTAGGCACATCCACTGTAACCTTCAAGACATTCCTGTGCTCCACAACAACATGATTCATTGGCTGCTGCACCATCTCTCTACATAAGTTATATTGACTTCTTACAAGTAAAAATTCTGCAGAAATTGCAAACATAGCATTCATGACTCTAGATTAGCCCATCTCAATTGATTTTCAGGCAACCGTATGGTCTTTGCTATCTGTACCTGAATAACGCGCGTAATACTTCCATTGCCAATCTTCTGAAACTGTTTCGTTTAATTGAATACTGCTAAAGTTTTTTCGTACGCTTGCGGCAAATAGATATTGAGCTGTCTAGTACAAAGTTGATATTATAATTATTATTATAGAGGCCCCATGTAATGGGTACCAAAAGAGGAGCACACAGTCACAGTGGAGAAGCTAAGATCATGTTGATAGACAGACAAGGATTGGTCCATCTTGAGAGATTTACAGAACTCAGTGAAATTATTGCCTAAAATCCTACTTCTCTACTTGTAATGTTTGATTTCTTAAAAGTTGAAACAATGATTGCCAAATCTTTTACAAAAGCCCCTCCACAGGAATTATTTTTCCTTTTTTTCCACCGAACTTAATTTTTTTTCGTGAATCTTAAACAAGGGAAACAAAACGCCAAAAACACAGGCCAACCAAGTATTGGTAATTGGCCTTGTGAAGTGAAAATACACTTATTTACTATTTCTTCTGTTCTAAAATACTATGTATATTTAAAAATATTTATTGTTTCAAAATACTGTACACATTTTGCCGAATCACGTGACTTCTTCTTTCCAAAATTGGATGAGACTTGGAAGGATTGACTTAAACTTGTTCATGAACGAGCATACGAGTTGGTCGGGATGTTAAGGAAAATAAATAATGTGACTTCCTCGTGGGTTTTATGGTCTAATAAAAATAAGAATTTTCTTAAATGTACTAATATTTTAGAACGGATGGAGTATATTATTTGGAAATGGTCAAATTAATTGAACAATCAGACATTAGACAATGAAGTGAGCTCTTATTAAAAGCATGCCTAGTAAAAGTGAAATTCAGAAGAGAGTATCAAGGGAAAACAGACAGGCCAAAAAAGATAAAGAATGATCAACAAACTTCATTATTGAAGGAAGAGATGTACCTGAAATCGGTGTCATCGAAGATTTTCTGAACCTTCCATCTTTTTATCGGCCACTTTGATAAAACAGCGTTTCCATACTCTGGAGCCCAGCTCTCTGCAAACACGTACTTCATCCCCAAAGCATCAGCCAAATCAGAGAGGGGCTTCATCCCATTCTCTTCATCCGCCTTCACATCCTGAAGACCCAGTATATCTGCATCCACCTCTCTCAACACCTCCAACACGGTTCGGTCACTTCTCAACCTTTCTTCTTGCATACGAATTGCCTTCCGGCTGGAGAAGCTCTCATTGGACTGAAGTTGGGCCTTCTCTCTTTGATTCCTCTCTAGCGAAATCTCGTTATCAGGTAGATTAATGGAGACCCTCAGCTTCGACTTGGCAAAACTCCGCTGCCTCGCCGTGAGCTCGGAATTCTGCGAATTCGAAGCCGGAGCCTGCTTCAGTATGCTCTTTGGTCGATCATTCTTCGACCTTCCCCTGATATCAGTCTCCACTTGTTGCCTTTCAGCTTCCGAGTAATCTTCATCCGGGCAGTCCGAAATTCTGGACTTCTGGGCCTTGGGAACTGCCGGGGCCATCGAGAACATGGCCGCGTTGAAACTAGCAATTTGAATTTGACCAGAATCATCACCCAGTCCCTGCTGCCGGTCCCTATCTTCTTGTTTCGGTGGAAACTTTGAGCTGTGCCGGCCGAATCTTCGTATGACGATCTTCGGCTTGACGGGCCGGCGAGCAGGCCATCGGAATTTCGAGCAGAGTCGCTCGAGCTTATGATTGAGGACTTTGAGCATGGTAGACAGACCACTGCTGGACCACAAGGACCGAACCCTGTCTTTCCGGAAGGAGAACATGGAGTGAAACAAGAAGAAGAAAGTGGGCAGTGGAGATGAATTTAGTATTAGGACGGTGACTGGGCGTTTGACGTGAATGATTAGATTAGTTTGGTTTTAGTTGGAGAGAGGAATCGAAGGAGAGGAGAGGTGCCAACTGCTCCATTATATAATCTGTGATTTCAAAGATGGTGATGGTGCAATTAGCAGTAGTCTTCTAAGATACGAAGAAAGTTCCAACAACTCTTTCACCTTTGCTGCAACTGGGCTGTCTGGCATTTGCATTTTGGAGGGGAAGGGAGTGGGGCAATATAGTTGGAAGTCCAGGTTGGCTGGGACCTTTTTGCGTCAACTTGGCAGTTCGAATATTTTATGTCGATCGCTCTTTTAACATTACCTTCTTGCCCATCTTTTGCCCGAAATGAGACCAGCTAGTCCCATATATGATTGGGGACGGCGTCAAGGATTTAGCCGGCTGTAACGAACAGGGGAGACATGATCATGCAATGGAAACAAATTGTGACCACTCCAAATGGATAATTGCAGCATCTTTTTTAGTTGATAATCGTTTAGGATCCATCCACATTTCATGTTTCCTGAGATCTTTTAAATAGTCAACTGCAAAATGGATGTTATTAGATCAGAATAATAGACAGGTAATACGAAGCTTCCCCGAAGTTTTTGTTTTATGGAAGGCTTCCCAAGTTTTCCCACAGTAATACATAGAGAATGCATGGGTAATGATATTACTACTCCATTTTTTCCAACAAATGCAATCAAGGTAAGCTACTCCCTGCTCGTCCACATGAATGGTTTAATCCAGAAAAAGCCATCCAGCAATCCGTTCTATGTGTTGAGACCACATTTTTGGCTGCCCAACTTCCTACTTAGTTTTGGATGTGTTGTAGAATAACGCTCGAGACGGACAGAAGTCGATGTTGATTAAAGAAAAAGACGGAAGTGGATGGTTGGCAGGCCAAAAGCTCTGACTGGGTATTACACTGTCGCAGAATAAAAACTACTATTATAGACCATTTCGATTTCTTTAATAAGGGACCATAGACCATGGTCTGTGGAGATTATGGGTCCACCGTATGCGTAAATTGACATGCAAAAGTCTGGAGCCTAATTGTGATTTCAGCAAAAGCCAGCATAATAATAGCTTTTTATT
Organism: Houttuynia cordata; assembly: GCA_039654745.1. Taxonomy (NCBI): domain Eukaryota; kingdom Viridiplantae; phylum Streptophyta; class Magnoliopsida; order Piperales; family Saururaceae; genus Houttuynia; species Houttuynia cordata. Next base: position 27,948,161 of record CM077503.1, read on the forward strand.
ATTTGTCTTAATAGCTTGGAAGCATGTGTCACAGAATTATGTGTGTGTGTGTGTGCGCTGTGCTTGCGTGTTCGTCTCTCTGAGTAAAACTTTGACAATTCATAGCTGAATAGGGTCTTTAAAGATTGGGAGTGCTTGGCAAAAATGAGAAGGCAAGTGTTCGTGCGAAGATTTTAGGATCTTTGAGAAATATGTTTCCCAAGAGATTACGGAACATATTTTGACAATTCATAGCCCCAAACACCTGTTGGCCTGATGGTTACACTCTACATTTGGTGGAGACGTCCTGGCTTCCAATCCAGACGGGGTTGTGTGGGGGTTCACCTCCTATCGGCAATTGTTGTAAAAAAAAGAGATTGCAAGTCTGCGCATAGGGGGTCTGGGGTGGCTAAACCGTGGGGTCATGAACTCATCATCGTTTACTAAATGAGGAATAAGTTTAGGTTCCTGATTCCTGAGCTCTCAAACTCCTGCTTCCACGACGGGGGCAGGGATTCTCGCATCTGTGTAAAGAATCATTTAGACGAGTCAAGAAAATAAATATTTTGCTTCAGTCAGAGCAATTGAAACGTTGAATACATACGACCTATCAGCAAGGGCAAGTAGACGTGAAAATCACGAGGTAATTAAGCAAACCATTGACCTCAGCACTTGCTTGGGAACCAAGACTCTGCACAAATGCGAGGTAGAGAATCTTAGATGGACTCCCGAGGTCCACTACCATAGTTAACCGAATAACAAAGATACTGGGTATCAAATGAGTAAAATACAGCTTGATTATTAGTCTGCAAAGAATTTGAAGTCAATTGAGAGAACATATACAATGGAATCCGTTTTGCTGCACATGATTCAAACCCTACACAGAGGTTTCATAGACAGGTAAGTGATTGACATGTATATACGTAGTTACAAGCATTTTCTCAATGGCCCTCCCTCAGACAAAGCAGAGACTTTCCAATTGGGAACTATCTTGGCAATAAAAGAACCGCACTGCAATTTGATGTGAATTAACATCTAACGATCTGCCTCTAGAAAATAATGTGAAAATAGAAAAATTATCTGGGGATAGTTTATGGAGAACTTAATCTGCTTGGACCAGCTTCCTGTCCAGTTTTTTACAGACTTGGTGTAGCAATGTGTGCGAATAAGTGGGAACATACAACTTAGATGCAGAAAAAATGAATTACATGAAGAAAAAAAAAACAGAAAACTGTGCCCTTGTTTTCTGTAAGGTACAAGATCATTCAGAAGAAAAATATGAAGCAAAATCAGAAGGCCCTTTCTTCTGGTAGTCAATTGCCACAAAGGCTAATTTTTTAATGGTCAACGGAACCAAGACTTATTGGTTCTTCACCTTTGCCATTAAATTATGGAACACGACTCAGTAATTTTCATAAGGACATGCCTAATGAAAATCTCGCATATACTGCTTCTAAAATCCATACTAACTGTTAAATATAGCACCCAACAAATTAGACTCCTGATCGTCAATAGTTCCCTCACCATTGAATAGGTCATGGAATGCGCTTTCCCTTCGATCCCTTCGCTCCTCAGTGACAGATTCCGAGCAAATATTTCTCCTCACTTGTTTCAGAGGTTTATCCGCTACAGTAAATTTGTTTCCATCACGTGTTCTCTCTGGGAAGCCAGCCCAAACTGAAAGATGACAAGTTTTAACATAACTTGGACAAACTTACAAAAAGAGATGAGGTGTGCAGGTGAAGATCAGAGAAGCATATAAAGTTAGATCAGAGAAGTTGAATTGTCAAGTTTTCACCATACTAACAACCTAAGAACCATTTCTACTCCACTGATACAAAGCCCAGATGGCGATGGAAGCAATCCAACCAGCCGTAGCAAACACATAATTGTTCAACTCAATCCTTTTTTTTTTTGCAAAACATACAGTTTTTTTAACAATGAAGAAATAACAATCAACCAAGTTTCAGTGCTAACCTCCAAAATGATGGAGAACAATTGAAGCTGCCACTGTAACATTCAGAGATGCAGTGCCACAACCATATTGCGGGATATAAACAAAGAAGTCGCAAATTTCACACTCTTTCGTCGACAGCCCAGTCCCCTAACAAAGTCCACGAACAACCAATCACAACAGGGAAGGAAGAAGCACCAACATAAATGTGCTTCTACATACTATCCAGAGTCATTATATCAAACAATAGGCATGCATGAATACCTCATTGCCAAGCAGAAAAGCAGTGCTCTTCCGGAAAGGATGCTGGTTCACGGCAATAGCCCCGTCTGCGATCTCCACGCCGCAGATATCGCAATCCTTCTCCTAATCGAGAAATTTGGAGCAATAGACTTGATTGAGGATTATGAACTACGGAAAATCAAGGTAATGGAAAAACGAGGATAAAGAAAGAGAACCTTGAGGTAATCGCGAGCGAGGGAAAGGGAGTGGAAGTGGCGAAAGCGGAGGTGAGAGGTGGAGCCGTGGCTACCGAAGGCATTGAAGTCGCGGCGGCCGACGAGGATGAACTCGGACGCGCCGAACGCGGTGGCGCTGCGGGCCATGGTGCCGATGTTGTGCCGTTTGGCGACATTGTGGACGACGATGTAGCACTCAAAACCCATCATCGAGGTCTAAACAAAGCATGTACAGAAAAACCTAATTTTTCGCCTGCCTGAGGTGGATGAACGCCTGCGAAACGGAAGAGAAAGAGCCCAAGGGGAAAAGCAAAAAAAGATTGAAGAACGTCGACAGCAGGGTTCGAACCTGCGCGGGCGAAGCCCAACAGATTTCAAGTCTGTCTCCTTAACCACTCGGACATATCGACGGCTTCGTGTTAGAATGACTAATTATTTAAATATAATATAAATTATAAATCATCCCAGATTACTACCGATTTTAAGGAAGATTAAAGATGCGAGAAAAATTATGTGCTAAAAATTGATGGGGTTAGTGAGATACTAGTTTGATACATGAGTAGGATATATGCTCTTTAGGATGAACTTATGTGAGGATTCACCAAAAAAGGTTTGTGAGCTAAACAAGAAGTAGATGGATAAATGGATGATACAAGGCGCAAAACAAGTTCATGGCATTTGGAGGTACGATGGAATTTACTGTTTATTATTCTACATTTGGCTCAGGAGGAAGAATATGATTCGTGTTACCGTTCTTATACAACGATTTAAAAGGGGTCAAAACTTATGTTCCAGAGAAGAACAGAGATATACCAAAAAAAAGAGATAAGAGAAGATAATTGTACCCAAAAAAAAAGAGAGAAGTGTTCAGGCTGCCGATACTCTACTAAAAAGGACTGCGGCTAGATGTAAAAAAAAATCCATATTGCTGGCCATTATTGAGTAGAGGAATCTGTGTGAGTTTGTATTCGAAAAAATGCAACACATACATTGTGTGGGTGTCAGTTATCTGTCGTAATCCACACTCATAATCATGAATTTACATGTATCTCAGCCTTTCCCTATATTTTTATGCATATGTTATATACAAAATTATGATGATGGAAATGAATTGGTGATCTTATTCACAACACTTCGTGGTCCTTACTCCTGGTTCTCACACTGCAACTTGAGCGGCTGCAAGCCTTGCAATTGGAACCCTACAATAAATGCATAACCATGTTATATATCCGAAGATAGTCGACATGAATAGCACATTGAAAAGCACATAACTTATGATTTTGATGTTGAGGGCTTATATAGAAGCAACAAACCTAAAGGGGGAGCAAGAGACATAATCAAGGCCAGCCTCAGCAAAAAATGCAACAGATGATGGTTCTCCTCCATGTTCTCCACAAATTCCAACCTGTTTTTTTTTGGTAAAATGAACTTAAGATGATCTTCCTACGAAATCATGTTAATACACAAGTCTATTATCGTAAATGCATTGTGCATTAAAATTACCTTCAATTCAGGCCGAGCTCGACGTCCTCTTTCTGTTGCAATCTTAATGAGTTGGCCTACGCCTCGCTGATCAAGAACCTGAAAATATTCATAAATAGTGACAACTTAGTTATAAGGAGAAATTGAAGAAGTTAGGTTAGCATGTTCAAGTTGGATGTAATTGTCCAACTTTGTAGGATGCCCTTAGTTGAAATTTCTTGCACTCATCTGACCTCGAAGGGATCACTTTGTAGGATGCCCTTAGACAAGTAAATAGGAAGAAATTTGCCAACATCATCTCTACTGTATCCGAATGTCATTTGTGTCAGATCATTTGTCCCAAATGAAAAGAATTCTGCTTGCTCCGCAATCTGCCAGAGTTATATGAGCAATATAACAGAGACAGTTCCTTCAATATGGTAGGAAGTTAAAAATATGAAAAGCCAATCATAATGGAAAATGAAGGACACACCTCATCTGCAACGAGGGCAGCTCTAGGGATCTCAATCATGGTCCCAACCTTATAGTTTATGGAAGTACCCATATCAACGAACACTCTATCTGCAATTGTACGTATGAGACTTGCTTGATGTCCTAATTCCTGTCACTCAATAAAAAAAGCACCTTGAGTACTCTGCACATAACCGATTCCAATGTGAGAAAGCATTGTTTTAACATACATATTTTGATTTAAGCAAGAAATTGACAGGTCTATAAGAATCAAGACCAAGAGCTCAGTGAAATAGAACTTTATTTTATAGAAATAAGGAATGGGATCGCAAACAATCTTCCTGTTTACAGCTGTGGGCCCTGAGAGCATGGCAAGGGGCCATGGAGTCAAATTCGAAAGCTGACAGCTGACAGTGGACATTACTGGCGATTCCCCGTGTACATAACTACTAACCTAAAACTATCATGGGATTGTCATTTTTTGGTCTAATGTTGCAGTAAATGCAAAAAAGAGAAGGTTAAGAAACACATGCCTGTGGTGTTCCAACGAGAGGGACCATTATCTCAGGAAAAACTTTGACACCTTGATTGCTCATGGTTATGGCAGCTGCAAAAATAGCTCTTACTTGCATTTCTGTCAGTTCCGGGTATGAGATTCCAAGCCTAATCACAGAGTTTAGCGAAATGGATTAGTTCATTGAAGAATTAACTGATATTTTTCAGCACATTTTTCATAAGCTGGAGCTGCAAAAGGATTTCTATCGAATTTGAAATATCAAACAATTAAACCTGCAGCCTCGGAACCCAAGCATGGGGTTCACTTCAGACAGCTTTTCAATTGTAGAAATAATTTCATCCTCACTCATCCCAGTATCTGATGACAGCTCTCCAACAATCTCTTCAATGTCTCCTTCTGGTAAGAACTCGTGCAGTGGAGGGTCCAGCAGCCGGATTGTCACTGGAAGCCCTTGATATATTCAAGAGCGACCCAATTCAAAACACAAATTGCTACTAAAACACAAGAACAATAATAAACATGTTTTAGGGATAATTATATGACTTGGGAAGGGGAATTCACCATCCATTGCACGGAATATGCCTTCAAAGTCGGATTTCTGGTAAGGCAAGAGAAGATCTAGTGCTGCTTTTCTTTGTTCAATGGTGGCTGCCATGATCATCTGTCTCACGGCCTTTATTCTTTCATCTGAGGCAAAGAACTGAAAATACCAACAGGTACTAAAAGTTCAGAATTCCTCATAGACGAACTGTACAACTTCCGCAGTCCTCATGTCTATAGACTAAGTGATCAAGTTCATTATATGAGAGTATATATTACCATGTGCTCTGTCCTGCAGAGGCCTATCCCCTCTGCACCGTTGTTTCTTGCATTTTGTGCATCCTCAGGCGTATCAGCATTTGCCATGACCTGTTAAGAACCATATGGCAAAGCAGACATATGGCAAAGCAGATATAACATAAATATCTTATCAATTCAGAATATTGGTTACGTCAATATCTAAGAGTGTATGGCATAGAAAACCACGTTATATTGTGACCTTAAGCTTTCTAAATCCATCAACCCAAGACATGAAGGTTCCAAGATCACCACTCAGAGCAGGGGGAGAGAGGGTCTGCTTCCCCAAAATCACTTCTCCAGTGGACCCATTTAGTGAGAGCCATTCTCCCTCTCTGAGAACCTTGTTCCCAATGGCAACAACCTGCACACCAAAGATCATGACCAAAAATACAACTCTTTAATTCTACCCAGAGTTTATTTTTATATGAAAACAGAATTGAGAGATCGTTTACCTTTTCCAAATCATTAACACGGACATCTGAGCATCCAGAAACGCAACACTTTCCCCAGCCACGAGCAACAACAGCTGCATGAGAGGTCATTCCTCCTCGTGCTGTCAATATCCCAGTAGCTGCATGCATGCCACCAACATCTTCAGGACTTGTCTCTGTCCTCACCTTTTCAGTCAAGAAAACAGCATATAGAATCAGATCTACGAATATGAAGTGGAATAAAGCAGTAAGTTAAATGTCGCAAGTTGTTCTAGAGCAACATCTTGAAGCAGCTTACCAAAATAACAGGTTTCCCTTGGGCATGCCATGCTTCAGCATCGTCAGCACTGAACACAATCTGACCCACTGCTGCTCCCGGTGAAGCAGGTAAGCCCGTAGCAAGGACTTCATCTTTATATGCTGATGGATCCTCAAACTAACTCAAAAAAGAAAAGGTGTCAGTTCAGATCATCCAAAGATGAGACATAAAATTAACAGAATGTGGCCGCTTGTAGCATACCTGTGGATGGAGTAGCTGGTCTAAATGCCTTGGCTCCACCATCTTGATTGCAGTCCGAGTGTCCACGAGCTCTTCCTTTACCATGTCCACTGCAATCTTTATAGCACCCTTTCCAGTGCGCTTTCCTGATCTGCACTGCAGCATCCAAAGCCTATTTTCCTGAACAGTGAATTCTATGTCCTGTTTTGATGGAAGCAACAATTAGCATTTGAATCAGCCGAAGGTGATATATCTGCACGAGCCATGATATGATCTATTTTTACTAACACATTACTGTGAAGGGGCCTCAAGCCTCAAGGTAGAACCACTCACCATCATATCTTTGTAATGCCTCTCCAGAATTTCGCAGTTTTCCACTAACTCTTTGTAGGCTTCTGGCATGCATTGCTTCATGGTGTCCAGGTCTTCTGGGGTCCTGATCCCTGCCACCACATCCTCCCCCTGTTCAATTTCGCACTCAATTTTATTTAGATGTTCAAAGAAAAAAAATAGGCTTTTTTTGTAATGAATTGCAAATGTTTAAGTTTACATATGTTAAAACTTTACCTGAGCATTAATAAGAAATTCCCCATAGAGCTTCTTTTCACCTGTGCTTGGGTTTCTAGTGAAGAGAACTCCAGTTCCTGAAGTGCTTCCCATGTTCCCGAAGACCATGCACTGAATGTTGACAGCAGTCCCTTTCAAACCAGTTATCTGATTAATGCTCCTATACTTAATAGCTCTGGGGCTGTCCCATGAATCGAAAACTGCAAGTATGGCCAGGAACAATTGCTTTTTTGGTTCTGCGCAACCAAAAATTTTGTTAACATCATGAATATAATCATTACATAGGAAATTTTTGTTCCTTCGAATGGATCCTCATTTACCAAAAAGCAGTATAAATAATGTTATGATGCAAAGACAGTCTGCTATCTATTTAGCAAGCTAAGAGTTGATTTGTTAGGTGCTAAAAAAGGGAGAGAAAAGGCTGTGTTGTACCAGAAGGAAATGGTTCACCCTTGGCTTCTAGATAGACTTTCTTGTACAGTTGAACAAGCTCCATCAGATCAGCAGCTGTCAACTCGGTATCCTGTTGAATTCCTTTGTCAGCTTTGAGGTTTTCCAGTTTCTCTTCAAACAGCGAGTGTGGAATGCCCATGACCTCCGTTATGTGGAAAACACTAGGGAGTCAGATAATCACATTACCACAAAATATCCAGACTAGAAAAAGGACAGACGGATGTGATGACATATAATCTACCACATCTCCAAACATGTCAAGGAAACGCCTGTATGAATCATAAGCAAATCGATCCCCACTCTTTGCTGCCAATCCTGCCACCACTTCATCATTGAGGCCAAGATTGAGAACAGTGTCCATCATTCCGGGCATGGATATCTATAACCAAACCAGCCATAAACCAGCACATGTTAAGTAAATAGATGGCACAGAAGCAGTGTGAACAATATTTTTTATGGAAGATAGTTACATACTGCAGCGCCAGAACGGACAGAGAGGAGGAGAGGCTTGGTGGGGTCACCAAGGGAGGCTCCCATATCCTTCTCCACGCTCTGCAAACCTTCTAGTATCTCCTCCCATAGCCCCTCCGGCAGCTTGCATCCTTTCTCCTGATACTCCTTGCACGCCTCTGTCGATATCGTCAGACCCGGTGGCACGGAGAGCCCAATGCTCGCCATTTCTGCCAGGTTGGCTCCTTTTCCTCCCAACTGCCATCATATACAACCAAAGAAACAAAAATAATGCAGAGCAGAACAGGCTCTCAGAGGAAAACTGAGTCAGTGTGACATTCCTACAAACAGGTTGTTGATATGAGTTCCACCCAGTAGGGTAAGTTTGTCTTTTCATCCACTCCGTCAGACAGTTAAGTTCGTTAATGTCATTTTTCGTAATTTCTAATTCCTAGCAAATGTAAATACTAAACAGGTAGTATATGACTATATGTGTATGAAATGTAAGCAAGTATAGTTTCTTTTTTTTTTGGCTAAGAAAAAGAGCCAGAAAAGGAAAGTACTCCATATATAACAACGTGGAGATGGTGCCAGATGAAGTTTGGAGTGGACGACTTACCAGAGACTTCATCCCCTTGTTTCCTTCACTCCTCCCTTTGCCGAACGTGAACACTCTCTTCACATTAGGGAAAAGCAAAGAACATTTATTAATCCAGAAAAGCATTATCAAGAAATGTTGAGGAATGCACAATACATAGTCGATGAACCTCTTGGAATTTTGATTCCCTACATAGAAGTATGCATGGCAAAAGCCAAAAGCCGGTTCCTGCACCGGTTTTATAAAAAAACGGGCGTTTCCCAACCGGCTGCAGACCGGTTCGGTTTACAAAAGTTGAAAGTAATTTGTATGAGTACTAGCTGGACCTTTTTGGTCGCCGGAATTGGCGTCATCACGGCTCGAGAGCGGATGGGGCCCCGAACAAGTGGCTCTCGCTGTTTGGGTCCCGCAAGGCTCCTCTTCGAACCTGCATTCTGGTTCACAGCTCGAACGCGACCCTTCCTGGCCGAGTTGAGGCCCAGCTGACTCGGCTTAACCGAGAACCGGATGTGCCTGAGGAGCCTGGCTTCATCAACGTATTTCTCCTTCAAGAGTTTGGAAACAGAGGCCTCTGCACCCGATTGCGCCAATACGCCTCTCATTGCAGCCATTGCTTGCGTTCTTCTGATTCCTTTATACCTGAAAAATAGAAGCAAAAATAGATAGACATTCATCAGTGGCACTACCTAAATGGACTGGTCTGTTAAACGTGACAGAACTGAAATCACCTAGATTAGTAGATAGAAATCTATAATAACTTAATCAATCTTATCATTAATCACAGAGTTCGCTATGCTCTCCCAGAAAAAAATGCTACTCCGACATCATAACAAATCGTCAGATTGAATCATGTGTGGTCAATTCAATCATGTAAAAAACAGGAAAGAATAATCTCTATGCAAGTATAAAAAGATAGGCAAGCTAATATAGTTTAGCTAATATGTTTAACCTTTAGAATCTAGTGCCAATAAAAAAATGCAACAAGAGACATTAGAAATGAAGATTATCGTCGTTGGAATAGAAAATGGAGAAATTGAGTGAAGCTGATCAAGTGATCGACGTACAACAGTAGCATTCCCTGGGCCAGGATCACAAAGTGAGATGGAATGATGATCGTACCTTGTGCTGGAGGTGTTATAATATGATCCAGGAGGATCCGATCTTCCTTGCTCTGATTGTTCCTGTCTATGAAGCTTATAAGCTAGAACAACAGCAAACCTTTTGGAGCTGCCATTCTTATTATCAGAAGCAACTACCTTCAGTAAGCAGGGTGCTGGAATTACTATAAAGTGTCAGACATTTCAGAAAAAGTCAGAAAAGTCCCTCCATTGTAACATTGCAATAAAGTGTCAGACATTTCACGAGGAGAATCAACTAATCACGATTTGGACCCAATCTAAAGTTCTCTCTTTTTTATGCAGACTTCAGTGTAAATAGATACAAGACATAAACCACATGCAGCCCGTGTGAAATCCTTGATCAATTTGATTCGAGGATTGTTGGTCGTGAATGTCATCAGTGTTTCATGTAAGGGCATCAGAGTAATTGGGTTGTTGTTACATTATCTGCTGGTTGAATAGTTAGACTATTGCTGGATGGGAACTGACGAAATATGGAGACCAAGGAAGGGAGACAATGTGGGATCCATGGGCCATTGATGCGAGTGGTGGGATATACTTGAAGATTCAACGTCGGAGCTGAACGTGGCAAACTCGCAGACACAGGAGCCTCCATCGACTTCCCCTTATCTCTACAACTCGGACTAGACAATCCAAAAGAAAAAAAGCTGAGACTTGGACCTATGGATGGATCACCACTACTAGTTCGATCGGTTTATCATCACCAGAAATACCGAACACGCTCACAAATTCAACCTACACGGTGGTATATTAGGTACTTATGGCTTTTCTAAACACAAATGGAACTTATTTTCACGAATTTACTTGAATGCTGAGCTGCGATTCACTTATATTGCAGCCCTCCAAGTTCAATCTGGTTTGAAATGACTTGCAGTAACTCCAGACTCCAGAGTCATTTGCTTTCCCCGTTGGGTTCATGCATTCTCCTATCTTTATAGATTGGTGACATGGCTCAATCAGAAAATTATAAAAAAAAACACGATTAGCCTGCCAAAGGAGAGCAAAATTAGGCTCGTTTTGGACAATTTACAAGGCAGGTTTCGACAATTTTCCGCTGAATCATTTTCATCATACGCCTTATCCTAGCTATACGGGGTCACCAGCAGCGGCATAGATTATATACCACTCTTATCGGAATCAAAATGACACAAAATCCATATAAAGAAACATAGTGGCAAATTTTTACTCTTATTGGAATTTTCCACTGAATTCTATAATTTCATAAGATCAGACATGGTTTGTAAAATTATCTTGATGATAAATTGTTCAGAACCGACCAAATTAAGTGCAACATTTTCAAAGAGATTCTCCAATGTGTAAATGCAGCAACATTCGCCCACCGATTTGCAAATCCCTCATGAGTTTTGGAAAAGATATTTGTACTCTGGAGAATCTAATAAAGGAGTTGAAAATAAAGTGACTAGCATTTATTTAAGGGTAAGACTCATGCATCCTTGCTCACTGTATGCCAATAGAGTTCCATCCTCGGACCTCTCTCACAACCGTGAGAGATCCAAACAGCCCAACTAAGGCTGGATTGGCAAATTGACAAGCATTTGCACACCAGAAAGCAGGTAACTGACGAACAAAGCAACGAACTTAAACAAGCGCATGTCTAAAATGCAATCAAATCCCCTACAGAATTCGTAGACTTCACATCCAAAAAAATTGGTTTCCCCTGACTATGAAATGAGATTATCTTCTTCTATTTACCTGCTGTCAGACATATTAATTCGAAAACAAAGCCAGGAGTAATCAACACAGTGAGACCAAGGATGCAATTAAAGTCCAGACTTATGACATCCTGTTGAGTTTTATCTAAGATGCAAGACTGAGAAAATAATTGTAAAGATTAATTTATGCCTTTTTACCAGGTTCAATATACCACAAAAATATTCAACTTAGATAACCAATAATAGCAAACCTCCGGATAAAGTTTTATTATTTGTTCCAAAACTTTTCACTCACTCACCAAGTTTTTATTATAAGTTTGGACTTTGGACAATGATATAAGGAATTCTAACAGTTAGCCCAGCGTACACTGATACGCCGCTGGATGCGGGTCCTACAAGAAGGGCACTCCTTCATCCCTTGTCTCTCATGGAGTTCATTGCACTTGGTGCAGACCACTTGATGGGCGCATGGTAGAAAGACCACAGACATCTCTTCTGTCAAACACATGACACATTCCCTCTCACGCTGAATATCCCCATAACCAGTATCATGCATATAAGCAATCTCTGGCATATAGTGGGTTTTTGTCTCCTTACTAGTAATGCCATTTCTGCCATTCGAGAGACAAGACGCATAAGAACCATCCAGGCCCCACCTCAATGCTGCAATCTTTGAAGAGTCTGTCTTCAGCCTCAACTGAGCAATTTCGTTCTCAAGTTTTCGTATTTCATCCTTGAATCTTTCTAGATCAGTTTCAGCTTTTAATCTTATCATATCTTCTTTTGATTTAGCTGAAGCTTCAATCTGCTCTCTTTCTTTTCTTTCTAAATCAGCCTGGGTCAATGCATCACTCTTGACCTTTTCCTCCTGTCGCAACCTTGCCTGCAACAATTTATAACAAAAAAATAAATCCAAAAATCATTAACCCTCCTTTCCTTTGTTTACAAGCTTTGGCAGATTAAAAAGACAATCACAAGAATCTTACAGCAAAAAAATATATCACGAGGAAAAAAGGTTAAGTACCAATTTCAAGAGTTTACTAGGTATCACAAGCAAGTTTCGGCAAAGGCTACCTCAAACTGATTTTGTATGTCTTTGGCTTGCACCAGTTGCTGCTGAACCTGAGACAGCTTACACTTCTCAGTCACAAGTTCCTCTTGACATACTGATTTTTGCCTTTCCCATGACTGAAAATTTTTGACAGTCTTCATCTCCCTTTTAGTGACCTCCTGACAGTTTGCAGCTGTTTCAGCAGCCCTTAGCTTTGCAGCTTCCATTTCCTGCCTCAACTGTGCATTCTCCACCTCAAGCCTACGAACAGCTGCATTGGCCCGCTCAACTTGTCCACTGGCCTTGCACAATGCATTTTCCATCTCTGATAGCTTCTTCAGGGTGTTTTCTTCCAAGGTTTGCTTCTCCTTCTTGAGCCTTGCCACCTCTTCCTTCTCTTGCCTCAAGGTTTTTAGCTCAGCTTTATCCTTGCTCAGCCTGCGAGCAGCCTGCATAACCTTCTGCTGGGCCCACTCAGTCCATTCCTGCAGCTGCGCTTTCATCTCCGCTGCTCGGGGTATCAACTTTAAAATCATCTCATCCTTTTTATCTTGTGGAACCCACGGCCGCAAGACCTTATCTGATGGAATGCTATTGAAAGTAGAGCTTGCATAATCTACAATAGGAATGGGGTTGGATGCAGTACAATGGTTCTTTGAAGCCAAAGACAAGGTAAGATCAGTATTGGCTAAAGGTAATGAAGCCACACCAGTTTCTAGCATCAGGCTTGTTCCAGGGTCTGGAACTGCTCCTAGATTTGCAGATAAATTCAAAATATTCTCATCCGCTCCAGATGTTCCATTGCTTACTGTGTGACTTGGCTTTAAGGAAGCACTCTTAAAATTTGCTATAGTGGTCTCAGAAATGGACTTACATTTCTTATCCAATACCAAACTGCCCAAAGCACCAAGTTTGCCTGATTTCAAAGCTGATTTTGCTCCATATACCCGGTAATTTTTCTCAAAATGTATAGATTTTTGACGGAGCATGGATTCTTTCTTTGAGCTATGTGTATAATTCTTTTTACTGGTCGAAAACCTTTCATGTTTTTCTTCTGGTGCGGATGGGTCAGACACTGAGAGGGCAGAAATACATTCTTCACCGATAGCAACATGTCCCTCTGCAGGAACATGCAAAGCAACAGAACTCTCTTTCTGTGATAACTTCCCTTCAAAAATAAGATGATCACCAGATTTAGCAGGTTTTGACATGGGAAAATTTGGACCCTCAGCTGCAGTCATTGTTTTTGGCAAAGACGAAAGATTAGAAATTTGTTTACTGGGTTTTGGAAGATTGAGCAAAGAGGTATTTGTGGCTGACCTATCAGACTCAGAATTGGGGTTGAAATCACTAGACGTAGATGCACTGCCGGTGGTATCATCACTGCCTAAACAGGTAAATGAGTGAGCATCCATTGCACACGCATGAGACACATTCATGTCACAAATTAACAGGCACCACATTGCATCACCCGTGCTAAAGAAAGGCCTGACCTCTTTCAACACACAAACCATCTCAGCCAATATGTACCTCTCCAATTGGGGTAAGTCCTCAAAAAAATGCTCTGGGGAAGTGCCTACATCTTGACCGTTTCTAAGAAAAGCCAATGTGTTATCAACAATGTTTGAAACAGTATCCTTACATCCATAACAGAGCCCTGACCTCAAAACGGCCTTTGTAGCAATCTCTTCAGTGCATCCATAAGAAGCAATCTTTTTAATGGCGCTTCTAAAAATTGTGTCCAAGTTGCTCAACAGAAGCTCCTCCAACTGGGTTTCGGTTATATCACTCCAGTCAGCATCTTGGAATTCCTCACCATCGAGATCCTCTTTCTGTTGATCAAATCCCATGTCTGCCTTCCTAAGATCAGATTTAAACAAGTTTAGCTGATCTTGATGCATGCAACAAAAGTCGCATACACTACCCTCGTCGGAACAGGAACTCGTTTGAGTTTTATCAAGGGCCAAGGCCAGTTTACTTGGATCAGTGAGAGGTGCTTCGGCACGAAATTTTCTTTTATTTCTACTTCCCTTTTCTTGAACTGACAAAGAAGATGATAATTGGCTGTTGCCACTAGCCACCATCGCTGCCATGCTTATTCAGAGTAAAGTCTAATAAATCGCTAAGCTTTATATTCCAAAAGCAGTCACCAAATTCTGAATCCAGATTTTATAGCATGCCAATAAAAAGTAAAAAATATAGATACATCAGATTGATATCAAATGAACTCATTTCAATCAAATAGAGCATGTACCAGCAAAATAAAAAAATCATGGCGCACCTGTTAATATCGAGTCCAAAAGCATCAAAACTCTATTTCTGATCAACACAAAAATGTCAGCAATGAGTACATATCAGCTATCAAAACAAATAAATCCAATGACGAACAACGCGAAAATATTCATTTTCATATTCATAGTTAAAATTAAAAAAATAATAACCCAACCCAGAAAATCCGGATTCCCATAATAAAAAAAGTCATCAACAAATCCACTCATTTCACGATTCATCAGAAACTAGATAAATCTCAACCAGAATCCCAGTTGCAATCGTGCTACCCATTAAAAAAAAACTAAATTGGTGAATGGAATTGCGATGTACCCGATTCAGCTTCTATCGATACGTGGATCGATTGAAATTTCATTAAAAAAAATCAGAGGAAAAAAGGCGTCAGAATCGGTTCGAGCATTGGAATGGCCTCTGGAGTCTCTAATATTCTCTGTTTCTCGTCTCTGAAATCCTGGTGCTTGCGCTGGTTCTTGTGTTTGGTTTTAACCACAAATGTAACCATGGTTACCTTTATTACGCAGGAATGAACTAACCGTGGTTACCGAATTCTTCTTGCCAAATCTCCTCCCCGCACGATCAAATCCATGCCCACCATTATACATGACAAATGCGCCCTCTAATGCGTCAATTAGAACCGTTCAGTGGGCCCATGCATTTGATCGGACGGTAGGCAGAAGGGCAACGAATTAGAGTTCTTCCTAAACAGAGCTCAGGCTTCAGGCCCACCTTAAGGTAGTGGCCCAAGCAAATAAGCAAAAATAGTCTCCCCTTTTTGTGGTTTTTACTCCATTTGTCCTTTGACCGAGAGTGCACGGGTGTGAGTATCATTGGTCAGGTCAAATTACGAGAATAAAGAAAAATAAATAAAGGAGTTGAGGTTTAGATCTCGGAGTTTGGGCATACTATCCAAGAATTCGGTACGGTAAATTAACAGAGACAAAATATTAGAGATATTTTGTAAAAAAATATCGGTATCAAAAACTAATTTTTATTACGTATATTTCATAATTTAATTTTTAAAATAAGTTATATTAATTTAGACAAAATATAGATTTTAAAATATATATAAAAATATATATTAGGATACTAAACAAATGAAAAAAATCTTTTTTTCTTTAAAAAAAATTCTAAATTATTTTAAAAATAATTTTTTTAAATAGCGATACATCGGCCCAAAACTAATATATTAGCGATATTTTAAATAGGGGGAATTTATATAAAAAATCATGAAAAAAAAAAATTTACCAAAATGTGGCACTGTAGCAAATATTTACCGAAATGGTGTTCTGACAAGCCACGCAGGCGCCCGTGTGGCGCGGGCGCTTGCGTGGCTTTTTTTTTTTAAATTAACCCAACCGACGCCTTTTGGGTTAAGAAGAAAGGCGTCGGTTGTACCGACGCCTCCTGAGAGGCGTCTGTTCAACCGACGCCTTTTACTACCTTAACGAAATAAATTCTTTATAACAGAAAGGCGTCGGTTGAACCGGCGTCTTTCTCTTATAACATAAAGGTGTCGGTTCAACCGACGCCTTCCTTTATAAAGGACGGAAAGGCGTCGATTGAACCGATGCCTTCATTTCGTATATTGCTCGCGCGGGCTCGGTCTCCTCCCCACCGATCCCTAACGCCGCCGCCGTTGTTGCCTCCCCTTGCTCTCCGCCGCCTCCACCGCCGTTGGTCGCCGTCGCCGTCGTTCTCCTCCCCTCGCTCGCCTCGGCCTCCGTCGTTCTCCTCCCCTCTCTCGCCGCCGCCGCCGTTCTTGCCCCACCGACGCCGCCGCCGCCGTTCTATCCACTGACGCCTCTTTGTTTGATTAATTGTTCGTTTCTTTGTAGATATTATGGATCCAGGACCGATTGATCCCGCCGTCCTTACAGAGCAGAGCACGCATAGATCTGATGGCATCTGGAGGGGAGAGGTATGTGCATAATCATTATCTCCTTAGTTTTAGATATTACATATATTTAACAATTTTCCATCCATGTAAATTGTATAGGATCCCGGGTGCATTGAATGCACCGAGCACTGGCAAAATGTGCGTCATTGGCTAGTTGATGCGCACATTTTGCCGTACATTGAGATGGCTGGATTTGAGCACTTCTTACGATTACAGTACATCAGGATTGATAGGGCTCTCATCACCGCCCTAGTTGAGAGATGGCGGAGGGAGACACAGACATTTCACTTGCATTTGGGGGAGATGACGATCACATTACAGGATGTTGCAGTACTTCTCGGACTCCGAGTTGATGGCATTGCTGTGTGTTGCTCGACTGTGGGAATTGATTGGAATGAAGTGTACTTGCACCTTCTTGGACGGGTACCTCCACGCGAATCATTGAAAGGACGAACTAGGGTCAGTTTATTGTGGTTGAGAGAGCAGTTCAGTCCGCTACCGGAGGATGCCACGAAAATTGAGGTCGAGCAACATGCAAGGGCGTATTTACTCTATTTACTTGGTAGCACTATATTTGCCGATAGTAGCAGCAGTCATGTACACCCCATGTATCTCCTCTTGTTAGAGGATTTGTACAGTGTGGGACAGTATGCATGGGGCAGTGCCACCCTCGCTTACCTGTACAGAGAGTTGGGAAAAGCTTGTCAATCAAGCACATCAGGGATTGCCGGGTGCGTCACCCTTGTCCAGGTAAACCATCAATTATCTTTGACTAGTATATTTTTCATAAGTATAACATTTGATTCATGTTGGGTGTGTATGTGGCAAACAGTTATGGTCGTGGGAGAGATTGCATGTCGGTCGTCCAAACATTAGGAGCACTCCACTAGATGGTTTATCACCGTTAGGAGTTCGGTATGTGTTATTTATTAAAGGTATTTGATGATGTTATATTTTAGATAATTTATTCCTCATCCTCGTTATGTTAGGTGGAATGCGAAGAAGACAAAAACTGTGAATCCTCACAGTGTCTTGGCGTTGTATAGATCGGAATTGGACTATCAACGATCCGGCCAGGTATTTCTCCTTTATATTGCATGCGTTATGAATATGACAAATGTACATTTCACCAAAAAGTAAAGTATCATATTCATATGTTGTGTAGGTAATATGGCAACCATATCATGATGATGTGTTAGCACAATTACCTGGAATTTGTACGGATGGAGCGCATGTGTGGCTATCTAGGACGCCGCTTATATGTGTGGACATCGTCGAGATGCATGTTCCGGATCGGGTCATGTTACAATTTGGATTAGAACAAGTTTTCCCCCTCTTCTGGTTGAGTTCATTGAACGAGTATCGCGCCGAGGCCGAGATAGTTTTGATTGGAGGTCGCATCATGCGGCCTACATTACTAGATGGGATGACCGGACGATCACTCTCGTTCAAGGGGAGCCTGCTATGACTGAGCGAGATGCATACATGAGATGGTATTTGAACATCACTAGGAGACTTATAATGCCACCCATGCATGAGCCGGAGATGTTATATCAACCAAGAGGCGACACTGAGCGGGCGTTGGTGAGTATCATTAACTTCATATTTGATTTTATTCACTAGTGTTTTGTAATGAGTAGATAACATACTTGTGTTTTTCTTTCTAGCTTACTCTTGCACGACAGACATTTGATCAGACGGAGGGAGCTTTGGTGGACCGATCATATGAGAGCTTGCTAGCGGCCTGTCAGACGCTACACGATCGCTCTGGACATGTTCTTGCGAGTTTGCCATTGCTTCGACCAGTTGTTACTGAGATTCTAGGATTGGAGGTTGTTCCAGAACCCGACATTCTAACATCATCAACTGACACGAGAAGTTTTACCCCATCACCTGTTGTTCCAGATGCCCCGCTGGAGCAAGTTGAGAGGCCTCTTTCTTCGAAAGTATATACTCGGCGACAGCGTGCACTTCGTGCTCAACGTCAGGCAGCTTCGTCTTCAGATGCTTTACCTGACGTTGAGCCTGAGGATATTCCAGTTCGAGAACGAGGACAGGGTAGGAATAGGTTGAGGAGAATTGAATAAACACTTCTTGTAATTTTATAAATACATTTGTAATAGTTTGATGTGGTGTAATATATTTTGTATATATTTTGTGTCATGTCTGTTGTATTATCAGAAAAATTTATCTTGTTATCATGTTGTGATGTTGTATTGTCAGGTTGTGATGTGTGTGTATTATTAGGTTGTGAAAAATTGTAGATTTCGTCCAAAGGATAAAGTGATTTGAATTAAGTATCGAAAAGGCGTCGGTTCAACCGACGCCTTTAAAAAAAAATTTAATTTTGAATAGTGTCGAAAAGGCGTCGGTTTAACCGACGCCTTTCTGTTGTAAAGAAAGGCGTCGGTTCAACCGACGCCTTTCGGGCCGGTTAAAAAAAAAAAGGCCACGCAGGCGCCAGCGGCCGCGCTGGCGCCTGCGTGGCTTGTCAGAACACCATTTCGGTAAATATTTGCTACAGTGCCACATTTTGGTAAAAAAAATTTTTTTCATGATTTTTTATATAAATTCCCCTTTAAAAAAATTTAAAAAATAATATTAGTTTGCATCGTTCTATCGTATAGAGCCCAATATTGATATATATGTCGATACAACATTCCATGCTAAAGGATTGAGTCCCCTATTGCCGTGATAGATAACAAATGCTAGGACACCAGAGGCTTAGAAATGCTTGCCACCCTATCATGTACCACGATGAAGATGAAGACTAAAGGTCTACATTTGGGGAAGCTATCAAGTGCGAATGAGCGACTCGGAGTAAGAACTTAGCTTAGTAGCCTGTACTTACCTTTGTTTTTTTGTTCCGACTTATCTTTGATATTGAGCACGCTGCGAGCATGTACATGAGGCGGGCCTATTATTAGACGTGTGGTAGCATGTGTGGTGGGTGGGCCTCAGGTAGAATAAGCCCGCGCAAAGCAAGTCTAGAATTTGAGCTGGACTTGGGCCAAGATAAGGATCAGGTAGCAGTGCGGCAGTAGGCCTAAGCCCAACAAGGCGTGTTCTTTTTCTATTTATAAAAGCCCAACAAGTCTTGGCGCCAACCCGGGAACTCGCGCGGGAGGGGTGCCTGAGTCCCTCCCTCCTTTCTCCCTCGGGCGAATCGGCAGGTTTGAGGACTGAGGTTGATTCCTGATGTCTGAGAACCGACTTGGCAGATCATATTCAGAAAAGCGAAAGTCTATGGATCCAAAGGTAAGTTTTTTCATGCATTTCTTCTTAATAAGGTTGAAAAAGGAGCGTTTTTTTTATTGTTTTTTGTTCTTGGGGTATTTTGTAATTTCTTGGTCGTCTGTGATTTTTCTTTTGTGGATTCTTTCTTTTGCAATAGGAAGATCCTCAATGAAAGCTAGGCATTGGATAGATTAGTAATGTGGACTAAAATCAACGATCAAAACTGAAAAATAGGACTCCGTCCGTTCCACATTAATGGTCCGAAAAAGATAGGCACATTTGGAGAATGAATCTTTTCAGTCACAGTGAACTCCCTAGTGGGGAAAGTTCTGTGGCTGAGAAATAAGTATAACTGTAACTGTTTTTTTTTAATTCCTCTGTACCTGTTATTTTTGGATGTGTGGAGAATTGATATTTAAAGTCACAGTGAACCGGGAAGTGGGATAACTCCTCTGTGGCTGATAAATAAGCTCAACTGTGCCTATTATTTTTTTAGACAAAAAAGGGTGCTGTACCTGTCATCTTGGACGGAGGGTGTATATTGGATCGTCAGCTGGTAGTGTAATTTCAAGTTTGGCGTTGTTCATGCAGCACAATAAGGATTTATTTTATTACTACTAGTAAGCACTTTTGTGGGGGTAAAAGTTATTGGTCATAAATAAAAATAGTATTTGGCATATTTGATCGTTAGCTGGCACTGGAATTTGAAGTTTGGCGCTGTTTATGCAGCTCTAAGTTACATCCAGCCTGATATAGATTTATTTTATTATTACTAATAAGTGCTTTATTTTTGGGGGTAGAAGTAATTAAGTACTTTCAACAATTACTATTTATGTAAAATGGTTTGTAAGGATGACAAATAATTATAGTTGTTGTGGCTGATTTCTACTTTGATTCTATGCGTATAGTCTCCTTATTGTTCTGTACGTCAATTTAGATTAGTTACACATTAGAGGATCATCTAAATTAACTTGAAAATCCTATAGCAAAAGAAAAACAATTTGAGAACTATGACAATGTTGAGACCTTGGGGTTTCTGATCATAAAGTTAAAATTTGATCAGATTTAGCAAGTGGACATGGACAAGAAGGGATTGCAGACTCTAAATTTTTTAACAAACAAAATAATCACTTGTAACAATGAAAAGGCTAATGAAGTTGCATCTGTGACACATAAGAATGTAGGCCCGAAGGCAAGGGGAATATTGAAATTTTGTTGTAATTATTGAAAAGTTTTGGATATAGAAATTAGCACAAAGGTGAGAAATGAAGGCTGACCTGGGAAGGAAATCTGTAGTGGGGTTTACTCCCCACTGCATTTGTTGTAAGCCATTGTACTCTTCATTTTAGACAAGCATATCATCATCTGTTAGCTGCAAATTTCTGTAGGAATCTCAACTGTTTATGAAATTTTCTGCATGCCTACTTTCTCGCAGAGTACTGGAGATTATGTCGATAAATATGTTGTACAGTGTGGTTTGTGCTTTAAGTAGACCGTTATTCCATCAAAGGAAGAATATGAGGCCATTAGGCACTCCTTTATTGAAGATCCGTGGTTCTATGGCAAAATGCCTGGTCGTTCTTGTGAGCACCCTGCTGATATTAAGTATGATGCATCTCGGCTATGGGTCATAGATAAGCCTAATCTTCCAAAGCCTCCTGCTGGTTTTGAAATAATTTTTGTATGTAAAAACGACCTCTCTAAATTCGATGCATATTACGTTACACCAACTGGCAAGAGAGTGGAGAGAAGCTCTCCTCTCTCTCCTCTTTTCCCCTCCAAAAAAATACCCCTTTCTCCCCTCCCATCTCCTTCTCCTCTCGCAGCCCCCCTTTTGGCCTTGTGTGGCTATGCAGGGCGGACTCCGCCTTGCGTCGGCAACCGGGGCTGTTGATGAGGCATGAGGTGACTGAAGAGGGGCGTGGTGAGGGTGTAGGGTGGTCTATGTGGGATGGATCGAGACCCTTTGTCTCCTAGTCCACTCCTCGCTGCCATTCTCCACCACCCTCCGCACTATCCTGTCCGCCTCCATCCTCCCTTCGCCCTTGTCTTTTGCTAACCTAAGGTGGAGCCATCCGGCGCCGGTCTCGCGTGGTTCCGGTTGGGAGGTGCTCCCCATCCCCTTTCTTTTGGTTCTTTTTTATTTTCCTTTCAGGCTTCCGGCAAGATTTGGGAATGCATCTGTTGTTTCACATGTGTTTGGGGGCATCACTACCCAATTAGAAGAGCACAAAGATGATTACTGCCCATGGGAGTTAAGATTTTGATCTCTCGGAGGAGAGATCAGTTTCCACTCATCTATTTGCGTAGTAGCCTTTTGGCTATAGAATGCGGTAATTGCCATCCTACCGACAACAATCTTGCCGCCAGGCATGTTACTCCTTTGTTGCCTCTTGTAGGTAATATTCTAACCTTGCACTTCATGGATAAGCAAAGTAAAGAAAAATTAGTTTGTTGCCTCTGCAAAGGTTGCGAAGGTTGGTTACTTTCAATCGGTTTTTTGTTGCCGGAGATGGTAGAGCTCGAAGTCTTATGCTATGGTGGATAGTGCTTCATGTTTATGCTCTTAGATTTGACGGTGGTTTCTCTTGTGGGTTTGTTGTCTACGGGGACTCGTCGTTAGTGTTCATCATTTTTCTCATAGATTGTGTTGATCTCTCATGTTGGGTTTATATTTATGTTTATTTGTGTAAAATTTGGTTGGGTATTTTCCTATGCCATAGGTTTCTCTTTGTGTTTTTTCTGTTCCAGTAATATAAGGTTCCTTTTAGCAAAAAAAACTGGCAAGAGATTGAGAAGCGGCCCAGATTTGGAAAAGTTTATTAAAGTGCATCCAAAATACAAAGATGTAAGTGCTTCAGACGTATGTTTACAAGTCCCAAGATACCCAATGACACGACATTGAGTACTGAAGACTTAAAAAGGCAGGGTGCCGAGTACTAAAATCCCTGATAAGTGATAAGTTTGACAAGGATGACCCTTCTACTGTCTTAAGTATATACAGTTTCGCTGTCTTAAGTATATACAGTTTCGTTCTCTTGTATATACAGATTCTCTGTCTGTTGTGTTTTGGAACTCTTGATAATGCGACTGATGGACAATAGGGGAAAGAATGTTCTGATGATGAACAAGCAATCTTTATTTTCTACACCGTTGAAAAGAAATTTACATCCTGAATTCTTGACGGGTTGGATTGGGTAGCTTATGATTTTCTTTTGCCCGGTGGAATAATGTTCTTCCACCATGTTCCTAGTGCCTACCCGTAGCCCTGGGCATTTTGCTTGGAACTTGTTAAATTTGGAAATGAAAATCTTCTTGAAGATGACTTCCATTAAAGAGGGGTTAATCTCATGGTTGAGCTAACATTCAGAACATTTGCAAGCCAACAGGGGTAAGCCCACTGTGAGCATCTAAAATATCCAACTCTCAAACTTTTATTTCATAGCAAGCTTGTATTTTTTTCTTTCTACCGCCTATTTTTTACAATGTCTATCTATTATATACCCATATTATCTATAAAATGCCCATTGGGAGAACATCTAAAATAACCAATTTTCATACTTTTATTTCGTACCAAGCCTATATTTTTTCTTTCTACCAAACCCTTTTTCTAACCACACCTTTGGGAATAATGACATATTTTTTCACTAACGATATGGTCCACCTTTCAATCTCATGGTAAGACCCACCGTGTGCATTATCACCATTGGTTTGTAGGGCCAACCACGACAGCACACGGTGGTAATGAATAGAGTGGGTTCTCAAGTTGATTCTGGGTGGAGTATTTTCCTATTTTTTGACAATTCATATTTCCACCAAGCTATACCTCCCACCAAAATTTACAATTATCCCAGTAACAAAATTTATAGAGGCGGACTTCGAAAAAACTGTCAGCCTCTACATCTATCACGGAAGATACAAGTTTCGTCCTGTATTTTGCAGCTATCTGTACACGCAAAAAAATTGATGGAGTAAGACATGGCATTGTATAGCCAAGAACAATGAGCTCCCCACTCATTTAGCAGTGCCGTGTTTGATTTTGGATTTGTAGAGACCATTGTCCGGTTGACGCCCTATATTCGAAGCACATGTTGATCACCCACTAGATATAAGCTGGGATCTAGTCAGGTTTGGTGTACTCAAGTAACATATGGGGCGACCTGTAAATCTTCACTAGCGTCCAGTAAAGCACTTCTTCAACTTCTAGCTCTCCCTCAGCTCTTGCAGCATAGATATCCTCACATATTGCTATCAGCCTAAGTCATCGCGAATGGTTTATTTCTTCATAGTCAGTAAGTAGACACTTCAAAGCAAAAATAGCTATGTTTTTTACTGTAACTGTTTAAAAAAACGTCTATAATTCAAAAGCTAAAGATATAATACCTGTCACAAGATGGAAGATTTTCAAAAGGAATTCTCATCCTAAGGTCAGAGCACTGGAGCCTGATAAATCGGCCAACTGCTAGCACAAAGGTGAGATACAAACTCCATATACTGAACTTGCTCAGCGTTTCACCAAGTATGCCCTCTGAAAATAGTTAAGCAATTCAAATTAGAATTAAACAACAAACAAAACCCACTCTATCCGCCTATCCCTATATTAGAGACAGAAATAATTCTGTAAGCCAAGATTACAGCGCCATAAATAAAACATACGTGGTGTCTCCTCGGATACTACAATAGCCATAGGCCCTGTAAGACCATTACAGCCTGCAACATCAGATGCATTGACATCATGGAAGGACCACCATCCCGGAGTTCCATGGTTCAACTGAAGATCGCCACTTACATAGTTCACCTGCATATAGATTATCAGAATATTCACTCAGTACTTCTTCAAGTTACTTTAAATGCAGTAAAGACACCAGATCAATCTGAATGAACTCTTGGTTAATTTAAGCAAATTGTGAAGGATCGACTCAAATTGTCTCCCATTCAAATTTACTTTTGGAAACAGACTTCACCTGATTAATGGATTGGCCATGATGCCAACCACGTTCTTTTTTATATTCAACCCTAATGGGGCAAATCATAAACCGCCATGACCCCATTTCCCATCTATCCACAAAATTTTAAGACATCACAAAAATAACATATATAGAGGAACTAGATCCATGCTACAGACTACAGAGCTGAAGAAAAGATATGACGATGATTACTGAGAACCCACAAATTTCATATAGGTTAAAGATTCAGAATGAAACTAACCTTTCTATTTTACAAAAAATAATAGCAACTAGTACAAAAAACTAAAACAAAAAGAGTGTCTTCATAAACTAACATATCTTGCAATTTTGTGTTTCCATGATATTCCCCTCCCAGGTAGTTCTAATTTGTTAAATTATACTCCTCCATCATGTGTTCATCGCTCCATCTGGAAAAAAAGGGCACTTTTATTGTATTGTGCAAACTGCATCAAAGAAACTGTCAGGGAGGAAGAAGTGGTTTAGAATCCAGTTAAATTGAGCTGGATGGAGCATATAATATGGGATTGTCTTTTTTTCCAAATGGAACTATTAAATCTGGATGGAAGGAGTATTAAGAGATTGATCAGTGACTATAATAGTTCTGAAGGAACTATAGCAATTTAAAGTAAGACTAATGAATTTGGCACTCAATAAATCATACCGCCTGTTCCAGTAGCCGAACATCACCGGAGCCAGTCACACGGAAGTACCTTGGATAAATGTCATTTACACGAAAACTATCACTGCTTCCACTAAGTACTTGTTCTATTTTCCATGCGTATGGATAATCAACAGATGCTTC
The DNA here is from genome assembly GCA_039654745.1 of Houttuynia cordata. Lineage (NCBI taxonomy): Eukaryota > Viridiplantae > Streptophyta > Magnoliopsida > Piperales > Saururaceae > Houttuynia > Houttuynia cordata. The sequence goes on from CM077503.1 coordinate 27,973,894, forward strand.
ATACTTCACAACTTCTTTGCCTTTTGGTCTATCCCTGGTAAAGACCCAAGAAAAAATTACTTTTGGGTCCTTGTCCAGATCAAGTGACCGTATGAAGCTACTTTGAACCACATGTGGCACAAGCCACACAGCAGTTGCATCCGACTGGCAGCATATAAGTTGAATGTCCTTCACATTGTATGTAACAAGGTAACCCTGTCGATCAAGATTTTGAGCCACATGCAGCTCCTCCCATGGAATTTTCTCGCACAAAGTAGTTTGATACATTGTCAATTTTCCATCTGCACCTTTGATATCAATCTGCACACTGACATCTCTAATGGGATTCGCAATATTTGTTGGGTTACCGCTGCTGTACATCTGCAACAGGAGAAGTGATACTTAATGAAGAAACCCATCAAAGTCATACATAGATGACTGCAGGAGATGTGTGCCTTACCAGCATAGGCGCCCAAATGACACATATTAATACAAAGAACAAACAAATGCCACTACAAAATTTCGTCATTTTTGTTTGCTTTTCTCCCTGCTTGTGTTTTGCTCTGTTCAAATCTGCGTCACATTTGACAAGATACAAACTTGCATATATGTCCTCCAACTTAGAACGCATACATGAAACATGAAATATACAGAACACACTTTAGATATTCAAGTTATATAGTTCCGCATTGCTGAACAGATTAAACAAGATAAAGCAGCATTAATCTGATATTGACAAGATGCACACATGTATCGGCAGTTCTCTAATGCCATCAAAGTATTGGTTCTTAATCTATTGTAGTAATCTAGAATAGTTTGCAATGCAATATCTGCAAGGGTCCATACCTTCAACCAGTCATACATTGTCAAGGACGTCGTGGTACACGACCAATCTAGAACACACCGGAGCTCATAAAGAAAGGGTAGAGCACGATAAAGTCGAAAACCCAAATAATTGACCTGAGAGGCTTTACTGGTCAAAAACTGCCTGTACAAAGTGCTTTTGTGAGGAATGCCAAACCGGATCTGTAAAGCTTGAAGGGCAAGAGAAATTGCCTTAGTTAGATATATGGCACGGAGGGCAAATCCTCCAGCCTGTTGATGTGAGGGTTCCATGCACCAAGCATACTCCATGACCGCATATGTGAACAATATTAGATTGAAAAGATAAAATATGACTTTTCCCACCGTAAATGAACAGAGGTAGATAACCCGGTCAAGAACAATTAAAAAAAAGATAACCTGTCAAACAGAACATCAGTCAAACCAATATGATCTTAAAACTAATAGTCATTCAACTGGTGACAAGAAGGTAAGCATACCATCAAAACAAAAACAAATTCCTTCGGAAATTGGTCATCCAGCTGGTACACGTCAAGAAACTGGCTCTTATTTTTTATAACAGACTGATAGAATATAGCGACCAAAAAGAAAACTGTGAGGTCTGCACCAAATACATAAGCATAGAGGTCAACCTCTCTTTTGCCTCCTCCAATCACAGATATTATAGGGTAAGGAAATCCTATCTCCTCGGAGAGGCCCATATTTTTACCCTTGGTTATCTCTTTTGACACATCAGAAGCTGGTGTTAATGATTTGTGCCACTCTGTTCCAGGGCAACGAGTTACAGGGGAAGCATGAATAACTTCGAAGACTGCCAAGCCTATTTTTGGGTTCTCCTGGCTCCTTTCTATACTTTGAACACGAACTCGACTAGCTGAATGGCATGAACCTAAGGTTTTCTCCCTGCACCTCAAATCATGAATGGCCGAAAGCAATTTGTTTATTCCAGATTCCATCCTCTCAGGCTGTATTCCATCCTCTGGCCAGTCATTAACTTCCATCGAAAGTTGCACAAAGTAAGGTGGAGCTTCTGATCCTTGTATCAAAGCCTTCCAGTATCTATAGAAACTTTGCATTAATCCTTTTAGAGGTAACAGTATCCGCATTTTGACCCTCTGTAACAAGTGGGAACCCTCAAGAATTTCATCCTGGTGCTGATTTCTCCTTCTCAATATCTTAAATTCAGAAAGTGACTCCCATGCCCCATCTTTGGCAGTTATTGAACTCTGTAGAAGAGTTAAGACATACACCAGAAATAGAGGCAAAGTACTGATGACAAATGAGGATGTAATCTTATGCGTAGAAAATCCTAGCTCCGGAAGTAGACTCCAAGCTAAACTCAATCCACAATGCTGGATGATGATCTGATACAGGTATTGGAGCAAGATATTGATTTCTGTGTATATGAGCATGATAACCCAAAAGAAGGGACTGGGTCCAGAATTTACACAAAGGGCATACAAGAAAAGAGCTGCAAGGTAGACCATAGACATTAAACTAAAGTTCCACAGGAACACAAAGACGAAACAGCAATAGCAAACAACATCATTATTGGATCGCATCTGACTCCATATGTAACGAAATATCTTTCCAATTTGGAGGCTTGCGGCATCACCAACAATCCGGTCACTACTTGAACGGAGGGAAGAGATCCGATCCAAACGCTCATAACTCATATTGTTCTGACTTTCTATTTCATCATATACACCATCTTCAGCAGAAGAATATTCACTTGAATCTGATTCCTCAGGTTCTATATTCAAAAAGCTCACTATATTGGTAACTGCCTGATTGCCAAGGGATTGTACTTGGGAAACACCATCACCTATCAGTTGAACAGCAGAAATTAGTGGGTTCTCCTTCGAACGGCCTTTTGATTTCTCCCTTTGGAAGCTATCTATCGATGGATTGCCACTTTTTTCTTCCAATTCAGTAATTTCATGAAGAGAAGAATTCTTCTTGGGCTCCATTGACAGTGGGTTTTCTTGCTTTTTACTTCCAGGAAAGTTGTGAAGATCATTCTTCTGATAATCAAGCCCAGCAAGATCAAAAGAGGATATCAAGTCTGTACTATTATATTGAACCTGTTTCCTTCGAACATCCTCCTGATTGTTGTTCTCATTTACCGATGATTTTCTTCTCCTCCTAACACGTTCATTCTCTGGAGAAGTGTTATCAATGTTTGAAGTGGAACTCATGCTGTGAAGTTGACTTTGCAAATTGAACATTTCAGCTTTCATTTTCTCCACCTGCATGTTACGTTGACGCTTTTGCTCTTCAGATTTGCGAATATGCTGCAACTGAGCAGTCTTCCAAGTAGCTTTTTTCTCTTGTTCTCGCACTATGGCCCCAATCTGCTCAGCTTCAAGATATCTTGACACATAGTCAAACTCCCTTGAGCAAAAAATATAAGATTGCACGGACACCAGTATGAAAATTATGATTTCGACCAAGGCAGATCGAGAAGTAATTCGAAATCCATAATCATATTTGTAAAACCCAATAATCTCATATATGTAATCTATCTTGTCACATTTCCCTGTACTCAAGTCTCCCAAGAAAGGAGATTGATAAGCAAGTGACAGCATGATCAGAGCAAAATTATACATGCGCAAATATTTGAAGATTTGGTTTTTTTTCTTCAGAATGTCAAGCCTCATGCGGAAGAATACAAGGGCAAAGCCAAGGTATCCAAGATGCAAGATGTCATATTCCAGAGTTCCAGTTATCAGAATCAAGACCAGAACGATATCCAGTAAATGGCAGAAAGAATAAAGCATCAGGTAATCTAGAACAGTCCAAAGACTTTTTGTTTCAAAAGAAAGATCTCTCCAAACAGATGCACTTTTCTGCTGAGATAACAGCTGACGATAAGTATGTGACTCTGTGATTCTGACAAGATGATCAGACCGCAGTTTGAAAGACGCAAAAATGAAAACCAAATAATAGCTGATAAGCATTCGAGGGTCGTCAACAATGATTCCTACAACAAGATTGAAAGTATTGGTAACTAAAAAAATAATAATGTATTGCTTGATTCTCTTATACCAATTGCCGAAGAGTATAATCTATATAATCAAATCACTCGCTTCAATTAAGAATGCCACTAGAATCATATTTATCAGCCTAACTTGATGAGACTAGGGCTATAACTGGTATGTCTGCAATTAACTGTGGAGCATATCAACCCCATACATATATTTAACACCAAAATTTCTGAAAATTAGGTATAGAAGTAGGCAAAGATATTAAGACATGTATCATCAGTTGACGAAGTAATTTTGCCCGAATTAAATTATAGCTGCAGGAAGAGCAACAAGCATAATATACCAATCGATCTCATGTAACTTATATTGTCGTTTTAAACCCAGCACAGTCACATATTTATATACTACTAATACGAGTATATTGTGATATATAAATATGACCCTTTTTCTTTTTTAAATATTAGCAAATTTTAAAATAGTGTCAATTAAAATTCAAGCTAGTCAAATGACAATGATGAAGACATTGCACAGAAAGCTGCATTCCTACGACAGAAAAGTACCAATCCAACATTTCTTGCAGAAGTCGAAGTAATTGGCTGAAGCACTCCAGCAGTCATGGCAGCAAATGTCATCTCTGACAGATTCCTGTTGACCATGGGGTAACAGGTAGTTCCAACTTGCCAAGTACTCAAGTGTGAGAATTGAAGCAAATATGAAGACAAATACAGGCCATACTTTACGGATGATATCTCGACTAAGCAGGATACACGCCACCAGAGACAGAATATATAGCATTGAGATGGCATTTAAAACTGCAAAGCTCGCAAGAAGTAACACAATCATGTTTATCTCAAGGCCAAAAAGATTAAAAACATTTTCTGTCCAGAAACGCATATACGTTTTTAGTGTACTTTTCTGCATGTCAATCCTCTCTTTTTTCAGAGCCACAATACGCTTCTTATTCCATTTGTGACTTTCTCTAGAACTTCCCCATATGGAACCAAATGAATATCTCCTGGAGCTATCCTCAGATCCACCAGTCCTAGTAGGAACCTGTTCCTGTGTACCAAAAGAAGGGCATGAAATGGAAGTAGTTCCTCTTTCTCTCACAGAAAGTAGACTAGAATCGATCAATGATTTTGCCTCTTCAGCATAAACGGAGACATCACTTGGGGTTGCTGAGGCGAATAAATGGCAAGGCTCTTCCCATTTCCCTAAATTCAAAAGAGTACTTGCCATTGTTTCCAGCCAGTGGAAAACATTGTATTGAAGTGTACATGCAACAATAACCAGCACTTTTCCCCTCAATCCAGATTCAAGACCCCAGAACCCATGATCAAACACTCGGAAACCTAGAAATAGCGACAAATGATAATGCTTTTGACCTGGAAACATCCGAGCCACTTTACCCCACATCTGGAAAAGATATTCAACTGTCACCAGGAATCCAGTGTAAACCAAGAACATTTTAGATGGAACGCGAGAAGACTTGGGTAAGGTTGAACAGACAACAAGACCTAAAAGGTACACAAATCCAAACGCACTTATTGGAGATAAGGATGCATAAAATACGGACAAAGACAAAATTTTATCACTGTGCCGTATAAGAAGCCTCCTGAGAAAACTAACAGCTCCACGTTCTTCATGTTGTTCAGAGTTGTCAAAGCTTCTACTGTGTTTGCTTTGCCTCCTTTCGTAGCTGTAAAGTTGCATGACAATCAGCACTGCTAGTGATTCCCAAACATTTCCCAGCAACGAGGATTGAGGGTTGTATCCTAGAGTAGGGTAAACATCGACAATCTTCGAAAGCCAAGTCTCAAAAATAGGGAAAATGCTCAAACTGTAAATGAAAATAAACACCAGAACAGCATAAACTTTTAAAGGAAACCACAGACGCCGCCTTGTCTTCTCCACCAGTTGTCTCCCAATTATCCAAAGGAGGAGAAACAAAAGATAACCAAATGATATGTAATTAGGATTCATGAAATAGACTGCAAGAAGAATAGTCACCAAAGCAATGTATGTCCCATATGATCTGTAAGTAGACAAAAACTTCAGCCCAATTGTGCTCAAATACGCAGCTATCCATTTCTCTGTGAAAGGAGTAAAAGACAAAAAAAATCATCAGAAGATGTAATCAGTCTCTATATGACGGATTTAAATTAGAGCCATTTTATACCTTATAAGACAGTAAATGTTTTGGATGTAAAAAAGTTCGAGATATAAAGACAGGACTAAATAAACAATTTCAACCAAGAAGATGATCCTTTTAAGGTACTAATAACCCCCAATCTGAAATTAGTTCCAGCCAACAAAGAGTTCATGTAATTCTGTCATTTCAGGTCCTTGTGACTTTTGAAAATCAATGACAATATACACTATCCTTAGCACTGGTAGATATAAACTTAAAGAAATTACATGGATTAGAAAGATCTATTCAATTTTGTGATCTTCCATGATTAACCAAACAAACCGAGTTCAATCAGGTTACTGGCCTAACCAGGAAGCTATTAAGTTGACACAGAGAGGAGGTGACTGTAGAAATATGCTGTACCAAAAACTAGACTGTAGAAATATGCTATTAGTGTACTTTATGCATAAAGAAATATTTAAGAATTTTCCTGCTCTCAGATGGAGGTATACCATGAGAATTGTTGCTGGACTGACTCTCTCTCGAGTTTGACGATGCATAAACAGATAGCAAAACTGATCTGCTAAAACCAGCTTTTAGTATGCTGAAGCCAATTGGAGGGTAAGGTGTATTCTGGACAATAGCAGAAAATGAAACAAGCATTTTGAGCCCATTACTATGAATGGCACAAAAGCATATAAGGAGAGCAATTTTTCCAAAATCCCAAGCAGTAGTATTATCCAGAAGACCTGCATGCCATAATGAGTAATCAATATAGTACCAACAATTCTGTAAGAACCTAGCATTTATAAAAGAGTGATGCTGCACATGCATAGGTCAATCCATGGGATGAACCGTGCGGGCGTTACATGCATAGCTGTTGACATGTGAAGCCCGTGATTTGAAAACACGGACCTGGCCATTTTATTATAAAGTCAGTGGGTTATCCCATGGATAACTCCCCATGGGTTTAGCATTTTCCTTATAAAAAGAGTAAAAAGAAATCTCCTAAGAGAGGGCGGGTGCATACCTAACTGTGACAATATTTCCATAACGACAGAGCCTTTATTCACCAATACCGAGGAAATCAGATTAAGTTTGAGTATGTAAAGGAGAGCAAAATGTATCTCACATAGCAGAATCAATGACTGACGTACTTTTTCGTTAACCTTGTGGCTCAACAAGTATACTAGGAATAAAATCACTGAAAGGAACCTCATTAGTCAAGATACTCATCATAATACATCTTCAAAAGTCAAAATTCAACTATTGTATCAGTAAATAAAAATTACTAAGGAAAAGAGAACCTAGTTAATATACAACATAGACTGCTTTCATTTACAAAAAAGTACGAAAACATTCTTGAGAGAGACATGTTAGAAATGCGCATCAAGAGAAATTACAGGAAATACATGTCGACCATTGGAACTTCAAAAAGCATATAACAAGAGATATCATTTAGAATAGAAAGACAATTTATTTTAGATGGTAAAAAGACATTTTGTTAATGCTAACAAACTTGTTTGGAGGAGTGAAGGTTAAAAATACATACTGTATATAGCATGAACAAAGCCAGGCTTCATAGCAAGAAGAAATATTAGCACAAGAGTGATAGCACGAGAGCATTTCCGCAATCCCCAAGCTATTGTAGCAACGATTAACACCTTTGTTTCTTCCTTTTCTGACAACCAAACGATAACACTGTTAACCTTAATGTGGTGCAGAAAAGCCATTAATTAAGTCTACAATATTAGGAATGCCTAGTTTTAGCAAGAAAGGGGTTTAACTCTATATAAAGGGCTTTCTGCCCATAGCAATGGACAGTTCGTGAGCATTAATCAATACTAATTATTACAAAGGTTTTTTCCAAACCCTTCTCCTTTCATCAAAATTCCTCCACCCCTTCTCCCTCCCTAAGACGAGTCACAATCAGAGCGACACAGCCAGTGTACCCTTCCATTCTGCAGTCCGACCCCACTCACAACCCGGACGGGCATCCAGCAGCAATGCAGCTGGCCAATTTCTTCATCACCTGTCTGCCTGCTGATTTGTCCAAAGCACTATCTTCTGCTTGCCAACTGCCAGCGCTAACCTCTTCTCAGGAGCCACCAGCCTCTTCCGACCTGCCAGTCACTGTGGACACCAAGCACAGGAATGTCCAGCGCAATGCCAGTGCCGCAGTCAAGACACAACCTTCCATGATTGTCCTGCATTATGCACGGAAGAAGGGCAAGGTTTTGTTTCCCCCAACGGCCAATTCCACTTCACAGCATTCAGGCCCCTTTACATGTGCTCTATGCAGGTCCAGCTGATCTTGATGGGTCAAAGTTGAGCTCTTCAATGAATTCTGGTATGGGTCTTCAGTTGGGGCATTTCACCTTCCAACCATGTGCAGACAAGAAACCGTATGCAACATAAGGCCCAAGTGAAGTGTTATGATGGAGTCAATTGCCGTGCATACATAAACAAAAGAAACAAAGCTGTGAGGGCAAGGCATATGCGGAGCGTAGTGGAATGTCATGTCTACGCATCCCTAATTAGGACTTTGCTTATTTTTACTTGATTCTATTTCGAGTAGGATTTGAGTTTCCTACTCCCATTAGGAGTTGCTTATGTTAGTACTGGTTAGAAATGCTTAGTTGTAATAAGAAAAGGCTAAAAGCATAATTCTATCTGAAGGGCTTTCGGCCCATGGCAATGAACACTTCGTGGACATTGATCAGTAATTTTCAGTGAGCAAGTTTTCCTTCTCCTCTTCATCTAATATTCCCTCTTTCTCTTAATCCCTCCCCTTTTATCAAATTCCTCATACCCCCTCCACCCTAATTCCCTTGTGATCCTAAGGGGTGGGTTACAATGCCGTACTCTTGATAAAAGTTAAAAAGTAACAGCAAATTTCAGTTAAAGTTTCTACAGTTTCCGTGCTCGATTTATATATAAGGCAGATTATTATACCTCGACGAGAATTAAAAGAGAAAAATTTTCCTATACAATTAATGAATGCTTTCATCTTCGTAAAAGTCAGATGGTAGCATCTTTGATAGTTTTACATAAACAATTAATCCTCCTCATTAGTTTATTAAACTCCGGGTTGACAGAATAGGCCCTTATGGAGCAATTTTATTGTATCCAAAAACATAATTTCATTACATATAATCTCGTCAGTTGGCCTCAAATGCCTCTCCCAGTCAGTTTGCAGACAGCCAACATCAACTATATTACCAAAATGAACCAACTAACCTAACATTCCATCCTATCTAATTGCCATTTTCATTGAAAAACTTTCTGAACACCTTTGATTTTAACGGGCAATAAAATAAGAGCACTTTCAATAACAAAGAGTACTAAGTCATACTCATAATCAAGAAACACCTTTTCCCAACAATTTTAGATTGGTGAACTAATAAAGGACTTAAAAATTCATACCAAACAATAACAGGAAAGGAAAAACAACCTTATCATTAGAAATCGAAAATTCCAACTTACCCTCTGCAACAGCATAACCATTCATAGATCTCCCTTCTTCATCAGATAAGAACAGAAATACAGAGTTGTTCACCAGATTACCGATGGCAACAAGTACACCTAAACAAAATTGCGCCAGTAGAAAGAATCCCGGTATAGGATAATGCCATAAACCAATGGTTTCCCAGATCTCCATATCCTCCTTTTTTAGTTCCAAGAAACATATGCTTAGTCACAATATTCAAATTTAAGTATAGATATTATGTAACTCTATATATCTATCTTATTTAAAAATAAAACATACCTTGCGCAGTTTCTTATTTAGAAATGTAAAAGCCACATTGAAGACATAAGTGCTGGCAGCCCAAAGAAGAATGAAGACAAGAAGCAATCCATTCAGCCGATACAAGTGGAATAAAGAAGGGAATGCATACAAAATATATCCAACATATGCTAGGAGGCCAAATGCACATATACTGGCAAAACCAAAACTCCAGAAAGAAAGTGCTAGCAATAAGACCTGTCAAATCATCACTGAAAATTTTGCATAAGCCAAACTTAATGACGCATCTGAAGATGAAAAGAATAAGAATATGAGGACACCAGAAAAAAAAAAGAGAATACATAAACAACACTTAATTCCCAGTCACACTTCGTTACTGACAAAAGTTGAAGAAAATAAGAATAAGAGGATCCTAGAAAAAAAGAGAACACATATACTATGCTTAATTCCCAATCACACTTTGCTACTGACAAAAGTTGTTTGTTTATTTTGCTCGTACTTCTCCATACAAGAAAGTAAATGTGATTTTCAAAAGAAAGTGTCACATGTTTTAAGACATATGAAGGACTTCACCCCAGAAAAATGAGATTCAGTTCCAAAAATATATTTGGTATAGTAGGCTAAAACATATCATAATCATAATCATAATCAAGTAGCGCCTTTTCCCAACAATTTGGTGTCAGCGACATGGATCTTACGCCTCCATTCTAGCCTGTTTTGTGTAATCTCTTTTGTAAGAGAAAGCACAGATAAAAGAAGAGAAGTTGAAGACAAAAAATTGGCAAAAATGAAGATACAAAGAAAAAGAGATGTAATGCTTACGTATAAGTAAAGAAAAGATGGACATACGAGATGTAATAAGTGAAAATTGCAGCTAGTACTAGGACAAAAATGAGCAAAATTTCTGATAGCATTTGACTTGAGAGAATGATAAAAAAATGGATTATTTAATGTTTCAAGAAGAAGCAAATGTTTCATAAACTGAGGCACACCTCATGCATGTAATATTCGACCTGACAATCCCATATACAAAACGGTTTCACCACCCAAGGTGGTCACACCAAAATATTTTGTCAACTCCTCGCCTTAGAACACCTAAAATAGCTAACAGTCTTACACATAATTTAGCTTTATTTTATAATAAGCCAAAATTACAGCTGAAGTTCAAGACTTTCTGTTTACTTCGACATTTATCTAGTACTGCCTATTTAAGTTTTCCTAGTTATACATTCTATTACACTAAAAGTGTACATATCATAGTGCACTATCCTCTCAATATCACTTCTAATGCAGTTTTAAGCAATCCTAGCAAATGCCTATCACACGAGGTCCTACCTAAGCCCCCACGGTTCAGGCCTAACAAACAAGTGTCTAATTAGTAGTCTCCTTTGAAAGCAAAATGTTAGTTTTAGAAGTCTAGAAGTCCTCCTTTGGATAGAAGCGTGAGAGGCTAGTTTCTAGTTATTTTGGGTAAGTACAAAGAACACATTAGAATTTTACGTCAGAAACTAGTTCATGTAGCATAGAAAGTCCCATTTTGGCATGAATGGAGTCCGACTAATGATTCTAAGGTTGTTTTAACCTATAAATAGGTTGTTACGGCAATTAGTATAGAGGTATAGGGATAGAAAACAAGACCTCTATATGACCTTCATAGATTTGGAAAAAGCCCATGACATAGTGCTGAGATAGCTCATTTGAAGTGTTTTGAGGAAGGGAGTCATAAGAGGTTACATAGATATCATAAAGGATATGTATGAAGGGGTTGTGACTAGTGTATGAACTATTAGGGAGAAACCAAAGAGTTTCCGATTACGGTAGGTCTTCATCAAGGGTTAGCCTTAAGTCCTTATCTTTTCGCTACCACATAGGATAAATACAGGGTGGGTAAAGTGGATGGCAGCCTCGGGAGTGTTGTGTGATAGGCATGTTCTAAAAAGGCTTAAAGGCAAATTCTATAGAACAACCATTAGGCCTGCAATACTCTATGGAGAAGAGTGTTGGGCACCAAAGGGAAGTCATAGATAAGTTGAATGTAGCCGAAATGAGAATGTTTCGCCGACCCCAAATAGTTGGGAAAAAGAGCTACTTGATTATGATTATGATCTCTTACAAAAGAGGTAACCCAAAACAGGCCTGAATGGAGTAAGATCCATGTCACCAACCCCAAATAGTTGGGAAAAAGCGTTACTTGATTATGATGATTATGATTATGATGACCCTCTTTGTACATAGTTAATTTTCTGTCAATAAGGCCAATTATTTTCAATTGTTTGCAATATGTTTATATCCTTCTTTGTCTTCTAAATCGAATTGTCTTTTTTAACATCTGAGCTTCATCAATTTCTTGTTGTTCGCATGAAGTGACCTAGTTGTATAAAATAACTCAATCAACTACACCCATGAATCATTACACCTTGGTAACACCTTTTAATCCTTGAACATGAGTTATTATAAATGAACCCTACAAAAGATAATCTGCTGCAAGAATATATTATCAACTGCACAACAGAACTTCAGACAAAGAAAAAAAAAGGAAGGTTTTTATCAATTGCACTTTCCAATAAAGCTGAGATTTTGGATATAAAACTAAAAACACAAAAGCATAGAAATTCTACCGGGAATCCATATGTGAAGAAATTGATGCTAAAATTTCGATATATGGCTCCTTTCAGAAGGACATTCGTACTTCTTACACCAGAACTGTAAAGAAAATATAAAATACTGAGTCAAGACAAAAAAATAAGCAGAATACTGAAAGAGAAATCCAGTCACAACAACATAATCCTGAATACCTGCCCATGGGCTACACGAGAGGCAATAAGTCTATTTCACTTGTTGCTATCATATAGCCGTAATCATAAGTTGGACTTAGGATATGTAATATTCAATTAATTAATAATATCTTGTTTCATACTCCCTCTGTCCGAAAATGATAGGAACAATGTGGAGAATTAAATTTTTAAGCCATAATGAGCCCAATAGTGGGCCAAATGTGGCTAAGAAATAAGCTTAACTCTACCTATTTTTTTCGGATGAAGAGAGTTGTTGCTTCAACATGTAAAAATTATAAAGGATGGTCTCAAATCCACCGTAGACGAGCCATTTTACCTTATCATCTCTAAAAGAATCCATGTCTAAAAAATCAATAAGTTTAATGTATAACCATCAGAAAAGAGAAACAACTTGCATTTAACCAGTAACTATATTTGTAGGTGTGCTCCACAACTCTGAAAACAAATTTGTAGCAAGTAATTGAAATACAATCAACTAACAGATGATTTATTTAACAGTACAAAAACAACCAAACTTGGAGAGTTATGTATAAAAGGATTAAGAGTTTAGTCAAGAAATGCTGTGTAAGTTTATATTTGCACAATCTTACCTTGATTCTCGAATAAAAAATAAATGTCTTGATGGAAGAAGTTGTTCAGTTAAGCTCCTTTCTGGTGTTGACATGATAGAATCCATTTCTTCTAAATCACATTTGACGCAAGACAGCTGTTATAATGGAAAGAAAATGCCAAAAAAAAAAACGTTAACAAAAGAAATCCAAATGTGTATGCCTTACAAGTATGAATTTAATGTTTCCCTCAAAAAACAAATTATGGCAAAACCCTTTCATCTAGCTATAAGTACCTTTTCAAACCCCATTAAAAAAATCGTAAATGTCGAATTCTTATTGCTTACAAGTTTGATTCCTTATTATCCACTTTGATTCAATTTTTATCCAGTATTATTTTCCTATCAGTATTTTGGAATGTGCAAGTAACAAAAAAATAACCTTCCACCTTGCCACTTTTAGCAAACCTTTCATTCCATGAGCAAATTTTTCATCTCTACCGACATTGTAAATCACATAATTGGACCATAGTGTGAAGTATCTATACTCAATCCTGTCTAGGCATCTCTGAATGTCAATGTTAACATTCAGATCATCGAGAGAAGCATGCACACAAAATTTGCACCCATAGTCCCATACATAAAGGTTTCTTCCTACTGATCTTCAGTCCCACTGTCAAGAGCTGGTCCCTTCATTAAATAAGTATAACCATCATCATCAGCTGCTAACCACCGGTGACTATAATGCTTAGTAGCTTGCATATGCATGACACTTTATCAGTCTGTATTCGAATTTTCTTTTGCCAGTAGCATATACTAGTGCTAGTATGAGAAAAGATCATAGCAGTCACCTCTTTCCATTAGTAGAAAAAAAGATAACAAAACAATTAGGGTTATTCGACCATAACATCCTGAGGCATCAATCCTGCTACTAAGGTGTAAGCTAGAATTTATGCCCCTAATAAACTAGAAACAAAAAATGTTGTTCACTCGTCCCAACATGCATGTATAGACAGCTTATCTACTATTAACAGTTACGATTGCATTGTTTGCAAAATGAATTTTAGGCAAACACCAATGTTAAAGATCCAATCTCCTAAAAGCTTAAGCTGTTGAGGAAAAACCTGTGGTGGGTATCAACCTAAACAACACTACGACCATGTACAAGCATCATCATTTATAGACGCTTGGACAGGAACACAAATGAAGATGCAGGAAACCAATGACGGCGTATAAGCTTAGGCTGTCATAAGAACCTGGAACTTCCCAGCCCTGATATTATGTCAGAGCAAGTCCCGTAAAAGCTTAGGCTGTCAAGGAAAGATCCCAACAATGGCTATCAACTATCAATAACCAATTCACCAAATATGATCTGAATAAAAGACAGATCCAAATGTTCAAATACTTGCAAAGGGAGAATCAAAAGTGCCAAAATGGGATGCATACCATGAAGAAAAACATAAGAAGAGATAGACCAGAGGAAGCTTTTGTCCACTCTGAAATTTCGGACATCTTATAGAAACCAACAAAATCAGCAACTGTGTGAACAATCTTTGGCAATGCAATAGGGAGCTGATATATGTAAAGTAGGGCAATACTGATGCCAGCATATGTTAGCAGCAGCCTCCACCATCTATACAACCACAATAACACAAATAAGCAATCAAAATGAATGAGTCATTGAGGCATAGTTGCATGTGTTACAATTAGAGAGCACCTCCAACTTACCATATCAACTGGAACATCTAAATTATATCCTTCATAGGATAACAATAATTTTGCAGACAATTAAAAAAAGAATAACACACAGGCAGCAATAACACCAGGTAACAGGAAAAATTAATCAAATGAAAAGAGTTTTGCCTTACCGGAAAAGTCCCAAAAAATTGCTTGATAATGACCAATCAACGAGACCAACACAGCTACAGATAAAGAATGGTAAAGATATCCACGAAGGATGACTGATGCCCACAGCCAGCTGGACAACGGGTAGTAGTAAGCAGCAAGCAACTCGCACATGAGAACCTTCCTTGTGACAATGACAAAAGAAGGCAACTTAGTGCTAGAGTAAGATTGCGCATCCTTAAGTAGACATAAAAAAAAATCTGCAGGATTGACAGATATTATGTCCACAGATTGAAACAAGTTAGGGTTACATCATAAGAATCAACCTTTTGGAGGCTTAGCCTGTGAACTTGTAATTTCTACTTTTACTGTAGCAGTGTCGGAGTTATAAAATTATTTCTGATAAACTTTGCCACTCACTCTTGACAAGGTTGCTTGCATTTTGCAATCAAAGGGACTGGTATACAGACAAACTATGTGCTTGCAATATCATAAAAAAACTGAGGCTTGAAATCCTTCCTAGAAATTAATTAGGATACATTGCCCTTTTGAAAGAACACTACTCGGAATATTTCTCTTCAAGAATAAACAACATTGAAAAAAGACAACTACGTGCTCAGCCCACCCATGAATTATTCTTCAGCTCTTCCATTAATACCCTTCAACTAATTCATGACAACATATAACCTGTACACTAAATGACTTGTACATATACAAACCATCTCAAAAGGATTTTTACCACATTAGCTGAAAGCATTGCTTCCAAGAAAAAATTCATTAAAAAAGAACCTCTGCGAGTAAGGACCATCAAAAGTTGGTTCCGAACACAAATTTGAATCAAGATAAATCAATGATAAAGAGAATGCACCGGAAAAAGACATATGCTGCTCAAATACAAAAGGGAAAACAAGGTAAATATAAGGTCATAGGCTTGCGATTACAGCCACCACCCACCTAAATGTTCAACTGATGAAGAAAAATTACCCCAAAAAGAATCACCCCATGGTACCAATCCAAATTGTCTTCCATGAATTCCAACTAAAGCGACAAGAGCAATTGCTAGCTGTAAAGCTAGGAAATAACTTACTGAGGTTGAGCCCCAGGGTTGAACACTGCAAAATAAATGCACGTCGATATATTAATTAACATTTCTATGCAAAGAGCCCACAACTGAAAGTCATGAAGTTCCGGAAAATGCTCCCTATTGTTAACTGATAACATTCAAAAAATGCAAACTTAAGACATTAGATTCAGGTCCAAACTCAAACTCTGAAATCCCATTCTTGATGGTCAACTATTTTTAGTTAACTACTCAAAATAAAGTGGGCAATAATTACAAAGTTGCTGATGTAAAGATCAATGTCCTTAAGACAGAATATCGAAGTATAAGCATTTCATTTTTCCAAAAAAGGATAACAAACAAGATATGCACGTGAACTACCCACCTCACAAAACCAATGAGTTTCACCCACCATGTATCTGGCACACTCCAATCTTTTCCTTCGATCAACCAGACTATATGAAATACAATTTGGGCAAAGAGAACAAGAGTTGAAAAGATAACTATACACCAAAAGACCGTATATTGCCTTCGAAAGTGATATCCTGCCATAACAGAAAAGAAGTTAATCATAATCATAATCATAATAATCAAATGGTGCCTTATTCCCAATTATTTGGGGTTGGCAACACGGATCTTACTCCTCCATTCAAGCCTGTTTTGGACTACCTCTTTTGTAAGAGATAGTAAAGTCAAATCCTTTTTTATTAACTCCATCCAAGTTCTCTTAGGTCTCCCTCTCCCTCTTTTAGCATCGTTTACATATATCCCTTCTAATCTTCTCACAGGGGCATCTAATGGTCTTCTTTGCACATGCCCGTACCAACGCAACCTACATTCCCTCAGCTTCTCCCCTAAAGGAGCTACTCCTAGGCTCTCCCGAATATATTCATTTCTAATCTTATCTCTCCTAGTTATCCCACTCATCCACCTTAACATCCTCATTTCAGCTACATTCAATTTATCTATATGACTCCTCTTCGGTGCCTAACATTCCGCTCCATAGAGTATTGCAGGCCTAATGGTTGTCCTATAGAACTTGCCTTTAAGCCTTTTCGGAACACGCCTATCACACAACACTCTCGAGGCTGCCCTCCACTTTACCCACCCCGCATTAATCTTATGCACCACATCACTATCAATATCCCCTTCTTTATGGATAATGGATCCTAAGTAACGAAATTGATCACACCTTGGCACTTCTTGGCCATCTATTTCAACTAAGGCTCTATCTATAGTTCTACCTTCCTTAAAAATAAAATCCACGCACTCTGTCTTAGTCCTACTAATTTTAAAACCTTTTGATTCTAGAGCTTCCCTCCACAATTCCAGGTGGAGTTAATCAGGTAGGCAAAATTTTTGGCTAATATCTAAAAGACTACAAAACAGAAAACGCACAACGTTAAAAAACCAAATCTCCTATAAGCTTGAGCTGGTAGAGGAAGGACCAACAATGGACATCAAATGAAATAAAGTATGGTGCCTGAGCCCCAAAGTTTCAAGTTCAAGTTGTGGGCAAGCAATGCTCCATGTCGTGTGTGTGCCCCTTGTGCATATGTGTATTCAGCTGATGTTTAATGGTGATTGTTGTAGAGTGTCGAGTGTGATTAGCATATATAGTTGATCGCTTCCCCTACTAACTTAAGATTTTTAAAGAAGTTGCAACATCATCATCAAAATTGGAACCCAGTTGTAGCAAGTTGGTAATGTATTGTATCCTGCACTACTATTTGACTCCAGTACCAACTCATTCATCTCAAGTCTTTTCTCAATGTGTTTCACAAGTTCTCCTTGGCTTTCCATCTCCACCTAGATGTCTCTACAAGCCATTTATCCCATCTAAAGATACAATTAAAATCATCTCAATTGCCTCTATCGTCCAAATAACTATTTCTGATGTTGTTTACATTTAAATACAATCCTCAATCATCTAATAATACATAAAAGGCCACTCCTACATTCACTGCAGGCAAATTCTCTCCAGATTAGACACAAACCTAGAAAGTAGAAATTACTAAGTTAAACCACACAATTTGTGCCATACCAATTTTACTAAGTTAAATCACATAAATTAGAATGCGAATAAGTGCCATACCAATTTTTGGAACAGTAAACTGAATAACAAAAAATGCGAACAGATCTACCAAAGATATTAGACTCCGCTCAAGGGCAGCAGCTGCAGGATGAAAGAGAAAATATGGTGATGATACTGAACAGAAACAAATAATGCATAAAAATATGCTAGGGCCTTCGGTGGTCAGAGTACTCAATTGTCCCAATCCAATCAGTATCCTTCCACCAAAAGCTGTTGGGGACGTTAATTACAAATAATGTCAGCAGTCTACCCATGCCATAATATCGGTTGTTCTCTTGATCTTCCACTTGTTACTCTTAAATTTTCTGTCTCACAATCTTATTTAATTTCTTTTAAAGATCGCTACTACTTTACCTCTTACCAATTTCGGAGCTAAATTTGAACAACCACGAAAAGGTAATTTGAGTTTATTCTATCCGGTACAGTACTGTCAAATTCGGATGCCAAGAAAATACGAATGGAGTGATCTTAAACATCAGCATGCATGCATCAAAAGCAAGTAGTAGCCTCCTTATTGGCGAGCAAAAATCAGAGCAATAATTTCAAAGATTTTCAGACTAACAAGCAATTACATCGTTAAGTGCTGTGCCGAAAACAAAGCATGCAGAATTCAGACATCTTCAATGCAGATACTAATGCAATCTTAATCAACTATAAAAAAAACAAATTAAATAATATGTCACCAGAACTTGCCTACTAATAGTAGAAGAGGTAACAAAAATCCTCCAAAGAAACCATCCATCGCGAGCTCCGACCTCAATACACTACTTCCTCTGCTAAACATATGACGGATCGGTTCCCCCATTTTCGACTGGAGGAATGCCAGTCCATTCTTGATTCAACACGGAGCCAAGAATTAGGACAGAAACCCCTCAAAGATCGATGAACAAAGGGGGCTGATTTTGGGCAAAATGCAAATTTTCTTACATCTCCCGATTTGCCGGAGAAGAGGAATTCGAGAACGAGCGGCGAACTCGTCGGTTGCGTGTGGACGCAACTGACGAATGGGAGAGAAGTGGGATTTGCGATCAGCAAACCGAAGATCCCGCGCTTGCAACGCTGCCAAACTGGAAAACCAAATTGGATTGATTAGTTGTTAATGGCTATTTTTGTTAATTTAAAGGGGGTTAATGCAGCTTTTCACCCTTGGCATCTATTGCCATGTGTGCCCCTGCCAAAAATAGATATAGACAATATTTTTTGTTTAGTTTGTTAAACAATTGCACAATAATTGGTTGCATTAAAGTAGAGATTTATTAATGAACAGCTACCAAAATGCTAATTTAACTCATCCTAACAATCTGTATAAGTCTGCACACCCCTCGTTTATATTTTAAAAATAAAAAATAAAAAAATTTGCACCTGAGAGAGCGTCTGATATTTTGTCCTTTTGAATACTCCATCCCTGTCACGAGAGAAATTATTAGCGCACCCCGTACTTAGGAGGCTGTGCTCATTGACAAGTGATTTCTAATTTGTGGATCCCTCGTGGGGCCCTCATGATAAGTGAGCATGATATCCGCCTGCATGTGTTTGAATAAACATGGTTCTATTATTATATGGCAGACTTTTGTTCCGACCAGAAACATGACGTTTGGAAAATCTCTAATTTTTTTTATACGTACAGAATTCAATAAATTTAACTCATGTTTAAATACATAATGACTTCTAGAGGAAATCTAATCCATTTATAATTTAGATAATTTATAGTGTAATGTTTCACATACAAACTTTACGCAAGAGAAAAAAGCAAAAGCTGGGATGACTGGTCAGTTCAAATTTGGGTACCTTCTTTGTCCAAATTTATGTCTACCCACCAAATTTTCAGACGCCCCAATGTTCTTTATTTTTTTTGGCAAGTTTTTTTATTATGGGGGGCACCCATGCTCTCCCATCGGTTTTTTCGGTTTTTACAGAGTTAACAAGTTCTTAGTATTATAAAAGAAACCATACACACTAAAATAATTGGGGGCACATGACAGCTTAACATATCAAAAGTGAATTAAACATACTAAATTTGTATGATGATATAGTTGATAAGAAAAATATTTTTTCTATAGATGGGTGCCCTATTCCTTACTATATTGGTGCTTTCTCTATTTCTACATTCTTCTTGTGCACAAACAAAACAGAGAGTTTGATTCAGATGACTCTGTTGATGTCGAGATGCTTGATGGTTTGCGTCGACAAAATCCGTATGTCGACAAGAGAATGACAAACAAGAGATGTTGTGAGTAAGGGGCCGTTTGGGGCGTGATTAAAAGTAAAGCATCCAGACGGGTTGTTTTGCTTCACTGTAGCATCTATGTTTTTTTCCTATCCAGCTCAGGTCGAAAATATTTGCTTATAATCACGCCCCAAACGGCCCCTAAATAAGGTTCAAACGAAGAAGATAGTGGTGGTACGGGAAAAGATGACGAAATGGGTGGCTAATGCTCGCCCGGTGTGACTAGTGGGTAAAGAAGAAAAATTGAAAAAAATGGAGGGCACCCACAAAAAAAGTGTGTTTAGACACATAAATAGAAGGTGCATTTTTTTTCTTTAAAGAGAGATCGATGCAAATCACGTGTATGAGAAGCAGGGCCCGGCAACATGAGAGCACCTGCAATTTTGGTAGGTGGCAGGATAGGTGACCTACTTGGAATTTACCAAATTTTTATTTTATAAATGACCTTATGGGCCAATACGGGAGTTCTTATTTTTTTTGTGGAATTTATTAAATAATAATTTTTAAAAATTACTAACCGGGAACATCTAAAAAATAATTCCCTATCCGGTTATCTGATTAGCCATATTTTTAACTAGTTTAGTGGGACAAATTTAAATAATGGATATCTCTCTCATTTTTTAACTGTTTTTGTCTTTTTCTTTTATTCTTCATTATTTTTAGTATTATTTATTATAATAATAATATCACAAAGATATTGAGTTACCGCATATTTTTTATTGTAGTTTGTGATATTTTTTTCGATAAGATATCAAAGTCATTAGGATACCATGATGATTAGAGAGAGTACTAAAAATAATGAAAAATAAAAAAAATTTATAAAAATGGACTAGAAATAAGAGAGATATGTATCGTTGAAGTTCATCATACTAAAAATGCTTTAAAGGGGTTGTTTGCTCTTAAAGGCGTTAAAATTTTGTCCCTTTTATAACGATGAATAATATTTACATTTCATCGAATCATATCTCATTCATTTATAGTATGTTTTTACTCATTTTTTTGTTTTTTTATTTTTAATGCTCTTTCTTGATATTCTATAAAAAAAATATCAAAAAAACTATGATAAATAGTATGCAGTAACTCAAGTCATTCAACAGCTTTGTGATATCATTATTACAAAAAAAAATACTAAAAATAAAAAAATAAAAAAATGGTAAAACTAGATCAGAAAATGAGATAGATATGCATCGTTGAAATTTGTCAAACTAAAATGGTTAAAAATAGTTAAGTGCTTTAAAGACGTCGATTTAATCGATATTTCTCTCAAAGGTGTCAGTTCAACTGACCGACCTTTAATTTTAAGTAGAAGGCGTCGGTTCAACCAACGCCTTTCGGGTCGGGGCAAATAAAAAAGTCACACCGGTGCATGCACGGCTGATAAGATAGCTCTCGGGAATTATTTTTGAGATGTTCCTGATTAGTAATTATTATTATTTTTAAGTATTATTTAATAAATTTCATGGGAGTACAGCATTATCACGTGACTGCGAGCAAAAGAGTCTTTGCAAATTTCATATCTCGTAAGAAAAATTGAAATAATTTGATATGGCATCTAACCTCGAAATAGGCGAATCCGATATGGCACGGGAACTGCCTCATAAGTCATAACCAATTCAAAATTGTTCGAAACAAGTGGAAACAACCTCAGAAATTCCGAATCTCCACACATTTCGTAATAAGTTTATATCTTGTGCGCCATATTTAATTTATTCAATTTTAATCTGCTAATTAATGATAAGGCACATGATCCGTCTTGCACTAAAATTCCATTGTCCCGGTTAGAGCCTGTTGTCAAAAAGAACTCTAAAAGATGGCATAGAGGAACACTATTGTCGTTATCAGGAGGTTCATGCTTGTCGTACCAGGAGATCCGCATAACCTCAACGACTAAACAAAGCTATGGAGCCGCCAAGATGCGAAGAAACTCGTCAGTCTCCTCCTCCTGCAGCGCCTGCGCCTCCCCTCCACCAAATGGAGGCAGACGAACAAGACGAGATTTTGAAATATCTCGGAGAATGCTCCCGTCCCTATTTATCTCTTCAGGTGCACCACCCTGGCCTCCTGTTTTCCCCAAGGACGGTCTTTCCCTCATGCTAGATCCTTCTCACTGCTTCCTTATGTTCTTGTTTGCAGGACTGTCTAGTCGAAAGCAATCGGAATTGGAAAAAATGTCAAACGGGTGCGTTTTGTATCTCCTTTTTCGTTTTGGCAACTAATTTTGTCAGTGGTGGTTGACATTGAAAATAAGGCGAGAACAAAATGCTTGATCCGTCTGTTATACTCCCCCCGTCCGATAAAGCTCGTCTGTATTGCAAAATGATTGTATATTATTGGACTTTAGGGCCCGTACAAAAAACAGAGCTTCAGTGTTCCCCCGTCTATTTTGTTTACTCGAGGGAGAGCAAACACAATCGTGTAAT
Organism: Houttuynia cordata; assembly: GCA_039654745.1. Classification (NCBI taxonomy): domain Eukaryota; kingdom Viridiplantae; phylum Streptophyta; class Magnoliopsida; order Piperales; family Saururaceae; genus Houttuynia; species Houttuynia cordata. The sequence goes on from CM077503.1 coordinate 27,996,571, forward strand.
GCTAGACTTCGTTTTTCCACATCCAGACGAGCTTCATTGGACGAACGGAGTAACAAAATAGTAGTTGGGAGGCAGATGGATAGAGCTTATGTTTGCTAAACCCTAAACCCTAATAAGGATCGTCCTTATTGTTATCTTGCCTGGACCAATAAAAAAAATTTTGGTTGCAATTTCATTGACTGGGGGAGATAGTTTTTTACCAGTGCATTTCCACAGAGATCACAAACCTTCGATGAATGTGAGGCCGAGTGTCTGCCGACTGGGAATTGGATCCTGAATTTACCAAAGGTTGTAAGCACTGAAGAACTCTTATCCATGAGACATATTTTCCTATTTGCAGGTTACATGAATCTCCTAACTCTAGTTTACTAATGGCTTTGGCTGAAGATTACTCTTCCTACTGTGAATGTACAACTTCCCTCCCAAATCAAACCTATCAAAAGGAGTGTAATTTAGGAGGTGCCAGTGCCAGATGAGTGCACTCTTTATGGAACTTGGTTTTTTAACATAGGAAGGTAAGAGAGACTAATAGGAAGAATAGTTCTGCTTGAAATCTTGCCTGAACAAATAATTTAGTGCCTGTAATTTCACTGCATTGGGAGAGACATTTGTTATCAGTGCATCTCCAGAGAGAGCACAAAGCCTAGATGAATATGAGGCTGAGTGTCCATCCGGTGGGATTGGAACCTGATTTTTTTTTTTAATTTGCTGGGAACCTGAATTCTTACAAAGCTGTAAGCACTTAAAAAAATTTAATCCATGAGATGAAATCTATTCCGAAGGACACATTATCTCCTGAATCTAGGTTACTAATGGGCTTCAGCCGAAGATATTTATCCTAAAGGGTTTATAAGGGATAATGTGCAATGTATTATGGTGCATATTTCTTTTGATTTATTGTTACTGTCATGCATCTTGAAGGAATAAAATGAGCATTTCTCATGAACAAGGGTTTATAAGGGATAATGTGCAATGTATTATGGTGCATATTTCTTTTGATTTATTGTTACTGTCATGCATCTTGAAGGAATAAAATGAGCATTTCTCATGAACAAAACCTCACACTATGTGATCTAAAAGTTTGGCATCTTAATGCTCTGTTGCTTCATATTGACAATTTTACGTAGAGACTATGTGCCTTTGGCTTTAGTTTTTAATTTTTCACTTTTGGGAATCCCAGAGTCTTTGAATTTAATCGTGGTATTTTAGGGCTATAAGTCTGGCCCTCTTCAGAGTATTTTATTGAATATTGAGCTTGTTATTTACCTGTTCTTTTGCTCTGTCTTCCAGAAGTACAAGCTTTAAAGGCCTGCCAGCAAAGGAGAATGCATCAGCAATGAAGGTGTGATTTTTTGAAGAGTTTTATTAGGAGATTTCTGTTTCCTTCTTTTTTCTGCCCCATGTGTAAGTTATAAGACAATGGCTTTCAAGAATGACTTGCAAAAGATGTTTCTTTTCTTCAGTCCTTGCGTAAATTTTATTTGCTACAATTCTCCTTACATAATTGCTTTCTCCAAAATCCCCTCTTCGTCCATTGATCTTACTGTTCGTTATTCAAAGTGGCGGCCTGCTTCAAGTAAAACGCATTTTACTTGGGAGATTTCTTAAACGAGTAATGTCGCCCACAATTTCACCCACGGTCTGGAATTTCCGAGGAGAAGTGGGTGATGTGACACTGTCCTCTTAGGCTTTTCACATCAGCCCGTGGGCGAAATTGTGGGACAGTTACCGCGTAAGAGAAGCATTTTTCTTCTTAAACCTCAAGCGAAGCTAGCCGGGTCCAGGAAGATAATAGGCTAACAGCTGGATAATCGAAGCTCTCTAGGAGGCTGGGATGCTTGCTTTAGGTTGTTGAGGGAGCGGACACCGCCATGGTTGGTGGGGACACTAAGGAGCATGGAAAAGATGGGATCGGTGCGGAACACGGTCGGTGGTGGCTCCAATTACGTAAAGTGCAGGCCATAGGGTGGATTGGATTGGTAGCCCAGACGAAGTGATTGCCTCGTCGGAGGGCACTAGGTCGAGGACAAAAGTCAGAAGCTGAAAGTCAAGGGATGAGGAGGGCAGGACAGCCGAAAGTCCCATTTGGACTATCCGGTTTCATACAAAAGCTAGAAAACATTCTCCATTTCGTGGGGGTTTGAGTTTGGGCTCTTGAAAACCGACATACAATGTCCCGATGGCATAATCCAGGATTCCGTGTCCGCCAGATTGGCAGTCAAACCAAAATGAGGTCAATACCCCGCGCCAGGGGCGGGCGGAGCCAGGTTTTTTGCCCGATGTTGGCTACAAAATTTGCCCAAAAAAATTATAACCAAAAGAAAAAAATAAAATATATCAAAGAAAAAAACGATAAAAATTTGTCATAGGAATTTACTAAATTGTCGTACTATCATATTTTTAAACACTTCGTAATAGCATCAATGTCATCTGCATTAATACACATCCTCCGATATATTTGCACTTTTAGGAGTAATAAACTAAGTTGTCCAAAATAGTGAGAACTATAAAAATTTTCATTCGTAATGCATATTTTCTTATAAAAATAAGGGAAGAGTTTACATGGGATACAACTACTTAAACAGATTTGTAACTAAGTAAGAATTTTTAGTGATATAACTATTTAAGTCATAAGCCATCATTACCCCAAAGAAGGAGAAGTCTATTAGAATACCAACTAAAGATTTAGATGCCAAAGCTATTTATTTTCTAATATTTTTCTTAAAAAACTAGCGCAAGCTAATTCCCTTTTGCTTTGCCCTCTTTTATTTTTGTCATCTTTCTAAGGGGCCGTTTGGGGTATGATTATTGTAAAATATCTACAATGGATTTTGAGCATCTAGTGTAGCATCTATATTTTTTCTACATCTAACTAAAATACATTTTGAAGTGTTTCAACGGGATATATAAAATACCTAGATGCTAGAGTGTAGTTAATATGCCCAAACGGCTCCTCAAACCACAACGAGTCGTAATTAGGAAACGGCTGCATGAAAACGTGTAGCAAGAGAAGTTGAGAAGGGCAATATAATTACAGAAATAACTTAACATCAATCAGCTGGGGCAACCGCCAACCCCCCTGGCTCCGCCAGTGCCCCGCGCAAGACATATCCGAACAAGCATGTGATATGCTTCGTCAGGAGAAAGAGAAGCAAGTGCAGCAGACGACGATGGTTCAGCAACAACAGCGATCTCTGCCCAAGAGGATCATCCTCGTGAGGCACGGCGAGAGCCTGGGCAACCTTGACCTCTCCGCCTACACCACCACCCCCGACTACAAGATCCCCCTCACACCTCTCGGCCTCGAGCAGGCCCGCACCGCCGGCCAGCACATCCGCCGCATCCTCTCCGAGGACGACGACCATACGGTGCCCAACTGGAAGGTTCACTTCTATGTCTCACCCTATGAGCGGACGAGGTCGACTCTCCGCGAGATTGGTCACTCCTTCTCCAAGAAGAGGATCGTCGGCGTGCGGGAGGAGTGCCGGATCCGCGAGCAGGATTTCGGGAATTTCCAGGTGGAAGAGCGTATGAAGGCCATCAAGCTCACCAGGGAGAGGTTCGGCAGGTTCTTCTTCCGCTTCCCCGAGGGCGAATCCGCCGCAGACGTATTCGATCGAGTTGCAAGTAAGAGCAAGTTTCTCTTATAAATTTGTTGTGTTTTAACTTTTCGTCAAATTGCTGCAATGAGATTTACTTGTGAATTTGGCAACTGTTCGTGCTTGACAGGCTTTCTGGAGTCCTTGTGGAGGGACATAGACATGAACAGGCTGAGCCGCGACGGGAACGCAGACGTGAACCTCATCATCGTCTCCCATGGGCTTACCTCGCGGGTCTTCCTCACCAAGTGGTTCAAATGGACGGTGGATCAGTTCGAGCGCCTCAACAATCCCGACAACTGCGAATTCAGGGTGATGCAATTGGGTCCTTCTGGAGATTACAGCTTGGCCATCCAACACACCGAGGAAGAAATGGGGCAATGGGGGCTCTCCCCGGAGATGATTGCCGACCAACAATGGCGGGCATCTCCGCATAGGAGAGCTTGGAATGATGCTTGTCCCGGGTACCTGAATTCTTTCTTCGATCACTTGGCGGAATCAGATGAGGACGTTGCAGAGGACGGTGCTGAATGCTGATCGCTCCTTTCTCTCCCATGGTTCATCTAAGCCCCAACTTGAAGATCCTTTATGTTCTGTATGTTCCATGAAATGTCCATCAAGGTGTACAATGTACAAAAAACTCGTCTAATGTAACAAGATATTTCTTTTGTATGTAATCAGAATCATGGGTGAGAAAGCAAAAAGAAGCGCTAGGAATTTCAGCTCACCCCCCCTCCCTTTTCTGACCAAAGAAATAATATGGTCCGAAGCTTTCAATTTTACTTGTCGAGCTACGGAAGAAACAGTCGTTGCTCAGGAATTTCAGCTCCTTCGAGCATGTTTGGGTAAAGAAGCGACTTCTTCTAAAGCCACTGCCCCGTTTGTTAACGCTATTAGAGAAGCGCTTTTCCGAACACTCGTCAAGAGAAAATTCTCTGCAAAAGCGGCTGCTAAAAAAGTGCTTTGCATTCCCAATAGAAGCAAGAATTTGCTTAGAACCTTGTGTAGTGGCGATTGAAATTTAGGGGCCGTAACAAATATCTACTGCAGCATCCATGTTTTTTCCGTATCCAGCATGAAACACAACTTGAGGTGTTTCATGGATGCTACAATGTAGCAAAATTCTACAGGTGTTTCATGGATGCTACAGTATAACAAAACATTCACTGTAGATATCTATGTTTTTTTCGTATCCAGCGTGAAACACAACATTGCTGGATATGGAAAAAACATAGATGTTACAGTAGATCCGAAAAATCTACTGTAGATATTGGCTTATAATCACGCTCCAAACGGCCCCTTAACCAGATAATTTTTCTGTAGACATGTCTCAAGGCCAAAGAGAGGTGACTATCATAAGAAGTGTCATTTAAATACCTAGCCAAAAAACCTGGAAAGATTATAGTTTTGAGCGCAGTTGTTGTGAATTGTGATCTTAAAAGAGTCCATCTAGCCTGACCCGTTTTCAAATAATCAACTATTTGAGTAACACATGGGCATGGGGGCATGGGGCCTCATGCCCACGTGGGCCTTGTCCTTTAATCTGGTATTGAAAATGGGTCACCAAAACATTTCCCATCTCAAAATACATCACCATGAAGTCGGCTCTCATCAGATCCCCATTCATAAAATAGAAACAGAAAAACTATAACCTTTCATCATATCTCCCAACGAGCTGCCGTCATGCTCTACTAGCAGTATTAAAAAGGGCCAAAGAACCTCGCACTTTCACATATGGGAAGCTGGAAATCAGAGCTTCTTAAGTGATATCCAGGTTGTTGAAACTAACAATTAATTGGGCAATACGCACAAGAATATATTTAGCAGTTACGTATTTCTCTAAAAAACTTTATGTAGCTTTCCAATGGCTAGATAGAGCATGAAATGGCGAGTTCGATCCCTCTTGACAAGAGAAGTTATGTTACTGGCTAAGAACATCTTTCCAAAACATGGTATTAAACTTGGGTAATAAACCAGGTTTTATTTGAGTAACGCAAACTCTTCATACATATTTATTGTTCATTGCTGGTCCTACTTTTAAATAATCAACTAACACCATTTTCCAAACCACAATTCACATTCCTGAAGCATAACGCCCTTCATAATACACTCTTTGGCTCAGATAAAAATGAAAATCTCACGACGCTGGAGTGAACTTGAGTGAAACGCTATTGACACAATGGCGTTCATCTGTAGGAGTCTTGAACCCCTCACCCTTGAACACATGACCCAAATGGCCGCCACAAGCTGCACAGGTAATTTCTACTCTCCGCCCATCCGTGTCAGGCTGAGAATTTCAAGTAGAAACCATTCACTATCTAAAAAGGGTATCAAAATAAACAATATGGAAGACGCTCTAATTTGGTAAATATAACATGCCTACTTAAAAAATAATCTCACGGAACCTAGTGAAGGATATTTTCACACAGAATCAATATTTATACACTACCTCGGTCCTATATCGACTGTCCATTTGGTTTAAGTATAAAGAAATCAACGACAATAGTAATTGAAGAGATACATACGGTTTGATTTATGGCTCCAGGAAGACCTTCAAAGAAAGCAGGCCAACCACATCCAGAGTTGAACTTAGTAGTAGATTTATATAACGGCGTTGCACATCCTGAACATGAATATACACCCTCGTCGTAGAATTTGTCATATTCTCCGGTACCCGGGTACCTGTAAAAGCATTATCAGAAAATCTCATAGGAAAAAAAAGCATTACAAAGAGAAGGACTTGACATTATATCTGCAACTTAAATTTCATATATGAAAAAAGTTTGTCTTAAGCAAAAGTTTCAATGATGGAAAAACCTACATGAGACAAAGGCAAGTAACAATCCAAATTCCTCGTGTCATATTTTCTTCCACAAAGACAATAAAGTATCCCAAATATAGGAGCTAAGAATAGACCTTTCAAAGCAGACTAGAACTAACATTGAGAATGCGTATTCATACAGCTTGGAAAGAGGAAGGAATAAATGTTCTGTTTTGGGGATAAGAGAGTAGTACCAAAAATGTAAATCCAGAAGTTAGTAACATGTATGGAATTAGTCCAAGGCACACTCCGATATGAAGTACCGTATTAACAGTAATGACGAACAGAGAACTAAAGCACTGGACATTGTCTTTTTTCAACTCGTTTCCTTGAATATTGATTTCTCTCATCATAACCACAGACATATAGCAATAGAGTTTAACCAACAATTTGTTAAGCTATCCAATCATCGTCATGGATTTTATACCAAAATTCAACTTACAAGAATCAAAATGATATTACAAAATCCATGCAAAGACACAATAATGTAGACAAAAATCAGGAAATAAACAATCAAAAGCCACAGTGCCATAGCACTTCGTGTTCAACTGGTACATTAAAACAAAAAAAAATCATATCACATCACTTCTATAAACCAAATTAAGTTTGCCTCATTAATTAACTTCCACAAAAGATTAACGTGATTCAGTCGACAAGAGTAACAAGAGATCGATCAGACAGCCAATACTACACATAGACTTCGCAATTTTCCAACCCAAGTTACCCAACAACATCAAATCGAAAAAAAAGAGCATCTTATGTTATTCATGGTCAATCCTTACTCGGTTCCTTTCTGCCTGAGGATGCGAAACTGCTCGGGGGAGAGGACAGCCCTCCATTCCTCCTCGCTCTTCTGGACAGACCCAGATGAAGCCATGACGACCACTCCACTCCTAATCCGCCTCCGCTGACCAAACAGCCCTCCGAACCCGATCGCGGGAACGCCTCTCAGAGAGATGATGGGATTTGCTGCAGTTGCGAACTTGGAACAAATGGTAGTTGTTGACAAATGGCAAGGAGAAGGTAGGGAGGGATGAACGTGGAGGGGAGAAGAAGTCGTCGTCCTGGGGACGACGAAAAGGAAGGTTTTGGGTGAGGAGAGAGGTGGAATTCGTGGAAGCTTCATGCTCCCCATCAATAAATAAAACTGATAAGAAATGGGTCTCACAACGTTTTTAAACAAGGAGCATTGCTCAGCTGCGCTGTGTCCTCTACACTACACTCGTTTCCTATCCCACGCTGATCAACAGCTCTCAGGTGGCCATTTTTCTTACCGTCAAAGCGGAATTGGGCCCATGCATCATGCAGCACAGAAAATCAGTTCAGTTCGTAAAGAAAAATGTTTTTTAGGGCCCTTGCACATGCAGGATCTATTAGCATCTAGGGCAAATTCAGTCACCTAATAGTGGATCCGTACTTTTCAAATGTTTGCTAAATCCCCCCTCGCGAACTTACCAAAGACCAGCACGCCAGCATGTTTCGGAGGTACTTGTGCTTAGAGATCTGAGTAAACACACTCTCAATATAAAATTGACTCTAACTAATAATTACTTCATTTTGAAGAACCAAATATAAGTATTAATGTGGAACATTGGGAGTATAATTCATGCGGGGCTAGCGTTTTTTCTAAAAGGAGCTCCCCTTCCCTTCACCCATTTTCACTCATTTGGAGAGCCTTTCTCCACTCTAATACGTTGGCAGCTGCCCCAATGACAGGGCAGGATGGGTCAAGGGGTATACTCAAAACACCATCCTCTCCCTGTAGCACAAAAAGGAAACAGAAGAAAAGTGTCTGGGAGATTACCCCTGATCCGCTCCCCCGGCATTGATTTCCACCACTGATGGGTGCCGTAGTGGGACCCACTAATAGAAATAAAGTAAAAGTTTTACACGAAATCTGTTCAACAAAAATCATCCAACCAAGTTTGATAGGCCAGAGGCTGGCGGACTGTCTAATCAAAACCCAATTTTGATGGTTTTGGTGGACAGATTTGGCGTATTATTATCAACTTCTGGAGTGGAAAAGACCTTTTTCCTTCTTAAATTGTATGGGAGTCAGGTTTACCAAAACCTGAAACACCCAACCCAGTGGTAAAGCTACGTCTTATAAGTTACCATATACACTCAAATTCAGCTAAATGGAAACATAAGAAAATTTTCTCTTCGTAACTCAATTTGCAGTTAAAAAAGCGGTGGTCAAATACGCCGCCTCAAATCTCAACGCTGTATGACTGGGGACATCAAAGTAGTCATTAATTAAATGGTCGATTTTGGCTAAACAAAGTGGAAGCTCGATTCAAACAAGTTCTTCAGTCATCATTTTTTTGTCCCAACAGTGATCCCAATTCCTTCGTTAAAGCCCGCCTCGGGTTGACTTCATGCCTTCGTACTCAGATTTTGACGTGGTTATGCAGGGGCTTCTCACCACTCACCAGTGGACAACCAGCTTCGCAATCTTGTTGTATAAGAAGAGAGTAGATTGGGTTATGTACAAGCATCTGTCGTGTTGACTGTTCTGGATACAGATGCAAGTCAATTAGCTTAGGGGGCAACAAAAGCTCACGATGATATCATATTGCTCCTTCACAGCATTAGTCACACCAGCTGCAGCATGGAATTAGCTAATCAGAGATGATAAGAAAGCAAGTACCAAGTGCTCCAATGAAAGAAAAAAATGTACTCGCTCTGTCCAATGAAGCCTGTCTGCATTTGAAAAAATAGGGTTCCATAATTACATGGTCGACTTTGCTCCTCACGGCTAAAAACATGGAAAGTGGGCAGAAAACTCTGTTTTTTGTACGGGCCTTGGAATCCAATAAATTTAACTCATTTTGAAACGCAGACAGGCTTCATTGAATGGAGGGAGTAGCAAAATTTTCTCAAGTTGAAACATATTGGCGAGAAGAGCATTGAATTAAATTACTTAAAAATATCGCTAATTTACCGTGGATGAGCTCTGAGTCAATAGACAAATGGTATCCCACTAAGCGTTTACCTCCCCTAGAAAGGCGCACGGACTAAAAGCTAAAACTAATGACAAGAAATTATATGAGAAAAATTTCTACCGTTAATATGCCTTTGAAGTGTATGACGTCAAGCCTCTCTCCCTTGCCCGCTAATTCATCCCTGCTAGGGCAAACAGTGCAAATTTCAGGAAGATATAAAAATAATACGAAAGATGCATAGGTTTTTTTTAAAGTTTACACACCGTTTCCATTGGCTTAAGGTCCAACGGATTTCGGGCAAAACATCCAGAACTCCTTTCTGCAAGTTCACTGAGAGAACAAGGCTGCAGACATGTGACAGGATCAATCTTTGCAGCATGCTTTTCTGAGCCCAAGTATACAAGACTCTCAGATGTCCCTTCCTCAGCCACTAACAGTGATGGCTTCGGTCTAATACTACTGATTCCATAAGTGCTACCAGCTTCAGACTATTGAAACACAACAGATAATCAGGTCAGTGGCTAACAAAGACAAAACACGTAAAAAAAAGCAAGGTGATGTTCGATTTTACATTATGAGTTAGGTCTTTGATGTGTACGATAATGATTGTTATATCATCAGTTCGGTTCTCATGTTCAAGCCATAGTTTATATGACTCTGCTGCAATTGCAGCACAGGCTTCGCGAGGATCCGAGAAGTTCACCACCTGCATCAAAGCGCATCAGTTCATACACTTTTCCACAATACTGTTTTTGGACAATAGACTTTTACACTCAATACTGACAACAAGTTTAATAGCTTTCTGAAATTATAGAAAACTTTTCTCAAATAAAAACTATTTCATGGTCTATATGCAGAAATTAGTACGGATAAAATATAACAATTAAGAAGCCAAAGCAAGTGGTCTTTTATCGATATCTACCCAACTGGTAATATGTTAACACTAATCTGTGCTTGTTTTTAGTGAAATCGAAGTGCATAGTACTCATGTGGGCAGCATAATGTAAATGTCCTAAGCGATAAATGACATATCCAAGTCACCTATATAACTATATACATCTAGTATAATCAACCTTATGTATGCTAGAAACTATATACCCACAGATATATTTCACATTCATCGGTTTTTCCTCACAATGAATGTGTAAGTTCTCCCATGCCTATGTTTAGAATCAAACCAATACCCACGATTATCAGTTTCCTTAAGAAATGCATACATGTGAACAGCACAAACATATAAAACCACCTATTGCCAAAATCCTAGTCATGCGCATATCTGCAGTGGAAGACAAAGCTTCAAGTGCTTTCAAGAAGATCCTTTACAGTAAAGGGACGAGGACAACTGCCATTATTAGTTTAAGTAATCCACAAAAATGTTCTCCTATGAATAATGTCAATACTGGTATACGGCATACACTAAACGCCACTAAACAGATGATGATAGTGCGTAAAAGATAAGAAGCCAGACTTAAGAGAGAAATCAGTCAGTTATAACTGTTGGATAATCTGTCTATCCGTATGTCTGTCTGCATATGGGGCAAGATATACATTGCTGCCAGACCGGCCCAAACATACAGATGTAGATATACTGACAGATTATCCAACAATAACCATTTCAGATAGAAAAGAAAGAAAGAGGTGGACCTAGTTATACTAATTTGAGTCTTTCAGAATGATCCATAAATTAACCGATTGTTGGCTGCTAAAGGATTGTTTTGTGGATCTGATGTTTACAAAACAACCCCCATTCTGAAGCCCATGCAAAAAGGAAGAATTTGAGAGGCCGGAAGCTCAAAATCTAGTAGCTGAGAAGGTAAAACTTAGAATGAACAATGAAAATCACTACATATGGACTCTATACAAGTTATAAAAGAGCTTACCATATTAATTACAACTTGACTGGGCAGGAACTCGAAAATCCCATCACTTGCAATTACAAAAAACAAGTGATTTGGTGAGAGCTGCACCTTCAGTACCTCAGGTTCAGCAATAACTCCAATATTCTCTGCTGTTGAATCACCAACACTCCTTGTAAATGCAGTACCCGGATACATACCATTTTGTTCCCAAAGCCTCGGAGGATCGCCATCATTGCTTTCTTCCATGCCCCATGTCTGTATATCAGGATCCTTGATTCCCTCCACCTGATCAACACTCAAAACTCTGGCTCCGCAGAGCTTCACCCTCTCATATTCATCTCTCCTGAAAGGCGTCTGATCCGTTGACAAATCCTTTGCGACAACACCATGGCTCTCACCCAGGACACCCATTACAGCTCTCGAATCGCCCACATTTGCAACATAAAGCGTATCCCCCATCACAAGTACCGTTATAGCAGTTGTACCACTCCTTGTGTCATCAATCTCACTCTCATGGAGTTCATCATTTGTTGCCAAAAATGCAGAATTGTATGCTTTTACCGGGTCATCTAACAGTTTTGGATCATTTTCTAATATCTGAACTAGCCTCTCTTTCACGAAATTGGAACACTGAGTGCCAAACTGCCCGTGGCCATCAAACACACCAAAGAAACGGAGACTGGGGTTACCTTGCAGCTGGGACTTGATGCAGAAACTGTCCTGATTGTCTTCGTCAGGGGAATCAGGATAGTATCCCCTCTGCGTCAGGTATGAGAACTGGAGATGATAGTTATGGGAAGGAACAAGGGCATGACCAATTGAGCTTTCAGTAAGCACATGCCGGAGATTCTCTTGGCCAACGAAATGATGGGGATCATAGACGCCGGCATTGCCGGTATGCGCGGTATCACCATCCGACGACGAGGCCCCGTAGCCTGCACAACACCTGGAACTTGCACAACCCATTTGAAGAGCAAAGCATAAGAACAAGAGAATGAGATTGATTTGGGCTCCGTTAGGTTTTCCTTTCAGCTTTTCTGATCAGAACCCGCAACTAAGATCAACCAATAACAAACATTGAGATTCCTTTCTTGTTGCTTCTCAGGGAGGTTGGAGTAAAGGTACTTCTTGTCGCAGAATCAGGGATGTTGAAGCCAACACCTGAAGGACAAAAACCCAGAACCAAGAAAAGCAGAGAATCCACGAGGGGCTAGTAGAAATTTATCCTGTTAATTCTTTTCAAGTGGGTTTTTTTCCTGCATAACTCGCATCTCAAGAAACTAGAAAACAAAAGAACCACCTTCCTAACAAGACAAAGCTTTTGCAAAGCCGAAGCGAATAACGTGTGGAGCCAGCAGCCCATCATCGGAGAGCGAAGGAGGAATCCAACAGCGTGTTCATGGGGCAAGAAGACATGCCTTAAGACTGAAGTTGTCGGAGTTGAACTTTTCAGTAGGAAGACGATCCCTGTTTTCTCCTGAGGAGACCGTAGTAGGAGGGCTTACGGCAGGGTATTATTTACCTTACCTACCGAGCCAGTATTCTTGCCAGTAGTACGGCAGAGTATTGCCTAATGAACCTGTAGTTAGTGAACAGTTAAATTGGTCTCAGCTCAAAACTCATGTCTCAACTCTCAAGTGTGAGACTGAACTTTCAAGTTGATGTTGAAAGTTGAAACAGGCAACTGGGTACGTGGTGATACCCTTGTCTCTTTAGACATTTTTTTTCGGTGAAGGTGGCAGAGGCCGCCCGGCGTGGCCGCGGCCAAGGGAGGTGAGAGCCTGAGAGGGGGAGGAAGAAGCGGGAAGGGAGCGAAGGGGAGAAGAGGGAGAAGGAGAGGGTAGTTTGGTAATCTGAAGGAAATGTGGCCACTAATTTTTGGATCTGTAGAAAACCAAATGTGGACTATATTATTTGGACGGAGGGAGTAGTAACCTGCAAGTTACAAAGACGAGTGAAATGTAGAGCAAAGAATCGAAATCTTGCATTTTCTTATACTGAAGCACCACGGAAGCTGAAGCTAGCTTCTGAATTAATTCAAGCAGCTTCTCACTGAAGCTGAAAAAGATGAAGCTCCTCGGAGGTGCTTCAGGTGTAGCCGCCTGAAATTTGGCTTCACGGGGCTTCAGACCAGCTTCCACATAAACAAAATTCAGGTTGAAGCTCCTCAAAGCCGGCTAAATAGGGCCTGAAGCTCGCCCAAGTTCAGTACCCAAGCAAAGGAGCCTTCTACCTCCAAAGGTAGGGGTGTAAACGGACGGATACGGACGCGGACAAGCTAAGTCCGTAGCCGTCCGCTCACTCTAAAAATAATCGTCCGTCCGTCCGCCGTCCCTGCGGACACCCCTAGGTGTCCGTCCGCATGTGTCCGTCACGGACACGGACACTATGAAGTAAAAGGTATTCCTTCTTTAAAATTGATAACCGATAATTCTTACTTATTGTCATCCATTGTCAACTCAATCATTCTTTTCAGTTTTCCCATGATCCTCTCGGTATGATGAACTATTTTCAAATACAAAAATCACTTCTCTCACTGTCCGTCCGCATGTTGATGGAAGCTCGTTTTTTTATATATATACGGACGGCTCCGGACGCGGACACAGTCTGTCCGCGGCCGCAGCCATTTGGAAGACGGACATGGAAAGCTGTCCGTGTCCGTGTCCATGACGGACTGAAAATTATGTCCATTTAGCCATCAAAACGGACGGACGGACGGACGAACACGGACATCCGGACGCCGTTTACACCCCTATCCAAAGGGATGTCATAATGTGCAGAAGTTAATAGCTTTTTACATATTACCTGGCGCCAAGTATGGTTTTATCATATTACCTGATTTTTCTCGTGACTTCTCATATGACCTGGAATCGGTACCTAGAGTACCGAAAATGCCCTTCTTTTATGTTTTTTATGCATTTTGTATCTGAAATGCTTTATTCTTCCCAAAATTAGCAATTTATAGGATCATCAAGTTGGGGAAGAAGATATTCCGGAAAAGATCCAACCATAATCGCAGTTCAAACCATCGCCGGCGCCGTCCAACCCGAAAAAAATAAATTTTATGCCAAAAAACTGTAAAAACAGCGGAAAAGACGAAAAAAAATCTATGATGAATGGATTTTGATGTAAAAGCAGTGTAAAAGCCCTCCCAACTACAAAAATTAAGATCTACATGTAAAGAAACACATATAAAGATCACCCATTGGTGTTCGACTGCTCCTGGACATGAAATAAAAGGATAAAAATGGGCAAAAACGTGAAATATTCGTCGGCGAGCGACAAGTTCTATTTATATATCTTTCTGTGATACTAATGAGGTGGAAGAGGAGGAAAAATAAGGAAGAACGAAAAAAAATGGGCAAAAATGGATAAAAAATGAGCAAGTTATGACATTTTTAAGATTATCATTTATCGTGTTGTCGACGACACGACTTGATTCAAGTCGTGTCGTCGACAACACGATAAATGACAATCTTCAAAATGTCATAACTTGCTCATTTTTCATCCGTTTTTGCTTATATTTTTTTCGTTCTTCTTTATTTTTCATCCTCTTCCACCTCAATAAGATATAGGATGGAAAAAGAAGAAAAAATAATAAGAAAGAAGAAAGTGAAATGATAAAAATAGATAAAAAGTAAGTCGTGTTGCATATAACACGACTTGGATTCAAGTCGTGTTGCATAGTACACGACTTGAATCGTCGACAACACGATAAATGACAATCTTCAAAATGTCATAACTTGCTCATTTTTTATCCATTTTTGCACATTTTTTTTTCGTTCTTCCTTATTTTTCCTCCTCTTCCACCTCATTAGTATCACAGAAAGATATATAAATGGAACTTGTCGCTCGCCGACGAGTATTTTACGTTTTTACCCATTTTTATCATTTCACTTTCTTCTTTCTTATTATTATTTCTTCCTTTTCCATCCTATATCTTATTGAGGTGGAAGAGGAAGAAAAATAAGGAAGAACGAAAAAAAAAATGGGCAAAACATATAACACGACTTGGATTCAAGTCGTGTTGCATAGTACACGACTTGAATCAAGTCGTGTCGTCGACAACACGATAAATGATAATCTTTAAAATGTCATAACTTGCTCATTTTTCATCCGTTTTTGCCCATTTTTTTTCGTTCTTCCTTATTTTTCCTCCTCTTCCACCTCATTAGTATCACAGAAAGATATATAAATGGAACTTGTCGCTCGCCGACGAGTATTTCACCTTTTTGCCTATTTTTATCCTTTTATTTCATGTCTAGGAGCAGTCGAACACCAATGGGTGATCTTTATATGTGTTTCTTTACATGTAGATCTTAATTTTTGTAGTTGGGAGGGCTTTCCCACTGCTCTTACATCAAAATCCATTCATCATAGATTTTTTTTCGTCTTTCCCACTGTTTTTACAGTTTTTTGGCATGAAATTTTTTTTTCGGGTTGGACGGCGCCGGCGATGGTTTGAATTGCGATTATGGATGGATCTTTGCCGGAATATCTTCTTCCCCAACTTGATGATCCTATAAATTGCTAATTTTGGGAAGAATAAAGCATTTCAGATACAAAATGCATAAAAAACGTAAAAGAAGGGCATTTTCGGTACTCTAGGTGCCGATTCCAGGTCATATGAGAAGTCACGAGAAAAACCAGGTAATATGATAAAACCATACTTGGCGCCAAGTAATATGTAAAAAGCCTGAGCCTACGCTCATATTGAAAATGTGCATACTAACGAAAATTATATATTAAAAATATATATAGAGACCGGTTTATATGAGATCGTTCTCATACAAGAGGCATGTTGGATAGTTAGATTCCAATCCAATGGTAGATATTAAGGGGCCGTTTGGGGCGTGATTAAAAGCAAAACATCCAGATGGATGTTTTGCTACACTGTAGCATCTGGATATTTTATATATCCACATAGATGCTACAGTATATATCCAATATCCAGTCTGGATATTCTTGCAATAATCACGCCTCAAACGGCCCCTAAATCAGTGAATTGATAAATCTGATTCATCACTCACCTTTATAAGTCAAATGAGAACGATCTCATTTAAACTTTTCCCATGTACATATCGATGAAAAATTATCTAACACGGCGCATCATTTATTCGGGGTGGGCGGGTTTACAACAAAGACCTGCAGGTGCCCTGTACTGCAGGCTGCGTGAAGCAAATCATGGTAATTAACTCACACCAGAAGACCGCTCATAGCAGGTTTAAAAGGTGCTGTTGACTTGCTTGCTCAACGACAACAGCTTACAGAGGCTCATATTTCTCGAACCGGTAATCAAATTACCAGAGAGATACTAAAGAAAAAAAAACTTTAACTACCAGTGTCCTCGTCCTAAAGCCAGAAAAAAAAAACGTCTCCTCGTCCACCATAAATACTTCGATGCAGTTTTTGACTTCTTGAGATTGGATGCGTGGAGTGGTTCTCCATTTCCGTAAAAGCACATAAAATGCTCTATATTTTTCTGGATATATCTGTTTCGTTTGTGCTAGATATGCCCCAAAATACTAGTCACCAGCCGCTGGTTGCAAGGGAGCTTTCTTGAGGAACAGCAAGCTGGCCTCGAATTCATGATCCTATGGGACAGAGTTAATTGCCTCACTAACAAGGATACTATACACTTTTGTTCTATGGGGCACAAGTAAGATTATTGAGCTCTCATTTAGCTTGAAATTCTTTCAGTATTAAACAGCAGATCATTGACTCCCCACCAAATAAATCTCTACCTTTTCCATTGTTAATCTGCTGGCTCCAACAAGAAGAATTATTTATTCACTTGTTCAGGACCACAAAATGTTCGCAGAAGAATTTCTTCAAAAGAACATTGAAGACAATAACTGCTTTGTTTGTTAAGTTATATGCCACTAACATCACCCGAGAACATTGTCCAACAAACAAGGGAAGAAAATCAGAAAGAATGTACCTAGAGCACATTGGCAAAATTTAATTGTAATTCCAATTTGCAGGAACAGTTGTCCGTACCTATGACCTTGCCAAAAATGTGATCCCAAACGGTCTAGCTCATGCTTTTCTAGCCAAGAAGAAAAGTGACTATTCATCTTGTAATCTCTCCCACATATGCATTTGTATGAATAATTCAACCCCCTAACAAAGGCACATGACAAGGGCAAGAACCAACACCATTCAAAGAGGAAGTGAGCCCTTACTAAATAGCTCTTGCATAGGTAAAATGCACCCATTTGTTACACCCCCTAAATATTACAATGGCAATGTTGCTTAGTGACATGGAAAGCTAAATCGATGAAGGCCTAAATCATCAATATCGTCCCAGGAACCAATGTCATCCAACGATGACTTCATAACTAGCAACATTTACAGGTTTAGTCATCCTTCTATTCACGAAGGGTAGCTATTCCACAACCAATTCAGCTAAGGTTCACGGAGTGTAATAATCACTGGAAACTTACAATTACTTGTCCTTTGCTATTCGACTACAAATATGCATCATCAGAATCTTCATTATAATCTGAATCAAAATCTTCATCATCTGAATCCTCACTTCTTGGTTCTGTAAGAGTGTTCATATCAAATGATGGTACCATTTCCATTTCCTCCATATCAATTGAATCATAGCTTAATCGATCTTCAAACTTGTCGTCGCTGCAATTAAGAAGCCATGCTAAAGAGCACTTGAGACCCTTCTTAGCAACCATCTCATGTCGAGGCCTTATGGTGGATTCAAGACCATAAGTAAAGAAAGCAGGGAATATGACCAAATCATCCAAATCTCTGTCCATCTTTGTCTGAAAATACTCAAAGTTGAGTTTCATAATGTCCAGATTCAATGCTAGCAACTGCGGGCACCCAATTACCATCCTTTCTACATGTTGCAGTGAAAAGCCACAGTGCTTTAGAAAATCTATGTGCTTCAGTATAGAAGACTGGTTCAAACTAACAACCTGTGGCATCTTCTCAACAACCACACCAAAATACTCCGTCTGCAGATTAATTGTTGAGCTAAAAAAGTTCTGCTGCGAGAGAAGCTTTGGCTTCAGATCAAGTCCAATAATTTCGGGATACTGGGCTACTACTGAAGCCAACATCTCTTGTCTCACGTGGAACTCTAGTAGAGCTTCAATGTTAGGTTTTACTTGATCCTCTAAGCTGAACCCGAGAATATGAGGCCTTTTCTCAATCAATCTTGCAACAGCAAGCCTGGGAATCCCCAAGATTTCAAGATACTCCACAAAAGGCTTAATCACCCTCCCAACCCGCATCCCTAATATCTCTGGATATCTAGTCAAGACTCCTCCAATCTCTCTTCTTCCTACACCAATTCCAACCAAGTATGCTACTGACGTGCTCATGGTCCCTTCTAGTTTAAATCCCAGAAGCTCTGGATATCTTTCAATAACTCGGGGAACATCATTCGGCTTGATATCCATTCCTTGAAGGTATTTCACAACTGGTTGAAGATCAACAACAACACTAGAGTGAAGCACCTGGGGATACCTACGCAAGAGGTCTGTAAGCAACGATTTCCGAACACCTACTTTCCCAAGATAATCAAGTACTGGAATCATATTCTTCTTCACACTGCAACCCATGACTAGAGGGTAATTATTAATGTCCTCGATTGTAAGCCCTAACTTGTGGAGAAAATCTACTCGCTCCATCATAACTTCAAGGCTCACAGGAAGTTCTAAACCATCAAGCTCATCAGGAATTACACCCAAACCTCTTAAGAACTCATAAATTCTAACACGATTTGCTAATTTGTCATTCTTCATTTGAAGTAAACTAGGTCGAGCATAGAGAGATGATGACCCTCGTTTCTGACGTAAGTCGCTATAAGTTGACTTTTTCAAAGTTGATTTGACGGATGTCGAGTACATTCTTTCAGATAAGGAGCAGTTAACTCGGTTTACCATTCCAATTTTCTTTTGAAGAGGGACTTGTATGAATGGACTTATCTGCGTCAACTGAGTAGTAAGAATCGAGAGTTTGGGATTTAAGACAGACCAGCATGGTTTTGTCATGCTAGTTTGTGTGACAATCTTCATATCTGTGGATGCCTGTAACAATGGAGCATCAGTGTTATGAAAGTAACTGTTCCTTTTATTGAAAAGGAAAAAACTCTCTCCCTCCCCCTTCACACACGTGTATTACATATGCTTTATAAGTCCTATGTATAACAAAGATGGAAGAAGAGAACATTTTTTAATGCAAAACTGACTAAGCTATATTACAACTAAATCAAATGGCAACAAAACAATCTGCAAGCAACTAACTAAGCTATATTGCAATATAAATGAAACATAAAAAACAACCTCCAAGCGGAGCCAAGGGGGAGGGAAGGTGGAGTGTTATGCACCCTAAACAAATGTGTAAAACATAAGAAACTTTTACAGTAGCTTGGGAATTTTTGGTAAGTATGTCACTAATCCTCACTCATGCACCTCTTACTAAAGGATTAGTCTGCCACCCCATGGTATAGCCAACCAGCACTATACATGGACAGTGTATATACGTATCTTTATACCAGGTGTGGTGAACTACTCACCCCTTACTAAATTGAATAGATGTCATAGTGGAAGATGAGACCAACACTGGGAAGTTTCCTTCTCAGAATTCAGTACTGTAGTGTATTCCAGGAAAAGACCAACAATGCAATCTAGTCCTCCTAACCAGCCACTGGGCTCCTCATCAGCCATGTAGTTTTTTCTTTATCGTTTCCTTCTTTCCGTTTTTTTTTTTGCTAGCACAGAACCCTTTCAGCCTATCCTCTGCAAGGGTTGTGAGGAGCGAAGGCACAACAATTCAACACAGCAACAATTTTGTCGCTCAAGCTTTTGGTTTTAAAGAACATTTAATTACTTTATCTCATGAAAAACCTTCTAGCATCACATACCATGAACAGCTAGCTACTCTTTATATATCATATATACAGGCTAGAAGAGAAGATCTTGGAGACTCTTGGTGAAATCCCTTTGTCACATACCATCTATACAATTTTTGCACGTAATGGCTCCTTACTTTCTTTTGTTCTATCTTTCTCCAGGCTTCCCTTTTGGAAACCCTCCGTCCTTGTTTTGTCCTTCAATAAATTTTAGCTTGAAACAAATGAAATAAGGAAAAACAGTTGTAGCTTCACTATAACAAAGTTTGGCAATTACAACAAGTTGGGTTGAAACGATTAACAATTAATTTACACATACTAAAAGACTCATGCTTTTGTACTTATATTCCACTTAGCAATGGAAATCATAGCCTTGTTTCCCCCCTCCTCGAACTTGCATTAAACCCTTAGAGCAGTCCATATCAAAAGCCATCATCTCCCCATCCAATAATCATAATCATAATCAAGTAGCGCCTTTTCCCAACTATTTGGGGTCGGCAACACGAATCTTACTCCTCCATTCAAGCCTGTTTTGGGCTACTTTTTTTGTAAGAGATAGTAAAGTCAAATCCTTTTTTTATTAACTCTATCCAAGTTCTCTTAGGTCTCCCTCTCCCTCTTTTAGCATCGTTTACCTGTATCCCTTCTAATCTTCTCACAGGGGCATCTAAAAGTCTTCTTTGCATATGCCCATACCAACACAACCTACATTCCCTCAGCTTTTCCCCTAAAGGAGCTACTCTTAGATTCTCACGAATATATTCATTTCTAATCCTATCTCTCCTTGTTATCCCACTCATCCACCTTAACATTCTCATTTCAGCTACATTCAACTTATCTATATGACTCTTCTTTGGTGCCCAACACTCCGCTCCTCTTATCTCCCCATCCAATCATGATTCTAATTCATATATTTTCTGTTCCTAACAAAAATGATAATTTGTTTACTAGTTATGTCAAAAGAGAACTCATTCAAACAAACCCTAGTAACTGTGTAAGTGTTAGTATCTATGTAGTTCTTTTGTCAGCCCGAACAGAAAGTTAGTCACTAATAAGGTAAGACTCCTTAACTTATTTCCTACATTTATCTAACTTTCAAAGTTTATCCTAATCAAAGGATGCATGAAATGACATTAAAACCAAATCATCAAAGCAATTTAAATACAATAAAATGAACATGAATTCTAGACGTGCTTACACTATGCCAAAAGTTTAATCCAAGGCTGAAGACAATGGTATTGGAGAGAATTGAACAGCAACAAAACTGGTTTGTCCTTAAAATTGCTATCCGTTGAAGAGACTCACTGCTGATAGATCGCTGGCTGCAAAGAGACCCGTCTGCATAAAAATTTAGGAATTGGTAGGTAAACGAAATCGCTTTAGCTTCGAGTGGCCATGAGGGTGCTTATCTTGCTGGTACAGAAGAAGGTGGCTGCTGTCCTTGGTGACCACGGGAGCGATGAACTCGGCGGCGAACCCGCTGGTGGCGAGTGAGCAGAGCAGGAGCGAGCCTCCGACTCAAGAGATAAGAAGCGGGCTGGCTGGGCCGGGTTTGTTCGTCTGGTAATGGTTCGGCTGACCTGAACCGGCCGGGCAGATAACATGTGGCCATGTGGGCCTGAATGGTCAACCTGCGTGACCCTTTTGATCCCTTCCGGCTACCAGCCAGGAGGGTGGTGACTGGTGAACGTCGAGTGTTTTCTGATGGTGGGTATTTTCGTAAATTCATACTATTTTTTCAAATTATAGTTGCACAAGTTCTTGCATTCCCGCCACTTTTCTTGCCTCTCGGCCATGGAAGAGGTCCTCGGCTCTTAGCCTTTTGCTTTCTCTCCTCCCGCTAAAGTTTTTTTATTTCTTCCGCGCTTTACATGAAGCCAACAAATTAGCTACTTACTGTTTGTCTTTTTTTTTTTACTTCAAACTTCTTACTGTTTGTCTTTGGCTGTGAGAAGGTTGTATTATTTGGACGCACATAAGTTATCTAGTCACACCTTTGTTTTCTTCTTTTTTAACATACTTTTCAGGCAACGGCCAACGAGTCAATGTCTACATATTGGCGGGTCCTCCAATCGTATCCCACTTTATCTTTTCCTTGTCACGTTAATTAAGGTTTATCTGTATTTAGTTTTACATTTCCCAAACATTAAATTGAATCGCTCTCTTTTATTTCCTAAAACCGTAAAGAACTAAAGTTAACAAAGCTCAAGAGAAGGTGCATCCAAGCGGAAGCCAAGAGTAGAATGGGCACATTTAATTGCTTAAATAGATAAATAGAATTGAAAAAAAAAACAGCTAAGAGAATGGAAGAAGAAGCAACTGGATACATTCCCCACTAGCCAGACATTTTCCTTAACAAAGCTCAAGGCGTGAAAGAACACTCTTTAAAAGTGGGGTGCACACTCATGAGCCTCACCACCATTCACACTCCCAATTACACTTAACTTCATTCGTTGATCTCTCTATTAACAACTCAATTGCTCCTTCTCCCCTCCGCTCATTTGCTACCCTGTATCATGATCATCCTCATATCCACTTACATCAAGAAAACATTCCCATCTTATCAATCCCCGTTTGCCTCCCTCTACCAAAAAATAGTATCTAGATTCAAGTCGACTCCACCTCCCTGCCCCACCTCACCGGCGCCGGCAGGTCAGCGTCTGGAACGCCACATTCCCTATCGCCGGAAAGTCCTCCGCCCTGCACCCGCCCCTGCACTCCATCCCTAGCGTCTCCAGCACCGTGGCCACGCCCTTGCACACGCCTGCTGCGTCATTGCCGATGCCTGACGTCACCGCCACGGACATGACCCCGGGACCGAACACTCGGGCCACCTTCTTAAGCGCCCGCTCCAGCTCCTTCCGGTCCCCCTCGGCGGGCACCACACACTCGAAGCTGGCGTAGCTGAATCCCTCCTCTGGGGTGACATGTATGGTGGAGTAGCGGTCGCCGACGATCCCATTCATGGAGTACCCACACGGGTCGAAGGCGTAGTCGCAAACGATGGCCTCCGGGCTGATCCCACCGATGCCGGTGGAAACCGTCATCGCCCTCCCGGCCATATCCCCCTCGCTCTGGTCACCTTCGGCACGGTAAAATCCTCCAGCCCGGCACCGGTCCAATTGGGTCATGCACACCTCGATCGTTAGCAGCTGCTTCTCCGCCGTCGTCTCGTCCATGCCCATGCGCATATCAATCCGGACGGCATGATCATGATTAGCATTAGTAGCTGCAGTGTAAACGTGCCATGAGTGGGAGGAAGAGTTGAGGTTGAAGGGAAAGATGGAAGCCTTTCGATAGGCGAGATGGGGCGGGAGGGTGGTGTCGAGGTACATGACCTCGTCGGTGAAGCTGGTGTGGGGGAAGGGCTGGGCGTCGGGGAAGATGAAGCTGCCGCGGGTGTACCTGCAACGGGTGAGGGTGAGGCCCAGATGGAAAGCGTGGGCCAGGAGAGCCGGGATGGACTTGAGGAGGTGGGTGGTCCCGCAGGTCTTGATGATCATCTTGTGCGGATAGACGAAGAGGCTGGACTCGGAGAGCACGTAGGCATCCAGGTGCATGTTGCCCATGGCCGAAACGACGCTGCATTGCACCGCGTCCAGCACCTGCTTGAGGTCGGTGAAGTCCATCTGCCGCAGGCCCATTGGCTCGTCCCCTGAAAAGTGGAGCTCCAGGCGCTTCTCAAATCCTTCAAACCCAGTAGCAGCCATTAATGGTAGCAAGAGTGCAAGAGTGAATTTAAAGAAATGAGATGGTTGGCACTATAGGGATGGGATGGGGAGCATGCAAAGTGGGTGAGGAGATGGAGGAGAAGAGATTTATAGGAGGGAGAAGAGAGCTGGGGGAGAGATGAGAGCAGAGAGATCAGAAGGGGGAATGTCATGCGGGTGAGGCAACCAAGAATGATGATTGTGGGCATGATAAGTGGGGATATGATGATTATATTTGCGAGATGTTTTTGCTCATGGGACAGCAACGGCGAACGGGATTTGAGCTCACGCGCATTCTCTAGTGGAGAAATACCAAAATTCATACTATATTTTTGTAGTATGGATGGGGAAATGCAACCAGCTAACTGTCAACACTCAGACATACGTTTGGCGCTGCTCTTTTAAAGATGTTTTGATTGACGAAAGAGTGGTTCAGAACTTTAAGAGCGTTTGAATCTTAATAAACATGGATATTTCCAGCTTATGGAAATCCGGTTGTGCACCAAAAAATTACTTCTTTCACGTAAGTACATTAATTTTGTATCCCATAAAAGTTGGAGAAGTGCTCGAGCAGAAGGCCAGAGCCACGCCAAACTTGAGAACTGACTCCGAAGTAGACTTGTAATTTCTTGTTTCGGTACAGTGGGTGGGTGTGGAATTTCTACTTTTTTTGTATACTTCCCTTGCTTCCATGCTTGCTTCTTTATTTAGCGTCTATTTGATTGGTCTGAATCTGAATCATCTGAATCTAATAATTTACTAAGAATTCTGAAAAGTCATATATTTGAAATTCTCCCAACTGAATTTGACGCTGACTCTAAAAGAGAAGAGTCAGATGAAACAAGTGGAATGAGCTTCTTCTTTCTTCCAAATCTTCGAAGGTCTTGAGCTGCTTCAAGCTGTCCAGCTTCAATTTCCGCGTGTAGGCAGTGTAAGCGTTGATAAGGGCGATGTGGCCAGTGGCCTACTTGTGAATGAGATCCACCTGAGTCTTCAGTGGATTGGATTTCAGAGCCAAGAATGTGCGACTCATGTAGGTTCGCATAGGCCCCGAATCGGTCGTCTGAAATTCAACAAAAAATGCTAAATTTCGCTGGAAAAGACCAAAGACAGAGGAGAAGGGAGATGCAAAGGGGCTTACTTGGTACTGCATGGCAGTGGGGTTGGTGGTGAGGAGGACGGATGAGATAGGTGCAAAATCGCACCATTCATGGGACTTCTTCTTGGCGGAGAAGCGGTACCACGAGTCCCGGTGTATGGACTTGGTGTCGTCGAATGGGTGGAGGACAGACATACAATAGCTAGCGAAGCAGTCCCACTTGTGGGAGGATGACGAGGAGGAGCCAGTGCGGGGGTCCAAAATTTGGAGGTAGATGGAGAAGTAGCCGGGAAAGGGCCCGGGAGTCGCCCTTGGGGAACACCAGAAGGCGGCAGTCATATCCCCTGACGTCGAAGTACCGCGACCAGAGCACCTGCGCCTTCACCCGCAGAAACCCCGCCACCGCCCACCAGCACACATTCAAGTGGTCCCTGCGCCGATCGACATGCACCGCCGATGAATCCTAACACCCGCCCTCCTGTGTTGAGGCAGACAGCGCCGACATCAAATTGTCCTTCGCCCACTGCTGCGGCATGATCTACACATGAATTATGCATTTTATTATCTCATAAACTTATGATTATGCTAGTGTTTGATTAGAATAAATGCTACTTTAATATAATTTTTGGTTTTTATAGGAAACATGAGTCATACACAGAAATAAGGTGAAAAGTAACTCAAATAGTTAAATCATCATAACTTCGTATACAAATACTTGATTGGACTGATTCAAGTTTTATGTTAAATTTCAAGAAGTCAGCTTTCCAACGCCACTAACCACGCACAATTCAGAATTCGGAGCAGAAAGTTATAGCTATTTAAAATTCATGAACAATAACCACGATCGATCAGTTATAAATGCCATCGATCGCCTCAGCCGCAATAACAGTGTATTGAAGGAAATGATAGATCAGAACAAAAATGATCGATCGTATCTACTGAAATTTTTGATACGCGCAAGATAGTAACTACGATTGATCGATATCATACGGCGTCGATCGCCAAAGCAATCGATCGGAGGAAAATAACGAAGGACTTGCAATCGATCAGTAGGCGAACGATCAACAATACAGAGCGATCGATCGCCGTGTGCAAAAAACTGAAATAAGACCTATTTCGACTCGGATTTGGAAGGGGACTTCGTGGTTTCTCTTCAAACTTATAAATAGGCCTTATGGGAGAACGTTTTAGGCTATCTTGAAACCCTTGGAGAATCTAGAGCTAAATTGGAGGCTAGAGCAAAGGAGAGAAGAAGATGAACAACATGAAGAACATGATGGTGGGTTCTCTTCCAATGCGAGGCTAAATACTTTTCCAAGGCGTAGATGAAGCCCAATAATCTAGTTGTGTAGTTTCTTTTCTCTCATCTTATGTTTTTACTCTAGTTGGTGTATGGATTTTATTGTGTAATCATTGTTAATTCATTAAAGGTTTGTTCTTTGTATTCGAGAGAGACAAGAGTGAATTCTGGTGAGTTTCAATCCGAGGAATACTTGCATATCCGAGAGGAACGTAAGTAGACTGAGGTGTTATATATCAATAAAGTTTCATTGATTTCTACTCGAGAGAGATAGATCACAATTCCATGTTTTAACCGTTTTATGTGTTATGTCCGAGAGAAGAGCACTATATTTTGAGTTGACAAGTGTATGTCTGAGAGGAATATGCTAGTCAATTGGAAATCTTTATTCAAAAGAGAGAGAGAAGCGATACACTAGTTTATTGTGGTGAATTCGAAGCCTTGGTCTTCTCCACATTGATTAATTCTCACTTAGTTTAGTTAAAGTTCATTGCTTTCTTAGTCTAGAATCAACGCTACTGTTTTCTCTTGAATTTGGTAAAATTAAAAATTTTATCACTCGTCCCCAAGTTTCCAAATAATAAGTTGAACATCTTTTATGGGGAGTGGTCCCCATCACATTTTTGTATTCTATTGGGGATCTATCCTCGATACCCTTTGCTCAGAAAGTTTTATTCTTGGGTTTTTATTGTCTTATTATGGAGAGTGATCTCCGTTACGATTTTATGATTTTTCAGGGATTTGTCCATGAAACGTTCTGCTTAAAAAACCATCTTTTCGATTTCTTAGTGACTTCTTACTGATGAGGAGGGAATTCTGTTATGCTTATGTAATTTGGCGGGCAACATTCCTTGAAATCCTCTGGGAGTGAATTGCCTTATTTGGCATATGCATCGCTATATGTGGATTGTCCATGGCCATAGTAGCTTAAAAGATGACGCATTTGGCCTTGCCGCATCCAAAGATCGAGTAAGAAAGAAATGGAGAAGAGAAGTAGAAGAGATAGGAGGGGGAGGAGTAAGAAGAAAGAATAGGAGGAGGAGAGGAAGAGAAAGAAAATGAAGAAGAGGTCGGTTGTCATCGAGGCCGCCAGAGGTCGACTGCCATCAGGCCGGTTCTTCTTATTGGCCTCTCCGCCAGTAAGAAGAACTGGCGGAGAGAAAATATTTTGGGATGTTGGGGGATATTGAGAAAATTAGTTGGGAATGATGGGGGGTTAGGAGCAATACCGATAAATAAAATAAAAATAGATGGGGGATGGAGTGTTACCGGAGGGTAGCCCCGTTCTTCTTACTTAAGCTTTCAAGGTAAAATAGGCCGTTCAAAACGATCTTAGTGGCACAGGGTCCCGTTTTTTACCTTATTCTGCACTCTGTATGTCTTAAACGACTAGCTGAAAGGGGTCACACCTAACAAATAATAAGTTAATTTAGGTATTGAAAATATTACTAAGATGCGAAAATGTGGTCTTATTATTTAGCTTACGACATTGTTAGTACAAGGTAGCTCCGTGCAGGTGAACTTGTGTTCCTAATTTGCTAATTTATCTTCACCTTGCATGGATGAACGCGAGGAACATATACCAACATTTGTTTTTGTGTGTTATTTTATTTCAATATAGATGAAGAGCTTAAAATCGAGCTAAAGGTTTCTTCACATGAACTGTTCAGTTGCCTTATTTGGCAATCAATCATTATAGAAGGCAGCAGCTCTCATCATGAAATACTCGGAAAGGAAGCCTGAAGTAGTATGTATCATTGTATTCACTTGCTTCAGTTCATTTCCTTTTTGTTTTCTTACAAGTAACATTATCTGTTTCAGGAATAAAGCGAGTCACCCATGTAAAGCCTGCTGGGAGGGAGCCCGAGCAATTTTTCTCGTTCGAAAAGTCCGAGCTCATTCGATGTATATTCAATAAAAAAAACTAATATGGTTTATTGCATTACGTAATTGCTTGTTTCTTAAAGTAAAGAGATTTTTTTTGGGCCATAAAAAAGGCTTCACCATATATCTAAAACTTTTAAACTACTAAGAATGTATTCACCGTATATCTAAATGCAAATTTTAAAGAAAAGCTCTGCAGTTCACAAGCGTGGCAGCTAGAATTATGAGAATTTCCTGTATACCGGGATGGCCGCGCACAAAATCAGATTCACGGTATCATCTTGTTTTGTTGTTTTCCTCTCTGTGGTCTTTACTCGCCTTTGAAACTCTCTCTCCACCTTTTTGGTTCTGTATCCTCAAACTGTTCAATTAACTTCACAAATGCAGGGTGTTCAATCAACGTAACTAGCCAGCCTTATCTAATGTGCTACATTCTTATCAAAGGACACATTGAAGTCAAATTATTATTAGTCGTATACATCAAACTAAAGTTTTAATGGCTGAAACATCCGGTTGGCTGTTGCAAGAGTACTTACAACTCCACGCACTACTATGGAAAGATGAATCATATCTAGGTAAAGTCCTCCTCCAACCAGACATTGAAAGCAAAACAAATACCAGTTAGAAGACATTAGAAAAAAGTCGATTAACTTAAAGGCGGGGAAGATGATTGTGGTAGGCTGTAATTAGAAAGAAAATGGCAGTTTTTAAGGGCACGACTCGGATATGATTCAGAGATGGGGCATGATGGAAAATGGTTTGATATTTATGGTGGTTGCCACTCCCATTATTATTACCCTCGAGACCTGCACGCGCGCATGCACACCCGCACCAAGCAGCGACACAGCACCACCAAATCTATATGTACATGTCTCTCACACGCATTTCCACAAACGCTTTCTTCCAGATTTTATTCCCCTCCATTGTTGCAAGATTTTTGTTCCATCTTTTTGATCTTGTACACCAACCTTGGCTTTTTTTAGCCGACGGACCTCATCTACAATCTCTCCATTACATTTACCTTTTACCAAACATATACACGTATATACAGCTCAGGAGAATCAGATCTTAATTAAAAGCTTCAACCCATCATTTTGAACTACATCAAAAGCACCACACACATAAATCACATATCTTTCAAGACTCTTATCTCTCAATTTGACATTGGGAAGATGAAAACTTCCACCAATTCTATTACACCTTTCCATGTCCAACTCACCTAGTTGCAGTCTCCACGGGCCCCACATCCACCACTTTTGTACCCTCACTATGCCCTCCCAAATTCCACATCACGCTTTCCTTATCAGCACTTAGTATACTTCCTCTATGGCCCAGTCATCCATTTTGCCCCTCAAAGCTCCTAGCAAAAGTGTGCATGGGGCCTAGTTAATCCAGCATCAAGCATTACACATCATCCACATATGTGCCCTAGCTTCTCGACAGCCCTAATTTGCTCTCACCATTTTGTCTCTCCGGTATGCCCCCTCCAAGTTGCCGTATAAGGCTCTAGGAGGCATCCAATTGGACCAGAGCCGCCATCTCTTAAGGCATACCATTTGTTTAATCCTTGCTGTAAAAGGCATGTGATCCATTTCATCCTTGGCTCTATGGCACGCGTGCATGTAAGCACACAAGTGCACTCAAATGTGACAACCATGTCACTTTGGCGAGGTGATTCTCTAACCTTCCGTCACGAAAAAGACCACATCAGGCCCCTTCACTTCCTTGTCCATGACACGCATACTGCATGCACAGGTCATTTACCTCCCTCTGACGCCATAAATGAGTAAAAGTATCCCAACTTCCTGCATCACCAAAGTTCTATCTAACTTGATGCTGCTATTACCTTGCTTTGTAGGAGGCCCCACGCAATGCATCATACCTATGTGGTCATGCGTCCACGCCACCAGAGGCCGAAACTTGTTTGTGAGTATCAAGAAGAACGGTAATTTCTAGTCTTAGCTATTTGGTCTCTCCTTATTCCAACCCGCTCATTAAAAATGGACTCATTCGAGACCCATAAACTGAGAACCAAGCCAGTTATATTATGTAGTACCGAACTGATATAACAAAGTACTCCATAAAACTAGACCATTCTAAGAGCTATAAGCGTAGAAGCCGACCAAAATTTATTACATTTCAAGGGCCAAGGGGGGCTGGTGGGCAGTGGGTCCTGGATATCATCCTCGTTTCCTGTGTTGTAATCCTACTCTGTTGGGTCCGCCCACGCCCATCATTTGATCAGCATGTGTGACTAGGCTATAAAACTCGTCGAGTTGGGCCCCCGACAAAAAGCAACCTGCGCAGCGTATAGAGATGTATGGTTTGTTGCCTTGCCTTGGGTTGGGGTCATTATACCGCTCACTCCCCTTGCATCATTGAGCATGCGTGTGTGGATGAATTCCTAGAACTGGATCGGAAGGGATGCACCACATTGAGCACCGCAACTCGAACAAGTGCCCGAATCAATCTCGGTGTGGGTGCCTCATTCCTTCCTGCATGGGGCCCGAGTCCAAGTGAAAGCAGCTTCTGTTCAATCTTCTTGTCTGTCAGGCAAGACGAAGATATGCAAACATTGTGGCCATCATGTCCCCTCTATCCCAGACTACATCTAACTCGTAAAGCTGAGATTAGTTTTTTTGCTACTTTACACTCTCCCAGAGACTCAGCTACTCATTAGTAACCTTTTGGTTGCAGTTTCTCCCTTCGACTTGAACAATGCCTTCTCTCTCAATATTAGCTGAAAATAGAGGCGTGGAGGAGCTTACTGTTCCGTTTTCAAACGATATAATGCCAGCGTCAATCTGTGATTAATTACGATTCATCCACCCTTTGTTTACTTCCCCTGCGGGTCGACCAAAAGAATGTCAGAACTCTAAACACTCATTACCAGGGTAGGATTTTTGGAAGCTGAAGGCATATATAATTAATTACTCCCGTCACCAATTACCTGAAATTCCTATTACGATTACCACTTGCATCTTAACTTATTGCCTCCCTTGGAGTAGGGTAGCACTTTATGTCTACAAGCGATGGCTTCAGCACTTCTAATAGTAGGTTCACCGAGTGGAGAACAGACCGAATTTGTGCAAGTTGCGATAGTTCAATATGGGCGTCCGCAATGTGCATTTGTATTTCTGTGCGTCTCCCCAACTTTCTTATGTCTCTATTATACCAATAATACATTCCTCATAATTAACAGTTTATCGAGAGACCAACACACGCACGCAAATTATTTCCCAACAAAACGAAGCAAGTGACAGAAGCCATAAATAAAAGGTTCGGAAATGGTTCAAAGAGAGAATCAAAAGGATACATACATAGACATTACTCACGGGTGCTTCATTTTGACCCTTTGGGCTCAGTGCCATTTCAAGACCCCTGACAACATGAACTCCTAACAAGTAACAAAGTCTACGCTAATCAACATTCGCATGCATCTGATCAATTCAACATCGACACATACAATGGTACCCAAAACAAACATCAACAAAGATAATGCTCACACCTACAGTGCCCTTTATAAAAAGAAAACATAATAATTATCAGAGTCAGATTTTCAAATCAACGCTTTCTTTTCACTAGAGATTTTCTCTTCTCTACCTCTCTCTCTGCTATTTGGACAAAGAACTCTGCACCAAGCATGTCTCTTATCTCAAGATTTAAAGACAAACTAAACTCTACTGTATCAAGGATAACTTCCACAGACAGGGCAAAACCCAACAAAGACAACGTCCGGACAGCATTAGCAATCCTACATATGTTTTCCCTCACTGCCAACGAGGTGAAAGTTGTTGCATCTTGCTCTTCAAGGGTCCTCAATTCCAACTCAGGTTTTTTTCCATCTTGATCTTCAACAATATTAAGTTCATTATGTTCCCCAATCCAGATGTACCCGTTGCATCCAAGAATTAGATCAACTTTGTACTGTTCAAGATGGTGAAAATGCTGTTTGCGCCTTTTCACCAAGTATGGAGGTACAGTCAACAGCTGACCCTTCTCAAGCTGTATAAACCACCAATGCAGAAATTATCAGAACAGCTTCAAAAACTAAATATCTAAAAGAATGAACCAAAGAAATAAAGTAAAAAAACTACAACACAACAATTTGTTCAGTTTGGAGGCCAAACCATGCCATGATGGTGTCACAAATAACTACACTGCCATGAAATCAATTAACATTTCGATTTAGTCAACAAAAAAGCACTCCTCTAACTAAGAAATTGATATGACTTGTGCCCAACTGAGACTAAGCTTTATAATCATTTTAAACTCAAACCAGTAGTAAATTATTAAAAGAAAAATTAGTTAATATAAAAAAAATAGATTTTAAATCAACCTTGCCATACTTCTGACTTCTTGCTTGCAGGTGTAAACTTCCATCATGTTGCAAATCACGAACTTCAGCCTGAAATTTTGAAGAAATAATACAGCATTTAATGCTTCAAGAAGGAGAAATGAGTCTCATCTTGAATCAAAGTAAAACATAAGCTAACAATGAAGATCCATCCACTGCAAACAATAGATTACGGCAGACACAGACATATTAGCCAACTCAAATAACTGCAATAAGGTGGTCAAGATAAAAAACAAAAAAGAGTGCAACTTCATATAATGCAGAAAAAAATTGCTTAGTCAAAACTTTGATATAAATGCATTTATAAGAGTAATGTAATATAACCCCTAAGGAGGCTGCTTTATAATGTCATTTGAAGAATTTTAAGAGCATGTAATAAAGTTTCATGAGATCAATGAAAAACTAAATCAGCAATAATTACGTCAAGTTACATAAGAAGCCATACAGTGACCAGGCAAGTAATGCTTCTATGTAGGCATATTAGGTCTTCGTACCTTGAAGTGGCTTACCAAACAAGGGTCATGATGATAGAGATTCAGCATTCATCCAACAAACTACAAACTAAACAATATTTTGATTAAGTAATTATTTTCATAAAAGAATATTCAATACTTACACAAACAACATCATTTTCTTCAAAGATGGAGCGCATGTTGAGTTCATCTATAGCTGTCCGCCTCCTCTAGAACAGTGCAGAAATTTTACATAATCATGATCATAATCAGTGCAGAAATTAAACAATAGAAGAAAAACAGCATGTGAACAACGATTCACACACCCTTCATTACAAAAAACAGCATGAATGTTAAAAATATGAGAAAGGCACTTTATCGTAAGTAATAAGGTTCTACTCTTTGGGGTGTTAAGTGTATATTTATTATTTTGTCAAAACAAGTATATATTAGTGTCTCAAAACGTTCACTTAGATATACACTCTGTCAACAAATCAGCCCTTTAGTTGTAATAGAATCTGAGAAATAGAGAATACATCATATGGATGTTTAGTGTAGATAAATATGTACCTGGATACCATCAGGCAAATTCATCGACGAAAGCATCAATACAGCTTCTTGAGTGGCATTTATATCTAATTTCCAGCGCTTTGGAGCAATCTATTACACACAGATTACTCAATTACAAGCGCATAAAACATTGTACATATAAGACGTAGAGTATCGCACGATCATAACATATACATTTACCACATTGAAGTAACAATAAGAAGTAAGTTTGTTCACCCTCATCATATAACCTAGGCAATAACGGTCTACTCTACAAAATGTGTGGACAGAATAGTTGAAAGTCATTCAGAAAATCAAATTGAAGATGTATACTATCAGCGCAAGTAATGATGATCAGCAAAAAAAGCATTAATAGTCAATAACTTTGGTTCCAAATTTGGCCATTTAGACCTCCTTCTACAATATCATGGCTCAAAAGCAATCTTAAAGACGTTTGCAGGTTTATATGGTTTCAGCCAAACACAATATTATTTCCCTTTCCATCATTCCAATTAGAACAATGCCACTAAGAATTTCCCCAGCTTTCTAGCTAAAAACAGTGCATACATTGAAAATACATGAATCATGTAAAAGACTTTGGCAGATTTGACGAAAAGACCGATACAGCAAGTTCTCACAATGTACTTCAATTCTCAGCCGTGGTCATTACTGTAACTGCTAAAGAGATCAGTATAATAGATGCTAATAAAGTCGCCAAAGCTCCTAACATCGGACACTTGATATCTTGGCTACTAGCTAAAGAGATGGACGTCATAAAAAACACTCAATATACAATATTAATATACAATCACCATAAAGCAAAAGATGTTCCCAGTCAATCTTTAGAAGGTAACAGACAGGATGGAGCGATGGGGGGGGGGGGGCTTCCTGGTATCATGTCCTCCCTGCCCTTGATAATTTTAACTAGGATTTACATGGCCTTTTTTATTAATTAGGCGAAACCTTGTGCCCTCCCTATAAAACTTTTGCTATTTTCATGGTGGCCCTATGCTTGTTTCCTGTCTCAATCCCTGGTAACACTAAATCAGCTCTCAGTACAGTGCAAGTGTAGCAGCCAACCAGTGCAAGTGTAGCAGCCAACTAGGGCCAACTTCCAGACAGGATAAGAAATTGGCATAGAAACATAACAACTAGAACACAAGATATCTACCCACTTTATACAATAGATACTGTATTTTGTAGTCTACTACACTTCCCATTCCGGATGGCACATCTGACACAAAGTCTCCAAATTTTGCCGAATGTTCTTCATAGACTCCAAATTGCAGCTCAAACAAGTTGTCGTCCGACTATTCTTTCACTACTCTGAAATTATGAATTTTAATCCAAATATTTGGCACTTTCCTGCCTATGCAGTAGGAAAACATAGTCCAATCCACTTTGAGTTGTGACCTATCGTTTAGTGTTTGCCTCCTATATTTGTAAATTTTGTGTTCTTCTCTAATCTAATGAAACCTTCCATTGTTTTTAGTTATTTAGTTGGATGCTTATTACATTTATTATTGCATCATTGTATAAACCTTAAGTTTAGTTGCCCTTTTTTAGCTCATTTTCCCCAGAACTTATCCGAATGGAACCAAATTGACCCATTGCCAAATTGAACCTGAATTGCGACTTTCTCAAGGATGCCACCAACCAATCAAGAAAGTTAAAGAGTTGTATCAACAAAGTATAAAAAAAACAAAAAAAAAGAGAGCAACAGTATAAAAAAAGCAGTAGTTTTCTTACCTCAGTGACACGACCAACAATTATCTCTCCTGTTTCTGCTTTGTACCTGCATTTGTAAATTCTGTTCATAATTTTTTTTAAAGGAAAGTTGATTTTCCTCCAGTAACTTTTGTAGTACATGCACAAAAGGTGTGAAATTAGCAAATATATAAATCAAACAAGTTACCCCTCTGTTGGATAAGGAATACAGAAATGGTGAGACACCATGTAATTCTCTTACACCTTAATCACTAAAACGGAACACATGATACATGCAGCATAAAGTAAACATTCAAATTCAAAATACCTGGATCTAAAGGCACGGACATAGACCAACTTATTAACACGCTCCACCACACCGCATAAAGTTGCAACTACTTCACCATTAAGCTCAGATGTTCCATGTCCCCTTGAAGATGAAAATAGAAATCAGAGATACGCTCGAATGAATAAGTGGAAGGGCTTAAAATAAAACTCCCTGATTAAGAGCTTCAAAATGCTATAGGAAAAGAAAATGCATGAAGATAGGATTTTTCTTTCAAATGACCGACATGGACACTGCAAGCTGGTAAGAAAATACTCTCACCATTCGAAATCAGTTCATGTTGGAAAACCAGACGTACCTACTAATTCCGGACGGAGGGAATATCATACATGATGGAACCTCTCCCAAACTTGGGAAAGAAGCTAGAGAAATGCAAGTAAATTGAAACACAGAGTTGTTAACGAAACTTAAAAAAAAAAAAAGCGAAAGCTATCCAATCTGAACATACTGCTTCAAGATGTAACTTTTCAGCAAAACCAATCTCGGAACAGAATGCAAAACTATAAAAACCAAACAAAATAACCGAAAACGATTACACGGAACAGAATTTGAACAAACAAAAGGGAAGGAGAACAAAGAGGCCTACTTTAGAATGCCATCTTCGTGGTTCACGGGGATAGTATCTGCAACAGTGACAATCGCAGAAGAGTTAGAGGACGAATCCTGCAGCGCTCGGAGGGCCGCTTGAAGACGAACCTTCTGCGTCTGGTTCAACGGAAGCTGAAAATCTCTCATGGCTTGCTTTACTCGGGGGCTTCAGATTAGAGGAAAGACACTGCCAAGACAACAGAATGAGCCGTCCTCTAGTTGCGGCCAGCGATTGCGCTTCTTTATATCAAAACAGATGTGAAGGATTAGAGCAGTACGGCGAACGTTCCGGCCCGCGAGTCGGAGGCGGCGGCGGCACTGGAGCGATCAAGTGTAAACCTTGCTCGATATCGCGCAGGGTTTAGGAACCCGCCAGCCAGCACTGAGCACCCCACTACGCGTTTGGGAGTGCAAAGCGCTTCTTTAGAAGCTGCTTTTCTAGAGAATCTCTTTTTCAAGAGGTTAGGAAAATCGCTTCTTGCAGCATGACGGGACCTTTAATGAAAGGGAAAGCGGCTTTAGGAAAATCCGCTTTACCCAAACACGGCCTCGTCAACATGTAAGTCTATTGATGATGATATAATGAGCACCACAAATCACTGGTGGTGATGCACACACAGGAGATTTTTAAGCAGAATGAATATTCCTCCAAAGCCGCTTTCCCGTTCGTTAAACATCCCACCAGGCTGCAAGAGAAACGTTTTTCCTGGGCCTCCTTCAAGAAAAATACTTTACATTCAGTAAGGTACCCCAAATAAGCCGAATGATGCTCTAGTTTTTTATTTAGATAAATAAGACCTTTCAGCACCCTGATTTTGCTCTGTAACAACCCGTTTTACTTCTTTTTTACAGAATTTCTTGATTTCCTATAGTGCTCACTAACACTTGCATTGAAGCCCTTTTCTCCTTCGCCGGCAGTGGCAGCAAAGCGCCGGCAACAGACAAGTCCTCATCTCCCCTCTTCGGCATGCAAACCAATTCATCAGCCATGGCCTGGACATGATCTGGCGGCTTCTCAGATCTGACCTGAGATTGGCCGCTTGTAACCATCGCCTGGCTAGAGCTGCCATGTGCAGGGCCATCGCTGCTGGCAGCCAAACTCAGCCATGGAGGATCACTAAAATTCTCTCCCAATGCGAATATCACTGCCCCACCTACTGGCCAATTTGTCGGGTGCAGCTATGCAGGCGGGGCGAGTCTTGCAATAAGCTTTCTCGGCAGTTAAATATGTACAACTTACTCCTCGGCAGTTAAATATGTACAACTTACTCCGTATATAATGTTAAAGGGCCGTTTGGGACGTGATTAAAACTAAAACATCTACTATGGATGTTTTGTTACACTGTAGCATTCATGTTTTTTTCATATACAGCTAAAACACCTCAAGTCGTGTTTCACGCTGGATAACATGAATAATATTTTGGCTTTTTCATGCCCCAAACGGCCCCAAGTAAAATCTGTAATTTTTTTTTTTATTTGAGTAAATTCATTTCTCATAAACTAAATTTATTTCTCTGCGGTTTATAGCATGGCACAACGACAAATGACATCAAAAAGATAAGACCACCAGTGGAAACAAAGAACTTATCCGAAGCACTTCAATCCACGAGGCAGGGCACACAATAAGGAAATTATCATTTAAAGAAACAAGAGCCAACAACCATTGATTTCATAGCATTATCCCTATCATATAGTGTCTCCCGTCTACAAAAAAATATCAATGCAAATTCGGAAGATACCGCAAAGGAAACATAATATCTAATACGGGCAACAGGATGTAGCTACGGATGCCCAAAAGACAAGAACAGGATGTAGATCTGCAAACGAAGGATATACAAATTTTAATCAGCCTCATTCCAGAACAATGTCAGCAAGCAAATGTGGTAGCTCCGTGGAAATCAATGTTCAAATGAATGAATAGGATGCAGTTCAAAAAAAACTGCAAAGAGCAGTTAATTGATCATAGTTTTCTTATGACTGCTGCACATTAGGCGAGGCCACATAGGGACATTTCCCCAACGTATTCCATAAAATATAATCACCTGATGAAGCCTGTTAAAATGATAAAAGACACGATTACATGCCAATAGTTCACATAAGATATTATTTAAAAGTCTAACTAAAACGAATAAGTACACAGGGGAACAGTGACTAGAACTTCAGTTCACATCATTTTGATGACTACCTGCATTGAGCACTCTACTGGAGCTTTAACTGCTGGATATATACTCATCTGCAACTCAGTACACCCACAATTTAGTGACAGGGTTTGGTTATATTAAAGGAAACAAGAATAATTATTCAAGATTGAAAAGTTATGTGTCAACTGTTCAACACACTGCAACATCGGGGTTTTCCGTTTCCAATACCTCATGCCAAGAACAGGAAGAGTGAACAAACAATTAAAAAAGAAGAAAAACATATCTCACAACTTCATGACTTTCTTTTCCTATGGCAAGGTTTAAGAGAACACGACAAGTCATCAAAATTCCCAAAAAAATGATATGTTTAACAAACTTTCCAAAATCTTAAACACAAGGAGAAACAGACAGAAAAAAATGGTCATCAACTCACAGATTTTGGATCGATGGACATTCCTGATAGTGTTCCACCCCCGATTTTGAAAGATACCTATACACAATACATCAGCTTTTCTGCTTTACAAAATGTTTTCTGCATGTTCTTTATGCTAGTTGTTTCAAAATAAAGCAACTAAATCACCTCTTAAAAATGATCATCAATTTAAACACCTAAAGAGGCCTTTCACAGTTGCAAAAATGTGATCAGCAAATTAGCATATTTTGGTGAAAATGCACCACATGGCTACATAGGCTAGTGTATGAAACCACAAAAAACAATGCTCTCTCTCTCTCTATATATATATATGTATATATATTATGGAAATGTATATATATTATGGAAGGTAGAACTATAGGTAGAGCCTTAGTTGAAATAGATGGGCAAAAAGTGATCTATTATTCATAAAGAAGGGGATATTGTGCATAGGGTAAATGTGGGGTGGGTAAAGTGGAAGGTAGCCTCGGGAGTGTTCTGTGATAGGCATGTTCAAAAAAGGCTTAAAGGCAAGTTCTATAGAACAACCATTAGCACTGCAATACTCTATGGAACGGAGTGTTGGGCACCAAAGAGAAGTCATATAAATAAATTAAATGTAACCGAAATGAGAATGCTAAGGTGGAAGAGTGGGATAACTAGGAGAGATAGGATTAGAAATGAATATATTCGTGAGAGTTTATGGGTAGCACCTTTAGGGAGAAACTGAGGGAATGTAGGTCACGTTGGTATGGGCGTATGCAAAGAA
Source organism: Houttuynia cordata (assembly GCA_039654745.1). Classification (NCBI taxonomy): domain Eukaryota; kingdom Viridiplantae; phylum Streptophyta; class Magnoliopsida; order Piperales; family Saururaceae; genus Houttuynia; species Houttuynia cordata. The sequence goes on from CM077503.1 coordinate 28,035,987, forward strand.
GACCAATAGTGAGAAGATTAGAAGTGATGCATGTAAACGATGCCAAAAGAAGGAGAGGGAGACGTAAGATAACTTGGATGGAGTTAATAAAAAAGGATTTGACCTTACAAAAGAGGTAGCCCAAAATAGGCCTCAATGGAGGAGTAAGATCCATGTCACCAACCCCAAATAGTTGGGAAAAGGCACTACTTGATTATGATTATGACTATGATTATGTATATATATTATGTATATATATATATATACATATATATATATATATATCTGTATATACATATATTAAATTCTCAACACAACATGAAAGCTTTAAACGCAATCAAGTGTACCTTTGCATAGTTGTATGCCTGCCTGCAAAATGGTTCTTCTAAATCAGCTAAAAGGAGGTCCTTGCTCATCTTTTGCATCAGGAACTCCTCCACATTGACCACATTACTTGAATTTTCAAACTCAAGGTCACTATCATCTTCAACAGCATTCTCCCTCCCATACATAGTGGGGCCCAAAGACGACAATCTCTGACTAGGCATTGGTGCAAACCTTATTGTCCCTGGGAAAGTTACCTCAATACTTTTTCCCGTAATACCCCGTCCACTTGGAATAATTTTCCATTCAACAGAATAATCAGTTGTTGAAACTGTCCCAATAGAAGGGATTCCATCAAAGAATACTATTCTTCGACGAGGGAAAGGCATAACCACAGTGCAAAATTCCATGGTTAATGGTGCTTTATAGCCTTCCATAAGGCAAAGTTTAAACAAAAATGCACCTTCATCTTCTGATACCATTGAGAGTTGATAGAACCCTTTTATCGGGGGCCCAAGGCCACATAAGGCCTGATATCTCATTAAGACAAAATTCCCAAGTGGCGGTGAAAAAATCAAGGCCTGCTTATCAATGCCTTGCTCTGGAACTTGGGCACAAGGATGAAAAGATAAAACCTCGATGTGAGCTGTATTCAGCCCTGTCAAAGGAAATGACACATCCGGCAGTCCTTCAAGCTCTGCCCTGCAATTCACTTGACCAGAAATGGAAATAGCATCTGGAATTTCTTCTCGATCATACATTGAAGCAAAAACTGCTTCATGAATTGTGAAATGTATTCTCTGCTTTCCCCTATAGAGGTATGGCTTCCATGCTGGCTGTTTGAGCTCTGCAGGAGGCATATCTACTAGAGAAAATCCATTCACCTTAATAGCAGAGATGTTGGAATAGTTTAAATCCAAAGGTGTTCCTGTGCGATAATACTTGTTTAAATGAAATTCTACAAAAAATTGCACAACATAAAATCAAAGTCGAAAGGAAATCCGAGATGAGAAATACCATAGCAGAAAGTACCAACCAAAGGGCATTGAACTACTTATAAAAGTCCAAAGGGTATCCTTGTCAATGGGCCTTGATGCACTCTTAGGGGCATCTAATATAGAGAATCCAGCCATGGCAGTGCCTAAGGTCGTAGATGCAGCAACAGGGGCAGCCACAGGTTTTGCTCTTGCAGATAAGCTTGAGATCCCTATACTTCCAGTTAGAGAATCCAAAAGTCCCCCTACTGAAGAAGATTGACTTACAATTACTTCTGGTTCAGTCAGATCACCCATAATTATATCACCCAAAGCATGTGCGACCATAAATGCACTGTACAAGATAAAAACACGTGTCATAATTGATTCCTCTGTTATTCTCTTGGAAATGTTCACTATCTCGTGATAACATGCTGTTTAAACCATATAAGCTCTTTAAAAACTTCATTGGCATAAGTTGATGAATTTATTCCGGATTGTTATATCATAACATTAGTTGATTTGAAATGCATTAGGTACGCAAATAAACTCAGTAACTCAGAAATCATCCAAGGTATACAAAAATAGAGGTTCCAATAACTCCAATTGGTAACAATATATCAGGGAACTTTGAGTACCATGTATTTTCTTATAGGCAACAACATAACATCAACTAAATAGGTTGATCTATTTCATTCTTTCCAATCACCATTGACAACGAACTCATAAAACAACCAAAGTGCATTTAGAATCATTAACAACATTGCAACAAACTTACCATACCCTGTGATGCATGGAAGATCAACCAATAGAGATGATAAGCTTTCTCCTACTCCAACGGAATTTCCACAATCAGATCTTCTACACATTTTCTCGTAAGCTTTTAGGTGATAGGGTTCGACCAGAGGTAACACGAGGATACAATAATGACCCTTTACATGAAGAACTAATGGCCACAGCAAAAAACTTTCAGCTTCCCCTTCTTTGTTGATGCAAAGACTGATTATGTGACGTGTAATTGGATCATCAACCCAAGAATCCGATCCCTGCAGCGACTGGGCCACACGAAGTCCAAAGCTACGAATAGAGCCATCTCTGCATGAAGACCACAAGTAAACATCACTACTAAAGAGAAAGGCATGGAATACGCGGAGAGTACACTCAATATAGTATGTGTTAACTATAACAAACATAACAGAGGCAATGAGAAATATGCAGACACTACGACAAAGTGTAAGCTCCAGGAAAGCTGGATATGGGAAAGTTAATTCACAGAATTGCAGCAGAAATAATGGGGAATGAGAGAAAGGCATCTCAAACCTGGACTTCTTGTTGACAAATGCAGAAGCCAACTCCTCATCGGTTGGAAGCAGAGGCAGCACCGTGTACCCAAGATTCTCCTCGTTCGAGTTCAAATTTTCCCGCTCGCAAGCCAAGCGCCACCGTTTCTCCACTACCGGAAACCTCCTGCCTCGCAAAAAACGTGAAAAAAAACACGAAAATGTCAACAAAGAGAGGTTCTCGCGGAGGAAGAAGTCATAGAAACAGCTAAAATAGAAGTTTGAGCAGAGAATGAAACCCTAGATCTCGAGAAGAAGACACGAATAAGAAGTAGAAAAATACAAGTTTTATATGAATTCGAAAGTGCTTCAAGAGCGCGAGAAGGAGATGTTAATGGATGGAATTTGATGCGGAAGATGGTGTCGAAGAGATTGGCCGTACCTGGAGAAGACGACGGTGTCTTGGGAGTTGAGGATCCAGAGAGCTCTGATGCTGCAACCCCCGGGCATGGTCGCCGCAACCAATACCCACCTAACTTTCGGACACAACGGAGCTTAGTGCCCACATTTATAACAAAAGCCAGCCAAATATGGGTCCCGCCTCTTTTGGCATATCCTTTCCCTTCTTTGGCACGGGGCTTCTGATCTGATTGCGCAACTCGTGTTCACATCGCCGTTTGGGGCGTGAAAAAACCAGAATATCTACAGTAGATATATCAATTCTACTGTAACATTTAGGTTTTTTTCACTCTCAAGCTGAAACACGTCCTGAAATATTTTAAAAAATAAATAAAAATACAAAATAAATAATAAAATAAAACATCAACTGTGAATATTTTGCTTTTTATCACGCCACAAACGGCCACTTGAATTTAACCAATTTTGAGAAGAAAAAACATTCTAACCGCAATTTGGATTTTGGATGCAGTTTTTAGTTAAACCAATTTTGAGAAGAAAAAACATTCTATCCGCAATTTGGATTTTGGATGCAGTTTTTAGTTTGGGAATTATGGTTCAGTACGTAGAGAGTCGATTTTTTTCCTCGAAAGTTCGAGGATGGATCCCAGCCCCGAAAATATAAATATAGTCTCAAAATTATGTGTCCCACTGCTATAATACAAATATTGGGTGATCTTTCAAAACCCCCAAAAAACTTCTCTCACATTTTCCCCACCCAATATGTTCTGACTTTTGAGGCTCTACGTTCTTCATAATTTCCACCTCTTTCTACCCGACACTGAAGTTGCCCATCTTTTTTGCGGCAGGCGGGTGATATTCATCACCCTGATTCTTTTGGCGCACGAATTTGATAGTGTCTACCGCATGACGGGTTCCGTTCATTTGTTGGCCATCTATAAGCTTTGACATTCTCACCGTCGACCAATGGCCACTTGCTTCCTTTTGTGTAGGAGAGGGACCCGACCACCCAGGGACAGTGGGCAACCACCAAGGAAGTCAGGATAGTATTCATAGCCTCGATAAATGAAGGATTTAAGCTTGCGAACTTATCCTTCCATTTATAGATCAATAAGAGGAAAGCATGCCTTGTTTGTCATGCAAATATTCAGAAGAGGAGATGAGGATGATTTACTACTCACCAGTCACCATGTCACATAGAAGTATAAGACATTCTGTCACGCAAATATTGCCACACAAAATTCGGTCAAAATACAGACCAGACACAACTCATGATCACATCTTACACTTGAAGTGCTTGACAGTAATCCACTTCTTGAAGGTTCTAACTTCTAGCAAAAAGAACGCACCCGGCAATTATTTGTTCATATTGAGCCACCAACCCAGATTCTAGGATACAAAATTGGCTCTGCGTCATACCCTATGGACTAGAAATCACATCGAATGTCCTACAAGTGAACCAATTCAGAAGTACTATCGGACTGGATATCTCCAGAAAGAAAATGATTGAGATCTCATGTCTTCATTTTCTACAGAACAAAAGGAAAAAAAAAAGTCAAAAGAAACTTATCAATGTCAATTAATTTAACATTCAAACTTTGCAAAAATAAAAAACGATTCTACACATCCCAAAACTATCTTACAGTGGTATACGCCCACAAAGGCGCCAATATGCACCAGTGTGGAAGAGGGATCGCTCAAACACCCATATGTCACGCACAAGTACCTACAATCTCAAACATAACAAACCCGAACATTAATTCTGCCCACAATTCTTCCCTAGTAAGAGTTCAATTGAACAACAAATTTCCTCTAAAATTTTATTCTCTAGCATATATTAAAAACTTTTACCACCAAATAATCACCCACTCATGGCACAAGTAAGAAAGAATACCTCCTTAGATTTATCGCCTGCAACAACATCACCCTTTGAATCATATGCCTCGAACTTCTGCAGGAACATAACACAAGGTACTATGACGGTCCAAATTGCAAAATAAACACCACCAAAACTCACGACATAATTGGCCAATTCGCCACATTGACCATGAACTTGCCTGATTTGACTCAATCAGACTTAAGTTCCTGTCACCTGAGTCATGAAAACTCGGTGAGTCAACATGGACTGGTCGAATCACAATGAACTCGTCCCTGGTCAAGCAAAGTTAATTAAGCTCATCTCTTCTTTTTTCCTTTTTATGATTATTATTTGTTAGTTACACATTGTATAAAAGATACATATCATGAGCCAGGCTGGTCAGGTGACTTGCTGGTTGACATGGTCAGGCAAATGACTCTCTATATGCCTCACGAAAACAATATTTAGTTACATGCCTCTGATCACATATATGATGAAAGACCACTTGATGTGAGAACCTGACACTGGCTCCAGAAAAAAAGGCTTTGTTTGCATTCGGGAGAGTACTACCTTGGGGTATTAAGAAAATAAATAAATGCGAAGTTTCAACTGAACCAACTTTTCACAAATAACTCCACATCCAGGAATCAGTCACCTTTCCTTCTCTTTCTCTCTCAAATCTTCTTTTTCTACTTTCTTTCACTTTGTGGCCCAAGCAAACAAAGAATGCTAATAGAATCTGTAAATGGAAAACCTGTTACCTGCTTTGTCAGGAACTCAAGTGTAAGCTGTACAAATGCCTTATTCAGGTCAGCTTTGTCAACAGCAATCTGAAACAAAACAGAAAAGATAAATTTGACTTCAAACAGCTACAAAATGCACTTTTCTTAGGAAAGTGGCTTACCATTCTCGCACGCAAAGTGCGTATCTTTACAATTGGCTCAACAAGTTCCCAATGTACAGAACTCCACATGGACTCCCTCTGTTTAATTTCGTTTTTGAGAGCCTGAAAATGATAAACAGAAAAAGAGTAATGGCTGCAAAGAATGGCATTACAAACCATAAAGAGACTAAAAACACAAGGCTAAAGCTCGAACAATAAAAGGGAAAAGGATAAGGCATTTAGACCCACATCAGTATGTGCAATACAATAAAAGAAAAATGGAAGAAGAAGGTACGTACAGAGTACATGTTCTCTGTAACTGCTTTCCTCAAAGATGTTTTGTCCCCATTTGCCATCATAATGTTTATCTGAGAGAGAATACCGCTCAATCAGACAGTCCATCCAAGGTAAATATGCAAGTAAAGTATGCAAGTAAAATGTAATCTGTTAAAGTCGATAGTCAAATACTAAGTCTACACACAGATAAGTAGACAACTGTAATACAGCTGACAACTTCTAATTGCATTTACTCCCCATTTACCTTTTTAACAAAAGTAAACTCCCTTGAATTCATTTGAATCAACATTCAACCACAGCATAAAATTTGAGTTTAAATGAGCAGAGCATTTTCAGTTAAGCTACATCCACCTAAACACTATTACCCATGAAAAGAACACTAAAAGTTGGATTAGACAAGAGCATTTGAAATAAAAACAAAGAGGGATCAAAGGACAGTCAATGGAGAATAATACCTCTTTGTACAACTTGATGGCCTCTTCATAAAACTTGTGCTTTGAATACCCAGCTACCTTCCTTAACTTGGCAACAGCATATGCATTCCTTAGCTGAGGAATAAGACCTTTATCATAAATGGCTGTAGAACATATCTTATTCTCCAAACTACTTCAAAACCAGAAAGAAGAAAAAGATACCTCCATAATAAGGTCCTCCTTAGTTCTTCTCCAACCGCTTCTTGTAAACCATCTAAATCACATTCTTGATGTCATAAGAATGGAAAAATACTTTACATAAAATATAAGAGCATCATTGCAAAAAATACATGATGTCTTTTATTTTCTTTTTTGGGTTATCAAAATAGATATTGCACACATGCATAGGTAGGTATTTATGCTTCAAAAACTGATCCCTAATTGAAGAAAAGAGAGGAATGAGAAATTCATGGACTGGCATCAAAGGATTGCTAAACCAAAACATTCTGGAAAAAACAAAGAAATATATGCAAGTCTGACCTTCTCAAAAAAGAAATGGGTTCACGAGGAGCATAGGGCTCATAAATTATCCCAGGACTGACCATAGACACTTTAAGAGCTCCCTGTAACATGGAAAAACCTTTTAAATTGAATCATATAACCTAAAAGTAGCATTCTAATGCAAGATTAATGAAAACATGAATCATACAGCTAAAGGCATCTTCTCCTAGCAAGTTGATCCTCTAACGAATGGAAGTAGATAATATATTGGTGTTGTAGGAAAATATACTACACCACAAAATGTAACTGTTCGAAGTTTTCTAAAACCAAAATGTATAAAGTGAACACAGCAAACAGACAAGGGGCACAAATTGTACAACATTGACAACATATACTTAAACCAAGGGATGAGACTATGGTCATAATTAGACGCATGAGCTGGAGACTCCACGAATTAGATGATACAAAGGGTGCTTGTCTTCTCAGTTTAATTTGGTAACATTTAATGCCTTTTTATTTTTTAATCTTCTCAACAATCAAATGTCATGTGCTTGTCACATCAAGGCAGTGTGACCCGTGTACTAACATATAGAGGCACTTGAAATTTTATTACTACGCAGTGTTCTAGCTTTAAGAGCTTAGAATTTACTTCAAAAATACCTATTTTGTATCAAATTTAACTAAACTTGTCTGATACAATTAGATCTAAAATTTGCAGGTGAAAAAACAAGGGAACCTGTTTATTGATACAACTATATAAATAAAATCAAAGATAAGATTATATACCATCTGTCTCATTTGAGGAGGTGTTTTAACTGCCGTTGACATTGATCTTGCTCCATTCATGAAAATGCATAATTCAACAACCTAGAATTTCGTGTAAAAAACAAAGAAAAGGGTCATATCTACCAATGGTCATTAAAACTATAAATAGGAACATCAAACAACTACTATCCTCCACTGAAAAAAAAGACACTGAAATAGGCACACTGATCAAGTACCGATGAAGAAAATAGGGGATTTCCGAATTTCCGATTCAGAGATGGAGGGTTCCAGCAATTGCAGGGATATCTGAATGTGCTTCTGCAGGTCGGTTCTGAACAGATATCAAAATCAGTAACCACCTCAAATTTACAGATAAAAACTTACAAAGAAGATACAATATCGAGTGTACCATTTCCTTCTAAGACAGAGTAGTGGCCACGTGAGCTTCCAGTCCTATCAAATAAAAAACAACATTGCTATTATCGGTCCCTCGAGAAGTAAAAAGGCCATAAATGGTTATACATCGATTGATATCAGCAAATCGAGCGATTAGGGAAGCTGCTGCCTTACAAAGAAGAGACATTTCGAACTCTCAGGGACCAGTACACCTGCCGCAGTGCCAGCGATCGTGCGGACGCCATGTGTATCCAAGCCAATTCACGAATCCGAAAATTTCATCAAAATATAAAAACGCCTGTTCGATGCATCAGTAACAAGGTTTAGGGTTTTGGCGACACGATAAAGGCAACAATCATCTCCCTGCTTCTCGCAGAACTCTCAGTGACTAGAAACTCGAAAGAGATCTCTTGGTGGCGGCTGGAGAAGGAAGAAGCCACAAAGGAATGTAGTTTTCCTTCAGAAAGAGGATTCCTACCGAAACTACTTTCTTCCTCAGAAAGTCCCTGGCCCATCCTCACTTTTAGGCCCACAAGTCACAATATTTGCGCGGTCGTGGACCTTGTCGCTGCCGGCCCAGCCCATTGCCTAAAAATCCGACTTTGCACTGCAGTGTCGTCTTCTTCTTCGGCGATAGGCGAATTCGTTTTCATGGAACCCAATCCCTAGCGATTCTCTGTTGCTTCCTTCCAATAGAAAATTTGATCTCAAAGTTGCCATGAATTTCTTCAAATCCGTTTTCTCTCCGGACCCAGATCCCTCAGAAACGACATCCGGTTCTGTAGAACAAGAAGGCGGCGGATATCGGGATGACCATCCCCAGACGTACGACGGAGACTCTACTTCTAGTTTCTCTTCCGCCGGCGCCACCACCGGGGGCGTCTGGTCATTCGGTTGCCTGATTGAAACTATTGCCCACAAGTCCGAGTCTGTTCTCCAGAACTATCGTCGGGATCTTGAAGAGTTCAGTTCTGGATTCAAGGAGGAGGCCGCCGCCATCCGGGAAGCAATTAAAGACCTCCCCGGGACCCTCGATGCGGGGGCTTCCGTTGTCCAAGAATCCCTGGAGTCGGTCGGTCAGGCTATAGACGATATCGGAAGCTCGGTTTGGAGGGGAACGGCCGTGATCATCGCGCAAGGAAAGGGCGCTCTTTTGGCTGATGAGGATGGCGATTGGTCTGAATCGCAGAATCATGGTAGCTCCGCTCTGAGTTCGGTTCGTTACAATCGTTTTGAAGCGGAGGTTCATGCGCTTCAGTTGGACCCAAGTACTTATTGCGATGAACCGGAGGATTTCGATGAGTATAGCGGGTGGAGATCGGGGTTTCTGCTGTCGGAGAGAGCGGAAGATATTAATAGCTTGTGTGGTGCAGGTGGGGTTATTGAAGGGATTTATAGGAAGCTTGTTCCCAATGTGATTAGCCATGAGACTTTTTGGTTTCGGTATTTTTATAAGTTCCATAAGCTTAAACAGGTGGAGGATGCTAGGGCTAATCTCGTTAAACGAGTGATATCGGGGGAATTTGAAGAAGACTTAAGTTGGGAATTTGATGATGATGATGATGATGATGATGATGATGAAGAGGATGGAAGAATCATCCCGGATTTTAAGAAGTGTGATGTAATTGAGAACCCGATTGATTTTACTGGGGAGACAAGTTTCAATACTGAATTCGTCCATGAAGGAGCTGCGACTGAAGCACTTAGCGCAGAATCTTGTGGGGAAGTGCATGATAACAATAATGGTGATGCCGAACCTATTGCTATGAGCATATCTGATTCGGAAGTGCCCTTAGAAGGAAAAACACAATTGGATGATGGAGACTCAATTGCCATATCTGCTGCCAAGTTAGCAGTGGTCAAGGCAGAACTAACCGAGTCGAGCAGAGACAGTGATGTTTCGGTTGTGTCAAGCCAACAGTCCGTTCATAATGCAGATGATCTGGGGTGGGATGAAATTGAAGACATTGAAAGCAATGATAAGAAAAAGGTGAATTCGAGTGGGAGTGTCAATAAACTTGACTTGCAGAAGAGGCTGAGCACAGCCGAAGAAGATGAAGATTTGACTTGGGATATTGAGGATGATGAGCCTTCGAAGCAGTGACTATGTATATACGAAATGGTAATAATCATTCAGCTGCCTTCGTGAACCCTTCCTGGGTCTTCTTCTATACCTTTATATGGTCCACCTATTTGAAAAATTATTCTTTGATAGTCCTTCTATTTTACTGGGTAAATGGTTTTGTGATTTGAAACTTCCATTTTAAAAGCAACTGCACAAGGGCTGTTGCTCTTCTCTGGTCTTATATGATTGATTTATTGTGCAGGCTAATATTGTTTTCCTAGTTTGAGGTTTAAATTTATGTTACCGCCAGATGCTTTGTTAGCTTCTGCATGTTTTCAAATGCTTTGTTATCTTCTGCACCTATGAACAAATACTACAGAAAACTCGAGATTGTGGAGTGATAAATAATATTATATTGATATGAAGGAGTCAAATTATCAACTTTGGAGCAAACATTAACAGTTTCTAGTATGTTTGATGTGTTTATGTGTACGAGATCCGTTTTTGTACAGCTAGGGAAGTTGCTGTAATGGAGACATGGTCCTTATTTATAAACAAGCATCAAGCGGTTAGCTTTGTATTGTTAAGTGAATAGGAGTTAAAGAGAAATATTTGACCATAATATTTTAGTTTACTTCACTCCGAAAATATTTTTTCACTATATGTAATTATAGCAAAGATTTGATTTAAAGATTTTATGGATTGTCCTAAAATGGGTGAAGTGGGCAGTTGAAACTTTACTTTGACTAGCAAAATAGTGCAGTACAATCCTAATCCTGAAGAGATATTGTCCCTTTTCTTAGCGGATTCCTGGCGTGTTACTTCTGGGTGTGAACCTTTTTGCGTAGTCCCAGGTAAAATTTAGTTTGCTGCTGTCTCATATATATATATATATATATATATATATATAGGGAAGGGTTTACATGAGATCGTTCTCATATAAGGAGCATGAGGCCAATCTTTATAGCGGTTGGATTTTGATCGGAGGATGGATATTAAATCAGTGGGTAGGTGAGTGTGTCACATCAGGGAGTGGGTGAGATCATTATGGGTATTTGTAACCGTTAGATCAAGATTCAAAGGCTATGATTTAAAGTGGCCTCATATAAGCTATATGAGGCCACTTTGAATCGTAGCCGTTGGATCTTGATCTAATGGCTACAAATAACCATAATGATCTCACCCACTCCTTGATGTGACACACTCACCTACCCTCTGATTTGATATCCACCCTCCGATCGAAATCTAACGGTAATAAAGATTGGCCTCATGCTCCTTATATGAGAACGATCTCATGTAAACTCTTCTTATATATATATATATATATATATATATATATATATATATATATATGGGAAAAGTTTAAATGAGATCGCTCTCATATAGCTTATATGAGGCCACTTTAAATCATAGCCCTTGGATCTTGACCTAACGGCTACAAATAGCCATAATGATCTCACCCACTCTCTGATGTGACACACTCACCTACCCACTGATTTAATATCCATCATCCGATCGGAATTCAACGGTTATAAAGATTGGCCTCATGCTCCTTATATGAGAACGATCTCATATAAACCCTTCCCTATATATATATATATATATATGAGACAGCAGCAAACTAAGGGGCCGTTTGGGGCGTGATTAATAGCAAAACATCCAGATGGGATGTTATCTGGATGTTTTGCTACACTGTAGCATCTGGATATTTTATATATCCAGCTGAAACTCCTCCTGAGGTGTTTCCGCTGGATGTAAAAATCCACATGAATGCTACAGTATATATTCAATATCCAATCTGGATATTTTTACAATAATCACGCCCCAAACGGCCCCTAAATTGTTAGATAGGGTGTCGCACGTACTAGTTCAGTCATTTATATTATAGTAGTAGTACCTAGGCAAGAGAGTAAAGGGCCGTTTGGGGCGTGATTAAAAGCAAAACATCCAGATACACTGTAGCATCTGGATATTTTATATATCCAGCTGAAACACCTCAGGACGTGTTTCAGCTGGATATAAAAATCCACCTGGATGCTACAGTTTTTATCCAGAATCCAGTTTGGATGTTTTGCAATAATCACGCCCCAAACGGCCCCTAAATAACAACTTCTTATTTGGAAGTATTGGAATTACATGACCTTAGCATCTTCCTACTGGCTATCTGCGAATTTGTTTCATTTAACTTGCTGATGATATTTTCCCTTTTCTTTAGCTCTACGTATTGGGTATTTGTATGATTCCCTCTCGAGTTTTGCCAGAATGATTTTACTATGCAATTTAACTTCCTGAGGCACTCAATCAAGATTCAGAAATGCTGAACACGAATTCTCATCTCACGCCGAAACCCTACTTTCTCGATGAAGAAACTATTCTCAGGTAATACAAAAGCTAATCTTCTGTGATGGAGGGAGGACCTTCCCTACATTTTGCAAGCACATAATCTAGAACACTTGCCCATCCCAACAACTTGTTAACTTGAAACTCATCAGAAATAAAGTACAGTTTCCTGCCTCGCCGCCTCACTAGGGCAAGGTGATATAAAAAAACAGCTACGCATACTCTTTGACATCCGAGTCTGCAGACGGCTGTGCTGGCTCAATTTCCGTTGACGACGAAGGAGGCAGGAGTCTCACTCGTTGGATGCGAGGAGGAACATTTTTTGGTGATTTCCTGGATCCCACTGACCAGGGCAGGAAGACGCCGGTTCCACTTCCACCGCGGACCAACCTTTTCGCAGGGGCTATAAGGGCAGTTTGTGGGTCGGGCCCTAGCATCACTACTGGGGCTGCTCGAAGGACTCCCCACTTGGGCATCGCACACATTGGCTGGTGGTACCCGAAGACCGCTCTTGGCAGCTTGTAAGGGTGGGGCCGCCCAGGTTGCCACAGAGCCAGGGCCCTCGTCAGTGGAGGGATGTTGGTGGGTCGAACTGTGCTGGCAGTGGTAGGCAAAGCGCGCACCTTGAAGAATGTAAGGCTAATTCTCTTGTTCGTCGATGGACACATCACATGTCTTGCCATCTCCGCGCTGTTGCCGCGCATGACCAGCAGCGATCTAGTTGACCGATCAAACCCGAGTGGGATGAGATGCAGGAACCTTTGTTTGAGTCAACCAGTATTCATAGACAGGAAGACAGAACGAAAAGTGTCTTACCCCTCTTTGAGCGAAAGCATGAGCGGGCCTTTGAAGTTACCGTCATGATCGCTGACAAGGGCCCGGCCAAAGGCCATTGTAGATTCGGAAAGCAGGAGTGTCGAAATAGGTTGGTCCAAATGGGGCGGTTTCATGTATGGCTGTGAATATTCTCCCTGTACATTGTTACATCCGTGATTTTCAACGACTAGTGTGCTAGAGGAAGATAGAGAAGAAAAACAAGCGAATTGATCCAAAGTCAATGAAGGAAAATGAGTCATACCTCGTCGAAGAAGTTAATTATACAACTATTTGGTTTACGACTCTCCGGAAGTAATCGGCACTGGATCAGCTGATCAATGACCGCTTGCAGAGTGGATGGCATGGGCTCTATGCTACCTGCGTTAAGAAAATGTCTCGTGTCTCAGTCGCCTGCACAAGATTTGGTTAGACAAAAAACTAGCCACTAGGATGTTTGCATGTATAACATGGTCAGAGTCACACTCGGATACTTGGACTATTAAGACAACGGTAACAAAATATCTCAAAGCAGAAACATGAGACCGACCCCAGCTTGATAGGCTAGAAGGTAATTACTTGTTGCCGAGCCTTTGATAGGTTCGAAAATTGGAGTACCGAGCTGAACGATTTCTCTCTTGTTCCCCTTCAATTGTTTGTTGAAAAGTATGAAGGTTTCACCTGAGGAATTCAGAAACAATCAGCACTTGACTAATCACGTTAGGTCAAAGGAGTTCACATGAATACATGGTGCGGTCATAAGAACACGCTAGTGTGGAGTCTTTTTATCTTTTTGGTAAAACAACTGTGGAGTCTTAACGTGTTAATTGTATTACAAGAGACTCGTTAAGCCGAATTACCAGTCATTAACATAATCAGAATCATGGAGTGCCATCCCTAACAAAATATCAGAACCAATAAGAAAAGAAAAAAATTGGAAGGGAGTTTTAGTGCAGTGGTCCAAACCTGATAGTTCTCCTTTTCGACCAGCAAGACGAAGTTCATCTATATAGTCAGTAAGCTTCGAGATTTCCATCTCAGTGAATATATCTTCATATAGCTTAAGACCTTTCACGACATTAACCTGCAGTCAGAAGAACAATAGTGAAAGATTGCTCTTTCAACTTTAATTGAACAAGTATACTTCTAATTCAGATGTTAATCGTCGCTCATATATTCATTTAATAAGTGAATAATAATGCACGACAGAACTCGCCATATGCCCTTTCACTGGCTCCTTGGCTATGAAACCTTTAGTAGTTTTGATCCTGGCAGAACGCTCTGCGCTTATTTCCTCGTCCGAAATGATCTGGAAACTTTGAGATGACAAGTTGTCGCCATGAGATCCTAATAACCAACAGGGGAAAACAGAAAAAATAAATAAATAAACAAATTGAATAACAAAACAGCTGAAACATCTCAAGAAAGCAGAATTGTATCCAACATGAAGCAAGTCATTTCATGGTATTATAATGGACGGGGACACTAGGAAGTTCAGTAAACATCAGCGCGCTTATAGATTGTTTCTTTTTGGGTTGATTCCATATAGATTGTTAGTTGAGAACCTTCAGAACGGAACGAAATGACACACTAATCTGGTCAACAGAATACCTTTGTTCCTTAGCTTAAACCTATTGACTAAGCAGGAGGAATGTATCTACACCCATATAGATTGTTGGTTGAAAACCTTGAGAACGTAACAAATTACGAACTGATAGATTTTGTCTTTTTTGTCAACAGGATCACTTTGTTAATTAGCTTATTCACTTCGGCTCTGACTCTTCCAATTAATCAAACTAATTTTGAGTAGGGTCCCATCGGTAGCGGGTCATTCCGCTTCTCAATGATTGATGTTGTCAATGTCAGTGAGCCAGGGGTAGAATGCAGAGACCACTATCTGACGGAGGAGACTTTTTCTGTGGCACCCGCCCCCATCATAATGGCACTCTGGGATCATGCTACCGTGATCCATTTCTGAGCATTGCCGCCACAGTAAGTAACCCCGTGTTTTCTCCGTATCAAACATGAGATATTACGTTAAGGTGTAATAAGTTATACCCCCTCGTCTAACATTACCTGTCTGGACTAGAAAACCACAATGAACTAATCCAGAGAGGTACTTGTGGACGTAAGGAGTAACAAAGACCTTTTCCCTGCGTTAACAGAGAGCAAGAGAAGTTGGATTTTGGCTGTTTATAACTGTCAGAGCTGAAAACCCGAGGGGCATGATTCTTCGTCGGCTTCCATAAATGACTCGTTCTCTCTTTCTATAGAACAAACAACTTCACACATATCAACAATTGCAAAATTCCAGGAGGAGAAAACAGATCCTACTTTTGATCCACAAAGTAACTGTCGAATGGTCGAAGGCTATGAACCTAAAAGCCTCGAGTGCATCAACCCGGCAGAATTGGTCCCGAATCGAGCATACATCAAGGAGCTGATAAAAACTCTGCGTCTAGCTTTGCAGCCTAGGCTAAAAAAAAATATCTCTGTTTATAATCGTCGTAACTAATTCAATAGATGAGTTACTATGCTTATGAGAATATCTTAATTAATGCTTCTCGGGCATTTCCTGGTTTAGTGGCTTTTCCAGGAAAGCCATGTCATTAACGGAGAAATTTTTCAGTTTAATTATGACACCAAGCTGGCATGTTCGGTCACCAATCAGACAGAGACGCACAACCTTATGAGCCTCACTAAACTTGTTAAAACCGTCCGGTGAGGCACACAGGGGGATTGCCCATCTCGGTTCGATTTGTGACCGACACCACGCTAGCATGCCAGTTTGGTGTCGTAATTACGCTGAAAAATTAATCGCAACTACGACAAAAAAAGCTGCTGGCAAAAATAAAAAAAATCCAACTCTAATTGTTCTGCTAAATGAAAAAGGACATTTACTACCTAACGTTGCTAAAGCTAAAAAAGTCATCATATGCTCGCCGGTTGGTGTAGGACATCCGAATGAACGATGGATAGACGGACACCTACTCCGCAAATGCTTCATAAAAATGAGAATCCCATGCTATTCACGGAATAGCTCTAGAATGTCCGTACCAAAAACAAGCTAAAAACCGACAATTTTCGTTTTTATAATCAATCAAGAAAAGGTGAACGACTATTAAACGGAATTAGTCCAAGCAACGCCGAGAGATTTCCCAAAGGATCTCCCTTCCGTCGCCGGCGGAGGTTGCCCTTCTAAAACCTCTCCAGAACCCAAGTTCAAATGTTGAAAAAAGGAAAAGCGAAAAAGAGGGCGAGAAAATCGGCGATGATCGACGCAATTATAACGCAAAAAATAATAACAAACTCACCGTATCCTTCCTCTGTCTGCCGATCCGACGAACACGAATTCCCACCATCCGCTTCTTCTTCCACCACTTTACACATATGTTCTTCCTTCTTTTCCGCTTCATCGTTCTCCACCACGACCTTAGCGCCAGCCTTGGCAATAGCAAGCTGTTGCTCTCCTACCTCGTATTCTAATTTCGTCTGCTTGGCGGCCGCAGTGCGGCGGAGCTCGATGGCCACCTCCGCGATGGAGAAGTATTTCTGCGTGTGAAGGATGGGAATCCAGTTGAGCCTCCTCCGGTGAATCGCCGCGAAGACGGACTCGTAGTCCTGTCGCTGGTCAGGGCCGGAGATCTGGGTGAGGTGGTGACAGAGCGCGTCGATGATCGCGTTCGCCGCAGCGAACTCGCCGCGAAACCAGGCCATCATGGCGTCCCTCGCCACCACCTCCGGCAGCGCGGACGCAGGTTTCGGCCCCAGCACTGGCATGGCTACAGAAGACGAAGCCATCTCGGGCGACGCAACGCTCCGATTCTCTTTTCCTTGTTTTTTACGTGTCGGGATCCGACACGAATCGATGGGAACGGCTGGCGAGAAATGGAGAGCTGAAGGGGAAGCAGGGCCGGCGGCTTAAATAGTGGGAAACTTGTGCTCCACCAGGGTACATGGACCGGGTTTTTAGTCGTACGATATTTACGTGGCATCCGACATGGCATATTTTGGTGTCTTAAGAGTCCACGGTGGAGGTGGCCGTGGCGGCTGAACTGGGGAGAAGGGAAGCTGGTTTGACTGGAAGGTGGTGCAATTAAGGTTTTTAAGCTTTGGCTGTAGATGCCAAGGAGCGGCCGGTCACCGGTGGCTCTGCGTCAAGAGGTCATTGTATGGGCCATGGCCATGGGGTTTCAACTTTGAAGGGTGGCGCTGTTTCTGGAATCTGCTCACCTATCGACAGATTGCACGCAGGATTTTAAAATTTTAGTTGTAAGTAATGGAATGAGACACTGGAAATCATGTGGTTATGCTAGCAGCATAAAATACATGAATCAACACAGTGAAGAAAGCGAATGAACTAAACAATAATCGAGCTAATTAATCGGCCAGGGATGGGACGCTTTTCACCTGGGGGTGCACGTGGGGCTACAATAGCTGGACAAACTTGACTCGTGAGTCACATTAATTAGCCGTTTTGGGGGGTGATAAGTAAGATTCACGGGCCATTTAGGGGAAAAGAGTAAGTTTCACGGGGGTATTGATCCAAGAGATCAAATGTGCCGAGGAATTGCATTTGTTGTAAAAACAAACAAACAAAAAAAGTGCCGAGAGATTAGCTAAATCAGGGAGGGCATTATTGTCAGCAAGATTATTGTACGTTCGTGATGCGTCAGGGTACGACTAATGTAGGGATTCCGTTGGGAACTGGGGATGTTTAGTCGGGTCGCTGGGACCCTACGAAGGCGGCTTTTGGAAGGTCGGTATAAAGAATCAAAAGTGTAGGGTTGGTGGCCTAGGGAGGAATCAGCCACCACCACCAAAGAGGCCAAAGCACGATGCCCATTGCCTGGCCCCCCCCTATAGGGCACTCACCATCCATTCATTCATATAAAAAGGAAGGAGACGACAATGGAGCCGACGTAATTTGTACAACGACTAAACGACCTTTTATGTTCCCTAATGGCTTGTTTTCTCCGCAGCTTGATGAAAGAGTGCCTCTCTACGGTTTACCACCCCACACCCCGATGCACAGATGGTGGGCATCCCCCGACCATGTAAAAGGGTGGCCTGGCAAGACCGTGGGGTGGCGAACTATTCATCCTTCCCTTTAACATGGTAGGCCTGCTTTCCATGGAAGGAACTAAGTTGACAACCACAGAGCAAGAATGTTGATTTTTCTATGGGGAAAACAAAGCTAGAATGATGATTTTTCTATTTGGAAAACAAAACTAGAATGATGATTGAACTTCTTTCTATTCAATATGACATTTAAGGACGGAATGTTATATGGCCATGGTCTTACGATTAGCTTGTGTATAAGCCTGCGACATTGACTAAAATCCATGTTATGCGACTCGTCTTGCACCACTGAAGTCGGGCACGTAGACAAGGTATAGACGGCATCCGATGGTAGGATTGAATCTCGGTAGTCATATTACAATTCCTAACTGTATTAGTCAAACACTACTAGACTCCATGGAAAGCAAACGGTCTGGTCTGTCGGTGTCAAAATTGATTTGACGACAACCCATTCCGCTTGGCCTACGCTTTGTATTTCTTTTGCTACAATGGCCTACCGCCTACCCCTTTCTCAACATTATTTTTTCTATCTCTACCAAAACAAAAACATTACTGTATCTTTTTATGTGGCGTGGGCCGTGATAGGTTCAAAGGACAGAATGGCGGAATGCACTTTCTTATTTTATTGAAGAAATGCACTTTCGCAATCGTTGATCTCTTGCCCAAAAGAGCAATTACCACCAACTGAAAGGAAAAAAATGTCAACATACCAGATTCCCTGGCGAGTACTGCTTCAGGTTGCCTCACGACTCTAGATATGGTACGGACAGTCCGGTTGTTTATTAAGAATGATATTTTGTGGATTCAAACACCACCTTATTTAGCAGGTTTTAGCCAAAAAGGAATCAAAGAAAGAAAAAAAATGTTATAGCAAAATAGAAAGGTGCTTATTTTTAAACCCCACTAAAGTATCTCCTGTTGGGAAAATTACACATTTTTCATTTTTTAGTTAGCCAAGAAACACAACTAAATGCATATTTCTCTATACCCACAGTTATGCAAGTGAATCTTCTACATCTCTTTGATATAGGATGCACAAGTTATTACACACACAAAGTAAAATTAACAAAAAAATATTTTATCGAACACTTAGAAGACACAAATTTAACTTAGTTCACCGCCGAGGCAACTACGTCCACAAGATTTAAAGACTAACTCTGCTACTATTAATTTTGGATATACTCTACTTATAAAGGTAAAATTTTTTTTAAAAGCTAAGGAAAAATCTCACCCTTATGTAGAATACACAAAGAATAGACATCGAATAATTACTATAAACCACCTATGATTTATCTTCTCTTTTACAATAAAAATGCTTTGACTTGAAAAGTCTTTCATTTTCCTCCTCTTTAAACCTCATTTATTAATCTCCAAAACTCATTCAAATTACAGTTGTAGTCATTTTTCTCTTCTCATTTATTTCTTAAAAGAACCCTCTTTAAAGAAGAATTGACTTTTTACAAATAAATCTTTCATTGTTTTAGCAATTTACACTTAACACAAAAGTGGGTTAAGTAATATGTCTCTCCACATAAAAAGAAAACTCAAACAGTTACCTCACATGAAGAGGGAAAAAAATCAACATCTTCCCACACCAGTCGAAAGATAAGTTTACTCTCTCCACCCTATATATCACAAAGGTAATTCCTTACAAAGCCATTTTGCCCTGAACCATATTTTCGTTCATTCGTGCATATTTCTTACACTAGTGTAAATTGGGACATGATAATTCGTGGTTTTAACACTAAGGGGTCGTTTGGGGCGTGATTATAAGCAAATATCCAGAGTGGATTTTGGATGTCCACTCTAGAATCCATATTTTTTCCATATCCAGCTTGAAACACGTCTTAAAGTGTTTCAGCTGGATATGGAAAAAACATGGTTGCTGCAGTGTAGCAAAACATCCATATGTTTTGCTTTTAATTACGCCCCAAACAGCCCTTAAACATAAAGAAGGGAAGAGGCAGGCATGGTCATAGCAATCTTAGATGAGCGTCGTGTGGTCACCGGAGGTTGCCGATGGTCGTCAGCATGGCCCTTGGTTGTGGGCATGGAAAATCGTCTCGCCGATATATCGGCGATATATCGTTATCGGACCTAAACCGATACATCGATACCAATTAATATCGATTTTTCTAAAAATTCCAAATATCGCCGATATATCGGCTTTCAGACCGATATATCGGTATTTTTTGAATTAAAAAATTATTTTAAAAAAAATAATTTTATTTTTTTTTGAAAAAAAAACCTTTTATGTTTGTTTTCTATCCTAATAGGCATATTTTGAAATTTATTCTTTGTTTAAATTAGTATAACTCATTTTAGAAGTTAGATTGTAAAAATATACGGTAAAAACTAGTTTTTGATTACCGATATTTTTTTACACAATATCTCCGATATATCTCCGATATTTCGTCTCTTTGGCCGACCGATATTTTATCGATATCCGATACGACATTCCATGGTTGTGGGTGGTTGACCATAGTGGGATTAATATTTATCATTAAAGGGTAATAATAGGGTGTAAAGAGTGATACAATGGGGTAAAAAAAGGAAAAAAAATAAAGCATCTAACTAATTTTGTGGGGTGGGGAGATACCTTAGAGGGTGGGAAAGTATACACCGCACCAAAAAAAAATTAATATGGTCGCTTGCCAACACTAGCTTCGACATCATATTGATGGATAAAAAAGCCCATGCGTGCTTCATGACGTAATTCAGTAGTTGACAAAAAGAAGACGCACAAGCACGATTCCCCAACAATAATACATGTAGATTAAAGGGAAAATCGAAAGTAAAAGCGCCAAGCGCGGCGCTATATCTAATTTCGAAGTCCCAAGTCTCCCAACTGCATTTTCCCATCATGCTAGAAGAAGCCCTTACGCCATGTATTCCAACAGAATCACATGATGGCAGGCTGGCCCCACATCTGGTGCAGCAGGGTGTATTTCCAAATTAAATACATCAACAGGGAGGCTTCCTTGGCAAATTCACCTCGGATATGCTTGACTTCTGATGCGTTTGAGAAACTAATGAGGTCGTCATTTTAGGCACAGCTTGAACTACGAGAAACGGGGACCTTGTTCTCACAATTGGGTCCACATTGCCTAGCCAACCAGAATGACATTCTAGCATATGCTTCAGAATATGCTTATCAGTATTATCACTAAATTCTTGTAGGATTCATGCCCTAAGTCCCAGAGGAGACGGTTGGTTATAGGTATGGATTAGACCCATATTAACGCAACCTAATAATACGAGGAGTCGGCCCTTTCGTGGTGCATGGTCACACGGAGTGTGCAAAACTCCCGTGAGCCCGATAAGGTCCACACTAAATAGATGAGACACCCAATATGAATGTAATGGAGAGTACCTGTACGAGTGGTTAGAGGATAACTACAAAGAGAGAGTGAGAGTTGGTTAGAGGATATTAATAAATCCTTAACCAACTCAAATTAAGGGATATACATAAAAGAGAAAAAGTGAACGTGAATAGTACTTTTTTGCTCTCTAGTTCTTAGACGTTCTCTCTCTCACGCTCTTTTACTTGGGCGTTATCTCTCTCTCTATCGTCTTGATGCTTTGGTGGATTCTTAGCGTTCACTTCCTATATTACTATGAGAAAGTGATCACTATCTCTGAGAGAATAATGACTCCCATCTATGTAATTGGGTATTTGGTGATCTCCGATATATTTCTATATTCTTGTGAGTTTTTATTGATGGATTGATCGTAGGGCACAAATGCCCAAATGTTATTAGTATTCAATCCATTAAATTATTATTATATAAAATATGATATAAGTATTTAGTCGAGAGAGAGATTTAAAAGAGGATTGATTTGGAGAAATTTAACATCACGACCATCGATCCCTTGGGCTTTCGCTGCGCTCTTGACCCTTCAGAGACGGTAGCTAGATAAGAGACTCGGCTCCTGTCTTGCTGTGGCGGCGTCTTAAGCACACTGCTTGGGAGTCGGGAGCCCACCAAAAAGTGTGGAGGATTCCTTTGGCCTTATTTTACCCGATGGGTCCATTTTTAATAGAAAAGTTAGAAACCAAGAGGAGGCAGTTGGCAAGTGGGAAGAAATCAATTTTTAAGCCATTTTATTATGATCTCTCGCCGTCAGAATCGTTGGCAGCACGCGGGCGACGCATGAGGCTTACCAGACTAACCCAGTGCATGCGCATCTTGATAGCAAGGATTCCTTTGAAATGGAAATCAAAGGAACGCCAGGAATGAGCTGCGGCCTGTGTCAATGACTAGTTTCGCTTATTTTCGATAAACAAAATGATTAGTCTCCCTTCACCTTTGTTGCTATCTCGTTGAAAAAAGCAGAAAAGAAATAGAGTAGAAAAAGAAAATCCTTGCTATCGTGCGAGCGTTCTCAGCCCCTATTCTTGGGCTTTTTGCCCACGAGGCTATCTATCTGAGGGATGGCAGCAACTAGTCACTAGATATTTGCAGGAAAAAGGTACTAAATGGTGAGAAAGTTAAGAAACTAACTTCCCAGTCTATCTCCCATGTAGTGCAAAAGTGGACCTGCTTCATGTGGCCGACCTTTTCCTCTGTGCTTTTTAACCTTTTAGAGCCGATGGTGGAGATTCATTGAGCGCTATGAACCATCCGAAAAGCCATTAATGTGCTCGTGTAAAGGGTTGAAGCTCAAAAAGCACTAGATGCTTCATTTCCTTCACATTTTAAAGTTTAAGGGGAAGAAAAGGTTGATTCTTCTAAAAATTTGATCAGCTGCACTCTGCAGCAGGATGAGCATTCAGCAAATGTACTTGATATATTTATCAACGGAGTTTTACTTCTCTTTCAAGCCACAGGAATTTATAGATTCTACGGTTAGATACATGGAGTGACTGGATGCATGTCATGTTTAGAGAGTTTTTTTACCAAACCCGTGAACAATCGAGTTTGCAATGTTTTACTCCCTTATTTCCCGTGATGCAGTAATTGAGCTTCAACTTCCACTCGACTTTCCTTTATACTCTAAAGCAATTCAAACGATAGACGCCATATTGTTTGAATATAATGCATTAAACATCATGCCTCTGAGGTTTCCAGGATCATTAGCTTAACCTTTCATGTTGTTGTTGGCCTTTAGACAAGTCGCACGACTTGGAATTGAACCAATTGATAGAGCGGCTCCAATAGGGAACCCACCAATATCAGCCCATATAAACACGCAAGCGATCTTCCGTCTTTGCTTTCAGTTGTCACGCCGCAAGTGCATGTAGCAAATTGCTTTTTTAGCAATTGCATGTAGCATTTTATTAGCAAAAAAAGTGCATGTAGCCTTTCTCCAAATAAAATACTCATTAAGCCTACATTATGACTTTGCTAATTGCAATTCACAAATACGGTGACAATTGCGATGTGCCAGCCAATGCGCTTCTCCATTTTCAGCCATTACTACCATCACTGGTCACGAGCATACCTCACCCTCAGTCCCCGTAAATCTGTTGTCCTCTCCGTAAAGCTGAGCTGTTAATGAAAAACACAAGATGTACAAACTATATTATCATCTGTTGGAGTCATCTGTTATGTCAACGACATTAGTAACTAGTGCAAAATAGTCAGACCATGCATGGTTACTAAAGAGATTAAGCATAAAAAACTTAATAAGCTACTTGTGATCTCAACTGATGTTGCAATTGCACAAGATCACATAACGGCATTAGTAACTAGTACAAAATAAGTCAGACCATGCATGTTTTCTAGGGAGTTAAAGCGTGAATGACTTAACTACTTGTGATATCAACTGATGTTACAGATGCACAAGATCGCAATCTGACTTCGACTTGTAACCGTGGATAACTTGGTACCTTTGTTTCCAAAAGTATACCTCTAGATAAAATTGATGGAGCGGATTCCTAACGAGAGCCAGTACTTTCCCATATAGGGGCCGTTTGGGGCGTGATTATTGCAAAAATATCCAGACTGGATATTGGATATATATTGTAGCATCCTGAGGTGTTTCAGCTCGATATATAAAATATCCAGATGCTACAGTGTAGTAAAACATCCAGATGTTTTGCTTTTAATCACGCCCTAAACGGCTCCATAATATAGTACTCTCTCCGGTTAATTATAACAGATACAGTTTTTTTCAAATACACTAAATATTTAGTTCATTTGAAAAAAAACTGTATCTATTAAAAATGACTGAGGGAGTAATATAATACTTCTGAAAGACATTTCATTCTCCAGGGAAGAGATGTTCGGTGCAACCTGTTACGGTGATTGCTGCATCTCACAAGGAAAAGAGAGATAGAGCCACAGCAACCACCCTTTTGGAGTCAATTCTGATGGTCCCTACGAGTTACGACCACAACAAGTTGCTCCCTAATTTCTTTGGCAGAAACGGCCATGCTGCTTTCTGAGGTTAGGAAGCTACTTTGAGCGACAGGACTACGCACGGTATCAAGGATTAGGCACATAAGTACAAAAGATAACAAACACAGACATTATAGTCTCCATGCAATTAGCAAACCCACATGAGAAAATGTTGGCATGATATGCTATCAATAGTAGCCATCTTTTTGGTATTCAAAGGCAGATTAGATGGACAATGTCGTAGATCAAAATGGGTTTGCATCTTATGAGCCCCAGATCTGAAGGTCCTCTTTCCTTCCTCCCTGCTCCAAGTTGAGACCCTAATTAGAGTGGGTTAGCTTATTTAGTCGAACCAAGTGGTGTTTATGAGCTTCAGTTATGGGGAAAAAAGTGGGAAATTACAGATAATCTTTACGATCAATATTTTCTTCATCGAATTTATCGATTTATTAGGGACCTGATATCACATTACAAAAATACACCTGCACACAAGGATAACTATGTACCTCAATTAAAAATGTCTGGAACATGTAATACAAAACCTTTATGTAACAAAAACATTTTTGTGTCGCAATGTGGTTTTCCCACCTGAATCTCAAGGCTCTCACCCTTCTTGCTCAGCTTCACTCTGTGGTGAACGAGGGACGATAGGAACAAAACCTCGCCCACCAAATAAGGGTCTCATGATCGGTCATCGAACTTCCTCCAGAAGTAGTGAACCGTGGAGGTGGGGTGACTTATTAGCAATCTGAAGCTACCTCTGGAAGGAGGTCGAGGATCATCTCCCTCGCCTCGTTCAAGAAATGGATTCTTAATATCAGCCCCGTGTAGGTGAAACATATTTCTAGAGAGACAGATACAATAAGCCACTGGCCACGGGTCCCACGACCAACTTGATTCCGATTTTATTTTTATAAAAATTACGATTGGTTTAAAAGTTTAAAACAAAGCAGATGTGCAGAACGTTGATACAATCAAGCAACGTACGCTCCAGCAGAACTGTCCCAGGTTGTCTTTAAACTTTGCATGATAATATGGTAGTTGCCAATTGGTAGGCCTTATCAGCATGGAATTCCATATCGGCGATATATCGCCGATATATCGATATTGGGCCCCACCCGATAAAACGAGACGAATAAATATCGGATTTTTGAATTTTTTCAAATATCGCCGATATATCGCTATTTAATAATAAAATAATATTTTCGAAAAAAAAAAAAATTTTAAAAAAAAGGGGAAAAAAATAACTTTCCCACTTGTTTCCCATCCTAATATGCATATTTTAAAATCTATGCTTTGTCTAAATTAGTATAACTCATTTTAGATGCTAAATTATGAAATATATGGTAAAAACTAGTTTTTGACCACCGATATTTTTTTACAAATATCTCCGATATTTTGTCTCTTAAGCCGACTGATACGATACCGATATCCGATACGGAATTCCATGCTTATCAGACATCAAATAATTGATGAGTGAAGGTCATATAACGCCTACCAGTGAGGTGGGTGAAGAGAAAATCAAAGGGGCCGCATTTCAGGTACCTTACGGAAAAGCTCCAAGTCCGGATGGGTTTCAAAAAGAATTTTTTACTCATTTTTTGGATATTATATGTCCAGACTTCCTAATGGCAGTGCGAGACTTCTTCAAGAGAGGATATATGCTCAAGGCTTTAAACTATACATTTCTAACACTTACCCTAAAAAAGATAGATTCTAAGAACTTTGAGGAGTTTCAGCCAATCGCCCTATGCAACTTCATCTACAAAACCATCACAAAAAATTTGGCAAACAAATTGGCTATTGTGCTTCCTAACCTTATTAGCCTCAATCAATCGGCTTCTGTGAAAGGGAGAATTATTGGTGAGAATATTTTGTTTGCTCATGAGTTAGTTCGTAATTTGCATAAAAGTGGATTTGAGGAAAACATATGATAAAGTGAGGTGGGACTATATATTTAAGGTCCATGGTTTTGATGACAAATGGCTCAACTGGATTAGGCAGTATTTATGTACATCCACTTTTAGTGTCCTGATTAATGGTTCGAATTATGAGTACTTCTCCAGTACAAGTGGTCTTCGGCAGGGCTGTCCTTTATCCCCCCCTCATTTTCTTATTATGCATGGAAGGTCTGTCAGCTATGTTAAACTAGGCTGCAATAAATGACAACCTCAAGGCACCCTGCATTGTGGGAGGTCTTCCTATCTCACATCTACTTTTTGCTGATGATGTCCTTTTGTTCTCTATGGAGGATGTGCAGTCGACTGAGTGTATTAGCAATATCCTTGCAACCTTTGCAGACATGTTTGGTCTTCATGCAAACATTAGCATGAGCTCTATCTTCTTCTTTGCAGGGTGCCAGTACAAGTCAACCATCCTACAAATGTTCAGATTCCAGAAAGGGTGTTTTCTGATCAAATATTTGGGTATGCCTCTCTCCTTTAAGCATATTTCTTATTCAGTATATAAACCTCTTATAGATAGGATTACTGGGTGTGTTAATGGGTGGAAAATTGCACTCATTTCATACGCCGGGAGATTACAATTGATAAAATCAGTTATTGGTGGACTAAATGTCTTCTGGACATCCTGCTTCAAACTTCTCAAGAAAGTCTGTCACAAGGTGGAGGGCATCATGGCTACTTTCCTCTGGAAAGGTATTACCCAATCCAATGGTTTTTATAATATAACTTGGCGAAAGCTATGTCACCCTCCAGAAGAAGGGTTTTTGGGGTTAGTCGTATCCAAGTCATCAACAATGCAAATCTTGCTAAGCACTTTTGGAGATATGTAATCTATAAAGAGTCTCTTTGGTGTTTATGGATTCATGGGGTTTATCTTAGACCAACTCCATCTGGATGGCTAGACCTCACAATTACTTTTATGCTTAGAAATCTATTCTTCAAATGCAAACTTTCATACAAGAGAGATGCATTCTCAACATTGGAACGGGTGCACAATATGGATGTGGCTAGATCTATGGAGTGGCCCGCTTGCTCTTGTCCGGAAATTTGGCAACAGAACCGTTCTTGGGCTGGGCGGCATCACAAATGAATCAATTGCTGACTACTTAAATTCTGGTTAACTCCAAAATAAGCAACTTCTTTCAAGAAGAAGTGATCTTGCCAAGACGGAAATCCTAGAGAGTATTTTGGTGCTTACTGAATTGGAGGATTCTTATGGGTAGCTCAATCAATCCGAAAAGTTTACATTTAAGAGTGTTTGGGATGCAATCAGAGTGAAATCCAGTAAGGTGCCATGGCATGACCTCATATGGTTCAAACATCGGGTGAACCGCTACTCCTTTTGTGCTTGGATGACACTTAATGAATGGCTACTCACACTAGATAATCTGAAAAGAAGGAGGATATCATTAGTAAACAGATGTGTTTTATGCAGGAAAAGTGAAAAATCAGTCAAAAATATTCTGTTCGAATGCATATATGCTAAGATGATCTGGTAATCGATCGCAAGTGCAACATTTACCATTTAATTGGGAGTTGCTCTACGAAACTAGATTGGCTGACTTAGTTCGTCAGAAACAACAAATACAGAGGTTATATAATCCAAGTTGGCTTCACTAGCTTCGTTACAATGATATTGGAGGAGAGGAACAGATGAATATTTGAAGATAAAAAGCTTGAGACCTATGTTTTGGGCCAAAATCTCATCCATAGTGCAAAGGAGATCCTTAACGTATTCCAACTTAAAGACATTTGCCTCACACACTGTCATTTCTTGCATACTTTATAGGATGAGTGGAATCCATGAGCAAAGAGAGCGTTGGGATCTAGATGTTGGTGTGGTCAGCCTATCTCGATTCCTCAATTTGGCCACTATTTATTTTATAGCGATCGGTCGGCTTGGTAGCGATTGATCACCAAGGTTCAAATTTAGCAGGAAAATGGGCTTGCGATCGATTGCCTTCCTCCTGATCGATCGTATCTACTGGAAAAACTGGATGGTATTGATGTCCGATCGATCGCCTACCACTAATCGATCGTATATACTGGAATGGAGTCGCAAGCTAGGGCGCGATCGATAGCCTCATGCCTGATTGATCGTATTTACTGGAACTTATGGACTGCCTTAAGGATCGATCGCCTACCACCTGCGATCGATCGCTTTGAGGGACATGATATATCACCCGCCCACCGATCGATCGAATCAACTGGGAAAAATGAAATTGATTTAGACCTAAGGAGAATTTGTGGCGATCGATCGGCCCCCCCAACGGTGATCAATCGGTTATGCTGTGTAGTTTTTTTAAAGGGGTTTTTCATGCTCCGCTTGAGTTGAAGAGTTGTTGTAAACTTTTATCTTTTGCATTCTCATTCGTACCTTTTAATACAATTTTCAATTATAAAAAAAAAGTCATATATGGTGATCCAGTTCTTATGCAAAGATGGCTGCACAAAAAAAAGCTCCACACTATTCAAATTTGTTGAAACACATAAATACAATATGGTACCATACTGCGTACTAAGTACATCCAACACCACAACCTTAGTAGAAGACCCAGCTCCCACGACTCCAATACAAAAGATTACTGATTTCTTTGCTTAATACTCCGTCTTATATAAAGGGTTTGATTCCTCAAAATTTCGTCCATAAAGGGTGCGGTGCATGTGATGGATCAAGCAGATGGCTTCACATCCCCAATCCCCGACCTGGACCGAATTTTCACTTTGGCCCGGTTTATGTAGTCCTCAACCCGCTTGTTGATATCCGACCGAGTCTTGGGTGGGCCCTTCCTCCCCTTCTCACCTGCAGCTGCAGGCCGTGAGGCCTCAGTACTTGGACCTACTGTTGCCTTGCCCTCCGAAACCGGCCCAGCAGGGGCAGGAGGAGAAGGAGCCGGCCCAGATCCGACGGTCGTGCCAATCTTCGCAAGCTGGGCCTTATCTTGATGCTTTGAGCCCAACCCAGCAGATGTCGTCTTCTCAGCAGGCCTGTCCCGAGTTCGAGGAGCAGGTGCCGGGGTGGGTGAGCCGCCATACGGATACGGTGGGGATGGTGGGATAGGTTTGGCCGAGATGGGCTGTGGTTTGGGGCCACTTGTCTTGTCGGGCGGCTGACCGGCGGAGCTGGCAAACGCAGACGTTGGTTCTTGTCTCGGCTTGGGATTGGAAGGGACGGGAGCCACTTGTGCAACCGGAGGAGCTGGCGGGGAAGGCGGGGCAGGTTGAGTTGCCTGCAGGTAAGAAAGGCGGCGAATGGGACGGAAAGCGGGGCTGACGGATATGGCATTGAAGAGCTTCTCGCACATGCCGAGTGGCTGTGTTGGGGTAGCGCTCTGCTTATTCTCCATCTGCATGCAAATATATTAGAGTGGAGGAGACTGGGTTGATGATCTGTGACTGCCTTCGAGAAGAGTGTGAGATGGGAGTGGAGTGGAAATCGGCAGTGGAGTTTTAATGGTGTCATTAGGGGGTTAAATAGGATGAGTTTCATGATCAACATCAATCACCTGGCCGTGTGAAAACTGATTAAGGTTGCGTAGATGTCAAGTGGCCGAGTTGTATTTGGGTCGGCATCAGATTCCTTGGGCTAGCTGGTTTTCACTTCCTCGAGAAAGAAGAGACAATGGTTGTGGTACATTGATGCCATGATCCCAGCGAAAAGATACGGCATATATAGAAAAGAGCGATGCCAAGAAAAACGGCTTTGTCTTCCAAATGCTTTAGTATCTTTAAGAGATGTGTATTAGAACCAGTTAAGTAGAACAACTCTCTACCCTGGGCTTAAAGTCTACCTATGCTGACAGTTTTAACTTCATGGGTGATAAACAGACAATAAACTAACAACATGAACTTGTAATTAAACTCCAATGGAGCAGCACCACTTTTCATTGAGATGGCAGTAACAAAGTCTATTTTATATACTTTTGGTGTAAAGTAGGATTTTACTCTACTATCCGGCTGTTTAATGCATCAACTAGTCCTATCATCCTATGATGTCAAAGCATGGAAATTATCTGATGAGAACCACTTCATTGGCAGTTAAGTTGTGTCATTTTCTGCATAAATAAGCAGGACGCTAATAAAAATTTTCGTTGTATAAACTAGAGAACATCAATCATGCAGAGTACATCCACAAAGAATAACTAGATGGATTCAGCTACTGAAGAATGAAGTAAGACGCGAACCGAGAAGATAAACTTGATAACCTCATTCTCTAAGTCTAAAATTGGACAAGAAGGAGAGTGGAGACTGAATATCAGTACAGCATAGCAACCATAGTCAATGGAGACAAATAGACAAATCCATTGTTTCTAAAAAGTTTTACTATATACTATAAAAACTTAGATCTTCGGTACTTCACCTTGTTTCTAAAACACCTTCTTTGTGAATTACTTCAATTTCTTCCTTCGATGGTAGCTCTGCAACAACAGGTTCGGCCTTTGCTGCTTCCTTTCGGACCCAGCTTAATGCTGAAATCAATTTTCACTGGAATAGGCACGAAGAAATGCAAGTATGAGTACATTCTACAGATTCCAACTTAGAAAGTTTCTACTTTGAAAACAGAATTAAAAAGAATGTTAGTACAAAATTTTATGCTTAACAAAGATTAGAATCTTGTTTGCATGATGATCAACAATTTCAGGTTAAATTCAAACATCGGACTAGGAAAGAAGAAGGTGAAGATGGCCAAGAAGGTGAGGGAGAGGCTTGAGGCGGAGGAGGCCGGCCGGAGAAGGGAGGAAGCGGAGGCGGCGACGGGGACTGCGGAGAAACTACGGTTTTAGCGGGAAGAGAAATGGCCTGCGATCATGGGAAGTGAATCATCTAAAAACTCGAAAATGCCCCTGGGGGACAGTCAGCCTATCGTCCTGTCTGCTATTTCAAGCCTTCCTCCTGCAATGGGATTCTAGGGCTCCGATTCGTAATGGAAGCGAAAGGGGAGTTATCTATTGCAGCCATGGCGGGAGGAAGAAGCCATCATCCTTCATTTACATCACTCCGTCTTCATCTCATCTCGGCGTTCTTGGCAATGGAGCCCACCCATCACTTGGTCTACTTGGCCCGGTATTCTTTCTCAATTTCCCTCTCGTTTGAATCTCCCGCATCGTTCATTTTGTGATCTCTTACTCTGGCATCAGGAAGTTTCCGAATGTTTCATACTCCCTCCGTCCGTAATTATTATCACCATTAGGTTTTCCAAAATGATCTAGTTTTAGTTCATTCTGAAAATCCTTATGGTGATAATAATTTCGGACGGAGGGGAGTATTCTGATTATTTGTTTTCACATATTAGGGATATAAGATGGCGTTAAGTAGCTGACTATGTTGCTTAGTCTTTTTGCAGACAATGTGGTGGAGGGTCGATTACTGAGGAAGTTCAGAGCTTCATTATGGAGCATTGCATCCGTTTCAGCGTAAGTAATCGGCTTATTGCATGTATTCCAACTGAATTACACGGGTAGTCATTCCCCTAGTCATATCTAAATTGAGAATATATACCGGGGACTATTACGGAGAAATGTTTCTCTTGGTGTCTTCGTAGCACATGTTTGAACTATGAACTGCTTAATTAATGTAATTGGTGTAAATAATTAGCCAAAGAAAGTAAGAGTAGTCAAAAGAAGGAGAACATGTATGATCTAAGCAACTCCTGTTAGCGTAGAAGTGGAGTGGATAATTTCGACCAATTTTTAGGGTAGCCACTTTTCCGCCTTGGCTTGTTCTTTTCTTTCCTTCATTTCTCTTTTCTTTTTCCGTTTCTCACTGAAGTTAAAGCAGATAACCAAGCATAGAACAAAAAGTTTAGGTGAATTAACAGAATCATATTGACAATACTTGATGCCTTCTGCAAGATGCCACTCATGAGACAATACATTTGTCACTGTGGACTTGCCATTAGCACCTACTCCTATGGAGCAGTGCCGCCCTTCCGCAATGGAAGTGAGTCGTTAATTATAAATGAAGCAATGCTACTGACAGTTCACTCATAATACACCGATTTTTATGTCTAATTTTTACATCAGGTGGAAAAATGTTATGCACCTAGCCATTCTTTCATCCAAAATTTTCTGAAGAAATTGATCATTGCTGTTGAATCAGAAGGCTGTGAAGTGCTGGATGATCTATATCAGCAACATGCCCATTACTTAACTTCATCCGAGGTTGCTGGTTCTTTTTTGGTAGTATATACTTGGTGATCGACATTCCCTCCTTCCCAATGGATAAATGTTCATGATTGTGCATATAAATTCATGAGTCCAAGCATAATTGTACATTGAATTCTCTCTTGCAGAGTGATAGATTGGTGGTGGACGACAGGAAAATTTGCAAAAGCATTACCTTTCTCTTTCCTGAAGGTCAGCCCTACAAACAATTTGTGCCTTCACATGGAACATTTTAAGTTGCATGCTCTTTCAGCTCATCTTACAATCTGTTAAATTTTAAACGTTGGTTTTCTGTTCTCTAGGAAAATTTCTCAATCAAACTTTTTCAAGATTCATAATCCCCCTTCAGTGCTCATTGAATATGCTAGAAGGAGATACAGGGTAGGCTATAATCATGACTTCTTGTGATCTTATGATAACGATGAACTGTTGTCCGCTTGTACATATTGCAATCTAGTCAAGTTTTAATTGATTTTGTATTTCTGTGACAAAAGACAGTATGTAAGTTGAGGCTGATAAATTTTTTTTGATTCATTTTGCCATATGAATATGCTTTAAAAATCAGTCAGTCCATGCTTATTATCCTAGTTATCATACTTTTGGTTTACAGGTGTTCGATTTGGCCCTCTAGTCTCTTGTTGTCTGAATTCATACTTTCTTACCCAGATTTTTTTGCAAATAAGTTTTGCTTCGAGGTAAGACAACTAAACTGTGATTATTTGGGCTGATGGTTGATGTATGACAAGTATTTTGATATGTATGAGAGGGAGTTTACTGATTCCAATTAGTGTGTCAATTATTTTAATTTCTAAGATTTTGCTTATGTGTTTTTTATGTGGTTATGTTTGTTTTGCATACACAGGTTGGTTCAGGTGTTGGTTTAGTTGGAATTGCTCTTACTCATGTTAATACTAGCAGGGTATGACTGTCCCCAGCTGATTGATTGAGACTTCATTTCCGTTGTGATCTAAAATGTTCTTTCTATTTGGCATCGCTTTCCTCGTGCTCTTAGCTTCAGATGCTCGATTATTTATTTTTTTGGGTGTAGTATAACAAATAATTAACGTCTTAGATTTTCACGTGATACAGGTGGTACTAAGTGATGGAGACCTATTAAGTTTAGCAAACTTGAAGCTTAATTTAGAAATGAACCAGCAGGACGCTAAGGTAATGGTGCCATATAGATTTTCCCAACTTTTCGATGTGAACAGTTCTAATTAAGTAGATTCCTTCATTTATATAAGAGAACTGTTTTTAAACATTTGAGAGAAGTTGGAAACTAAATCTTCTTTGCATGTTGGTGGGCGATTTTTTCCCACGGGAAGTATATATTTGATTATGGATTAGAAATATGAAGCCACATGCAAAAAGCAAAAGCTGTGACCAATCACCTCGATGTACTGATTTCAGGTAGAGTGCAAATATTTACCATGGGAAGCCACAGCGGAGACCCAGCTTCATTGCTACAAGCCTGATGTAGTGTGCGTCTCTCTCTCTCTCTCTCTCTCTCTCTCTCTCTCTCTCTCTCTCACACACGCACACGCACACGCACACAATGTAAAATATTCAATTGTTGAATGTTTTGTGCAGACTGGGTGCTGATGTAATATATGATCCAGTGTGCTTGCCGCATTTAGTTCAAGTACTTGCCACTCTTTTAGATACTAAGCCTGAAAAGAGCAAATTGAGTAGGATTAGAGGATCAATTGAAACCAGCAGTGAAGACATCGAGATAGCTGATCATGAAAATGCTGAAGCTCTTATAGTTGAAGCCAAGGAAGAGAAAGCATACGGAGGTAATGATCAAAATGCCGTGAGTGCCATGTCAAGCTGTGTACCAACTACAAGGAAATCTCCTGTAGCTTACGTGGCTACCATGATTAGGAATCCAAGCACATTTGATTACTTCCTTGAACTTGCTAAAGTGGCGTCTCTCTCTGTTGTTGACATCACTGAAAGATGGAAGCCTTTGAATTTACTTCCGTATATGATATCTTATGAGAGGACGGATATACGATTATACAAAATTTGTTTTCAATATTGAATTATTGATTCTGGTTAAGGAGATTAAATATGAACAAGAGGATTTTGTGTACTTCCTTCGTCCAATGAAGCCCGCTGCATTACAAATGAGTGAACGTTTTTGGACTCTTTATCGCCCGTATAAAAAATCAAAGTTTGTCTCTCTCTCTCACCCCGTGTTTTGATATTGGGAAGGCAAACCCAGCCATGTACTGTGGAGCACGTCTTTCTTCAAATCCAGGCACGCTTCATTGGATGGAGGGAGTATGCTCTACTGATTGATGGGTATGAGGATAAAAAAAGGGTATATAATTTGATGACAAAATGCCACCTCAAAGTATTTGTAGTGAAATTTGGCAAATCGGATG
The DNA here is from genome assembly GCA_039654745.1 of Houttuynia cordata. Taxonomy (NCBI): domain Eukaryota; kingdom Viridiplantae; phylum Streptophyta; class Magnoliopsida; order Piperales; family Saururaceae; genus Houttuynia; species Houttuynia cordata. The sequence goes on from CM077503.1 coordinate 28,071,236, forward strand.
AATCTTTTCAAAAGACGCCTGCTTAGAGATGGGAAACTCTTATGTGTGTCAATCTAAGCTTTCGCTACAAGGAAGGATTAGAATTTCGAGTGCAAGTCGTGAAACGCCACTACCATAGTTATGTAACGTCTAATTTGCAGAAGACCCTGAAACAATGATCAAGCTTGAAGCTGAGATGTGGTAGGAACAAAAAAATTTCTCCTTATGAGTATTAGAATTAAAACTGATGTAAGTAATTTACAAGTTGATTTTTTTTAAAAAAAAAGTTAGACAATCTTAATAATCTTTTTTATATTTAGATGAATTTCTCAAAGATTTGTTTTGTACAGGATGAAAGGCCCCATGCATTCCTGTTAAAAAAAAACTTGCAAATGACTAGTTCCCATTATCATTTCATGCTTATCAGTTGGCATCTCTGTAGCAATGAGAGATTCAGATTGCTTGGAATGCTTGAAGTATGGTCTTGATTTCCCTTAATATTCCATGCTTATCAGTTGGCATCTCTGTAGCAATGAGAGATTCAGATTGCTTGGAATGCTTGAAGTATGGTCTTGATTTCCCTTAATATTCCAAGCAGTTTCCACGGAGCCATTTGAGGGTCCCCCAGCATAAGTTTAATAACAACAAGAGAATCCCCTTGGACGTGGACGTTGGTTAGACCAAGATGCAACGCAAGATGGACTGCTTACCGGTTTTTATATCTTTACCGGTTTAAGTTGGAAGAAATAGGGCAATGGCTAACATTCATCAGAGCTTCACCAGTGGTATATAAAATGCAGATCAGAGCTTCACCAGTGGCCTATTTTTTAAAAAAAAATTATTGGGCATGTCACGCGTCTCGCATGGGTGGTGCCTGGGGCAAATAAAAGACGTTGAAAATCATACGTGAGGAGGCTACTTGATAATTCCGAAACCTTGATTAGTAGGGGCTAAAAAAATGGGCCCCAATTATCAACGGTGTGGGAAAGATGAAGTAGCTTCCTCACGAACATTTTTTAAACGTTAAAACAAAACATTTTTCATAAAAAGACCGCCAGTCCACACATGGCCATGTCTGACCCCACATATGTCAAAACTAGCCCTGTGTGGAGGCCATTTATTGGCTCCGCGGCCATTTCTGACCCAATAAATGTCGAAACTAGCCCTGTGTGGAGGCTAGGTATGTAAACGGACGTACACGGACGCAGACAGGCTACGTCCGTGGTCGTTCGTTTATTTTAAACTTAGGTGTCCGTCCGTCCGCCGTCCGTGCGGACACCCTTATATGTCCGTTCGCATGTGTTCGTTTCGGACACGGACATTATGAACCATTTACCTTAAAAATTATCACAGACACGAATGGCTCTGGACACAGATGCACTTTGTCCGCAGTCGTGTTCACTCAGATGCCGGACAATCAATGTTATCCGTGTTCACGTCTGTGACAGTTTTTTATGTCCGTTTAGACAGTAAAATAGATGGATGGATGAACACGAATATCCAGACACCATTTACATCCCTAGTGGAGGCCATTTATTAGGGCAGGGCAAATTGGCTTGAGCAACAAAGTATTTTGACCCATATAATCTTTCCTTTTATTGTGGAAGACAGGTTAGAGCATGAAGTTAATCTTTTGGGTCATTGGAGAGGTGAATGTGTAAGTGAGTTCTTTATAACTGTTTATAGTCGTGAGATTAAAATTCAATGGCTAAGATTTAAAGTGGTCCCATATAAACCAAATAAAAGCGATATAATTTAAATTTTGGGGAATTTATTAAATAAATCAATAAAAAAAGAAATTTCCAAACTGATGCACTGTTTAAATTAATTCCCGAATAGGGTATCTGACAAGCCACACAGGCGACAGCGTGCCGTGAGATTAAAATTCAATGGCTAAGATTTAAAGTGGTCTCATATAAACCAAATAAAAGCGTGTTAATTTAAAATTTGGAGAATTTATTAAATAAATCACTAAAAAAATAAAAATTTCATAACCGACGCATTGTTCAAATTAATTCCTGAATAAGGTATCTGACAAGCCACACAGGCGCTAGCATGGCCGTTGCCTCCTGCGTAATTTTTTTTTAAACGACTCCTTTTGAGTTTTTGAGAAAGGCGTAACCTTCTTAAAAACCGACACCTCTGACAACCTTAACGATTTTTGTCACATTTTAAATGGGTGATCACTTAAATGATGCATATCTCTCTCATTTTTATCCATTTTTACCTATTTTTTTCATTCTCCCTTATTTTTAGGGGAAATGATATTTATACAGCAGATTCCTACACATTTTCCATACACAGCTGATGTATGGAAAACCGACACCTTTGACATCAGCTGTGTATGGAAAATGTGTAGGAATCTGCTGTAGGGTTATCACTGCCCTATTTTTAGTGCTCTTACTAGTCATCATGATGTCACAAAGATGTTGAACCGTCACATATTATTTATTGTGCTTTTTATGGTGTTTTTTTATAAATAGCATGCGATCACTCAACATCTTTGTGATACCATGATGATTATAAAAAGTACTAAAAATAATAAAAAATAAAAATGGTAAAAACAGATAAAAAATGAGAGAGATATATATCGTTAAAGTTTGTCCCACAAAAATAATTCAAAATGAGTTTTATAGGCGTTCTCTTTAAAAATTTGTCTCATTTTAAAGGGCAATCACTTCAACGATGCATATCTCTTTAATTTTTTTATCCATTTTTAATATTTTTTCATTATTTTTTATTTTTTAGTGCTCTTTTTAATCATCATGATATCATAAAGATGTTGAGCCATCACATGCTATTTATACAAAAATACCTAAAAACTACGATAAATAATATGTGATGGCTTATCATCTTTCTGATATCATGATGAGTAGAAAGAACACTAAAAAAAGAAAGAATGAAAAAGAAGATGAACGAAAACGGATAAAAAATGAGAAAGATATGCATCGTTGAAGTGATTGCCCTTTAAAATGGGACAAATTTTTGAAGAAAATGCCTATAAAACTCATTTTGAACTATTTTAGTGGGACAAACTTAACGATGTATATCTCTATCATTTTTATCTATTTTTGCCATTTTTTATTTTTTATTATTTTTAATGCTCTTTGTAATCATCATGATATCACAAAGATGTTGAGCCATTGCATACTATTTATAAAAAAAGTACCATAAAAAATTCGATAAATAATATGTGACGGCTCAACATCTTTATGATATCATGATGACTAAAAAAAGTACTAAAAATAAGATAGAATGAAAAAATAGGTAAAACGGATAAAAAATGAGAAAGATATACATCGTTGAAGTAATCATCCTTTTAAAATGAGACAAAAATAGCTAAGATTGTCAAAGGCGTATGTTGAACTTACACTTTTAAGAAGGCCACGCCTTTCTAAAAAACTAAAAAACCGACGCCTTTCGAGTTGATTAAAAAAAAGTCATACAGGTGTGGCTTGTCAGATACCATATTCATGAATTAATTTGAAGAGTGCATCGGTTGAGATTTTTTTTGGGTGATTTATATAATAAATTTCCTTTAAATTTTTCCTTTTATTGTGGTGGGCTACTTTTTAAATTTTGGGGGTGGCAAACAAGCCATTTTTTTTGTTTCTTCTGATGAGACATCGCACGTGCGCTAGCTTGTGGGCCGACAGGCGGACATACGCGAAGAGGCCGAAGTTTATTTTCCCTCCTTCCCTGGCGCTGGGTTTTAGTTAGGGTTTAGGCCGCAGGTCTTGCATCCGCCATGGAAGAGAAGTCGTCGGACTGCTTGTTCACCGGCCTTCGCTTCGACCGGAAGAGGTTCCCCGCCGATTTCGCAAGATTTAAGGTCTCCTCTTTCGTGTCTCAACTTTCCCATGCATAGCTTTGTGCAAATCCTGTTGAAAATATTTTTATCAGGTTTCAATTTTGATGAAAAGTCAATTTTTTGTTATTTCGAATCCTGATTCTTAACCAGGAATGGCGTGTAATAATTTCGTCAATCACACTTTAAGTGAAACTGGTCTTAGTATGTTTGTGGTCCAGTCCCATGTATTAAATTCTGTACTGTTTTCCGATCGTCTCAACTGGAAGTCTATTTTGAACTTTTTTTGCAGTTGAAGAAGCATGAAGGAGCTCCAGTTACGGATATGGATACGCGAGATGCCTACTCATCTCATGTCGATGTGTCTGGAAAGAATCGAAAGCGGAAGACGAAGTCTGCGGGTATTATGTGGATTGCATGCATTTGTTTGAACTGAAATACTCCCTCTGTCATTATCACCATATGATTTCTGAAATGAACTAAATTTAGTTCTTTCTGAAAAATATTGGTGATGATAATTCCGGACGGATGGAGTATGTGTTGTAACGTAACAAAAAAAAGGTACTCTCTCCGTCCAATGAAGCCTGTCTACATTTGAAAAAAAATACAGATCCATCATTAGATGGCTGACTTTGCTCCCTCACAACTAAGAGCATTGTGGGAGGGGGGGGACTATGTTTTTCTTTACGGGCCTTAGAGTCCGATAAATTTAACTTATTATGAAATGCAGGCAGGCTCTATTTGACAGAGGGAGTATGTGTTCCCATATACGTAAGAGAAAAAAGAAATATGTGTTGTTATTTCCTGGTTCTGAAAAAAAATTTAGTTTATTTTTGTGGATGTGATTGCAGAACCGGTTGAAGGATTTAGCATTTTCAAGAGTTCAGAACGTGTTGAGCAAGAAAACATGGCAAATGATGAGTCTCATGAGAGAAGGAAAGAGATCAACAGACAGATTGAGGTTATCTTTGATATGTGAAATAGTCGTACTGTAGTTCATTTTGAAAAACCAAATAGGACTGTCAATATGGAGCGGAGGGAATAGCATATTATTCACTCCATGGGGCATAGATGGATTTTTGTAATGTTTCGTTTTGCTTCAATGCAGCAAGATGCTATTTTGCGTAAGAAGCATGGAATCCACATTGCGGGGCACAATGTTCCTTCTCCATTGCACGATTTCGCAGAGTTGAGCTCAAGGTGTTGTTTCTATGTTTTAAGGGAGTTTTCTATTTGTTTATATATGTAGCACTTATAGTTTCACTTTCCCTCAGATTTTTATGGTTGATGTTGCAGGTTTAGTTGTAAGCCATATATAATGCGTAACATAGCTGAGTTGGGATTCAGAGAACCAACACCTATCCAAAGGCAGGCTATTCCAGTCCTCCTCTCAGTATGCTCTTTTGTTACGCTTTTTTACCCTCTGATTTTCTGATCTTTTATTACTGATACTATTTTCATGCTACACTGGCTTTCATTTCGTTCTTCAATTGTTTATCATATCTGTAGTAATATCTTTTATGAAAGCAGCTAGGAGCCTATAACAACAGCAGGTATAAACCATAACATACCCTGAAACATGTAAAGTACTCCTTATCTTAGTGACAAGATGGAGTCATGCTATATCCTGGATTAAAACATTGCAATTTCTTGAGTCACAGCTCCAATTAGCTAGAAAGAACAACTAGTGCTATAGTTTCTCTCATCTTCGGTGACATTGGCTATAGAAATGTACAACTGAGTGCTCTGCTTATGGTTTGCTGCTGTTGACTAGGGCCGAGAGTGTTTTGCTTGCGCACCAACAGGTTCGGGAAAAACCTTGGCTTTTTTATGCCCAATACTTATTCAACTTAAGGTAATATTTCATGATATATAATTTGTTCTCAAAATTTTAGTCTTTGGTTTTTCACCCTGTTTTTCTCTTTGTATCAGCACGGATCAAAGGATGGCATACGTGCTGTTATTCTCTGCCCAACACGGGAGCTAGCTGCACAAACAACTAGAGAATGCAAAAAACTGTCCAAGGGAAAGAAGTTTCATATCACATTAATGACAAAGGAGCTTGCCAAGTGCGGTGAATTTGAAAAAATGCACTGCGACATACTTGTGTCTACACCACTTCGTTTAGACTTTGCTTTAAGGAAAAGGAAGCTTGATCTAAGCCGGTATGCTTTATACTGAATGTTTTGAAAGTACTCTGTTGGTCTTGTTCAAATCCCTCTATAATACGTTCATTATTCAGTGCTACTTTACCTGATTCTGTTGAAGAACTTGCACGCACAATAATGCATGATGCTGTTCGGATTATTGTGGGTCGGAAGTAAGTAAATGATATCATTTATCACTACCAGTGTGTATGGGGCTATATGTGGAAAAATATAGTGTAACCTTAGAGGTTGTTTAACAGGAATTCTGCTTCGGAGTTGATAAAACAGAAACTGGTATTTGCTGGAAGCGAGGAGGGAAAGCTGCTTGCTCTACGACAAAGTTTTGCAGAGGTATGCTGTTTAAAGGTGCATTACAAATGTTTGAACTTGACAGTATTTGTAACATGGATAATACATGCACAGAATGGGTTATCTGTTGGAAAGCTGACAGGCTTCCAGATTATCTTTTTATACAACTGAGAATGTTGCTTAAAAGGTTCATTTCTGATTTGTGTTTGTTTTTATACAAAAACTGAACCAATTCCCCCCATGTCTTGTAGATGACACATGCACAGAATGGGTTATCAGTTGGCAAGCTGATAGGCTTCCAGATTACCTTTTTTATACAACTGAGAATGTTGCTTAAAATATGCATTTCTGATATGTGTTTGTTTTTATACAAAAACTGAATCCATTTAACAACTCTACTTCTCTTTTGGCAAATGGAAAATATGGATAGAAAATCAAATTAGAAAAGATGTTGGGTTTGGCATAGGAGGATTGAAGGAGAGCTAAGGAAGAAAGAAATTAAATTTTTGCGGACTGCTTACACTTCTATGTTTTATTCACAAGGAAGCAAACCAAGCATTTGGTTTCTGCAGTCTCGTGAGACACAAATAGCCAGCGGCTGTCCTAGTTTATCCTGTTGGTTCTTATTTTATTGTTGATTTATAAGAAACTTAAATATAGATAATTCACACAGAAATTATTATTTATCTTAAATGAATTTGAGTAATGGGATAAACATGTGAACTGCCCAGTAACAAAACTGCTGGTTCCAGTTCATTCTGTTTTTTTCTGCACTTTTTCGTGTGTTTTCACTGTTCTATGGGGGGGATGATTTTGTATGAGAAGATAGGGATCCACGTTGCAGGTGAAGACCATGATGCTGGTCATTCTCATTTCTCCGGTACAACTAAGATATCACTAGTGGCTTCTCCGCACATTTAATTATTGTATCTCCAAGTTTTTCTTGTGTTAAAAGCCTTATTCATCTCTTTGCGCTCCAACCATTCTGGATCTATGGAAGAGCGTTGAGGATGAGATATATCACTTTCATCATGCACATCTTTTATTACGTAGCTTTTTATGCAAAATCCAGTAGACATTATTGAACTTCACATAGAATCATTGCATTTTAATTTTCTCTCTTTGTTAGACTTCAAATGCAATATTTTGACTGAGATGCATTCTCAGGTTGCTTTAATGAGATTATCTTTTGATTGTCTGTTTGCAGAGCTTGAACCCACCTATACTGGTATTTGTTCAAACCAAGGAACGGGCGAAGGAACTCTTCAAGGAATTAGCATTCGACGATATAAAGGCTGATGTTATCCATGCAGACTTATCTCAAATACAGGTAGCTGATGATAATTAGGTCATTTTGGTATGCAATTGTGGGTTGAGTTAAATAAATGCAAGTTCTTGATGATACCAAATTATTTGTTGTTTCGTACAGCGAGAAAATGCAGTTGATAATTTCAGGGCAGGGAAGACATGGGTTTTAATTTCCACAGATGTCGTAGCTCGGGGTATGGATTTCAAGGGAGTAAACTGTGTAATTAATTATGATTTCCCTGAATCAGCTGCATCATATATACATCGTATAGGTACGTCAGTCAACTATCCTGATTATACCTCTGCATAAATGTCTCTGTAATTGGTTTTGTAGGCTTCTAGTTAATGCATGGGACTGGTTTTTTGTCCCATTTTAATATGGTCATTATACTCCTCCTGAGGTTTTCTTCTGCTGTTAGCTTTACATTTGATATACCTCTCTGAAATTTTGTTTGTTATCTATCTGGTGACTTTTTGGGTGGCAAATAGGGAGATCTGGTAGAGCAGGGAGAAGTGGTGAAGCCATAACATTGTACACAGAGGAAGATGTTCCATTTTTGCGAAATATAGCCAATGTCATGCTCGCTTCAGGCTGTGAGGTTCCATCTTGGATTCTCTCATTGCCTAAGCTCCGCCGGAAAAAGCACCGCCCCAGAAGAGAGCCCATATCAACTGTACCTGATGAAGAGGCGGAAGCGAAATCCCAGCTTGTGCTGAAGAAACGGCATAGAGTGAATGGTTTTGGATCGCATGGCCCTAAAAAATCAGAAAAGAAGGAAAGTTGACTTTTTTTATTTTTGTTAGGTACTTCGTGTTCTATCTTATTAAATTTTGAGGTGATCAGATGGGGGAAAATTTTCCATTTCATTTGATTGCGGTGACTAGCGCAATATTGTCATTTTTGTCTATTATCTTATATGTAGGCATTGGTGACCATGAACTCGTCTTTGACTCATGAACCTCACATTTGAACTGAGCAATTTACCAATTGCACAACAACATATATTTCTGAAATAATTAGCACCTCATTTAACTCTCTCCAGCATGTCCATATATGAAGCAAGATCTATAAGTTCACACTCTTCCGATCAAGTGGGGTTGCTTGTTGAAAACTTCGCTCACGCCAACATTTAATGCTCCCATGCAGAAGAACTGCGTGCCGCTCAAAATTATTGTCAGTGCTTCTAAGGTCTTCTGCAAAAAGACAATGCAACAGTTATCAGTTATTGCTTCGTCGCTACTTCATCTGAAGTCTATGGGATTTCCTTTTGGATTTTTTTTCCATTTTATTCCATGTTATAGTTACAAATTTAGGGTTCATTAGGAATTTTTACCAAGGTAGCGTTCCTCCCACCCAACTGAATCTCCTTCCAAGCCAACCTGCAGCAGAACAAATAAGAGCGAATTCGTTTATTATAACCCAAATCACCTATTACTAAACGTTGTTGGGATCGCTTTTCCACTCAGATTCAATGAGCCATTTCTTGTGAGGTTACCCCATGGCAAGAACGGTGAGGGCCCATGTGGGATGGAATAAGTGGCAGCTGAGAGCATGTTGGGCTTATTCCACTGGATGACGTTGTTGATCCCAGAGATTGAAGTGGCAACACCCACGGCTCCGGCAACCAGCGAGAAGATGGCAAAGAGTCCCGTGGCAAAGCTCCACGTTGGGAATTATATTGGAAAGAAGCGAGCTGGAATCAACACCTCGGACGCTGCCATGAGTTAAGATGAGGCATGAGCTAATCACCAAAATAAAAAATGAGGCATGAGGCCAATTTGGACCCCTGCAAGGCGCAACTCTTCAACGTCTAAGAAAGAAAAAATGCGTAGAATGCCTGAAACATAACATATATTTTATGTAGGCATCAAACGAACTCCCAATTTACCTGATTCAAATGTATCCTCAATCCCAGTCTCGATTGCCCATCCTGCGATTGCCATGACGATAGCATACAGGATGAGATTAAGTATGAGAAGAAAGAATGCTAGACTTTGGACCTTCAGCTGCCATGGCTGAGAAACCAAAGAGATAGATCTATATTGATGCCGAGTGCGGAAGATTGTCTTATAGCAACCTAGATGATCTCAAGGTATCAATATATAAAAGTTCTACAGTTGTATATATCTTACTTCGCAGCATTAGTGCATGAGAGCTATGCATGTATCTTGAACGCAAAGGAAGAGAATTATCCCGTGCCCATGGGCAGAGTTTTCCCTCTCTCACAAGGAGGAAGCCGAAGAATCCATCCCCAGAATGGATGCTTCCACATCGCCAACTAATGACAATCGCAGAGAATAATCAAGCAATGAGAACATGTGCCAATCATTGATAAAAATATATATTGCTAAACTTTGCTCAAATGGAGTTTTTGTTGGCACTATGCTAAATGGAAATTTTACAATGAAACCACGCTCAGAAGAGAACAATGAAAGATTGAACATAGGAGCAGGCATCGGATGTGACCAATCAAGTAACTAATTTATCTGATTATGCTTGCTCCCCTGTCCTTAAGTAACTTCCTACTTCCTTAAACCTTCAAGGCCACCTTCTTCTCTGCGAGAGTTTCAGCACCCAGAGGAGGCTCGTACAAAATTGTCGTCTCAGCAAGTAGCGAGGTCACTACATAGGGGTCCATGTTTGATGCTGGACGACGATCTTCCAGGTAGCCTATCAGAGAACAATGGAAATCACAAATTCTTTTAGTTTTACTCAATAGATTGGATCAAGTTTTTCAAAACAAGTAATTCACATGAAACAACCAAATGAAGTTAATGAGTAAACAACCTTTCCCTTGCTTCTCGGTTTCACGTCCGACACGAATTGAGCAACCACGGTTGGCCACGCCCTGGCATTTTCACAAACATTTGCTAAGTTGTGTTAATTGGGTTGAAGAAGTTAATTAAGTTTCTTAAAAATTAGTTGAAGCTCATAATAGAATTCCATAATCACCCAAGAAAAGGTGTTAATGTCCGCAGTCTCGTGTTTGCCGGTGAGCCTCCGCTCATTTCCTTCTCCATAAGCACTGATGTGATCCCTGTGGCGGAGTGACAGGTTGAGAATAGCTTTCTTGATTACTTCGAAACCACCTTCCTCCCTCATACTCTTTGTACTGCAATAATCATCACGGCAATTGTATCAGTAAGCTAAAAAATTAGACAGCCAATTCCATACTAATAGTACCATCCTCTATTTACAGTACACAAATTATCAGTACCTGAAGTTAGTGTGACATCCTGCTCCATTCCAATCACCCTGAAAGAGTAATAAGCTGTTGATCAAAAAGGCGAAATTCATAATCATTGCATCAAGTTAATTAGGAATGATATCAAAATTGATACCTCGATCGGTTTTGGATCAAGAGAGAGGACCACACCAGCTTGTTCGGTGATCCGCTGTTTAGAGAAGGAAATCCAGCCCAGTAAAGCTGTGAATATACATTTAAAAAAAAAAGGAAAAATGCACGATTTAGAGCTCAATCACCTCAAGGAGATATCTAGAGCACCAGATATGATCCCCTGCTTCAATTCCAACGCTGGGCCCAACTTGATACTCCCACTTAAAAGAGACAGTGTGGAAAAAGTTTACACCAAAAACAAGTATTATGAACATAATTGGTTTAGCGAAAAAACATTAAACATTGTGATCTAATTATATACTATTAGGGAGAAGCACAAAAACCTGGCCAGGCATGACTTCACCATTAGTCCCGCTAATGTTGATTCCAGCATATAGACAAGCCTTGTAATGAGCATCTGATATGTCACGACCAAATGATTTGTCTGCACCAACTCCACAGTAGTACGGTCCCTAAAATCATTGCCAGACAAGTTACAAATTAAGAGATGTAGTTTTTTTTGTGGCTTAGGATCACCACATGTGCTTCAATCGATGAAAGCTCACCTGTGGACCAGGGTAGGCACCGACTGGCCAGCCCAGAGGCCATTTCACATTTGTTTGGAGCAGTGTGTATTCCTGCTCTATACCGTACCTGCGTTCAAGGCCATGCCATGCATCAGCTGTTAATAGAAAGAAATTATTTAACAAAAACATTTTAAAAAATCTTTACCATGGGACTTCACTGACGACCTTTGGGTTACTGAAGATCTGAGCTGCCCTGTGGCGTTTGTTTGTGGGGATTGGCTCCCCAGCTGGAGTGTAAGTATCACATATGACCTGCACGTAGGAAACAAACACATCTCTTCTCTGTATGTAAACAACGAAGTCTTTCACGTATTCAATAACTTCAATGAGAAACTCTCACCAGAATGTTATTTCCTCCTCTGAAAGGGTCTTTGAAGATCGCCTGAGGGCTGTTTTGTGTAAAACAAGTGATAACAAAGTTATTCACCACCAATTATCTGTTGTCAAACAAATAACTTACGTAGAATTTTGTAGTCCTACTATAGAATGACTTCACTGTCTTCTCCAGGCGCTTGTCCAGTACTGGATCCATCGTAGTTCCACTTGGGGAGCTCGGACGGGTCTTCTACAGGCCGGGAGATTGTCTTTATACAGATAAAACATGTTCAAAAGAAACAGACTTAAGATCCCCGTTTCTCTTGGGAAGAAAAAGAGAGTAGAACTAGTGCACATATTTAAATTTACAGTACTAGTTAGGAAACAGGAAACATAGTTAAGTACCCTTGATTTGCTGCGAAGATCAATGCCTGCACCTCCAATCCTGAATTAATAGAGATGCAAACTTTAGAGTAAGTTGAAATGACAAATTGCTGAAAGGATGAGGAGAAAATTAAAAGATTAGTAACAGTACCAGATGTATTCTGCTATGATCTTATCAGTAACGGGCTTGGTGTCCAACTTGAGGAGATCCTCCAACCGCGATACAGTTCCATTATCGGAAGAGGCGAACACCTTGAATTTAGCACAATTTTTGGTCTTTATCCTCGAATTTAACAGGATAGAGTTCCACATTTTTGTTGTCATGGGTCCTGTTTTCAGCGAACTGCGTGAGACTCCCATCTGCCATTGCATCGAGGGTGCCAAAGTCTGTGCCATTCTCGCAACTTCTCACTGTTAAGAAAACACAAACAAAATAAACAAGGAACGAAAAAATAAAAGTTCAAGTTAGTACTCAAGCCCGTGAAATGAATAGTCAAATTAGCACTTTAATAGTACCCAAACCAGTATGAATCTATCTATTGATTAATATTATCCGGCTACAGTTTATTATTATGAAGAATGATTGACAAACTTTAACATGTATTAGCCAAAATTCAACTATCTTCGCGTGAGATTTGCCAGAACCACTACTAATCAAACTAGACCTGCCACATTATCAAAAAGATAAAAGAACTACCAATAGAAGGGCATATTTGTCATTGAGTTGTAGTTGAAAAGAGAAGTCTACAAGTATTGAACTGCATGATTGTGACCAGTTAACTTAAATCACCTCAACTCATCCAAAAGTCAGAAGTCTGTAATAGAATGCACGAAAAAAGCAATGATGAACACGCAGGGCAAGAAAAGCAAGCAAAGACCAGGCTGCTTCGTGTATCTTGGCTCTAGTGCAAACGATGCAATCGCATAGGAAGAACATAGTTTGCCAGAAACGTACCTGGATTCGGCGGAGAATGACCAATGCTCTAAACTGGGAGAGCTGTTTACGAGGAAATAATATGGAGATCAAATATTTGATCTCCAATGAGAGAGAGAGAGAGAGCAGCGGCAAATGGGTCGTCAGTATTTAGATAATGAATTTGGATGAAGGGGTGTCTTTTCCATAGCAGATAGGGGTGTCATGTGTGGAGGAAAAATAGTCTCCTTGCGCAACCCAAAGATCACATAAGGCTATCCTCCCTCTCTCTTTGTACGATCCCTCAGAATTTTTATATGGTTCTTATACACTTCCACGTCGAAACTCATTAAAAATCTGTCTGCTTCTTGCTAATATAATAGTGTTCTTGCCGTCAAGAGTGTACTTGAGAGAAACAGAACTTGGGGTTTATTGGGTGCTTTGAGTGTGAAGCTTTTGGAGGTTAGGACGCTAAGATGATTGATGGTTTGGGGCATCTTCAGAGCATGCGCTTTTTGCTCTTTTGGGGCCACTGGATAAGAGAGTTAAAAAGAAGCACACATTCTCCTTAGGATATTATAAGCCGTAGTTATTGAATCCAAAGACTCTCGCGCACCCAAGAGACTTGCTAGGATTGCCGAAAAGCTCATGAGTTTTGCACATATGACGGCAGCCAGCAGGCGTCTCATTTTAGCACGTCCAGGACGAACACATTTAAATTTTTTTATTCGCTAAAGATCTTAAAAAATACTCCTAACAAGGACAACAAGTACATAATAATATGAAAAACTTGGTTAATATTGTAGTATATGCAGTACAAAATATTAGACATTTTATTTAGTAAGATCCGTTCTAGTCGAGGCATGAGTTTTCATTTGGCAGAAACATAACATCGACCGATAGCTAGAATACAACACAATGATGTGAGACTGAGAATTCCGACTCTGGTTCATATTTCCCCAAGATCGTGTGCATCGAGTTGCCCAAAAGAAAACAAAACAAGAAGAAGATCGTGCGCCCAAAAGAGTTAGCCATTTAATTCTGAGTTCATCTGCCGTGATTCCATCAGCTATACACTTCACCCTCCAAGCTCCAGGCAAACTGCAAGGTTGGCTACTTAGCTTATCGTATACTGCCTCTGTTTACCCATTGTCGAAAGCTAAAAACATTGACTGAAACAGGAGAACTTCGTTTCACAGAATCGGGCATGCATGTCGGTTTGCAAGAGAAATCCCAGGACTTGTCACATCTCCATGGGACACTCTGGGTCCGATATCCGAATTTGGTAACTTTTTTCGCGCTAGCAAATCTTCAAGAAAAGAAATATTCAAGTCATCTTTCGTGCTCGATATTCTTTAAAAAATTGGGCAACTGGAGTGTAGTCACTGTATATGATTGTCAATTTTCACGATAAATAGATGAACTAAATGTGCTACTGATCTACCAAAGAAGAAAAAAATCTGAGTCCAGCACCACCAATGACCAGTTGCATGCTGCTCTGAAACATGAGCAATGTCAGTCATCTCTGTCAAAATTTTGAAGGTATGTGCTGATGTGCATATACTCCGCCCATCCGATAGTAATAGTCCCAATTGGTTTATGAAAATGAACTAAAAACCCATTTGGTTTTTCAAAATGAACGATTTTTAGTTCATTTTGACGAACCAAATGGGACTACAAATGTGGGATGGAGGGACTATTATAGTTGCTGCTTAGGAAATTTAGGCAAAAAAAAAACTGGACAAATATATTACTTACCTTCGCCGATAAATACACAAAAAAATTGTTTAACATTAACGTTCAACAAGAACTGTAGCTCATATACAAGAGTGTCATATACTTTTACACGTTCCCTATCATGTGAATTTTACAAGCCCAAAACATAATTGAAAGAAAATTTAAGGTTAAGATTTGGTGCATACCCTGGCTGTTCTTTGAAGATAAAGAGGCGTAGCCGGATGCATACATGTCTTCAAACTAATCCATCCTTATGCAAATCTAAGAGCTGCCAAAGCTACCAAAGTCACAGCCCTGAAAAGAATTTCATTCAGGCTTCTGTCTACTCTCTTCATCATTTTGTCCTCGTTTAATCTGGCTCTGCTCGGATTTTTGGTCATATCGACGACGGCATCCCTTAGTCCATTGACAGACCATGACAACCAAACTAGCCCAAGACCAAAGCCAGTGTGAAAGAATTTTGTAGCACAGAAGGGCATTCTTCCACCTGCAGTCTTACACATGACAGATAAAATAACAGCAACCCCAGTTCCCGCAATGCCTACTGAGAATTGGGCCAAAAGTTCGGGCAGCTTTGTCCCGGACTTTTTCAGTAACATCATTGCTGTTTTCCCACTGTGGTTTCTGTCCAGAAGCAGAGCTAGAAGGCTTTCACAAGTATGAAAGTAGTTTTTCCTGAAGAGGTCCCTCTCCTTTGCCGCTTTTCCTCCACGCTTTTTTCTGGTTGACGACCTCAGCCTCGGTTTCTCAGGACTGGTTCAAAAGAAAGGAAAGCTGTGAGATTGCAGTTCTGAAAAACAGTGACAAAAAGCAATTTTTTCTGATTGGACCATAGCAAGACCGTACAAGAAGTACCAAGTAGGCAAAGCACCCATTTCCAATAGGCACTTTATGCCTGCCTTATAGAGACAGGATTCAGCCACTCCACTCACAAGTGTTTCCCACGAAGAAAAAGATATGTATCAATAGGATGTGGCTTTCTAGTGGGGCCGAATGGCAAAGCAGAATCCATGTTCCTACCCGTATTAGGATAAGATGTAAAAAACGCAAAGGAAAACAAAAACTCATGATTTAAACATGATTTTCATAAAAATGCTTCAGATTCAATTTTGCCAAAGATCTCCTTGTCTTTCCATGATGCTGGTCCATATCCTATGACCCACATGGATTTATATATATAGAGAAAGAGAGAGAGAGATCGGTTTATATGAGATTGTTCTCATATATAAGGAGGATGAGGCCAACCTTTAGGGTGGTTAGATTCCGATCCGACGGTGGGTATTAAATCAGTGGGAGTGTGAACCATCACTCAACCTTGTAGCCGTCAGATCAAGATCTAACGGCTACGACATGAACTGGCCTCATATAAGCTATATGAGAGCGATCTCATTTAAACTTTTCCTATATATATATATATATAGCCGCACCTTATTGTGAGCCGCATCAATCTTGGCCGCCGATCCCGACCTGCGGACCAAAATCAGGCGCTTCCTAAGCCAATCATGTTTTAACTAATGAAAGCACTCATAATTCCCTTCTCTCCCCGACAGTCCCCAACCCATCCCATCCCACCACTCTTCCCTCAGTCCCCTCTCCCCTTTCTCCACCCATTCCCCCACCGGACTTCCACCACTTCCCGCCAGATGGCCCCTCTCTAATTGCCCCAGCACCCGCTCCACCACCCTCGCCTCCGGCCGCTCCAACAATCGTCCCATAGCGCCATTCCGCCCTGCCAGGCAATCTGGGCAGAGGAGAGGGAAGCGCCTGATTTTGATCCGCAGGTCTTGAGATTGACAGCCAAGATTGATGCGGCTCAAGTGGCTCACTGTATCATTTCAATGAGATTGGTCTCATATAAACCGGTCTCTCTCTCTCTCTCGATATAGATATATGTATATATAAAATATGTTACCAATGAGAATATCATGTGATAGAATATAAATGTCGGAGATATTCAGCGAGTGCACTGGAGAAGAACAAGAACTGGGTCGATCTATTCTATGGCGAAGCATCAAAGCATAACTGCACATGTACAAACATAAACACACTAAGGAAGTTAATACCTTCTTACAGGAGCAACAGTGATAGCTTGCAAATTAACAGAAGATGTAGAAACCTTCGATCTTCTTCTTGAAAAGTCCATCCTGTAGAAGCAAAAAATTCAGAATCCTGTGGTAAGATATCGACAAAATTCACTATCTCAGCACTCAATAAAAGCAGAAAAAGGTCCATATAATTTATCTACCCGGAAGCAACCATTATATTTTGTTTAACAGATGACTTCTTTCATTGGTAAAAAAGAACAGATTGAACTCAAGCATTGAAGCAAAGTTACCACTTGGAAGAACAGATTAAAATCAATGTTTGAAGCCAAGTTACCACTTGTGCATGGTGTCCAACTATTAAAGATGCAAAGACATGATGGAGTTGGAATTTGGCATATAATATTTCTATATGCGAAGTTGACATGAAACGACAATTAAATCCTTTCCTATCAATGTATTAGTTAGTGTCTAACCTTTACACTGAAAAGAAATGCCAACTAAAATCTCACTCAATATGCCATTAATGGCTGGTACCATTTAGATAGTCTCACTGCCTATAAAACAGACAAATACGCCCTCCAAAAGATACTTCTGCATTTTATCAATCTTTCAAATCTTAGATTTATTATCTACAGTTAAAAAAAGATTTTAAACAGACAAGCAATAGACAAGGTTTGGCTAAACCAGGCATGCAATCTGAATGGAAAATACAAAATGGAAAGGTATCATTACATATCAAGCAGTCATTACCGATTGAAGTATGGAACTAGCATTGCAAGCCTATTGCAATCGGATGGGTTCTTTGGTAGGTAATGCTCAGAGAAGACTGAAAGCAGATTCTTCAGCTCTTCTGCTCTAATTATGTATGAATCTTCTCCATTCAGATTCTTTTTGTCCATCATAGGAGGAACAAAAAATTCATTCTCTAGATTGTTTGGATGCATCTGAGACTGAGCCTCATAAGCACACAAGTCATCTTCGAGAGATCCTGCTGCCAACAACGGTATGTCAGGATTCAGATTCTGAAGCCCCATTAAGTTAGACAAAAAGCAAATGGCAGATTCTGTATCTCCTTGTTTGTAAAATGTGGACATGAGGAATCTCAGATCCCTTTCATGTCTTTTACATTTCTCTGCAATTCCGAAGCTAAAGAGAACCGAATCACTGACAACATCTGTTTTCATGGAAAAAGGAAAAAAAAAAACAAGTGTAAGCATTACAACATGAATCTTCCTATTGAACCAGCAGCTCATAAAGCCAAACTGATATTTACAGCCATTATCTAACTTGAAATGTCCAGAGATATGACCTTGCGCATCCAAAGGCTTGAGAACAGTTGATGAAAGCTTGACTGATTGGACAAACTCTGGCAACAAGTGTGTGGATTTCCATGGCACCTCAAGCAGAGGTGGCTTAGATTGAGACCACCCAGAATTTGGAATCTCCAATTTTGTGCTCTGGATAAGAAAAGAAATTGAACGAATTGCTTCAGTCAACCACAAAGTACCTATAATTAATTCCGTAAAAAATCTCCAAAACCAAATCAGGACATCTAAATAAACCACCAACCATGAATATCCACAACTAATCGCACAAAGATTGGATTTTTTTTTCTAAATTTCTGGAACATGCAATATCGTGTTTATCATCAGTACCAGTGACTCCAAATTACAAAAACAAGAAAAAGCAAACACGCCTGCAGGGTTTTCACAGACAAACTATATAAAAAAGAAGAAACTTAGTATGAGCAATCAAATGAACCTCCAATTCTATCACAGAAGCTAAGCAAACATGAGAGATCAAGAAAAATAGAATTCTTCCAAGTCAATTGAGTATTCGTACCGAGAGTAATCGAACGCTGGAGACCAGAAAGAGGCTGGGGTCTTGACAGAAAACAGCCGAATGGTAGATGGCAGAGGCCATGAGGAACAGCTCCGCCGCAGCAGAGGCCTCAGAGGATTTTGACGCTTCTGATCTGAAACATCTGATGATTCTCGAATTGGGATGAATTTGGTTGCACCTTGTGATCCAGCTTGTGAACGAGATAATTCGCTTCTTTCTTCAGGGCTTCCCGTGGTGGGTGTCAAACCAAGTATCTGATTTTGGCCGAATCCTTGTGGAATTTTTGTGGCTATCTGCGACTTGGATTGGGAAATCCACGTGGGGGAATTTTGTAGTTACCAATAAGACCAAAAACATTGTTCAGAGCAATAATTACCCAGTGGGACAATTAACAAAAGAGCTCCTCCCGCTTTTTATCACGGCCAACCTCACGTTGTGAAAAATATATGAATGTGGGTCCCTACAGCATTCCCGTGAGGGGTACAGCATTTTTCTTAACAAAAATGTCTTTCTGATTACATATTCCTGTGGACCAAACTAGTTATCTGCATTAAGAAGCTAAAATGATTTTGTCTTTTCTAATTCAGACAAATAATATAGAACATAGTAAGTAAAAGGCATTATGTACTAGGTAGATCTTATGTACTAACGTAGTAGATAGACAGAAGCCTCGGGGGATTATTTGGCGGCGACCATGGAACAATCTAAGAAGCACGGATACGAAAACGGCGACACGCCATTTTTCCAAAAAGTAGGATACGACACGGCTAATAAAAAAGTATTTATTATTATTTATAAAATATTATTATAAATTTACAATTCAAAAATTAGTTTCATTCATAATTTCTTATATTATGATTCTTATATTATAAAACACTGTTTTAATTTCTGGTATATTAATTGTCAATTCTTATATTATGAAACACTGTTTTAATTTCTGGTACATTAATAGTCAATGTGTTACAAGACAAGTTACTGGTACTGTGTTACAAGACATGTTACTGGTGACGAAAGCTGGGAGTGACAAGTATACGTCACTCCCACCATACGTCGTGGTACTACATTGGTACTACATTGAGACTTGTGCAGGTAATCCATTCAAGTACTTGTTTTTCGTACTGTCCATTCTCCAAATTCCCGTGTCCCGCCCGTGTATTCCTGTGTCCCGCCCGTGTCCATAGGTATCCTCTGTTTTTCTTTTTTTAAAAGAAAAACCGGCACGGACACGCAGGCAGCCGTGTCGCCAGCGTATCCGTGTCAGATATGTGTCGGATACGGACACGGCTGCCATTTTGCCGTGTCCGTGCTTCATAGAGAACAATCTATCCCCGATATATATTGATATCGGCTCAATCACAGGAATTGGATACACTGTAATTTCGGTTCCGCGCATCTTTCAAAAGTTCGACCGATATGCAATTTGCCCTTCTCTGTTGAGGGAAAAGTCCCAAATTCGAGCCTTGCTCTTACCTACAGCACCTTTGGCCGTAGGTTTAAGGAGAGAAGTTAGTTTGACAATGTACCCAAAAAAATTGAAAATGTACCCCGAATGCAAGAAGCGACAAAATATTTCACTCATTTTCAACTGCAGACATGCATTAACGATGGACCAGTATTTTTGGTCTTAAGCGAGTAATGTTTGGCATGTAAGGATGTACCCATGCTAGTGTGAGTACGTCCAGGGAAAAACCTATGGGCGTACGCTCATTTCTCACCGCGTGTCCCCAGTTAACCACACTTAATGACCTGCTCCGTTTTAGGGTCTTAGTTCTGAACCGATTTTTTTACCTAGTCTGGTCCAAATTTAAAATAATTCCCATCAAGCAGGAAGCTCACCTTAACCCCTACGTCGAGGAGCCTCGCGAATTCATCAAAGATCTAGAATCGGGCTAACAAAGATCGAAACTTCTCCGGAAGAAGTGTGTTCTCCTCCCAGTTCCCAAAGATGTACATGCTTTTGGCGGTTTTTTTCTGTTAGCTCATCATAATATGTGCCTTTGGCTTGAATCTATGTGCTTACGGCTGAGTTTGTTGACCTATTAGTTTCTTGATTACTTACGAACGGATAGGCATCTAGAATTGAGATGGAAGATTTGTACCATTGTTAGTAGCTTGTGGGTCCAACATCAACTGTTATATGGGTAATATTTTTGTTTTATGTTTTGAACAGGGTAGATTTTGTTGTTGTTTCTGGATATAACAATGATCAGGGAAGATTTGATGACTCTAAAACAATGTTTGATTTTATGCCTGAAAGGAATGTGGTTTGTTGGACCTCCATGATCGCTTTTTGTACACCCAGTTAGGTTGTGCCTCCTTATTTATCATGTCTTTGGAGATTGAGGAGATCCAGATGGTGATTCTTAAAAGCAATTACATGTCTCCCTAGCTTGTGCCACAATTTTTAGGTTGGTTTTTTCAAATAACCAACTAAACCTACATCATTTTCATTAAGAAAATTTTTTATACAACCAGTATGTGCTTCTTATACAAAATGTCATGCTTTGAGATGATTTTGTGACCTTTGATCATTTAAAATTAAACCCTTGCCAGTGCACAAGGCAATTGTACTACGGCGAGTATAGAAAGGGTTGTCGAACCTCAAGGACGGTTAAATACTTTACCAAATTCAAGAGAAAAGTTGCAGTTTTTAGTTACTCTAAGGAAAGCAGTAAACTTTAACTAACTAAGCTGAGATTAATCAATAGAGAGAATTATTAAGGCAATGAATCCACCACTAGACATGCAATTATTACTCTTGATTATTATTACACGCAGATTGACATGATATAGTAATTCGTGTTCTTGGTCGGACACACGAATCACTAATGAATTTACTAACATTCTTGGTCGGACACGAAAGTTCATCTACTATTGTGTAATCAATCATATCCTTGGTCGGGCATAGAATCAATCACAAACCTGTTCTTGGTCAGACACATGGATTAAAAAGATCCAATTTCATTCATATCTATCAAGTCTACGGTCAAGCACTCAAAAGAAACTCATGAAATATTATTAAGTATGAATCATAATCAACTTTATTAAATGAAACTAACAAGAGTAGCAATACACATATCTAGGGCTTCATCTAGCCTTGACAAGGAATTTAGTTACATATAGGAAGAGAAAAAAGAAAAGCCTACTTATATAGATCAATTAGCATGAATCTTTATTCTTCTTTATCTCCAAAAGACTTCTTCTCTTGCTCTAGCTTCCATGGACTCCAAAAGAACTCAAAAGTCTATTCTCTAATGCCCAATACGTTATCCCTTAAGGCTTATTGATATATTTGAAGAGAAACCCCAAAGTCCCCTTCCAAATCTAAGTCGAAATAGCCATGATTTAGGTTTTTCCGCATAAACCGATTGATCGCTCCGTATTGCCAATCGATCACTTCCCTTCACTAATTTCTACATTTTCGCACTGATCGTCCGTTTCACTCGTCAGTCGATCGATTATTTCTATTACTGATTGATCCTGTTTATTGTATTGCGCAAGATAAAAAACTCCAGTCGATACGATCGATCGTTTTGAGTGCCGATCGATTGTTTCATTCGATAATATTATTTTTCGGCTCTGGCGATCAATCGCGTATGAAATGTCGATCGACCAAAACTATTGTTCATAATTTTCAAATAACTATAACTTTCTGCTCCGAACTCCGAATTACGCGTGGTCAGTGGCGTTGGAAAGTTGGCTTCTTAAAGTTTAACATGAAGCTTGAATTAGTCCAATCAGATATATGCACACGATGTTATGAATATTTAACCATTAAAGTCCTTTTTCACTTTATTTCTGTATCTTACTCTTGTTTCCTACAAAAACCAAAAATTATATTAAAGTAGTAATAATTCTAATCGAACACTAGCATAAACATAAGCTTAGGAGATAATAAAATGCATATTTCATGTGTAGATCAACCTTCACAATAATTAGACTTATGTAATTGCATCAAAAGCAAATAAGTAGGAATTATAGAAAAAGCAACAAATATAGTTGTTTTTTAGCAGTTTGCTTGAATGTGACCAATTAATACGCCATAATGATGGTTCAATAGTTTTTTCTTATTCACTTGAAGATTGTTGACTCTTTAGCTCAACGGTAGAGCACTGTTGTGCACCCTAGGAGGATGCACAAAAGTCGGCGGCAAAGGAGTAGGGAAGGGGATGAGAGTAGAGAAGAAAGAGATGAGAAACTAGGAATTCATTCATCAATCCTGAAAATAGGGCAAGACGCCCAATACATATAGGCGCTGAGCTAGAGAGCTGATGGGCCTGATGGGCCATAACACATAAGCGATGTAAATACTAAAATAGTCTATTCCTAATGCAACGGCCCACATTGCCTTATTAAATAATAAAATATCCTAATAACTAAGGAACATAACAAGCACTTGGGAGCATTTTCCGAGAAGGTGTTGGTTCGAGTCCACCAAGAGTCTTGTTAACAATATGGATAGTTTGGGCTTTAGGGGCAGTTTGGTTCGTGAAAAATCAACTCCATCGTTATGGATTTTTGGGATAATCCATTAACTCATGAGGTGTTTCAGTTGGTTAGTGAATTATTCCAAAAATCTATAACCATCTGGATTTTTCTAGCTGGATGATGCTCATTTTTCATGCCCCAAACGGCCCCTTAATCTTGTATCATAATGCATAAATGGGTTATATCTATATTGTTATTGTTTTCCATATGACAGAGATAAAACCACGTTTGGGGAGATAAAGTCTAGAAAAAATTTAAAAAATGGAAGAACCTGAACACACACACACGGGGGAAGCCCATCAGAAGAACAATGAGAAAAATGCAGGGCTGGATCTCACAGCTCATGCAGCATGTGTCTTGTGGTTGGAGAGACATTGGTTAAGAGAACATACTTGTATGGGGGTCAAATTATAGGGATACAAACTTCCAAATCTTTCTATGTCATATTGGCTTCTCTTTGTTATGTGAAGGAGAACATAAGAGGTTGCCCCCCTTGCCAGGCGCTTTGCCACAACCATGGCTATGGACAAGGCAAGAGAGAGAGGGGAGGGAGGGGGTGACTAGAAAAAAGACACCTTTCTCTTTGAGCTTTAGAGAAAAGCTAGTCAGTGATCGTTTAAATATAAAACCGTTGCAAGTGCATAAGGCAATTGTACTACGACGAGTATTGAAATGGTTATCGAACCTCAGGGACGGTGAATATTTTACCAAATTCAAGAGAAAGTTGCAGTTTTTTAATTAATCTAAAGAAAGCAATGAACTTTTAACTAAACTAAGTGAGAATTAATCAATATGGAGAAGACCAAGGCTTCGAATCCACCATAATAAACTAGTGTATCGTTTCTCTCTCTCTTTTGAATAAAGATTTCTAATTGGCTAGTATATTCCTCTCGGACATACACTTATCAACTCAAAATATAGTGCTTTCCTCTCGAATGTAACACATAAAACAATTAAAACATGGAATTGTGATCTATCTATCTCGAGTATAAATTAATGAAACTTTATTGATATATAATAGTTCAGTCTACTTACGTTCCTCTCGGATACGCAAGTATTCTTTAGATTGAAACTCACAAGAATTCACTCTTATCTCTCTCTCTCTCCGGAGTACAAAGAACAAATCTTTAATGAATTAACAGTGATTATACAATAAAATCCATACACCAACTAGAATAAAAATATAAGATGAGAGAAAAGAAACTACACAACCAGATTATTGGGCTTCATCTACGCCTTGAAAAAGTGTTTAGCCTCGCATTGGTAGATAATCCATCATCATGTTCTTCATCTTCTTCTCTCATTTGCTCTAGCCTCCAATTTAGCTCAAATGTGGTCTCTAAATTCTTCAAGGGTAGCCCAAAACGTTCTCTCATAAGGCCTATTTATATGTTTGAAGAGAAACCACGAAGTCCCGTTCCAAATCTGAGTCGAAATAGGTCTTATTTCAGTTTACCGCATACGGCGATCAATCGCTCCGTATTGCCGATCGATCTCTTACTGATCGATCACAATTCCTTCGTTATTTTCCTCCGATCGATAATCATGCCGATCGATGCCGTATGATTCCGATCGATCGCTGTTACTGTCTTGCACGGATCAAAAACTCCAGTAGATATGATCGATCGTTTTTATGTCCGATTGATCGTTTCCTTCAATAACACTGTTTTGCGGCTCAGGCGATCGATCGCGTTGATTGACCGATCGATCGTAGTTACTGTTCATGAATTTCAAATAGTTATAACTTTCTGCTCCGAACTCCGAATTGCATGTGGTTGGTGGCGTTTGGAAAGCTGACTTATTGAACATGAAGCTTGAATCAGTCCAATCAAACATTTGTACACAAAATTATGAAGATTTAGCCATTGAGGTCTATTTTCACTTCATTTTTGTGTATTACTCTTGTTTCCTACAAAAACCAAAAACTATATTAAAGTAGTAGAAATTCTAATCAAACACTAGCAAAAATATAAGTTTAGGAGATAATAAAATGTATAATTCATATGTAGATCAGTCAGCAGGTGGGAAAGAGATGGAGATAGCATCATGAGCGAGGGAGAGGAGTGGGGGTAAGAGGAGAGAACGAGTGAAGGGAGAGTAGGGAAGGGCAAGGCTCTTGGTGGATTTGAACCACCCTCTTCTTAGGATAAAGAACAAATCTAAATTCTAAGGTGTTCTGTTGCAACTCTCTTTTTTTGTACCAATTAAAAAACTATTTATTTCCCTTTTTCCATTGAGCTAAATATATTAGATGCCATCGACAAGAAATTAGGCTTCAATGTGAATGATAAGTTGATAAATAGAAAGGATGGCATCTCTGTGACATCTTCAAAGTAGGCTTTGATATAAATCCTAAAATAGAATTAAATGAAATTAGGCTCCACCGTCCAGATTGTGGCATGCATTTCAGAACAGATGGAATATTTTCCAATCAACATTTCATTTACTATGTGTCATGAAAAGTGCATACAACAAAAAAGGCTCTTGGTGGACCCAAACCACCATTTTCTTAGGAATACGATTCCTAAGTGCTTTCCCCATTAAGCTAAGGAGCCATCTACAGACAATAATTTGTATATGAACCAATTTGAGCATAGGAATTGGTAATATGTCTAAAATAGGATTGCATAAAGGAAAAAACAAGCAGAAAAAGAATGTTACAATTCCTACACCAATGGACAAGCCGATGGAATGTAGAATATTGTGTGCATTAACAAGTAGCTGACCCTTCCAAATAATATATCATGTATATACATTGCAGAAGTAGAAAAAAAGAAATGAACAAATTTGGTCAATTATGATGAACATCATTATTTAAAGTAAACAATTCTTCTATATGACAACTCAGAAAAACTTCCAATCTGAATTCAGCCCTATTTTTTTAGGGTAACGTGAGGATGGTAAATAAAATAAAACAACTGATATCTTATTCAGCATAAAATCCCCACAATCAAGCAAAAAAAACCAGTTCCATTTAAAACCACGTTCCTGGAGTTGATTTTTCACGAACCAAACTGCCCCTAAAGCCCAAACTATCCATATTACTAAGATTACAAAAATTACAATAAGCCTCATATATAATTGTTAACAAGACTCTTGGTGGACTCGAACCACCACCTTCTCAAAAAATGCTCCCAAGTGCTCTACCGTTGAGCTAAAGAGTCAATAATCTTCAAGTGAATAAGAAAAAACTATTGAACCATCATTCTGGCGTATTAATTGGTCACATTCAAGCAAACTGATAAAAAACAACTATATTTGTTGCTTTTTCTATAATTCCTACTTGTTTACTTTTGATGCAATTACATAAGTCTAATTATTGTGAAGGTCACAAAATCATCTCAAAGCATGACATTTAGTATATGAAGCACATACTGGTTGCATAAAAAAATTTCTTAATGAAAATGATGTAGGTTCAGCTGGTTATTTGAAAAAACCAACCTAAAAATTGTGGCACAAGCTAGGGAGACATGTAATTGCTTTTAAGAATCACCAACTGGATCTCCTCAATCTCCAACGACGTGATAAATAAGGAGGTACAACCTAACTGGGTGTACCAAAAGCAATCATGGAGGTCCAACAAACCACATTCCTTTCAGGCATAAAATCAAACACCTTTTTAGATCATCGAATCTGCCCTTTTCATTGTTGTACCCAGAAACAACAACAAAATCTGCCCTGTTCAAAACATTAAAAGAAAAAAATTGACCAGATAATAGTTGATGTTGGACCCACAAGCTACTAACAATGGTACAAATCTTCCTTCTCAATTCTGGATGCCTATCCGTTCGTAAGTAATCAAGAAACTAATAGGTAAATAAACTCAGCAGTCAGCACATAGATTCAAGCCACAGGCGCATATTATGATGAGATAATAGAAAAAACCGCCAAAAGCATGTACATCTCTAGGAACTGGGAGGAGAATACACTTTTTCCGGAGAGGTTTCGATCTTTGTTAGCCCGATTCCAGATCTTTGATGAATTCGCGAGGCTCCTCGATGTAGGGGTTCAAGCGAGCTTCTTGCTCGACGGGAACTCTTTTAAATTTGGACCAGACTGGGCAAAAAGATCGGTTTGGAACTGAGACCCTAAAATGGAGCACGTCGTTAAGTGTGGTTCGCTAAGGACACGCGGCTAAGGGTGCTCACGAGCCGAGCCAGCTCGTGAGTTTTTTTGGCTCGGCTCGACTCGGCTCGATTTTCAGCTCGACTCGAGTCCAACTCGACTCGAGCTCGATTTCTTCGAGCTCGAGCTCGAGCCAACCTACAGCTCGACTCGGCTCGACTCGAAAAAGCTCGACTCGAATTAGCTCGAAGCTCGACTCGAAAATCAGCTCGAGCTCGACTCGACTTTCTTTTCTAAAGAAGGCCCATATGCTTAACTCATTTTGGTTTCCCTTTAATTAAATTAAAGGACTACCATTTCTTTCCTTTTTATAGAGCATGTATAGCCTTAGATTCATACTGTTAGACGATATGAAACTCTCATATTAATTCATGACCCCTATCGCCCACTGCTGCTGCCCCCATAGCCCGCCATCGTTGCCGCCCCCCGCCTCCTACCTTTAGCCACCGCCCCTTGCCGCCCACCACTGCCATTGCCCACCACCCCCTCCGTCGTCACCTCCCACTGTCGCCCATTGCCTCTCCATCGCCGCTTGCCGAATGCCGACACTGCCCCCGGCTGACACCGCTCCCCGCCCACCACCCATCGCCACCGTTGTCGCCCACCACCTATCGCCCCTTACCGCCACCACTGCCGCCCACCACTCATTGCCCCTTGCCGACCGACACCGTCACCCGCTGCTGCCCACCACCTATCGCCCCCCGCCGCCCCCACTGTGGTGGGTGATAGCAGCGGGGGTGGCGGTCGGCAAGGGGCAATGGGTGGTGGGCGGCAATGGGCGATGGGTGGTGGCGGGGGGGGGGGGGGGGGGGGCGGTGTCAGCGGGGGGTAGTGTCGGCAAACGGCGATAGGAAGGCAATGGGCGACAGTGGGAGGTGACGACGGAGGGGGTGGTGGGGAGCGACGGCAACGAGGGTGTTGGGCAGTGGTGGGGGTTGTGGTGGGCGGCGAGGGGCGACAGCGGCGGGGAGCGACGACAGCGGGGGTGTTGGGCGGTGGACCGGTGGTGGGAGGCGATGGGTGATAAGCAATGGCGGGGTGAAGTCCACCTCAAATATGTATGATGGGTGGGCCTTATTATGCACCCAAGGGGATTGGCGGCGGGATGCAGTGCTCTAAGGGATTAGTTTTCTTGCCCCTTCTAGTTGGGTTCTAAGGACTTCGACACCCTTCGTTATAAAAAAAAATTATCAGTGAAGCCCACTTCAAATATGTAATAAATATTTTTTTTGTACATAAAGAGTATAAAAATATTTGTAGGTCAACTGGTTAAAGCCTTGAGAATGCTCCTTTGTGTTTGGGTTCGAATCCCACCAAAACCGAAATATGAGGTTTTGCATTGAGCCGGCTCGAGCTCGAGCCGAGCTCGAATTATGGATCGAGCTCAGCTCGCGAGCCCGAGCTCGAGTTGTCAAGCTTTACAACGAGCCGAGCTCGAGTTGATAAATCTTGGGCTCGACTCGAGCCGAGTCGAGCTCGAGCCCAGTTTCTAAACCTCGAGCTCGAGTCGAGCTGAGCCAAAACTCGACTCGACTCGGCTCGGCTCGTGAGCAGCCCTACACGCGGCGAGAAATGAGCGTACGTCCAGAGGTTTTTCCCTGGACGTACGTGCAGCCGCCGATCCGCTCTCTGCTAGTGCAGTGGTGGTAGTTTTGATGGCGGTCCTCCCCTCTATTGCAGCTGATCCACCCTGATTTTACCCGTGTTTAGTGGTGCTTGTATTTTCGCCAACAATTTATACTTCGTATGCATCTTATATTGTATTGTATCACCGGAAGCTGCCTTGCGGCGGGCTACTTGTGTATACATCAAGTCCTACTCCCTCCGTCCAAAATACCTGTCTGGATTAGAAAATCAAAACGAACTCATTTTAGTTCATTTTGTTTTTTTAATTCAGACAGGTTTTTGGACGGAGGGAGCACTCACTCCATCCATATTTACAGCTCCATTTAGAAAAATTTGTCCCATATTAATAAGTCCATTTGGCTAAATTTAAGTCACTGGCTAGTTGAAGAGGTTTCAAATTTATGCGGCCGCCCCATTCAAAAATCATTTCTTTTCGACCAATCTGATTGGTCCAAAACTAGTGAGCCCCCACCACCTAGCCTGTCTACCTGCCTGCCTGATTGGCCTCCAGGTAAATACAACATAAATTCGCATATTAATAGCGCAATTTTTTTTTTGTTGGAAATAAAGGAGGACAGACCCACCCCTGTCGTCGGCCTCCTGCGCCGATAATCCCGGAATCCAAGCCCTTCCCCTTTCCCCTTCCCTAACACATCCTAATTCCCAATTTCTCGTGCTGCTCTTCGATTCGTCGCGTCTTCCATGGAGGACGGCGATGTTGTTCGGCGCCGGGCGGCGGAGCCGACGTCGGCGCCGTCTACCGTCAGCACATCATCCACATCGCTCACCAAGACCAGCAACGGCTCCCACGAATTCATGATCGTCGGCTACTCCCTCTCCAAGGGCATCGGCTTCGGAAGGTATGTCGCCTCCGACACGTTCGAGGTTGGCGGCCACCGCTGGGCCATCTATTTCTACCCGGACGGCAAGAACCCCGACGATCACGCGACGCATGTGTCTCTATTCGTCGCGCTGGCGAGCGACGGGACGGACGTGAGGGCCCTCTTCGAGTTGAGCCTCTTGGACCAGAGCGGCAAGGGTTTGCACAAGGTGCATACCCATTTCGGGAGGCCCCTCGAGACCGGCCCCTACACGCTCAAGTATCGCGGGAGCATGTGGTGAGTTTGCTTTTGCCCGTTGGTTACTGTAGTTTTCTGGTTTATTGGCGAATTTTGAGGCAGTTATGCCCTGTATAATGAGTACCTTGATCATTTGTAATTAACTTATGTGAAATTATGAATAAGTTTTTCTAGATTTTGTTCATTTGTAGTATTTGAAGTCATAAAACAAATAGATTGAAGGTTGTCGCTTCTCGATAGATGTACTGTTATACAATATTTAAGCATTGGGATTTTAGCACTAAAATGACGAGAGGTTCAAGGTGATGGAAAACATTGAAGAATATAAAGACCTAGATCTAATCACAGCATGGTATTTCTTTTTATTGCAAATGATTTTTTTAGGGTACTGTCTCTACTCCTATTTTTTCATGCGCATTATTATGTATGATAAAATTTTCCTTGTAAAAGCAGATCAGACTGGTTTTGATTATTACCAGCTTTGTGATGGAAGATGGCTATATTAATATCTTCATGTGCAACCATCATGTCATGAAGCCAATCTACATATTTGGAAAGGTGCATGATGAATATGATGATGTTGAATCTCCTTATCATTGTCCCCTTTTCGGAGGGTTGCGTCAGGAAGGGCATCCGGCGTAAAAACTTGCCACTATGTTTCTTTGTATGGATTTTGTACCATTTTGATTCCGATAAGAGTCAAATGCGGTATATAATCCATGTCGCCGACCCCAGATAGCTGGGATAAGGCGTATGATGATGATGATGATGAAATTTTCCTTTTATCTGTCTTCATTGACCATTTTTCTCGCTCTTCTTTATTTTAGTGTTAACGTGACGCTAAGAAGGTTTTGGGAATCACGATATTTTTGTATGATGCACTTATCTTCACATGTAACTTTCTTATGTGTAGGGGATATAAACGGTTTTTAAGAGAACTGCTCTAGAGACATCTGATTACCTTAAGGATGATTGCCTCATGGTTCATTGCAATGTTGGTGTTGTCTAAATCCAGCACAGAGGTACCAAAACTATATTCCATAGCTGTGCCATCTTCCAATATGGGTGAACAATTTGGAAAATTGCTGGAAAGTGGGAAAGGAACGGATATTAGTTTTTGAAGTTGAGCGGGGATGTGTTTCTTGCTCATAAATTGGTCCTTGCTGCTCGTTCACCAGTTTTTCTGTGCTCAGTTTTTTTGGTCCAATGAAGGATCAGAACACTTCCCGCATAAGGATTGATGACATAAAAGCTCCAATTTTTAAGGTATCGTGCTTCTTCTTCTTCTTCTTCTTCTTCTTCTCTTTCAATTTTTATAATTTTTTTTTGCATTCTATTCTTCCTTCTATAATCAATATAGAAGGCTTTCAGAATTCTTTTTGAAAAATGGTTTTGATTGATGAGTTTTAATTGATGAGTTTATTGTCTGCATTGTGGTGTCTACTTGTGAACTTATAGAAAGTTGACTAGGCCGTTGGAATCTGTTAGTGTATTTTTTATATAATGGTAATAGATAACGTTTCAGGGTAACGATTACATGTATTTTGTATATGTTTGTGAATTTAAAGTAGAGACTATGGTATGCAATATTGGTACTAATTTTATCTTTTTGGGCATAACTTCTTTTGGTGTTCTGGATTTCATTAAAATGCTTCACCACTGCTGGATGATCGAGAAACTGCTAACTTGTTTATTGCTCTGTCTAATTACAAACTGCTGGGATATCTTCTTCTTAAGAGGAGTGGTAGCTTGTGCCAGTGAGCAGGCTCCTGACCCTGTTAATATTGGCGTGAGTCGTTGGATGGAGATCTGACAGCTGTTGCACCATGCACTTTCTCTTCCCTGCCATGGCCCCCTCGCTACCCTGCCCTAGCTCTAGTCCTCTCGCTAAACCCCAACACCAGTCATGCTCCATTCCACTGCTGCCTGGCCCTGCCTCCCTCTCCCTCTCCTCTCTCCCTCTCTCCCTCTCTGCCTCCTCCCACCATCACATTATTTTATTGGGTGATAGTAATAGCTTTCAGTGTTGGGTAGGACAATTACAAAATAACATATCTTTTTAGATGCTGCAGTCCAGAGTTTGTACAAAACATTTGTAATTGTGTAATTTTATGTGAATGCTTCATAGGCCTGGATGTCCAGTTATGTTTTCTGGATGCAGCACCTTATCGTGTGTTGCACTCTCACCTCCTTATAGATGCAATCGAATTTTTGAGTTAATGTTGCTCAGGTTTGAATAAGGTTATAAGTTCGTTTATCCTTACTAGCTGGTGCTCTCAAGACTTTTCTCTTTCTTGCTCTCAGATATCGCTGATGCTTTGCCTCGCCCTTTCACTAACTCATTTACCTTATAGCATTTTCTTATTAAACAATATATAATTTTTATTTTTCCATTTCAGGCGTTGCTACATTTCATGTATTTCGATGCTTTACCCGACATCAGAGAACTTACTGGTACGGATTCCAAATGGGCTTCCACAATATTGGCACAACATTTACTGGCAGCAGCAGATCGTTATGGGCTGGAGCGGCTTAGATTGCTTTGTGAAGCACAACTTTGTGAGGAAATTGCTATAAATACAGCTGCCACCACCTTGGCTCTGGCCGAACAGCATCATTGCTTCCAGCTTAAAGCAATATGTCTCAAGTTCATTGCATCACCAGAGAACCTCAAAGGTAATTTTGTGTTTTTTTTTCACAAATTAAATTTGAGTTGAATAAATACTCTGGGCTCTTTGTAGGTGAGCCAAAGAAAAAAATTTACATGCCTGGTGAATGTGCTATTGACTTCGGGTTTCAGACCAAAGTTGGACCTTTTTTATATTTTTACATGAAAGTAGTATGGTTTCTAGGGGTGATAGTTGGCTGAGTCAAGTCGAATTGAATTCTGACTAGCTTGACTTGCACTTACTTTTGAGCTCAGTGGAGCTAGCTAGAGCTCAACTTTGAGCCTCAGTTGGGCTGGCTCAAATTTTTACATCTATAAATTGGAAAAATGGACTTCTTTTCCTCCAATTTCAGATTGACATTGCTGCTCATTGTATGCATGATTTGCATTGATAAATCACTTGAAGTGTAACCACAATTGGCTCATTAGTGAGGACTATCCGGTGGAAAATAAGATTATGATAATATATCTGTGGAGTGTAATATATTCTAACAAACTCATATTTTTTCCTCAGCTGTCATGCAAACGGATGGGTTCGAGCATTTGAAGGTGAGTTGCCCCTCCTTGTTGACAGAGCTCTTGAAATATGTGGCAAAGGTGGGCGAGCATTCAGCTACATTTCATAGCTTGGTAAATGATATGCTGGATGGCCGTGATGTCAATGTGAGGCGGGTTAAACAACGATTGTGAGATACTTTACAGTGCCTCGAGAGCATGTATTACCTGTTACATGTACGCACATCCAAAATGTATGACTGGTGCATCCTTGCAATATTTTTTTGTTTTTGTTTTGTAATTGTAGCTGTCAGTGCCACACCATCCAATTATTGTCACCGTTAAAATGCTTATGCCAAGGATGAAGCACCCGCATGTTGTGATATTTGCAATGCAGGTTTCTTTGATACTCCTTCCATCCCATTCTAACAGTGCTATTTGATTTTTAACATTTGAACTAAAATTTGTTCGTTTTGAAACTATTTAGTTTTTCCAAGTGACAAGCATTTTCATTCTGAAAAACGAAATAGGACAATTAAATTGGGGCCAGAAGTATCTAACAAGTTGGATGAAGGTTGGATGAAGGCGGGACTCCCAATCAGGTTTACTTGGATGAAGCTTCTCCATGTTTTTCTCTTACTCATCTTCCGCCTCTGTCTTCTTTGCGTGTTTTTATGTCTACTTTTTATGTAAGTTCATCCATAGTCCATACACTGGTGGTGTGGAGTCGTCTCGTTAACCTGGAAAATGGCCGGGTCTGGTTAGACCGGGTTTGACTATGGTTGGTTCGAGTTTTAAAGCCGTGCAAGTTTAGACGGACATTGTTTATACACCCGCTGTCTTAATTTAGTAAAATGTATTAAATCCAAGACGAATGATCAATAATTAGTAAATTATGTGTATAGTTGCCCCCTTCTTTAATTCATTGTGATATAATGCAAACTAATAAAGTGTGGCGGGAGGGGGTATTTTACAACGAAATGCATGTTCACCTCACCTGGCTTTCTGCCTGAACAAGTTTTGATACCTTGTGTGTGAATGGTTAAGACCTTACGAAGGACAAAGCTTATCTGCAGTAGAAAAAGGCAGATTAGATGTTTTCTTGGATTAAGGAACTTCTCATCGTGAAGTATTATTTTCAGAGACGTTAATATGCATCGTGCATGATAGTTTCCAGGATACACGAATTTAATAGCACATATTTTCACTATATATATCCTTATTTTATTTTTGTATCAGCTCATGTTCCAGTCATACTTTTTTTATTGTATGCGTATCTGGTTCGGATAGGCAAGATAAACTCCATCATGTTGGTATGACTTCATAATCCAAAACCACCAGATGCAGTCCACAAGTAAGCAATATGTTGAAATGCTTATGAATCTAACCCCCAATCTCCATTCTTCTAAATAAGGAGCCGTTTGGGGCGTGATTAAAAGCAAAACATGGATATTTTGCTATATTGTAGCATTCATGTTTTTTCCATATTCAGCCGAACCACCTCAGGTCGTGTTTGACGATAGATATGGAAAAAACATGAGTGCTACAGTGGACATCCAAAATCGACTCTGGATATTTTGGCTTTTTCACACCCCAAACAGCCCCTAAATATACAGGGAACACGTTCCTACCATCAATTGTTTTTCTTCTTGAAAAAGAGTATGGTTCAATCCAAAAACAAAAGGAGTATGGTTGACATATAAAGAAACCCCGAAAAATTCAAAAGCACGCCGTGACCCTTGCAATGATTACCCATAAAAAAATATAATGAAATGCAGTCCTAGCAGCAATTCTTATTAAAAAGAATAATGTTAACAACAATTATAAATAACGCGGTTAGAATCCCATAAGGACAATTGTATACTATTTACCTAGTTTTTACACATAAAAAAGGCCGAAGATGGTACTTTTTCTCTACCATTTCATCTAGGCACCTCCCACTACTTAGTTCCATGCTGAAGTGTCTGATTCAGCCATAAACTGCCTTCACGCACTTTAGCTTCTGTCAGTAAGCACAATAGTTCGCCTCTTGGACCTTGCATGATCAACACTCTCACAATATTCAAGTCGAGCAGCAAGGGAGTTAGCCATGAAAGTGGGACAGCTGACCTCTTAATAAGCAATAAAGCCACAGATGGCAAATTAGAAGGCACAGCATGGAGGGAAGGGTGTAGTAAAGTCCGCTGCCACTTAAATCGTCCACCTCGCATGATTAAAACTGAAGAACTAATACCAGGTACCACCTCCACTTTGAGCTGCAGCCACTTTCCTCGCAATGTAAGGCTTTGGCTGAACAGAAATTGATCCTACAACTGCATCGTCTTTTTGTTCAGTCTTGCAGCTAGTATTTCTGCTTGGAAGGGAACAGCTTGAAACAGGATACTGAGCTGAAATACTGGGATTTCTGATCATCCTACGTTGCTGTTCATAAACCTGTTCTCCTCTTGGTGCAGAATTGTTATAATGTAACGCTGAACCAACAATTCTCCCAGGTTTTGCAGCATCTAATTTAAAAAAGCAGATCACCGCAACCATAAAAAATGAGTTCTATCTTAATAAGAATCAAAACCAACGTATTTTGAATGAAAACCAAAGTTTAATCAAAGTTTGTCATGTTCTACTGCTTTAACATTAAACAATTTGCTTCCTTCAAAATTGAAATTATGGGAACCTCGTCATCCAGAACCACAAAGGTTGGCAGTATTCATATGCTAATTGCAGATCATTATCACTCCGTCCATAAAACAGTGACCATATTTCATATTTTACAGATGCACAAAAAAGTGACTTCCTTTGCACTACAAGTCAATATTTCTATAGGAACGTGCATGTGCAGTTGGTTGCATAGGTTTGAAATGCTGTGGGACCCACAGGTCAATAAATTTCCCTCATTTTCAAATGAGGTCAATATTATGTGAACGGAGGGAGTATCTCACAAGCACTAACAACAAAAAGGAGGTGGCCTAAACCTTAATAAAATCTGTTTTCATATAAGTCAATGTGGGAATTTTTTTTTTCTCCTCGTATGGATATTAATGCGGAAAAGACTTACTTTGTATTCTCTGAGGCACTTGAAGAGGAACCCTTGTCATTGGTATCACAGAGCCTTGCTCAGGTTCTGGCTTCTCAAGTTCTTTGATGACACATTTAGAAAGATCCTCTGATATGTTTTGTTGGTTTTGAGTAGAAGCATCGGAATAGAGCACACAAGGCCTGTGTAAAGAAGATTCATTTTATCAGCATCAGAATTCACGTTTCCAGAAACAGGTACAAGATTTTACCCAAAAAACAGAAACAGGTACAAGAAAGAAACAAATAAAAAAGAGAATGAAAGCATAATTGTCATTCCAACATGCTGACCTGGGAAGAGATGCATGCTGCCTCCCAGGTGGAGCAACCGTGGCACCATTTCCATAATGCTCCTCAAGATAAGCAAACTGCTTTTTGAACTGGTCAACAGCACTGTAAAATGAAGTCATGCAGATTAAAATTAGCTTCAAACCAGAGAATTAAAAAAAAAACGACTTTTAACAATCAAAGTTTGAAGCTTAGCTTGTCAATCATCATATGCCTTATCCCAGCTATCTGGGGTAGGCAGCATGGATTATATACCGCATTTGACTCTGATCGGAATCAAAGTGGCATAAAATCCATACAAAGAAACATGGTGGCAAGTTTTTACGCCGGATGCCCTTCCTGACGCAACCCTCTGAAGAGGGGACGATGATAAGAAGATTCAACATCATCATATTAATCATACCTCTTTCCATATATGTGGATTGGCTTCATGACATGATGGTTGCAAATGAAATATTTATATAGCCATCTCCCATCACAAAGCTGGTAAAAATGAAAACCAGTCTGCTTTTACATGGGGGAGCATGGCAACAGCTTAGCTTGTCAATGTGGCTCAAATAAAGTAGAAACTAAAACAAAACATTGACCAGTTTGAATAACTATAGCTTAAGTCTGTTCTATTTTCGTTGTCCTGTAACTAACCATAATGAATATCTGATCTGTGCTTTAGGGTCCAAATTTTTTTTGACCTATTTTCTTTTTTCTTGCCTCGTCTAACTAATTCTGCTTCTAATAAACATTTCCAATTTAAACTGCGTAAAATTTTCTTCACTTCGAAACCAATCTTCTCGATTAATTTTCTCCATTTTCAATTGCAGTCGCATTTCCAAAACAGGTTATCTCTTTTCAAGTTGAATATATATGCAGTTGAAAGCTCTATTCCTACATACACAGTTCTCTAATATCAAAAAATGCAACAGAAAAATCAGCTCAAGCGCTTCTTCCCATGCGAACCTAACATAAGGCAGCTCTGACACGGTCTATTGCTCTTCATGTTCTCTAAAAGTTAAAAAGACATGGTTCGTAATAATCAAGATTGGTTACCTGGGATACATGAAACCCGTTGATTCCTCTCCTTCTAAGAATTCTTTCAGTAACTTAGGATGATATTCAAGGATTTCTCGATAGATGAGTTCTCTTACATCTTCCTTTGTAATTCTTCTGCGCTCAAATTCAAATTCCAGCTTCGTTACTGGCTGTGCAGAGGGTTCCCTTTCAACCTTGGCTAAGCTCTTGAAATAAGGATCAGCCAAAGCCTGACATTTTTTGGCACAAAAGCTGCTTAACATACATGATTTTGAATCATAGAACAAGGAAAAAAAACACCCAGCATAAACATGCCAACATTACCTCCTCTGCAGTAGGCCGGTCCTTGGGCTCAAATGCCAACATCCTTTCCAACAAGCGAAGAGCAAGAGGGTCAGCATTGGGGAATTTCTGGGATAAAGGTATTGGCTTCTTTCTCCGCATGCTACTTAAGTATCTTCTTGCCTTTTCATTTCTTACCTGCAAAGGCATGAGATACAAAGACATTGAGAATTTCGACAAATTAAGCTCACCCTAAAAAACGATATAACTAGTTGGTTATCTACAAAACCATAAAAACAAAAGGTTTAAGATGGGAAATAAACCCTGGCAATGGCTTCAGCTGAAGGTGTGCCTAGCATATCAGTCATTAAGTCCAACTGGTGGACAACGTTTTTTCCAGGAAAAAGAGGCTTGCCAGTTAACAGTTCAGCAAAAATGCATCCAATGCTCCATATATCTATTGCTGGAGTATACTGCAAGGGCATAAAAAGAGAGAAGCACATAAGACTTCATCGGACATTGGGAGAAAACAATTAAAGATAACTGAGGACCTCACGTCATTTTGATGTCGAATTATAGCAAGGAAATTTTCTTACAAAATTCAATAAATATTTGCTACAGATATTTGCCACATACTCTATACATATAAGAGCAATATATTAAAGGACCTGTGGTTCACTTAAACCAGACGTCAGGACACAAAGATTTGTGCAAGAATTAAAAAAAACACAGGACGAGGGAGGAGTTGCACATTTGCTGAGCTCGTACTTTAATTTCTTTTATTATCCAAAAAACAGGCGAGAAAGTAAAAGGCCAGCATGGATCAAAGATTAATTCATGCGATACTATCTTGAGACAAATTACTGATGAATTTCACGGCATGAGCAGCCACAGGAAGAGGGGTCATCTTCATTTACAGATACGAGCTCAATTCACATCTAAATTAGAATAAAACTTAAAACTTCAAGCTGGATAAATATAAGTTAGACAACTTTTATCTGTGACCAAATTCTCTTTATCTGAATGTTTGACGGACAAGATGTAAATTGGCAAAAAGTTACACTTCTTTCCAATTTAAAAATTCTTCACACTGGAGCAAAATTGTGTTTGCTGATAAATACAGCATAATACAATGGCCATTGATGAAAAAATAAAGCAAAGACAATCTTTGATTGTATTCGGCAGTAGTATGTTTTCTACTTGGCCTTGTGTCTGTCTTGGAGATACCAAAAGTGAAGAGAAATGTCCAGACTAGCTAATAATGCAAAAGAAAATCATTTAGCTTAAGAAACCAAACTAGAAATCATTAGAGAAGAAATCTGCTCCTTGATCTATTTGAGAATTGTTTGTGCAAAAGAAAATGCAAGATGATAATAAGACATATATTAAACAAGAATTATACCTTTGAGAAAAAGGAACCACATAATTCTGGTGCCCTGTACCATCTTGTAGCAACATAATCCTGTAAGCAGGGCAGGAAGAATATGAATTGCCATATTTCCTAATTCGTCACAAAAGAGCTAACATCAAGCGAAAAGAACAGAAAGATTTTCTACTTAGCATCATACCGTCCAAAATATGGCAGTGGGAGTGTCATTAAAGGCCACCCTTGCAAGGCCAAAGTCACAGATCTTGAGCTGGCAATCAGCATTTGCCAGAATGTTTTTCGGCTTTAAATCGCGATGAAAAACATTTGCTGCAGTAATTAATAAGAGGTGGGATTAATACACCGTTATTGGAAAAAGACATACATAAGTAGAGCACTTATTCCTAAATGCAGTTATTAAAATTCTGTTCAATATTCTGAAGATACGCATTAGTAACAATGCAGTTCTTTGTTACTTTCAGAACATTTTATTCAGAGCTTGGAGTTGAATACGATCATTGAATTAGTGCCTAAATAGACGAAAAATGTGAAAATATTGGAAACATGTGAAACTTAAACGGAATAAAGCATAGGATGGCAGCATTTTTTACCTGTATGTATGTATTTCAAGCCCCGGAGTAGCTGGTAAAGAAAGAATTGATAATGCTCTGGTGTTAAATCATCATTAGCCTTAATAACCTGGTGCAAGTCAGACTCCATAAGCTCAAAGACGACATAAATGTCTTTGAATTCCCTTCTTGAAGGTGGCAAAAGAATGTGTTTAATCTCCACTATGTCAGGATGTCGCAACAGCCTTAGGAGCTTGATTTCACGCAGTATTCGTGTTGCATCAGAGACATGTTCAAAAATATCATTGATCTTCTTAATAGCAACTTTCGCCCCCGTATGCGTGTCAAGTGCAGAGCAGACAACACCATAACTTCCTTTTCCAATCACTTCCTCTATCCTATACCTGCTACCTTCACCATACTCGGTAAAAAATTCCACCTCAGCAGGCGCCTGAATCATGAAATCAGAGAATTAATTTATTTGACTAAAAATATCTTTTACAGCGTTTGATGCCAATAATGACCAAAGTTAGATGTATATGCACACACATACACAAAGAAAAGAGATAAAACAAGCATTCAACGAAGAAAACTCAAAGCTAACAAAGAGGAACATGTCAGATACACCCTACATGATGTTGTACTATGTACGGGAAAACTTCATTGATTAACTCAATATAGAACCTTCAAATGAACTTTAGAAAGAGATGAGAATGATTCTATAGACTAATGTTAGGATAAAAATGCAAAAATAGAGGTGAGTTAGATTTTCAACTTCACCACCACAAACAGGGTTTCCCCACTGTTCCGACCCAATCACAATCGGTGGCTATTACACAAATGATGCCAGAGAAATAGACGAGAAAACACAACATGATCAACTCTTAACATCTAGTTAGAGAACGTAGTCAGATGAAGAACATAAATCAATGAAATACAAATGGCCATCAGTTCTTGAATCTAAGGAGATCTTAAGAGTTATTCCCTCCGTCCTTTTAATAGCACCATCGGAAAAATTGTTGATTTTTAATGAATGGTGGAAATCACAGCTAAGAGACTCTGTCAGGGGGAAGAAAAGGTTCAGAATCCACTTAATTTGAACCCAATTGAGCATCTAATTTTATCGAGCTATTAAAACATGACGGAGGGAGTATATGATTGTGCCAAAAAAATGAGTATAAAATATATAACATAAGAGTTACCTTCCTCCGCTGATCTGCCTGCATATTTGGTATGTAGCCTCAGAACACTCCAAAACAGGCAATTACTGAAGTAGAATGATGTATGTAGCATACCCTAACACGCTGTGGTCAGCACGAAAATCTTGAACTAGAAAGTTCCACAAAGTGTGGCAAGAGATCCCTGAATGTCAATCAAATCAGAAGCGAGGGCTATGTTTGCAAACCAGTAATTTACTTTGAAATTCAGTCAATTCAAACTTGGAAGATTTTGATAGTCAATGAAGACAGCAATGGACAACAGGAATGCGCAACAAGAGATCCTAGGAGCAGAACAAGTTATGATCAATATGAAGTGCTCAGCACTAAGACCATCAAAATGATCACAACAGCTAACGGCCGACCAGTGTTGTGATGAAGTTGTAGAAGAAGTACTTCACAATAACGGCAATAAGCCAATCCTAACTTGGAATGTTGTAAAATGAAGAAAAAACAAGGAAATTTGAATTTTTTCTGTCTGTAAACAGTTCAGATCAAACAAACCAAGCACAGACTGTTGAAAAAACTGCAATAGTTCCTCCTCCGCGCTGAACCAGACAACTCTGTTAGAAAGCTGCAAAATCAACTCTTTCAGATCAAAGACGCAACTGGGGAGGGACCAAGAGACGGGATCCAAGGAAACAAGCAACAACCCCTAACTTCGTAGTACAAGGATCACAGATTGCGATAAATCAATAAATAAAACAGCGGCGGAACGGACGAAACGAAACACTTCAGATCAACAGCAGCGGAAAGCCCTAAAATCCGAGTACGCCAAAATGCAGAGCGGAAGACAGCTTGCCGAAGCATAAATAGTTAAAATTGAGATACACAATCACCGCAATGGAACTTAAAGAAGCAAGCAAATAGTCGGGAATAACAGAGTGCTGGGTATTTTTATCCTTTTTTTGTTTGTTACGAAGAGACAGAAAGCAGGGGGAAGGAGGCGAAGAAGAACTGAACTGGAGAGAAGTGAACAGAAGATTGTATCCTGTATTTGTGGGGGACAGATGGATGTAAGCTTATTGTTCTGAGATGTAAAAATGGAGGAGTCGGTCGCACAGCACGGCGTGGAAAGGTGGGAGAATCGGAGAGGGAAGCGCGTGACAACGGTTTGTAGATTGTAAAAGGTTGCAGCAGTGGAAGGCCACACATGAAAGTCGTCGAAGCACTAGGCGGCCACTATGCAGTCATTAGGCTTTTAAATGCATGGTGGAGGCGGCCAATCGGAGATTTGGAGACTAATCCTAGCAAATTATTTAGGAGTTAAACTTGGACTGGACAAGATTGGGGGCGCTTTGATTGTGAGACTGTGAGGTGGGACAAATCACAGAGCATAGTGTTCAGTGATCCGACAAAGGTAAGGTTAAAATTAGGATCAATGCTTTTCCTCCCGCTTTATTGAGGTTGGCCGTGATAAAAAATGGGGAGGAGTAGGATTACTCTAAAATTAGATTATCACAAATGGCTACAAGGAGGAGAACACATGGAAAATGGATGGCCACATGAATAATCAGCCAGCGCTTTCTGTCCTTGGTTGCTTCTTTCTCTCTCTTTTAGTTTTATGGTGGTCTTGCGGAGTGCAAGCGACGCCTTGGCTGGCTGTCCCTCTCTCACTTTTTTTATCTCTAAACTGGCCACTTGATCAAGCTAGCAGGGCCAACATGAAACTCTCATTCAGCTATTTTTTCTTCTCAGGTTGATTACTTCTTCCGTCCCATATTTATTCTATTTGAGAAATATATCTTTTTTTATTGAAATAGATAACGAGACTGATAAAAGCTTGGAAAAACAAAAATCTCACAAGTTAAGTTGGAAGATGAGCAAAATACAAGCTGAGGGGCCGTTTGGGGCGTGATTAAAAGTAAAACATCCAAATGGGATGTTTTGCTACACTGTAGCATCCAGTTTTTTTTTACATCATGACGTGTTTCAGCTGGATGTAAAAAAAACATGGATGCTCCACTGTAGATATTTTGCAATAATCACGCCCCAAACGGCCCCTAGTTGCAAAACTTAGGGAGGCAGATTTTTTGCTCCAAAAGCGGCTTTATATCCACTTTAGTGCAAAATTATGTTTTTGAGGCATATTCTATGCAAAATGAATTTTGCTATAATAAAAGCATTTTTTTCTTGGAACTTGTTCCAAAAGCCGCTTTTGAAGAAAATTCACACAAAAGTGGCTTTTATCTAAGGAATAATACGAAAATGATTCCACTTGCCCTCTCTCGTAAAATAGATGGTGGATGTTCACTAATTCTTTTTTTTTATTTAGGTAAAATTATCATACAATACATTTATTATTTATCTAAAATCTATCCTATCCAAACAGGCTTTAGAAGTTAACTTTTGACTAAATATCTTTAGGGTGAGTGTTACCAAACGGGTTATGCTTTAATTTTGCTTTAACAAAAGTGATTTTATCCTAAAGTTACTTTCTATAAAAGTAAAAAAAGTTGCCAAATGCACCCTTAAAGCCAAGAGTCTGATTACATGAGACTTGTCTCATATGACTTACATAAGCTAAATCTCTATCAACCGTCAGATGGAAATTTGAGTGTCATTTTTTAAATTAGTTGGTTTTAACATTTAATCATGCAACTACCCATGCCCAACCGCAAGCATACAATGAACTACATAACCCTTATCAGTGTGCCTCTACACCTTCTCTCCCCAACCCCAACCTCCGCAGTTGACCATCGGCCAACTTCCACCGGGAAGCGACGACCTGCCTCTTTCGAGTTCTGAGGACCAAAGGCTCACCTTTGTCGAAAACCAATGCCCATGCTTCCACTGCAGTCTGACGTCTCGCTTTCGCCAGAGATCGACGACCTACCTCCGCCAATGACCATTGCGCCACCTCTGCTAGTGATGTGGCCGCCTACTCTGTCAATTTTGGGCCGCTTCCGACATGAATCTTCAACCCACACAAATGGGTGAAATTGGACGCACTGCGCGATATCATGCACGTCTCCACCGCAATAGCATACCCGATCAACTCCACTTCAACCAGGACCATTCTTCCCTAGAGCCTTTGGATCAAATCCAACGTTAGTAATTAAACTTGGCTCATACAAGCTAGATGAAACAAGTCTCATTTAAACTTTTACTTAAAGCCATACACAACTAATACGGGGACACATCATCATTCTCTCGTGGTCGATATTGGGCCCAGGAAGTGTTCCTCGAAAGCGGTAAAATGCGTTATGATCTAAAATGGGCTTTCATTATTGGGTCTAGAGTGTACACTGGGCCTTGGGTATGGCATGTAAATGAAGCCCGTGAAGGCTAACTGGGAAACTGGGAACAGAAGTGAGTACTTTCGGGCCGCGAGGGACCGAGGGTTAGCAGCTACCCTCACCAACACAGAATCGATTCGGAGCAGACGGAAGCAGGCAAGGCATCTTCCAGCTGCCATCGTCATTCGTCACTGCCGAAATTTGAGAGGAGATTCTTGCATAACTGAGGCACAATAAGAACATTATTTAAAGAAAAAGAACCACTAGATAGAGAAAGAGGACAGGTACCCGTCTGCATGATATCAAGTCCAGCAC
This sequence comes from Houttuynia cordata, assembly GCA_039654745.1. Lineage (NCBI taxonomy): Eukaryota > Viridiplantae > Streptophyta > Magnoliopsida > Piperales > Saururaceae > Houttuynia > Houttuynia cordata. The sequence continues at coordinate 28,115,800 of CM077503.1, forward strand.
CATTTCCAACCATGACACGAACAGTTCCTTAATAGGGATCCTTGCCGAGAATGAAAGACTCATTGGAGGTCATATGATTTGTTGCACCTGTGTCTGGGTACCAGGTGGAGTCACTCGGGTCAGCAATTTGCATGGCAGCAAAGGATTGTATAGTTGGAGAAGAGTGCTTTGCTGGGGCAAGACATGATTCAACCTTGTGGTTTGGAAAGCCACACTTATAACAGTTAATCTGCCGAGAGGAGGTGGTGGCATAGGGGCGATCATTATCACGATTGTTGCATCCACGACCTCGGTTAGGAGTGGGGTAGGAGGTATTGGGCTGCTTGTAGGCTTTGAATTGGCCCCGACCACCAGCTTGGTAACTAGAGAGACCATGCCCTTTTGGTGCAGAAGAGAAGAATGCGGCATGAGTAGCATTAGAAGATGATAGATGTTGAAGTTGCAACTCAAAATGTAAGAGCAAACCATAAACTTCGTCAAGAGTAGGAGTGTCATGGCGAGCGTTGATTGCAACCATTATTGGATCATACTCTGATCCAACGCCTCGCAAAATCCAATCAATCAAGTCCTCTTCAGCAATGGCTTTGCCGGCACTTGCCAATGCTAACGCAAGAGATTGGGCATGCTGAAAGTATTCAGAAATAGAACGAGCATCCTTCGAGATGGACTATAGTTCAGCCTTCATGTATTGTACACGCGCACGAGTATGAGTGCCGTATACAGTTTCTAGTGTTTCCCATACATCCCGTGCATGCTCCTTATGCACAACCTGAGAAAGAATAACATCCGACAGTGAGGAGTTGATCCAACCAAGAACCATTTGATCCAGTTTTTCCCATTGAACAAAGTCAGGATTGGGTATCAAGGAGTTTTCTATATTTAGAATATGGGAGGGAGGCTTGGGTGTCATTCCAGTAACAAAGCCAAGAAGTTCATGAGATCGAAGGACATGGATTACTTGTGTTTTCCAAAGAAGGTAGTTTGAGGAGGAGAGCTTCAGAGATACTTCTTGAGAGATGTATTTGACAGAGGAAGGATTGAACGGAACTCAGAAGAAGAAGGTTCAGAGGTGGAGGATGTTGCCATTAGAAAAAGGAGGTCCAGGACCTAAAGGAGTCTGATACCATGTAAGGAGAACCCATTGAAGATTTCCTCATACAGGTAGTATATTTATAGATACTTCTTTGTATAGTTATTACAAGATATCAAGGCTGAAATTAAGCAGTCAGTTACAACCTAATAATGAGCAATATACATGGAAGGTAGAGAAAATCAATAGAGCAGTTACAAGATTTGAGTTTTGAATTAGCATTTACAAGATTTGAGTTTTGAATTGTGGAGAGAATCACTCCATGAATTAAGTCTTATCAGGTAGCACCACAATGAGCCGAGACCAGGGGTCCCTGCAAAACCATATAGCATTTGGTTACTATGGCAGGGGAGTACTTTTACAGATTCCAGGAGAACAAGGTCAAAGCTAGCTTCATCTTGCCAACTAATAGTGAATAGTGAGAACAGATGGACTCCTGCCTCAGAGGGGAGCTTCAAAAGTAACTGCGATGCAGCCAAGTTATTTTTCTAGAAGAAGACGGGGAATAGGGGTCTGCATTTGCAATTGCCATGGCTAGGTGATTGTGTGTTTAAGCATGACAGATACATATATATACATATATATATATATATATATATATATATATAGGGAAAAGTTTAAATGAGATCGCTCTCATATTACTTATATGAGGCCACTTTGAATCGTAGCCGTTGGATCTTGATCTGACGGCTACAAATATTCATAATGATCTCACCCACTCCTTGATGTGACACACTCACCTACCCACTGATTTGATATCCACCCTCCGATCGGAATCTAATGGAAATAAAGATTAGCCTCATGCTCCTTATATGAGAACGATCTCATGTAAATTCATCTCATATATATATATATATATATATATATATATATATATATATATCTGTTTTTTCATCAAGTTTTGTTTGTATATTATAACAAAACTGTACATCTCTTGAATTATTCTTTACTCGAAATATACAAACGCAATCCTCTAACATGGATGCTTGGTACATCCTCTACTTGAATATACACGTTATTTTCTTTAGAAAATTTTGCAAGTAGTGTACTGATGCTTGCTAATGAATCAACTGTTCTCATGTACAGATCTCCTGGAACAACCAACTAAGAAGTGAAGAAAAGGTAGTTGGTAGAAGAATGTGTATGCCTTGTCTAATGCCTTATTTTGGCAACAATTCTATCTTCCTTGCCATTTGCTCTAGACTTGATGTTCAACCAACTGATATCTTTTGCGTGCTTCATGAACTTCTTTTTTGCTTCAACTTTATTGTTCAAGGGTTAAGGCATTGAGGGTGCTTTTTTGTGCTGAAATTTCGAAGGGGTGCCCGGAACACTCAAGGAAAAGTTTCTAACAAGTGGTATAAGAGATTGCACCACATCTATCAGAAGAGGTCGATAATCGGCTTCAGACTGCACACACATAGCAGCAATAGCAGCTACCTGTGCCATCAAAACAAAGAAATAAACAATGCTGATGATCAGCACTACCAATAGATCACCTGAAAAGCACACACGTAAATGATATTATCACACCTGAATCAGTTCTTTCTTGGAAAATTGTCCTTCTAAACTTGGGTCCACCATATCCATGACTTTCTCCCTGTTAGTCAGTCTTGGTAAAGCCTAGAAAAAACAAGCTTGTGCCATTTAATTTTGTAGAAGCAAATATGTGGAAGAAAAATGGCTTCTAGCTGATATTCAACCGTAAACAGGAGAGGACAAGAGGCTAACTGTTATGTGAGTCGTCTCTTTGCAGACAAGGATGATTCGACGTGATTTTCAGCTTTTGAACATGGTTATTTTATGATTGCATTTGATTTATTTGGCATGGTAATGAAATGCAACGAAAGTGATGAAACATAAGCTAGATACTAACCCATGAGACCAGGACATGCTCTCCGGGAGGCCTTTTGGTGTCCACAGGTACCCGGCCAGTGAGCAGTTGCAAGAGAACTACGCCATAAGAGTACACGTCTGATTTTGTGGTCAGTTTCCCCGTTGATGCATACCTGTGCAGATCACCAACTTCATATCCATGAGGCAAGTTTCGCAAGAAAATTTACACTACGGGAACAAAACGACATCATTTGCTATGATTTTCAATTAAGTGAAACTAATCTATTCTTTCTCCAATGACAGTTTTATGCACAAGAGACAGATACACACTAAACGTCGGAGGTCCTAAGTTTGAACCCTCACTTTGTTGGCTGCCCACCCAGAATTATATCCTGATTTACCCGGTGCTTATGGTTGGCAGGACTTGGCACAGTCTCTAGGGGATTAGCGACTCAAAGAGGCTGGTTTCCTGCCCCTTTTAGTCAGATCCTAAGGACACCCTTTGTTATTAATAAAGAAGAGAAAAATGGGCATGGAAGAATTAATATGTATACTAGATGATAAGATTTCAAGAGTAACTTGTAAAGTGCTCACTCTGGGGCGACGTATCCTGTGGTCCCCAGTACACGGGTTGCAATCTGGCCATTGATTTTGTCGGAGCCCATCTTTGCCAGGCCGAAATCTGACACTTTGGCTCTAAAATTTTGGTCGAGGAGAATGTTGCTGCACTTGAAGTCTCGGTGGATGATGGGCTGGGTGGAGTGCTCGTGGAGGAATTCAAGTCCCCTGGCACAGTCCAAGGCTATCCTCAATCGGGTTCCCCAGTTCAATGGCTGGGACTTTCGTTGTGAGGAAGGGAATAGGTGCTGCTGGAGGCTGCCATTGGGCATGTACTCAAAGACAAGGAGCCGGTGCTGATGGTCAGCACAGTACCCAAACAGCTGAACCAAGAAAGGAGAGTGCAAACGGCTCAACAGATCCACCTGCATTTTTATGTCATTTCATTAAAAATGCATTTTCTACTCAGAAAGAAAAGAAACAATAGAGTGAACTTGAATGAGCTGAGATGAAAAGAAGGGAGAAGGGAATAGAAAAGGAAAGGTTCACACTTTTGAAGCACATGAGGCCAAACGGCAGGACAAGAAGGAATGCTGAGTGCGCGCTTCAGTGGGACCCTTAATTAGCTAATTAGGTCACAATGCAGTTACAATGTATCTTCCATTTTCAGGCTAATCATTGAAGATTCTTACATGAGGTCTATTTGCACACACATCTGCCCATTAAAGAATCCTTAGCCTTACACCAGAGAAAGCCAAAAAACTTTTATTAAATGAGACACTAAGTCAGTGTTAGTTTTTTAATCTGCCCAAAAGTTTTAAAAGGTAAATCAGGCGAATGTCAAAATGAAAGGCTTTGTCTCAAGCAAACAATGGAGACAGACTTTTATTCTAAACAAATGCCACTGGGAAAACTTTATCACAATAATTCCACAAGAAGTTTCCGGTTGATCTGGGGTTTTGAACCAAATTTCAATTATTGGACAATGAAAATAGAATACAGACATTCGCAATTTCTATGACAGCAATGCTTAAAGAAGAGAATTGGGTACCTCAACTCTGAATTCCCGCTCTCCCTGCTTTCCTTCTCGTTTCAACATCTTAATTGCAGCAACGGTGCCATCACTGAGAATCCCTTTATAAACCAAACCAAACCCTCCATTCCCAATCACATTCTGTTCATCGAACATATCAGTGGCCACTTCAAGCTCTTTATATGTAAAAACCTGTCCGGCCTTAAACCTCATTCGGGAAGGTGGCCCAGCATTCCCTTCGTAAAGGCAGCTCCTCGCCTCTTCAATTGTCACAATTAACACCCATAAAATCAATATCCAAACAAAGAAAGGAACGAACCCATATTGTAGAGTATCTGGCAAAAATAGAACATGTTTGTAACTATCGAAGAGGTGCAGGCTAAATACCTGGGCTTGTGTTGCCAGTGGTGACGGTGCTTGTGAATTTGGACAATATCTTGTTGGTTTTGGATATACTAGTTGCGTCGGAATTTGTTTTTTGAGATTTGAAGCGCCGACATATCAAGAAAAGAAGAGCAACTATGAGCAGTAGCACGACAGCTGCAATGCAAACCACAACTATAATCAACACAGAAGTCGGTCGGAAATGGTGGTGACGATGCTGGTAAAGGAGGCGGCGATGCAAGAGGTCCTGAGGTGCTGATTCTGGGATTGCAGCTTCATTCACAGAGGATCGGATCCCCATGAGTGAGAGAGAGAGCTGAGTAATGGAAGTGGGTGTTTGGAATGAGAGTCACTGTGAAGAGATTGATGAGCACATGGCTGTGGGTTGGGGGGGGGGGTTGGGCTTCCTTGATGGGAAGTCAAGTTGTAAATAACTAAATATCCGCATGAACCCGTAAACGGGAGTCACGTGCATGTGCATTGCCCTCTCTCCTCTTTCTGACCGGGTCTTTTGTACTTACCCGTCTCTTGTTTTGTTTTGTGTTTACTCCCGGGATATTTGTCTTGCCATCTCTTCCCTTGATATTTCTAATCTCTCATCCACTCCTACCTTTTGCTAGCTACTTGATCGTTATTGTGATCCAATATTTGGAGATAGAAATGTGGTGGTCCCCAACATGAATCACATGAATAAAAGCTCACTTGCACAAGTTTGCACAGCCAATCCAATTGAGAATTTGACAACATATACCACGACGAGTAAATTCATATCAGGGCTATTATGCCTCACGAATCCAACTACTAAAAGAATGCTAGGCAGAACTCACGGGTCTGCTGACTCCCTTGTACACCTTATCACATCGCTAGTAAAGTGATTGTGTTACACTAAAGTAACTTGGGACGGAAGATGGGAAGCGAGGAAGAATGGTGTCGTATAGCATGGTTGACAGCTCTAGGAACAAGGACGTTTCGCGAAGAGTAGAGACAAGGCCGCTGATCGGATTTCCCATTCGGCCACTGATAAGGTTGCTTACGCTGAAATGCTGTTTGAGCCGTCGGTGTTATTGAGCAGATATCATCGTTGCATTGCATGAGACAAAAAACAGGAGCGGACGCGCAGTTGGCATGTCCACGTACAACCGGTATGGCATTTGGGGGTGGGGACGCCTTACATGCCAAGGAATCACGAGTTGGTCATATGTGTATTGGCGGGCTATGACTGCACTAGCACGGAGTGTGACTGTACGAGCAGGCAGCAAGGATGGAGACCTGTGGGCTAACTAATTGCCACAATCCGCTCACAATGAATATAGCCGCTATCAGCAACTAATAACTAAGCAGTCACTATAATAACCCGCCCTGGGATAAGCTCCAGGACATGGAGAGGCTAGCTTGATTGAGAGTAGCCAAACACTGGACGAACAAAGTTAAATCCCAAAGTTCAGTTTAAAATGACAATGAGGCAGTTCTTATTGAGGTGCATACTTTTCCATTCAGCTGAAATCATCAAATGAGTGAATTGTGAGTGCCACGCGCATACTCCTGCCACAAATAATTTTTGCAAAGTAGCAAGGAGCTGCTCATAAGACGTAGTTACTTACAGCTAACTTAAAAAAAAAGTTACTTCCAGCTAATATGCAGACACAAAGAAAATGCTAACATACAAATCTGCAGAAACATATAGACAGAAGGCATAAATTCAGGAGACTGTTATGCTTCTGTACATACTCAGCAACATACCTAGTGCTTAGGAATGTTCAATCGCAGCTGGACTATTCAGCACCTTTTTTTGGCTAGTATCAGCTACTACATCGGCAGTAATACAATCAGTAAGGATTGCTAAAAATATGTTGTAAGTTTTTTATTTCATTTTGTTTCTATATTTTAGTTGATTGTGTTTGCTAGTGTAATGCCATTGGGGAATGAAATTGAAGAGCAGCAGCAACAACTGATGAATGACTAGGCACTATTATTTTCTGTCTCCTTGGCCAAGCAGCTGACAGTCCTGAAAGCAGCATTATCATTACTTGGTCAAAAAAAAATTCCATCACTTGAAAATTGAGGATAAATTGCCTTTGTATTTGGAGCAAAATTTTGGCTTCCATGATAGAAAAATGATACATGCAAGAAGCCATGAAATATGTAATTATGTTCAAATATACTGACAACTTATTAAAAAAATATATTCGTGTACTACTGCTCAAGCTTGTTCGAGCCGAGCCAAACCGAGTATCATTGAGCTCGAGCTCGGCTCGTAAACGGGCCGAGCTGGCTCGCGAGCTGATCTGGCTCGGCCCGTTTACACCCTTAGCAATGACATGATGGCTGAAATGTTTGGCTATACTCCCTCCTCCATTTTTACTAAAAAAAGATATTTGTATACTACTGCATATCCATCAAGCAAACTACAAAAAAAAAGTCATGGGGAACCAATTTAGAGTGCTGCCAAGAAAAACTGGCATAAGCAAGCATATAAATTGGCCATGAAGTACTTCAACATATCAATAGCCATAGCAATAACCTGATGGCTGAATTGTTTGGCTATACTCTCTCCGTCCAATGAAGCCTGTCTGCATTTGAAAATGAGTTAAATTTATTGGACTTCATGAAATGGTGTTTTTTATATAGGCCTGTTTATTCATCTTTTCAGAGTTTGGACTTAATTAACTCATTTGAAAAGAAAGGTCCCAAGAGAATTTTTTTAGATCGAATTATAAATGTAATATACAACTGGTCCTATAATCGTCGTTATATAGACGCTCTTTATACGCTATCTTGAACTAGAAACATAAGATGATTAGCACAACTAACCCATTCTTTTTAGCCCATACAAAAAACGGTGTCCCCTCCCCCCACCGTGCTTTCGGTCATGAGGGATCAAAGTCAGCCATGTAGTGATGGTCCATGCTTTTTCAACTGCAGACAGGTTTCATTGGATGGATGGAGTATCTGTTCAAATGAACTATACCATGCCAATATAAGTGCAAACAAACACAATGACCAACACATTATTGTAGTAAAATATACCAGTGACATTTTATCTATTAACATAATGTTAAAGCACACAGGGCTTGTAAAAAGTGATACTTCTCATTACTTTTTGGAAGAGATCGAGGAAGTGATGACTAAGCATGAAATCAACACCATGCAAAAGCAAACCAAAAAATTCGTCCCTTAGTAAAAGTGAAGATTAGCATGATGTCATAAACTACAGACTTGAATCTAACCATCTTAAAATTAGTGAAGGAGAACAGAAAAATAAACACATTTTGAGAAACAAATTGGAAAAAAACATGAGCAACATAAAAGCCACAGACAAGATTATGAAAACTAAGAAAGTATAAGCAACAAAGGATCCTTGTTAAGTTGGATAAAGTTATCTTTCCCATCATCATCAACACACAATTCCCACTATCTGATCCACCTTTTTCTGCTTCGGCATTTTTTGACTAACTGTGTAAAACAGCTAAATAACAGGCCTTCCCAGGGTGTGCTCTTACACCAGTCAACCTCCTCTCATGAAAATTTGCTAGATCACCTAACGGATATATAGTAAACTTAACAGTCATAAATAGAAAATGAAAAGCAGCAGAGGCAACCGTTACGACATATTGTACAATCCACTAATTGAAATCATAGCCATATTTGCAAATGGATAAGTTGCTACAAGATTGAAGATGATAGAACGCTTAATAAATATGCAAACAAAAGCCATGAACAAAATGCAGTATTGCAATAGTGGCTGATTAAGTCTTTAAGAATATAACTTTCCTTAACATGTGCACATGCAAGCACAACCTGCTGCAAATATGAAAATCAAAAGACGTTAGCCAGACAAAGATACTGGCATTCCCATTTCCAGCTTACCACAGAACCTGTGTTGAATAAACAGCAGAAGGAATATTTCTGCAAACAATTCAAGTTTAACATCTGCATCCTATTTCCAATTATTCAACAGATCTGAGCAAACAACCAAGCGACTTCGCCAAATTGTCAAACGCTTTGTCACCATTGTTTATAACACGAGCTTCATGTTCCATATGTCCTCTCATCAGTGAACAAAAATGAGAACATAACGTAAAAATGCAAGGCAAAAAATAAAAACGTCCACAATAAAACATGGACGTCTCTACAGACATCCTGTTGCCACAATCACTACACATACTAACTTACAGTGCTCTTAACACAATAGAATGTCATATGTCATCCTATATAAGTAGTAATCCTATCACTGAACTTCGGACAAAGATTCATTTGCTAAAATATCAATATTGATCAGAAAGAAACAAATAAACTCTCATATAAGCATTAGACCAAAAAGACATGGACAATGGCATTTAAACAGGAAAGACAATAGATGGGGCAAAACCAAAACGGCTGAATCTCATCAGATTTAGCTATCGCACGCATTGTGAATAAAGTATAAATAAAAAATAATGTTGTCAGAATAAACGTAAACAATAGTAAGTACAAGGGAGAATCACTCACTGCTTGTTTCGCCTCCCTCGCTTAGGACCCCATTCCTCCAGCTTGGCCACAGGGCAACCGCACTTAGCCCTAAAGATCACCACGGCCCGGCCATTACAAGGGGCCATTTTCCGGAGCTCAGACCTCAGACTCTCATAATCATGGTTTCCATCGGTCTCGTCCCTCCAAGGCAGGCTATCGACCTCCAACCCCACCTCGGACGCGGCACAATCCTCCGTCTGCAGCTGAATGTCGAACTCCGCGACCTTCATAAGGCCCCTGCAGCGGGGATTGCGGCATTTCAGGGTGAGGAGACGAATGCGACGGAGTAAGAGCCAGGAGGCGGCGAAGACGGAGAGGAAAGGGGGAGGGAGAGGGAAGGAAAGGGAGAGAGATGGGGGAGAGAGGAGGAGGAGGGAGAGTGAGCGGATGAGGTGGGAGAGGAGGAGGAAGAGGGAGGAGAAGAGGACGAGGTCGATGGCGGCATAAGGGGAGTGCCTGCAGCAGTGGGAGAAGGGGTTAGGGTTGGAAGGGGACTTTCTGGGCTTGGAAGAAGGGGTGGCGGTGGAGGAGGAGAGCGGAGGAGGTGGTGGACATGGTTGCAGAGAGCAAGGAGGTGGTGGTGGGGAAAGTCTCGGGTGGGAGCACACACTCAAGTTTGTATTGTTTGTTTCACTTTTTAATTAATGATAAACCTACTCATCAAATCAGTCTTACCCGCCAAATTATTTTCGCCCAGATCAGCAAGCAATGATTATATCATAATGTATTATGATCATGGAATGTCGTATCGGATATCGGTAAAATATCGGTCGGCCAAGAGACGAAATATCGGAGATATTGTGTAAAAAAATATCGGTAGTCAAAAACTAGTTTTTATCGTATATTTTCACAATCTAACTTCTTATACTAATTTAAACAAAGAATAAATTTTAAAATATGACTATTAGGATAGAAAACAAACATGAAAGGTTTTTTTTTCAAAAAAAAAAAATTTGAATTTTTTTTTAAATACTTTTTTAATTCAAAAAATACAGATATATCGGCGATATTTGGAATTTTTGGAAAAATCGATATTAATTGGTATCGATGTATCGGTTTAGGTCCGATACCGATATATGTCGCCGATATATCGGCGAGACGGTTTTCCATGATTATGATGGGTGGGCTTTATATACATCCGAGGAGATTTTTAGTTGATGACTCGGACACCCCTGGTTATGAAATAAAAAAAATCTAACAAGTTGTTGAGCCAATCATAAACCAAGAAAATAAGTTACTCCTGTGCCAAAGCTGCAACATAACCCCCATTTCCTATTGGAATGCTGCGCACAAGCCTCTATTAGCTCTCCATAAGAAAAAAATAATGACATCAGACAAATTCATGTTCATTTTTTTAGAACACTGTATGCTGTTCTCCGAACGCGCAGTTGATTCCATACGATCGACGGCGGGTGAAACTTCACTTCACCGGCAGATCCGATTCCCAGAGTTCCCCCCTTTTTTTGCCAATTCCCAGAGTTCCCCCCTTTTTTGCCAGAATACTGACAGGCTTAGGAGGGAGTATCTAAATTACTTCTCATTTTGGAAAATATTAACACTAGTTAAATGGAACGCGCCAAGGCTCATCATGGACCGTTAAATAGAGAGTTGACGGTGGAAAACCGAACTTAGCACATCTAAAACCCCAGCAATGGTTTTCGTCAGTGTGGCGGTGTCTGGAACTCTTCGCTTCGAGCTCATCCAAGCTCTCTAATGGATGTCAAGGCGTGTGCCTTTGGACTTGTTCTTCCAACTCCCTTCCGTCCCAATCGCCCAACTCCTTTCGTCTCTTGGCATTCACTGAAGCGCCCATTTTCAGGTCCCATCTTCCCGACGATGCCCCTCCTTTTTCGTTCTTTTCTCTGAATTTACGAACACCTCACTGCTCTCATTCTATCTTAATAGTTACAGTGTCTTGCAACGCCAACAAGAAAGAGGTGGACGAGTACGGAATTCCTCAGCAGTATGACCCGAATTTCGGCCTCGCTAAGGAGGTCTGGGACGAGGTCAGTCCCTCTCTGGTTTTTTTTTTATTTATTTATTTCTCTTGTTACTGAAAAACTTATGCTTATTTGTAGAAAAAAGAGATAATTACATTTGAAATTAGGGCTGGTGAGCTAATTGTGTATTGTAATTCATCCATTTGGAAAAGCTGACATTTATACTGTCTAGGTTTAGGAATGGCAAGCACGTCGGCGAGAAAAAACAAAGGAGTTTGATCGAAGATGTCGAGAGGAGGAGGAAGAAGAAAGTAGAAAAGTAGCTGAGTACCGTGAGATTGGCCTGCGGTTGATGGACTATCCCGAAGAAGAAGTCAGAAAGGCAAGAAGATTGGTTTCAAGTTTTATTAAAGCTGCCGAGGAAGTTGAACTGGTAATTTCTTTAACTATGTGAATGTGTTGATATTAATACATTTTGCGCTTTAATGCTGACTTTATTATCTAATTTTCATGGAGATGAGGAAATAAATTATGATAGTCCCTCTATTCCATATTAATTCGATGTGTTACAACCTCTAACTATACAGGTAGTCAGTTTATTGCTCAGAGAGTCCTTGTTCACACCTATATTTATATACTTATTTGGCTAGTTTAGCTTATGATGATTATTCTTTATCTTTTAGAGAATTGAAGAAGCTGCAGAGCAAGGTGAACTTTCTGCACTTGTTCTAATGGTCATATGGAATCGCCTTGATCTTGCCCGCCATGATGTATGTCATTCTTCAGCGTTTATATTCCTTGTTTCCCTAAAGTTGTTGTCACTTTTTTCTATTATTTTTCATGCAGTAAATTGAAACTCTGCTGAAGCTAATTTAGTAGCTCACGATTATATTTTTATAGGATGAAAAGGATGCTATTAGAAGTCTTGACCTGTTATATCGGAGGGTTGAGGTGTGCTCTCCTCGTTTGGATCTGTCAATTTAATTTGTCCATCCTCAATACTTGCCTTTTCAATTTTCCAAGAAAAATTGGATGTAGCTAATATTTGCCCTTCGATTTTGATGCTCTTTCCAGACAGAAATTTTGAAAAGGCAGGCTTCTCCTTCCATGAGATTACTCAACGATCTTCTGAACCTTCATGACGGATTTGATGATGATGAATGGCTAAAAAAATGTCGAAAATTGATGGCTGAGACTTTTCCAAGAGAGGATCCCTTCAGTATACTTGTTCCTGGTGGCATTGATATTGATTCGGTATTCTTCTATATTTCTTCTTTAATACCAATTTGATTTACTAAATCCTTTTTGAGCATGTAATAGTTTTAGCTGAAAACCCAATTGAGTTTGATTTTCTCTTTCCTGCATCTTTCAGTCCTTTTTTTCTTCTTCTTTAAAACAGGGATGGGGTTGAAGTGTGAAGGGGAGTCTTGTTTCTTATCAATATTATTGTAAGGGTTGCCATGGTTTATTCTTTGGAAATTGGGCCACATCATAGTCAAATGTTAAATATGCCAGTGTCAACCTTATTTTTTGGCAATCCAATGACTTCAAATAGACTCCCAATAGTTACATTACGAATTGTTGCATAAGCTATCTTTTTCTTTGTTACCACTAGCTCATACCTCTAATTCTCAAGCAGCTCTCCCATATCAAACCAAAAAAAAAAATTCTGTTGGTGGTAGTTGTGCTGCCCACGAAGATGACTGTTTTTAAGCTGATTGACAACTTTTTTCTATCTGTTACAGCATCAAGGCCTTATGAAGCTTCCACCGGAGGGTGAGGATCCCCTATTACGGGTTGATTTTGTGAGGGAAGTTGACCAGCTGCTAAAAGAGATACGTTCAGAACAGAATGATGCAAAGAGTGTACAAGGACTTGATCCTGAGTCTGTTGCAACGAGATTGAAGCATCAGGAGAGGCAACGTGCCATGAAACAAGTAGAGGCTCTTCTAGATTTGGCCATAACATTGACATGGTAATGCAGTGCTCGATAAAACTGTTACGTGTGTTGGCCATGAGCTGTTATGCCGAGAATTTTTACTTGTGACAGAATCTACTGCCAAGTGGTCTGAATTATGGGATTACAAAGGCCATGCAAATAGCTATCCACAGGTAGCGCAACTGTGAAGGATAGAGATAATAGTAATATAGGATCCCATTCTTGATCGTTGGAAGAATGTTTAAATCTATTGTCAATGTCAAATGATCTTACCCTGTGTTGAGAGTTTTCCACTTGTTACTCACTGTGGAACAGTGTATTTAAGTCTTTTGCATTTTGTTGTGTCGTGTTTTTGATAATTTACCTATTGTCGGAAGCAATAATTTATGAAGATCAATAACCCGTTTTAGGACAAATGAAGGTGAATCTACATTAGAATGAAGAAATTTTTGCCAGCATTTTTTTTCTTTTGGTGTTCATCATAAAACACTTTAGGCATCTTTTGTAGAGCATTGATAAGGAAAAGCAGAAAGTTTTTGTGGCAAACCAAGTGTCAGTGCACTGAAACTTCAGCCAAAAAAAACACGAGATTGCAAAGCCTGGAGAAATTTGTAGAGGACAACGCATGGCGTCCACCACTTCCAAGAATGGACTAGTGAACCATTCTTTTTTTAAATGTGGGCAGAATGTGGAATGCTGGTATATGGACTATGAGGTTTTAAGGTACTTAGGTAATAGGTTCAGAAAATTCGAAGCACTCATCAAAAAAACAAAGCACTTTTAAGCTGATAATCTTAAAAATAACTACATTAGGGAAAGTCATGATGCGCCATGCTCACCCTTGTACAAGTTACAGCCAGACAATCTATTGACAGCAAGAATAACTTTAAAGTGCACAAATAGAATGCAGAGACAATCAAAACTATATGTATTTACAATATGCAAGCACCATTATCCCATTGTAAGATACATTCCAACGAAAATTTGTTTTTATTGCTAGGTTTCTTAGGAGAATTCACGATCAGGCAATAGCAAGGGACCCACGAGTGACCAAATATAGAGAGCCGCAGTAACCCACTCTGTGCATATGCGAACCCAAACCGATGTCCAACCAACATCAATCAGATCTGAGCTTCCTGACGATGTGCTAGTCCACCCTGTAAGAAGCATGGCCGAGTACATGCTCGCAAGAACAAATATAAGATGGAAAAAAGAATATTAATAACTCACTGGTTGGGCATTTTTAGTGTCTTTCTTCTCTTCTTTCCCCGCTTCTAACTTGTCTGATTCAAGAAGAGGTTTTCTAGAGCCTATAATATTGAAAGAATGAGGTGCATAGAAATGACTGGTGAGAGAAACGTGGTAGATGACCCAGCTCGAAGTGCAGAGTAAAGAACTGAGAGAACTGTTGTGAACATGCCAACAATAAGGGTACCAGTGGAAACTCCTTTTGAGTGTTTGTGGAGACCGTTACAAGCATAAGCTCTTGGTTCACTTGAGAGACCACTATAACACAGGTATGCACAGTATACAGATACGAAAGAAGCTGGCAAAAGACTGCCATTCACCTGCAAATGCAAACTCATTTAATATTTGCTTCCATAATTAAGAAAACCTTGGCTTTTCCACATTCTACTTATGTTCATATATGTCAAATAAAAGCTTGCACATTAACATAAGTAGAATGTGGAAAAGCTAAGGTTTTCTTAATTTTGGAAGCAATTCACGAATACTAATTTAGTAGCTTCGAAAATGTAAACCGTTGTCTACAAGAGAATCCATAGAGGAATACATCTATAACTAAAAAAGTAAAACACATAAAATAAACTAAAGCTTCATTGATTCTTCGATTATGGATTAGGGAAGACCCCTTACATATTTATAGGCTCTTAAGCCATAGTCCTAATTGACATAGGATAGACCCTAAGCTATAGTCCTAATTGACATAGGAGTAGGCTAATCCTAATCCTAATCATAATAGGATCACAACATTCCACCAACGCTTCCGCATCACCTCGTCCTCGAGGTGTTCATGTCTGGTTTACAGCGAAGGTAAGAATGGGAAAACTCAACTTCATCGAAATGTGTGAAGACCCACAAAAGCAATTGTAGACCGGGAATGGGCCACACAAAACCCGTCGGATTTTTTTTTTAACTGTTGAACCAACCTGAGGGAAGGTTGAACCAACAAGTTGGAACCAGGCCCAGGTGAATCGTCCCGGTCCGGTCCATTTGTGGACCGACCCAACCAAAAAGCTCCTGGCTCTACTCGTCATCTTCTTCAAACGAACCAGATGGGTGGCATGTGAGCGACGGTGAGGGAAGCGGCGACGGTAGTGCGTAGTCGCAGGTGTCTAGCACGACAGTGGCGAGGGAGGAAGGCAGACGGTGGCGTTGTGCAGAAGGCGGCTTCGACGGAGGCGGAAGAGTCGGGGTTGCCAAAGGCGGCGGCATGGCAAACACCACTTCTTCGTCGAAAGGTGGAGACTTTGGTGGCGGGGACGGCAGATCTGGCCGGACGAAGGATGGCGAAGTCGAAAAGGCACACCTTGGCGAACTTGGCAACGGAGATGATGCGGCGGCGAAGATGGCGGTGAAGCAGTGCCAAGCGGAGAAGGTTCCGACGGGCACGGTGGTGGCGGTGGGTTCAACGGCAAAGACTGTGGCTTTGGGAGAGGCAGTGGCTGTGGCGGGGCCAAGAAAGGGCAGGATGAAAGGGCCGCAAAGGTGCCGTCTTTTTGCGTGAGTGGAGCTGAAGGGGGCGATTTGGGTGTCGGTACTACTGGTGGCGAAGGCAACAGCAAGGAGGGCTCGACAGAAGCAGGAGCAGCCGTGGCTGGGACGGAACTGTCATGGCCGGAGGCAATGGTCGTCAAGGCCATGACTGGGGCTAAAGACACGGGCAGAGCGACGGTGGAGGAGACCGCGGGGATGTCGGCGGCCCATTGTGGTTGGACAGAGGCCGTGGAGTACGGCAACGACTGGAAAAAAGGCCTCCTTGATGCCGGTGAAGGTGAGCTTCCCGTCGACGGTGGCGAATCCGGTGGCAGCGGCATCCGGGAGAGATTCGCTGGCAGATGAGCATTGGCTTGTCCATCGGCGTACGACTATCTACACAAAACTCAGCAAGAAGTATATGTGTTTCACTGCACCAGATACAATCTTTTCCAGAAAAAATTAATGCTATGCACGATGCTCATAGATCAACCATATCAAAATGAACTTTACGATCCAGCCAATAAAAGTCAGTACAGTACACTATGATGAGCAGACAGCGGCCAACACAAGCATCCATTAGACCCAGACCTTATAAAAAGTATCATTAACAGGTAGAAACATAACTAGTATGGGAAGCCATTCCTCTGAGTCAATAGAGAAAAGCGGTACAAAGAAACACTTTTTTCAAGTTTCTGCTCTCAAAGCCCAACCCACAAGTCACCTATCGCAAAAGCAAGACTGCTACTCCGAACGCCTTGGAACGACTAGAGAAGAGAATTCAAGGCTCAAATTTCAGAATTTTCAGCCAATTGAAACACCAAAAGCGACGGATTTGAGCATAAATTGATAATCAATTTGCAAGAAATCAAAAGTTCAAATATACTTAGTCCGATTACATGGGAATTTCTCCAAGAGGGGGGCGGCAACTTCTCTGAGAATCCAGGAGACGATGAGAGAGAGACCAAAGAGACCGCAATAAGCAAGCCGGGCAGAGCGCCGGGAGACGCCGGCAGCGACCGAGGTGCAGAGGCCGCAGGTCGCAGTCGCACAACAAGAAGACAAACACGAGGCCGCCCACATCTTCCTTCCCCTAACCAAAAATCTGCCAAATTTTAGATTTTCAGACCTCTTTGTAAAATTCTGGCCAACGCTTGCGCTTTTGCTGAATCTACTCCGAGTTTGGAAATGTCAAAAGGGGAGAGGAATGGGAGTTGGCAAATGGCGCGAGTTGAGCTTGAGTCAAACTGGTTCAAGGAAGCTGATAACTGTACACCGGTGTATTCATCCATTGGTGCTTTTATTGGACAATCGAAGTGAGCATCACATTGAAAAAATTAGCATGCACCGGCGCTTTTTTTTCTTCTTTTGAATTTAGCATGCGCTGTGACCGGTGGAGCTGATTTAGGTGAATTTTAATGAATATGAGCCTTCATTAAAAAAGAATTTATTTAGGTTCAATTAGTTTAAAATAGGAATATTGTTTGGTTGATTCACAATTCACTTTTAATTTGGTGAATCTCCTTATGAGGAGATTAACAAATTAAGCATGACTTGGGGAAAAATCTTCTTTCAGCCTGAATTTTAAATTCAATCCAAATTCTTAAACCAAACATGATTCAAGTTATTCTCTCCTAATTAATACTTAATTTAAAGCCAAATTCACGAACCAAACAACCCCTTAAGTAATAATGTAAATACCAAAAATTAGCTCCCGCTATAGCTTAGCTCTAGTTTGTGTGCCATAAGACTTTTGATTCAGGGTCGTACGTATCACGTGAAAATAGGGAAGTGAACTCCAGCATGTGCACTTTGGCTCACTCTCTTGCTTCGCTGCGCACAATTCTCTGATGTCTAATGACCTGGTCTAATATTCCTAGCTTTGTGACTTGTGAGCTCCCCTTCATGTCAGACGCGGGAGGTTTTGACATATTACCTGGCCAATGAGGTCGGGACAAGGTTTTAAAACCCGGACAGGTCATCGACCCAAAATTATTGCAGAGTAGGTCTAATCGGGTTCAACCAGGGGTCAACTGGTTGACCCGGTTGTTGAAGTCATCAATATTAAAAATAGAAAAAAAACCTTCCCAAAATTTTATATAATATAAAAATATTACATAGTCTAATATTCCATGTGTAGAAATTTAATGAACAAAATAACCACATTACAAGAAGTAAAACTCTTAAACAAAAAAATGAATATAAGAAATAAAACTCTGAATGAACCGATTCTTTTTGCGTTCTTTTTTATTTTTCTTTCTCTTTTTTATCATAATGATAATTGAACTATGTTAAGACACCGCATGTTATTTATCGTAAATTTTGTTATATTTTATTAATAATATCTTAAGATCTTTATTATATCATTATTAGAAGAAAGAACAGTAAAAAAAGAAAAAAAAAGGCAAAAACGAATCAGAAATGAATGAGATATGATTTGTTGAAGTGTAAAACCTGAAACTCACAGGTAATATAGAAAAATGAGGTTGGGGTTTAGGGTTAGGGTTCGAGAAGGCAAAATGGAATGACCGTGTCCTTAACCAGGTAATATGGCATTCCGACCTCATTGGCCAGGTAATATGTCCGAACATCCAGACTCGGGCATGTTAGTCTGTAGATGTGCTCTGTCAATCATGTTTTTTTATTCGATACAATTTATTGTGAAGCTGTCACAATAACTTGTAGCAATTACAAGAACACTAGAAGAAAAATATCATGTGGAACTGCAGCATAATTGCGCTGTTAGTCGATTATCAGAATACTATTTTAAACTTGTAGCAAAAACAAAAACAAAAAAAAAACTATTCCAAAACAATCCCCCTTTCTAGTTTATCAATCATTAGTTGGTAAATGCTACAAAGTCATCTTGTAGATTTCTCGAGAGAGAACTATCAACAACAAAGATTTCCCTCGAGAGAAAATAACACTAATGTAGAGTCCAATTAAACTAATGACTGTTTGGGGGTGTCGGGTACAACTATCTACCAGTCAAATGTGTTGATCTCTCCAAGTAAATATTGCCATGAACTTGCACGAACTGCCTGCACTGAGTGTTCTTGAACCAAGGGCGGCATCTATGACGAGAATCGAGAATAAGCAAACAACTGCAGTCATACATCGCCATTAGTTTCCAAACTGACTTCAGAACCATGTTTAATCAGTCCAGGTGTGCTTCTACGAGAAGTACTCTTTGTTGCCACGTGAGGATTGTTCTCTTCTTCGTCAATACAGGTCTCTCAATTAACTTATCCTTGAACACGGGGTGTATGTAAGCATCTTGAAGATAGCTTATGAGGTTGATATTTGGATCAGTAGCCCTCTCTAGTGTGTCCTTCACCATTGCATCCTACTGAAAGCAATCCAGATTTTACAATCGAACCATTAACAAACAACATCATCATCAGCATGAACGGACATGTATCTAGATAGTATAGGTGGTCTAATTTCCAGATAAGAAAATTAATTCAGCAATATAAAGCTCACCAAAGATGTCATCCTAGTAAATGGCAAAATGATATGACTTGAGAGACTAACCTGTAGTGGACACTGAACAAATGCTGGCTGAAAACGATTTCGGCAGTAGAAGTGAAACCACATCGTCAATATGGGCAGAACAATAAGCAAAGGTGTCGATTGCGCAGAGCCTTTGGCACTAAGCAATCCCAGGAAAAGGATGTAGGATATCACCAACCCAATAACTATACGCCTGTGCACATCCAGCCAAAAGGACGCCCCGCGTTCATATGCTTGATTGTAGACGTTTATAGTCTTAATTCAGGAAGTACAAACAAGCTCCGAATACAAAACAAAGTGCCTTGTTGGTTAATAGTAATGAATTCTCTCTTCAATTTTGATAAAAATCCTAACTATGGCACTCGAAAATTTTCAAAATCTTGATAACACAAAATACTAATGATGATCAGGGACAAATTAAACAACTTATATTTGGCTTCCCTAATTTGAAAAGAAAAAAGCAACGCAAGTTAAAACAATTACTTTACCAGATGACGGTAAACAAGATATGAAAAGCCAAAGAACACACGGATGTAAGGGAGTAGGATTGGCGTGACTGCAACATAAACAAGTCCAAGCAAGAAATACAATTGTACTCAAGGTTCAGATGAAGCAAAATCTAAGCTTCCAGGATTCATTGCCTCCTCTCTGTCATGCTCTGTTTTCACTAAAAATATGTATTTAAGATGGTACATAATCAATAGGCTCAGAGTCTAGTCCAGCGTGATCGATGAGCTCAGGTTGTGGCATTCTTATTGCTCCAGGCATCCAATTTAAGAACCTTATATACGTCCTTAAGTCTAAGTTGACAAACTTGCTCACAAACGCTCTAGATTGCCTTGGGCTACTTCTTATGCCCTTGAGGTACCATTTTGGAAAATAGACTCTATCATTAAACGGTTGTAGCCTCAAAACGGCAAATGCCACAAGGAAAGCAATCGCAGATAAGATGTTAATACAGCTGAAACACCAATATCTGAAAGCGAGGCCGTTGTCTCTCTGGAGAAGACTCAGTATCCTGAAACAAAGAGTTTTCTATAAAAAGTGAGTGTTTCTACTGATTATAGGAGTGGCAGATGTATAGTAACGCTGTTCTTATTAAAGCAGAATTTTCTTAAAGGGAAATTCTTTAATATCTTGAACTCTGTATACGAAAAAGGAAAATAATTGATAAAGGAAAATGAATATATAAGTTAGGTCCATGCATTGTCACTCTTTTCTTTATTAAAAAAATGAAAAGAAAACTTTCCTTGATATACTCTAATCGCCTCATTACAGATACTGGTTAATAGCCTGTATATGAGAACATATGAGCTTGTAAAAGAACCGTACATTGAGATCAAGGAGAAAAATTATTTTTTCAATAATTACTAGCTGTACTTGGCTATTATTTTTTCCTAATGTTTTTTTGATACTTTCGTAAATATGAGAAAGATGAATGTCATGTATTTTCATTCTCGGCAGCTCGTCTATGAAGATAACTTGATAATTTAGAGAACTGCATATTAGAGTTATACGCCATGTCTCCTACAGGTGGCATGTAGAAATCAACACAGATATTCAACGCAAGCGCAGAACAACTGGTATACATAAAAGTAGTCCCAAGAACAGTATCTAGCTTCAATTTTCTTACTTTTTTTCCCGTTCCATAGGTTAACATGATTGGTCTTTCTCCCGTAAGGCCTGGTAAGAGGACATGACAAAGGCAATTTTTCTTTGTTTTCATCTGTAAACAGGCCAATGCTAATGCCATTACGCGAGTTGGTAAATGATTTTCTAACAGGAAAACCTAATTATAAAAAGGCAAGGAAAGCAGGAGGAACAGTCGAAGAATTAAGTCGAGGGTTATTCCCGCTTGACAACAAATGCAAATCTCGAGCACATCATCAACTTATTAATCAGAGTGCATTCAGATTGATAATTTTCTCCAAAATCCTGCAATAAATTCTGCTGGACCATTCAGAATCTTCTCATGGGGTTATTTGGTTAATTGTTGTTTTCTATGGCCGGTTGTGATTTTAATTCAGACAAATTGAATTAGGAGATCGCAGGGATACATCATACGACCTGGGCCGTTTGAGGCGTGATTATTGCAAAATATCCAGACTGGATATTGGATATATACTGTAGCATCCATGTGGATTTTTACATCCAGCTGAAACACCTCTTCAGCTGGATATATAAAATATCCAGATGCTACAGTATCGCAAAATATCCCATCTGGATATTTTTCAGTGCTGACTGCTCCCAGCCAAACGCTTACATGTAAAGCTCCAAAAGTGGGCCGCCTCAATCAGGTGGTACCTCATGCGCTTTGATTCAGTCACGACGCGTGCCATCTCAATGTCTATGGGTGCGCACAATCAGTGCCTGCACTTAGCGCACCCAATATATCCGGATAAATTGGACAGAACTGCAGGAGTACGATTCAATCCTTCTTCCGGGGCCAGGCATTACTGGCCCATAGTCCGTTCCGGGGACTGTACAGTCATTTTGTTCTATGTTTCGAGCACGGGCAAGTCCAAAATGGAGACCATATGCGCACGACACTTTTCTAATAAACAAACGGTCAAGTGGCCATCGGGCCTAAAATAGTAGCGGCGATGTACAAAAGAGGAAGAAATCCCGGAGGTTGGAGGAATCTCCTCCACCAGACTTCACACGCGTACGCACCATATTCCGTCACGTGTCTTCACCACTAAAAGAGGCAAAGCACCAGCCCATGTGCCCCACCACAATCCCCACGCGTACGACGAATCCGCTCCTCAGCGCAAGACGACATCGGCACCTGAGATATTTCCAGCCACAAATGAGATATTTTCGCATCCAAGGCGGCATCATCGGCGTGGGACTCGTCCTCCACTCTGCATCCGTGGGCCGAGGTCTTCACCCAATTACACACCGACAGGTGTTCCGTTAAGGCAACCAGCAGTCAAGCGTCCACCTCCGGTCGAGGAACGCAAAGCATTAGCCACCAATGTCAGCGACCCAAGCCCTCTATCCCATATTAGCTGCACCATTTACAGTGAGCAGGGCTTGGGGTGCTGACATGCCAGTGCCCCATTGGCAGCTAATGCTGCGGATGGGCATTAGCGGATTAACTACCAACCCCACTCGACCGGGAATGCAAATCGTACGGATTTCATGAAACCATGTGCTATAAGCCGTATAAATCGGGAACCCTCTGCACTGCGCCTCCGAAGCCGACTCCTGCCGTCCTGCGGACCAGGGGACATGGATCAACGTAGAACGCGGAACCATTACCAGGCCGCTGGAGGCGGCAATTCTTGCTCGTCCACGGCGGAGAACGCGGGTATATTGGACGAGCGCATCTTGGTTCTGGTGTTCGCGGCCGTCAAGTGGGATCCGCACGTACTGTGCCTGGCGGCGTGCGTGAGCAGGCGGCTGCGAGCGGTGGCGGAGCGGCGGCTGTGGAAGGAGCTCTGCGTCTCGCGGGCCCCGCGGATGGTGGAGGCGCTGACGAGCGGCGGGCCCCGGGTGAGCGGGGGATGGCACACCCTCGCCAAGCTCTTATTCTTCTGCTGCGGGTGCCAGGGGAGCCAGGATTTCCGGGTGGAGAGGCCCATGCCGGGCCACTTCGTGGGCTGCAGCCGCTTCTCCAAGACGTCCGGGCGGAGCTTCCTGGCGAGGCGATGCTGGGGGGACCTCCTCTACGTGAGCGACCCGTGCGAGCACCCAATGGGGTCTCAACAGGACGACGTCGGTGTCTACCGGGGCGTCTTCGGCGCCTTCATACGCTCGCGGACCCGTGCCTGCCTGATTCGCCGGCAAGCCCAGCTAGAGCCCCGGGTGCGCTGTCCCTACTGCGCTGCCCGGGTCTGGAGCATGACCGCTGCCCGGCTCGTCCCGCTGAGTGCGTCTCGCAGGCTCGGGTCCCACGAGGGGAGCCTGGAGTACTTCGTCTGCCTCAACGGCCACCTTTACGGATCCTGCTGGTTGATCCAACTATCTTCTGACGACGACGGCAAAGACGAAGAGGAGGAGGAGGAGGATCATGATGAGAAAGGAGGCAGAGCATGTGGCGGCTCTGGTTGTACCCCCGGGGAGTGCAGCGGAGGAGGGCCCAAGTGAACGGCTGCATGTATTGTGGAGCAGGCGATGCAGAAATATAGATGAGGTTTTTGTTTTTCCTTCAGTTTTCCTTGTTCTTCTTCCTCTTCATCCAGTAGAGATTTTTTTTCGGTGGTCTTTTTTAGGCCAATTCGTGTGGGTGGGAGAGCTGATGCGGGTTCGGTTTTCAGTTATTTTTATCTTCTGTGTAAAAAGATATCTCGGATTGTCGATGCATGAACGCGGATTAGGCAGTGATTGACTAAGAAATCCTTTTTGGGCGGCGGGACTTTGGGGTATCTATTTTGGTCTTGTCTGGATGCCACTTTGGGACAAAACAAATCTCTATCCCTCTTTTATTTTTTTTATTTCTATTAAAAAAACTATCTTATCTTCCCCTATCTTACTTTATCCGTTGCAATCTCACTGGTGGCATGAGAGCAATGGCGATGCCAGGCGGAAGTGATGCCATAGTCCTGCAGTGCATCACCTAGTACACCCTCCTCCTCTTCCTCTTCGAGTTCCGCGGCGCCACCTTCCTCCTCGCCGACCAGTTCCCTAGCGACGCTGCTGTAACCATCTGTCTCGTTCCGTGGCGACTCCGTTGTCGTTTCCCTCAACTACTGCGAATCCCTGCACGTCGACGTCGAGGTCGGCAACGACGGCAAGCTCCACGCCAACCTTGGGCGGCGCATAGATGAGCAGATTTTTGTGGCATAGAGAAACTGTGCAACCTTGTGTTGGATCGAAATAGCTGCAAGATTATGTGTCAAAAAAGAAGAAGAAATAGCTGCAAGATCTCGGATTGTCGAATGCATTGTTTAGGCTCAGTCGTATTTTCCAGCTCATTTTTAAACACATCGTGCATTTCCGGTTCACAATCTTTACGCCCAATGCAAGTTACGAATGGGCCTATGAAGCCTGAATCCGGATTTCATTACAAGTTGCAACTTAGAAGTTGCAACTATGGGCTTGAGGTTTCACTAGCAGCACTACAAAAGCTCTAAAGCTAGCCTAGCCCACTACCTCCTATTTCTAAAGAGTTTATGGGTTTGGGCTTGTGCTATATACAGAACGAAAAAACGTTTCAGAAAATAAGTGAGCTATACAAGGCAGCCTACTCATTTTTTTTTAATATCACTCCACTGTTGCTGTAGGACGACAGTGTATTGCATTAATTTATATGTATGCGCGCTTATATTTTATATAAAAAATGTATGTGTGATTATAGCATCATTAGTCCCATGTCATTTCCTACATTTCCCATACTGACTTGCATCTGTATTGGAAGTCCTTTTATAAATTTTTCGCTCACTGCCTTCGACCAAATATAAACATGAATGCTGCTATTAGGATTTAGGACCCAACTAGAAATGTCTCACTCACCCATCATTCATTTACCCCATACAAATTCCACAAAGTCTCTTACTGTTTACCCCACTCATAAATAAAACGTTGCATGGTTTTGAAAAATATACCAACCTCCTCTCATCTTCCCTACGTCAGCTCAGCTCACTAGCTCATGCATCCTCTTCCTGGGCTGCCCCTCCATGCCCCCGCCCTGGCCCCTCTACGGCCAGGCTGCAATGCCCAAGTGGGAGGGATCAGGGTCGCACTCAGGTTCACCTAAATCTGACTGGAGCTAGAGAAGAGCGTCCTCTCGAACTCTGGCCAGAGCTATAAAAGAATCCGGTCAGTCAGAAAAGAATTCAGCTAGGCTCTGGATTTTTAGCATATGGTTGCCGTTGAAAGAAGCTGGATAACAGGGCCTTAGTATTACAAATTGAACTAACTTCAGTTAGTTCATTCTGAACAGTCAAATGAGACTACTAATGTGGAACGGATGGATTATAAATGTTTTAGTAGTTGAAATATTTCATTAATTCTTCTCTCCCCTAACAGCTGGAAATACTAGTTACTACTTACTACTTCCATCAAAATCCAAACTGATATGCTTATGGAACATGGTCCCCAATCAAATTCACACCTCGCAGCTAAGCAGTGATGCAATCACATTGGATGGGCCCCTGCATCCACAGACCATTTAGATTGAAAAATACTCATATGAACCAGACAGCTCGTTGGGTGCGCGTGCTCTGATCTCACGTGAGGGATCTACTGTTTCTACCCTGCCCCGCTGCCCGGCAGCCGCCCACGTGAACTTCGAATGCCTTCAAAGTCCCCTCCATATCCTATATACTTCGTCCGCTCTAAAATATAATGTATATTTGGATACATTTACTGTTTTAAAATATTATATAAATTTTGCACTAACTTCTTCTTTTCAAAATTTGGGAAGACTTAGATAGATTGACTTAAAATTAGTTCGCAAACGAGCATGCAAGTTGGACGGGATATCAGGGAGAAGACTTCTTTGTTGGCTTCATGATTAAATAAAAATGACAATTTTATCAAATATACATAATATTTTAGAACAGAGGAGTATATAATAGTTCTATAATGCCCTCCCTCCTTCTCTAAGTGGCCTTATGAATAGGGCTGTGATAACCTTACATCAGATTCCTATACATTTCCATGCACACCTGATGTGTATGGGTCTGTGTATAGAAATGTGTAGAAAATCTGATATACAAATATTATGAATACCCACACGACTGGCAGGTTCCACTTCATTCATACAAAAAAATCTCTACTTTCTAGTGGCTCATGTCGCCTCTTCTGTCAGTCAATCAGGGCGATCCCAAGGACAAAGAGAGCCCAACTGAACTGGAAGTGTGGCGCTTTTGATGATCATTGCCACTTGTCAGTTTATTTACAAAAGAAAATTGGCTAAACCGTCTGTACGGGACTCCTATTAGTGAACAAGATAAGGTGGTGGTCCAAACGGTTGGTAACTTGTAACCCATCCGGCTAGACACCAGCTCATGAAACACACGTGGGTCGAGGCCCCAGACGTAGAATTTTCTTCCCTTCCAACGTGGGAAGTTCTGTCAACCCACGGGAATACATCATGTCTGGAGAGACCAGCCCAGGAATGTCTTTCTGGGAAAGTGGAAACGGTCAAATGCTTCCGAAAGGCGATGGCGAGAGAGGAGCTTCAGCTGACCTGGTCCGGTTGCCGGAACCATTGGCCGTGGCCGGCATGCCGGGGCCACTGTTAAGTTTGGAAATGGTTTTAGAGGAGACATGTTGGGCCTGTGGTACAGTCGCTCACTATTGATCTCAGAGTTTGTATGTTATATATGCAGCTCTTCCCCCTTAATTTCCCTCGGAAGTTAGCAAATGAGGTATAGACTTATAGTAAGGCTTTGGGGAGGAGTACCGTTAGCATATGGAGCGCAGGTTTGGCAAGTGGAAGAGGATGGCAAGGCAACTGAGGGGAAAGCTGTATATTATGAGGATATGCATCTCAATGCTGGTGTGTTGGCACAAGTACGATCTTGATTAGGGAAACAGTCTACTCGACAATGGTGCAGCAACTGGCTGTACCGTCTTAACTTTTTTTTTTTTTTTGCTTCATCTGTATCGTCTTCAACATGCACATGACATCTCTTTTTCTTCTTATTGTGTCGCAATTGTTATTTGTTAAGCTAAAATGCAAATGGCATCTGTTAGTCTATACTGGTAGGTGTCTTGAATGGATTAAGATATCAGCTGTTGACTGAAATATCAAAATCTAAATATAATCATATATCAATTGTTAATGAGACATTGAAGCAGCCCATTCGAATTGGATTCTTGTTGCTATCATCACAATTAATTTCATTTACCAATTACACGTATTAAAGTTACAGATGAAGCGGCACAACGAGAAAACGATGAAATGATGCCAAATCTCCGTAACCAGTTTCTGCAGTGTAATTATAACGGCGTTACACCAGATATTTCAGTGGGTTGATAGCAATCAACTTGATCAAATAGCTACGACGTCTTTCTTGTTGACTTCTACTATACTAACCGCCAATAATAAGCCGACCAACTTTAGTAGCAAGCTGATTATTTCAGACATTCAAGAACACTTGCGCCAGCTTTTCTACCAAATGTATCACGGGAAAAAGTTTAAGTGGGGTTCTTTGTCTCCCAGATTCGTGCCATGCTGAAGTTTCCTACCAGCTCTTATAAAGATATGATTTTCTCGAATCACTGATTATATGTATACTTGGGAAGATATGTAATAGAGATGTGGATGCAAGGAAAAAACAGGAAGGACCTACAGTTACGAAAGAGGCATAGCCGATAAGCTCCGTCTTTGTACAGTATAGGCCATATGGGCTGGCCATTTATGGCGCATGAAGCGTGCGTGCGGATCAGCTAAATGATACTCCTTCCCTTTCAAAATATTATATACATTTGAAAATAGGGAAAAGTTTAAATGAGATCGCTCTCATATGGCTTATATGAGGCCACTTTAAATCGTAGCCGTTGGATCTTGATCTAACGGCTATGAATAGCTATAATGATCTCACCTAACTCCTGATGTGACACACTCACCTACCCACTAATTTGATATCCATCCTCCGATCGAAATCCAACGGCTATAAAGATTGGCCTCATGCTCCTTATATGAGAACGATCTCATGTAAACCCCTCCCAAAAATTCATTATTCTAACTTCCTTTTTTTTTTAGAATAAGGAGATTTTTCAAAGATTTTCCAAAAAAGTGACTTTTCTCAGTGGTATATTTTATAATTTTATAAGCCACATAATAGAAAAAAAGCATTTTTAGAAAATGCTTTTTTTTCTATTATGTGCTCATGTCTTCTATGTTTATTTACAAAATATATCATCAAGTCTTAAATTCTTCTCTAAAAACTGATTATTCCCAACTAAACACCTAATGTATACTCTTCTGCTTCTTTCTTAAAATTTGGCTTTTCCACTCCAAAAAGTTGTTACCAAATAAGCCCTTAGAATGATTGACTTGAACTTGGTTTGTGAACGAGCATATGAATTCGACTCAATACGAGGGAGACGGAGTTATGTATATTTTCTAATATATATAATATTTTGGAATGGATGGGGAGACGGAGTTATGTATATTTTTTAATATACATAATATTTTGGAACGGATGGTGTATTTCACAATCAGATTGGGACCCATCCATGTGCCCAGAGTGCAGCCCCCTCTATAAGTAACCAAACCTCATCAGATCTCCATAACAAAAAGAGTTCCCGAGTACTCTCTCCTTTCTCCTGTCAGTACTCCCTCGGCATCTTACTGTCTTCGCCATGCATGGCTGCGCAACTGCTGTCCCACAGAAGCATGAAGCTCCGGCCGTGGCAGCGGTGTTCGAAGAGGACACGGGAGAGGAGGGCTCGGCTTTACATCATATGGAGGTGCACCGTCCTTCTCTGCTGGCACGACTGAAGGTACCGGCATGTACGTACATGACACTCAGAAAGCAAGAACAGAAGTTGTTGCTCAAGCACCTGAGGAACGGAAGCCATAGGGCTAGCAGCCCTTTCTTTCTAAACGAAGATTCAGAAAGAAGTGGTCACGTCAACCACCTGGCTGAGGCCCTGATGGCCATACTATCCAGCGAGTTGCCGTTGGAGAAGTTCCGGTTAGTTGTATAGAGCATGCCTGCGGATCCCGTGACTTCAAACATCAGATGCCCAAGGTATTTATTGTATTATGGTAAAAAACATTTTTCAACTGTACAATATTTCATGCTGAAGTTAAGCTTGGAATTCCCATGTTATACACTTTCTGTAGACTACAGATACAACTGTAAGTGCGTGCCAGGCAATAAGCAATCTAAAAATAGAATTTAGAGTCCGCTAACATACTTTAGTTTTCTTATTTTGCTGAATGTTAACGTAGTTTAGATGTGATGGTATAAGATGCTAAAGATCAGCTCGTATTCGACGAGGCTGACACCATACCTTTTGCTCTATACCGTCGGTAACCTACTGCCCTAGTAGGCCAGCACTGGATCGTTTATTAACCAACAGCAATCGCCGCGCTTTGCTGCGGATAGCAAGTGCATCAGGCTGCCGGAAGACTAAAAGAAGACAGCACGGCGCACTTTCAAGTTCAAATAGATTGTCATCCAACAGCGCTTTCAAACCATTGAAAAATGGGGAAAAGAACGTACTGCTGCCTAGCATGAGGCCATACAACCAAACAAGATTACTGTAGTTGAACCGTCCTGCACTCCGTCAGCCAGATGGGTGGCGGCATTAAAAGGAGTGGTTTGAAATCGTTCCGAAAGGGATGAGATGGTTGGTCTCTGAAGGGAATCCCTTCCTGTGCTGAGAGATCTGGGTACATGGACAATACCGCACCCATAAGAATTTAGAGAAATTTTCCCGCGTCCCAGTAACTCAACAATTACGCGGGCGTTATCTTTTCCATTTACTGCTTTGACCACGATCATAACATGATTGACTGATCGAGCAACAATTCAAAATTCAGATAAACTTTTCTCATTTGATACAACTTCTTACTTACAATGCTATGCAGAGGCAAGGTAACTTAATATAAAAATCATGTACTTCAGTAGCCATCAGGGGTCATTCTCCAGATCCACGCATCCCTCTCCTCAGAGGTACCGTCGCCGTAAAAAGAAATTAAAATTGTACAGGACGGCTACATTTACACGCTTAACCGCCCAGTCAGGTTACCTTTTGTGACAAATGAAGTACACCAACAAAAATCTACTCATATCCAACTAGTGCTCAAGATGAAGAAAAAATAAATTAAGGAAAAAAATCCTCTCGACTACATACATTTCGGCCATCATTGTTTATTAGCCTGTCATACTAAACAAAGTCACACGTAATTTCATTGCTTTGAAACAGCTTTGTCTAACAAAGATACCTCCTCTCCATGTTATACTATCTGGTCTCAACCAGAGGCTCTGGAATGTTCACTTGGTTTCTCACAGAATTTGAGTCATCCTCGGTAAATTTCTTCTGTGTAACTGGTCGATTTTGTCCCCCCTAAAAAAGAATGGCAACAGACCATAAACACCTCGTCAAATAGCTGACAACTCACTGCCAATTATTTTTTTGTTCTATTTCATCTTTAATACAACATCAAATGTATAAAATGAAATACTTAAAGAGAACTAGCAAATATACAAAGAGGTAAGGTTACCTTTTGACCAGTCAACCTCCTCACTGATGGAGCCCTGGCCACTGAAGAAGCAGCAGCAGCAGCTGCCACACGTATCCTACAGTAACATTGTATCACAATAACAAACTGTTCATATTTCAATCTATAAGAACTATGAGCAAGGTCAAAATCCCCAAATGGCAACCCAATCGCATGCTACTGCCTTACATTTAACTTTGGAATTATCAGATAATCAGTTCTCCTAAAAACTTAAGCTATTATGGAAAGAACAACCTTAATTAACACATTGTAGCACTCCCTGCACTGCAAACCACACGTACAGAGGGGACACACACTTCCATTCTTTGTCCTCATACCATGTCAGCCAACCACTTGCTTAGCCCACAAAAACATAAACCACTTCTCCACAAGATCAACTAAAAACTACGTTTTGGGAAATTAACATGGTATTAGAGCCACATCTGATACCACTGTTTCAGTTCATGGGTAGTGTGTTCACCATTGTTTATATTTGGCGATCCATGTGTGTGTTCACATGCAATGTTTCAGTGTTTGCATGCGTGGGGAAGAGTTGGTGTGTTAATTGTTACAGATGAGAGCGCCAAAAAAACTCTGCCACTGGCGCTGCACTGAAGTGGGGACTGCTTACAGGCATGAGGCCCGTGCACAGGGCCCGCACATTGTGGCCCATGCGCGAAGAGCGACTGTTATTGTAAGCATACATAGCATTCCTCTAATATATAATTAATTCTCCCTGCCCTAATGGTTCAAGCTTTAAGAAGAGTAGTCAACCTGTTAAGAGTGTTAAACGAATGGTCCTCATTCCCTAACAGCTTAGACTTTAAGGTCGAATAACATGGTACTAGAACACAGGCTTCAGATCCACATCTCGTGGGGCTTGCATTAGCCATTGTCTGTTTGTGGCCATCCATATGTGTCACCGGCAATGCTTATTGATGCTTACATACGCCAAGGGTCTTAGTGTGTCATTATATAAATATATTCATCCTTCCCCAATGACTTAAGCTTTTAAGGGAAGTGCTTAACCAACATTAGCATTGTTCATCGTTCGTGAACAAATGTGCTTACAGATCCTATGGGCTACCCGTCTCCTCACTCCCTTTTATGAAATCACTAACTTTCTTCTCAAAAATTAAGCAACAAAAACGTGAAAATCAGAAGGAGAATAAAAAAACTTGCATCATGGGGTTGGCCCTTTAAACAAAAGTTTATTCTAAAGAATATTAACTTCTAACAATAATAGCAAGAAATGATACCAACAAATGTGGCTATGATTAAAATAACTTACCTCTTATGAACATCAACATATTCATCCGTTTCATCAACAATTTCCTCCTGCACGTTAAGGCTCATACATTAGCAAAAGCATCCTCCTTACACCGATAGTGTAGGATGGGAAACATAATGAATATAACTCACTTGTAGGAGTTCTTCAAAAACATCTTCCAGTGTAATTATTCCAATGACCTCTCCCTCATCTATATCCTCTGTTAAACGTGACACAAGATTCGTTGACGAGTCATTCTGTGGTAAAGGAGTTTGCTTATCTCCATTGATCTGCTTATTAGTTCCCTTCTCAATATCAACGACAAAGCTTTCTGATTTTTCCTCCTGTAGTAAAGGGGTTGTAAAGGTGGAATCTGAACTCGGCACTTTACTGTCTTTGACCTTCTCTTCATCAAAAAGAGGTCGTGAGTTTTTGCTTTTTCTTCTAGCTTTCACCACAGCAGCCATATGGCTGCTACCTTTTTGAAACTCATTGAGTATATCATACAGTGGCATGTCTGCAGGAACACTAAAAATAGGAAAAAAAACATATTAGACACAAGTCTAGAGTTGAAATACAGAACAGAAAAAAGGCAAGTGATCAAACCGTGGGATCCTCCGAATTGAAACAGAACTAACTGGAGTTTCAGTTTCAGCTCGTACAGTGAGAAGGCTTTTCACCTGATATTGAAATTCCATATAAGAACTTCTATTTCCTGAAACATTAAGTGTTCAATCTACTAAAGTAGTTAGAAGCATTTTGCACATTTGTGCAGCTCAAACATGAATAGCATGATGCCGAAAAACGGGACAGCACAATACTAAGAAGAAGTAAAAGGCCATCTCACTTATAGAAACTCACAAGTAAGAGACCAATAATATTCTTCGGATTTCCTGCATAGACAGGCACCCGACTATGGCCGCGGGCAAGAATTTTACCAATTGCTTCCCTGGTTTTAATAATGAGAGAGGGATGAGAACATAAACAACATGCCTTCAAATTATTGAAACAATTAAAACAATACAGCAAGTGGATCGGTTCGCTGTGCAAATAACCTTCAAAATAGAGTGGCCCTAAAAATTTTCATCATCTATGATATGCAGCCCCCTCATTCGCTTCAATTTTTTAGACACTGATTAGACACACCTTGCTAAAATTCTGGTTCTCTTCATCTTAGGGATGAATTAGACTATGCACAGGCATCCATCAGAAATCATAAATAACAAAATGTACACTGTTCAGAAGATGTATTATTAAACATGCCAACACGCTAAATATGCACACTTCGTGTATAGTACAATTATACATGCTAAATGTCATTCAAACTGATGCCATGGTAATATTAAACTTAATGGTAGCAACTGATAATTATTTTCTGAAAACTCACCAATCCAACTTTGAATTGACATCTAATGAAAATGTAGATTCAATTGGTGTCATTGCCTCCTCAGCAGTCTGATACAAGAATGAACAAAAATGAAATGAGCATAAATGCTCTAGAACATCTAGGTAAAGCTACAAGTCCATCAACAATTTATGCAAGTAAAAATAGGGACTCATGGTTAATGCAGTTTCTTTGATGGTAAAGCCAAGATTTACCATATCCTGATTGCATACCCGACATGGAAAAAAGTGAAGGAAACAACAAATCGATCAATAAGAAAGGAAAGAAAGAAAATAGCAATAATGCAGCCTATCCGAGTGTATAAACATGATGCTTACCTCACTCTTCTTCCTAAACAACAAAATTCGGTTTGTCTGTATCTCAGTTGCAATTTTTAAGACGAATTTTCAAATTATCATATCTAAGAGGATACTAGAGCTTGCAATGTTCAATTAATCTAGTTGCATAGAAAACTATGCCCCAAACTTAGATGAAAGAAGCAAAGCCATATAAATATTCTAACAATGGAAATCCAGTACACTGGCAACCTGTAATTGTCACCCTTACCTTCTCAGTCAAATCTAGAGCTCCGCTGATTATAGTTGTTTCATCATGAGTAAGTTCACCACCTTTTCCAGCCTAGTATAGAAGGGAAAAAGAAAAAAGATAAGTGACAATACCACCTGGATGAATGTAATTACATAAACATATGGCAAGAACCTCTTGGCTGTGGATGGAGACAAGAGCCTTCAATTGAGCTCGCCTAAACAATGCAGAGTTACTGTGGCCCAGTAGACAATCTAAAAGCTGAAAGCATTTCCACAGATTAACAGGAATAGAAAGAAAGACTTAATAGTAACAATACAAATGGTGTTTTCTAGAAATACGCGTAGAGACTTTTTTTTATGCAGATGCATTTATAATATTAATTAGCAGAATTGGCGCCAACAAAAATCTCAGTCATAAGAATCATTTAGTTTTATCAAGGATCATTTAATGCTAAAGCCACCACCAAACAGTCTGATTATGAATGAAACTGGATTTCAAGAACAATTAAGCCCCTTAGTGAGCAAAAGGCACGAAAAGCCAAGCAGGCTTGATATTGCATCTGCTTTCTATGTTTTATTTTTGTAATTACATTAATATTCACAGTTAAAAATTCACATTGAGATTGAAAAATCTTTTTTATGAAATTTGCTTTGAAATTTCAGGTCTGATTGGAAGGCAGTTGTTCAGAAACATGGACGAGCATATCTCTAATGGAGATAAAATCGAAATGAATATGGAATTATGGATAACCGTTGTCACACATAGAAAGTGAACAACAAAAAAATACTACTATCAATCAAAGTAAGGCATGACATATTTTTCCAACAAGGTTATTTACAATGCTCTTAAACCTCAAACTTAGGTAGCTTAATATTTGCACAAAAAAATATGGAAAATGCTTCTTCTCCCGCTTTTTTTTCACGGCCATCTCACGTGCCCCTTATGAGCAATATTGTGGGCCCCATTTTTCATTTCCTTTCACCACACTAGCATGTGAGGAGTGCTTGATAAAAAAAGCGGGAGAAATAACATTACTTAAAAAATATTGCAACCAGATATACCTAATTAAAATAAAAGTTCACAAGAAGTATAATGATTTCTCAATAAATCAAAGGTATTAAAGTAATGTATGATTTCTTCCTCAGTGTCTATGTAGACAATGCAGGCAGAACAACCACTTTATAAATATTGTATGACTGAAGTCACAATTACATCTTTGCAAAGATTCAGAAAGTCGTCAGAGGTTTTTACCTTCCCAATGGGATAAGCTACAGGATAACAAACAATCATCAAGATTCGGACAAGCCATACAAAATTTGCACCAACAGCAAGTCCATATCTTGTGCATATGGCCTGTGGCAGAATCTGAGAAAGAAGAAACAAATACTTATTCACCTTTCCAGTAATAAATAATGTGCTATTTTAAGTTGGAAGCGGGTAACAAACCAGAAGAGTACCTCTCCAAAAGCTAGAACAAATGTAACGGACAGCAGAATTGCTACAAAAGGGTGGAACATCTTGTCAAGACACAAAGGAAGAGCCTGCAGGTACCATGATTCAGCTCAAGACACTGCTAGACGAAAACACTGTAACCCAAACTCAAAGTGGAAATTGTAAGTACATAAGCATAAGCTCAACGAAGAAGTCAGGGACTAGGGAGTCTCAGTCCATATAATCGGGCCCAACTTACTTCTAAATGATGAAACAATAACATGCCCAACCAAACACTCTGTATGTCACTGACTCCCTCTAACTCACTATGCATTTATAAAATATATAGAAGTCATGTTTTTAAAAAGGATCCAATTTCCAATATAAATAGAGGTGAAACTGCATCTCCATTTAAATTTATCCACAAAATTCTAACATACTGCTAAAGATTTCTAAGAAACCGAAAGAAGAAAATAGAAGACCTCCATTGCACATGCATTGCACAGAAGCAAGGTCACTAGAAGTTGGTGCTGTTTTTGAACGACTGGGAAAATAGCAGCTGCACAAGAAAAGTAGGATATAAATTAGCCTCTCTCTATAAATATTTATTTTTGGAAAAAAGTAGCAGATATATTTACATAGTGAAATTAGCAAGCAATTATTAGCCAATTGGCTAGATATATAAGATACCAGGTCCCATGTTTGATGGTAACAATTGGCACGCGCAGTCATTGAAAATGGATGAATCACTGATTTAGCAGATTCATTAAAGAAGCAATCTGGTACTTTTTGCATGAGAAGCACTTACAGAGATTGCAGTTTGATCATCTAAGCTTCTCATAGTTAGCACATCATTCACAAAGGCTAAAAAACATCTACAGAGCTAGTTTGATCAGACAACCTTCATTGTACCTCAAAATAAAAAGATCAGAACAAAGTTCAGACTTGCGAGAATGTAGATGACAAGACAACGACCTAGTCCCCGAGCTAAATTCAATTCGTATATTTAAACCCAAACCAAATTCCTATAAAAAAGCAAACAAAATATAATCTGACTCGAGCGAGCGCTAAATGCTAGCTTGACATCCCCGAATATCTCAAACGAAGCACATACTTGAAACCTAAAGCCCTTGATTTGGATATAAAGTCCAGTAATGACCCCAGTAAATCAGATAACAAAGATATATATACACAGAAGAAGCGCAATCTTAATTGAAATATCGGACTCCCAAGAAAATTCAGCATGATGGAGCTATAGATGTGGCTTGATTCTTCATTTGAATGCGAATTGAGCATGAAGTAGTGGTCTCGCAGAAGGAAAAGAGAACAGAGAGCGAGAGAGCTGAGAGGGACAGACCTGCCTGCTTCTTTTCGAGAGGGGAGCCACTGCGCTGGAGGATCTCGAGATCGACAAGGCCGAGGGACATGAGGCCGAGCGTGAGGCCGGACATGATACCAGCGAAGAGGACGAGAAAGCAGGAGACGCCGGCATAGGTGAACCACCAGAAGGTGCCGAAAGGGATGTCGTCCGCCTCCAGCACCCAATCCCTCGTCGCAAACATCCCCGTCAGCGGCACCGCCTTCATGGCCCAAATTCCCTCGTTCCGATGGAAATCGAAAACGGATTTTGGTCGGGCGAAGCTCGCTGGTCGGAAGGACGATCGTGGAGAGGGCTAGTCGTGACTCGTGAGGCTTCTGATTCACGTTGATGACAATACGACAGTGATGCTGCCCACAACCTCCCTCCGCACTTGGCGTTTACCTCATTACTACCGTATTTACTGGCTGAGAGTCAGGTAACAAGCCTGGTCCCTTAGTCCACGAATTGATAGGCATGCCATTTAAATGTGTTGAATGACCATCCTTGCGGGTGCAGTGACTCACGGCAAAGGAGTAACGGGGGCCACGCAGGCTGCAGGCACAAGGGGTGTGTGTACAATTATGATAAACCACAGCCGAGTGTACGGATATACGAAAAAGCTACCTCGTTTGCTACGAGGTCAGTCATAGCGATTGCTCTCATATAACTTATATTATATTGGAATCAAACCACTAAAAAAAATTGGCCTCGTACTCCTTATATTAAAATAATTTCATACAAACCGATCTTATATATTTGTAGAAAAAAGTTTAAATGAGATCACTGTGTTTGCCTCATTACTACAGTATATATAAGGCCAGATTTCCAGTTCAAGTCGTAGCCGTTAGATCTTTGTCTAATGACTACAAGGGCAATATATTAAGGGAGCATTACTATATTAATAGAGCAATAACACGTGAGCGGTGAGCTCCGGCTCCTCCATGGCCTCACTGATCATTTGCACTCGTCGCCATGTCGGGCTCCATGTTATTGAGGAGGTGAGCAGGCAGTTGGGTTGCCTATAGTAAGGAGATGCACGCAAGAAGCACTCTCTTTTTCGAGGAACTTTTTAGCTTGAGTGGTGTCGGTCACCCGTAAACAAGTTACATGCAACCCCCTTGTGTGTGCCCTGGTTAATAACCGAAATTTCATCTACATGGTTTTAACCCGTTTAGCCACAGTTCACACACAAGGGGATTGCATGTCTCTTTTTTATCGATGATCGATGCCATATAATAACGTCATGTTACCACTTGCCACGTAATAAGAGGAGAAGAAGAAAAGACTGAATAAATGGAAAAATTATAATTTTACCTAAGATTCCTGGGTCCCCCCTCCACTTGTCCTTTAATCCTGCTTTTTAGTCACATAATGTGGCTAAGAAAATATTTTCCAAAATTTGTCCTCTTTTTTCGAAGCCTCGGACTGGGGACATAGAATGTCGGCTCGTCGATATATCGGTATCATGCCCCACCCGATACATGGATACGAGTCAATCTCGTTTGTTTAAATTTTTCAAATATCACCGATATATCGCCATTTAAAAAATATTTTAAAAAAAAATTGAAAAAAAACTTTCCCGTTTGTTTTCCATCGTAATATGCGTTTTATGCATATTTTGAAATCTATGCTTTGTCTAAATTAGTATAACTTATTTTAGAAGTAAGATTGTGAAAATATACGGTAAAAACTATTTTTCGACCATTGATATTTTTTTATACAATATCTCCGATATTTCGTCTCTTTGGCCGATATTTTACCGATATCCGATACGACATTCCATGAGTGAGACCCTCTTGTGAATGGTGCGGGAGAAAGAAACCAATGGCAGAAGGATGATTAGGTAATGGCTGTACCTGGTACGTACTAGTGTAGTTGGAGCTGGGTTTTGGTTTGATGTGGCTGAGGTCGTGTGTTTGTTTGATGAAAGATGAAAATCGTCAAGGTGAAAGAAGTACAAAAACTTTGTAAAAACTGAAATATGTTTGGATAATTTAAAATAAATGCACCCTAAAAGTACATGTTAAGCCTAAAAAATTTTCAAATTAAAAGTTTTTATACTTTTTTCACCTTGACAATTTTTCATCTTTCAGCAAATAAACACACCTATATATAAGATTCAATACCATCGTGCAATAGTTTTTTCTGCATGGCGCCAAGAAAATTGTACTCCGTATTGTAATTGCTACATTGGCTTTGATAGGACTTTTTGCCATTTTTTTGAAGGGACGATTGGGAGTATAAGACTACGAAATTTTGTGGTCGTTCAAGTTATTGGGCTCCACGATATAGGCCCATTGGGTTGGATTATGGTCTAATTTCTTGACGGGCCGAGATGAAAACCCATCAAGTGGGAGGCCAGATATGAAGTTTAAAACGAGTTGGTCTCTTAGCCAACAAGTAATGTGCAGCTTGTAGTATTAACCCCTGGTATTCCAGTTTTGTCCATTTTATATAACGGCCTCTAAAATCAACATAATTTACACCAGTTTGTCGCATGATGGAAAAGAAATCGAGCTTTCATAAAGCAATAGCTTCATGCGATTTAAAGACCGAAGGAAAACGCCTCTACTAAGCTCAAGCCAACGAGGACAGGAGGAGGTCAGCCCAAAAAGGCTATACTCCACGTCAATCCAGTACTTGAATCTCTCACTGGGCCAAAACGCAAGGCAACGCCCTAAGCCCATGGAAAATCGTCTCGCCGATATATCAGTATCGGACACAAACCGATATACCGAAACCACTTAATCTCGATTTTTCAAAATTTTATAAATATCGGCGATATATCGCCGATATATCCGTTTCGGACCGATATATCGGTATTTTTTGAATTAAAAAATATTTTTAAAAAAAAATTTAATTTTTTTTTTGAAAAAAAAACTTTCATGTTTGTTTTCTATCCTAATATGCATTT
The DNA here is from genome assembly GCA_039654745.1 of Houttuynia cordata. Lineage (NCBI taxonomy): Eukaryota > Viridiplantae > Streptophyta > Magnoliopsida > Piperales > Saururaceae > Houttuynia > Houttuynia cordata. The sequence goes on from CM077503.1 coordinate 28,155,356, forward strand.
TTATGCATATTTTGAAATGTATTCTTTGTTTAAATTAGTATAACTCATTTTAGAAGTTAGATTGTGAAAATATATGATAAAAACTAGTTTTTAACGACCGATATTTTTTTACACAATATCTCCGATATTTCGTCTCTTTGGCCGACCGATATTTTACCGATATCCGATACGACATTCCATGCCTAAGCCCCTAACCATAACAGCAAGATGCAAAAAGCGTGCATAGATGAGTTGGGGCCCAGCGATTGGACATCTCCATGATAAATACCTCAACTAAACATCAGCAGTACCGTTATATGCTCTTCTTTTTTCTTGATTTGCCGTTATATGCTCATTGGGCAAACGATCGATTTCCATTTGTGCATCGAGTACGATGCGGTTTAAACTTGTTATGTCTGTACCAAAATGGACAAGTCGATAGCCAGCGTCATAGTGGTCAGGGATCTAATTCCCAATAATACAAGCAAATTGCGCTGTGAAGAAAAAGAAGGGTTATTGTCCTCACTTGCGTCGAAAAATTTTGGCATGGATCACTGGCAACAAATTATTGAACGTATTATTTTCCAAATCCTACAAGGAAAATAAAGTAGACAAATAGAGATCGTCTGTTTTGCCTCCACATCTTCAAATACCTACCGGCATTTCAGCCTATGTATTGGATGCATGGAAAGTTGCATTGGAGATATATCGCCCATAAATCGATATCGGGCCTCAACCGATAAAACGATAGTGTAATCTCGCTTTTTGTTTTTTTCAAAATATTGCCGATGTATCTGCGATACATAACCGATATATCAGTTTCGGGCTGACATCGGTTTTTTTTAAATAACTTTTCCGTTTGTTTCCCATTCTATGTCAAATGGCAGGATAAGGGTTTAAAACGCGTACATATATTTTGAATTATATATGTAGCGACCGTAAATTTTATAATAATAAAGTGGAATTTTATTGCTCAAAGGGAGTAATTTTGAATTCTAGAAAACTCTTTAAAATTAAAAATTTAAAGTTTTTTCCGTAGACCGATCGATCGCTTTTGTATGGCATCGATCGCAGGACAATCGATCGCGTATACGGACCGATCGATCGCCGCTGAATTCACGTTCTTCGAGGCAATCCGTTGGAGAACCTCTTGGGCTGATTTTGGGGGATCTTTAGAGGACATGTCTTGCCTAATTAGCCCTATTCAACGGATTTTTATCTTGGTAAGTGTTTCAAAGTTGAAAATTATAATTCCTAACTAATTGACAATCTATTTAAATGGAGAATTAGTTATGGTAAAGAATGAGATTTTTTTTGGGAGATTGTGAACGTGATTGGGATGAGATTATGACCATTTCTATGTGAATGAAGGATGCCATATTTCAAGGAAATAAAATAGGAATAATTTATTTTCAATTGAGATTTTTACTTGAAATCGGTTTGGTAACTAAGTGATTTGGTCAAAGATACGTACCAACAAAGGTGTGAATCTATTGGGATGGATTGATCACGTCCCTAACTGAGGGATTCACCTTTATTTCTTGTGGATTGTGGCCCTTGGATGAGTGTCTGATCAATGGTGAGGTTTGCCCTAGAGATTTAAGCTTTTTCTATTTAAACCCTCTCTAAGAGAGACCGGCACCCTTTTTGGTAAGCTTTGGAGAACGTGCCAGTAAGAGGGAAGAGCAACTAGCCTTTTCCTTTGTTCGTCCAAGGTGGAGGTGTATCTGTCGGTGGTTTTCGTGGTGCTTGCGCGAAGAAGAAGAGTCTCAAGATCGAGTAGAAACCGATTTACGATTTTTGGGTATCGGTTTCCACAAGGTAGGATAATCTTTTACCACAATTCATTTCTCTAATTTTTGTATGATCATGAGTATATGATGTTGCTGATTTCATATTCTACAGCATGTTCTATTTACATGTCTTACCATTGTTGTTAATGCGATGAAAGTTATATGCTTTAGTTTGCATGTTCTAATGTATTTGATCGCACGTACATGCTAATACTTCTCGTTCCATGCCTAAATGACATCCCCACTTCACTCGACTTGAAAAGATATGTTCTTTATGCTCTGTGAATTGTATAGGATGTCTGTCCAGATTTAGTTGTCTAATTTCTTTGATGGTTATGCATTACGTTGATTGTAAGCATAACCGATTGCCTAAAATCGGAGTGATCCTTTGTCATACATCTTTAAAATGTGATCAAAGTACCTATCTAAGTCTCTGATGTTGTAAAGTTGTAATCTTTAAGTCAGAGTTCAGAATGATAGAATGTTTGTATGTCTAAGTTTAGGTGTCCTAATTATGATTACATAAGACTATCATACTAGAATGCACGTTAGCAAATCGAGTAATGTATCTAAGTACTTACTATGCTAAATAATGAATTAATTAGTACAAAATTTATAAGAGTCTCTCTGTCATACCAAATGGGGTCTGACATCATGTCAGTACGTCCCTGTTCACAGCAGTGTCCGAGAATACATAGCACATTTGGTATGAAGTGAGCAAGGGATTAAGGGAAGGGAATCACTAATCGGGTTATGAATGTGTATCAGAAAATGAATTAATTCAATGAGTTTCAAAACCATTTGGGTTCTGTAAAAGTTATTAAGAAGGTTAAGATAATGTCAGAAAGGGTCATTAAGGATTTAATTAAGTTTGTAACAACAGTTAATTAGGATAACTTAAGTTATTTGTTCTCGGCCAGGATTGGTCCTGCACCGACGAACCCTAATCATAAAAATAATAATTAATTATACAAAAATCTAAAAAATATGCCGTCTATCAGGTTATAAACTAGACTCCCAGGGCTAAATCTTGTAATGTATAAAAATTTTAGAGGTTGATTCGATTTGTACAAAAATTGGTAGTCATTTGAAGTGGATTGTTCTGTTTGGGATAGCACACTGTTGTGAGTCTAAAAACCCTAAACCGTAATAAGGGCTATTAATTTGTGAATTAAAGTAGTAATTAAACCACTAATTATAAGTGATAAGACCTTTAAGGCTTTTGTAACAGTAACTATAATAGTTTACGTTTGGGTCTTAGAGTTGAGAGCATCTATCCGTAATTAATTGTCCTATGTGTCTCTTATCTCTTATCTTGAACAATCCTTTGTTCAAGAGGCCTCATTGCTTGATTTGTATTTAATGTCTATGATATGATCCATTATAGACATGTCATTCAATCGTTTCAGTGTCGGGGATTGTCAACTCTAGGGCTAGGTACAGTGAAGGTGGCAGAAGTGATCTTTGGCGAATCTTGTGGCATGTCTCATTGATGAGTCATTTTGTCGGGTCTCAATTGAGTTCCTAGACTTCGTTGTTTTAAGATATTGAACACTCCTTTGTGAGTCAATTTGAGTTTTATTCAAACATGGTCTTGTACTCCTACGAAGAGTCAAATTTAGAATGTCATGTTTCAAGCCTCTTAATGAGATGCTTAGATATATTTAGTATCACTTAGTTGAAATATTTGTTTCTCCGCTAAAAGTCATTTATCAGAACTCTTAGTTGGAATCATAGTATGCTCATGAGCCATAGCTAGACTCATAGTGGTCTCAGATTTATTGAACCTCTGTAGTTCAGTCGATGACGTCAATCGCGTGCGCTTTAGATTGTATGACATTACGAAAGGTCTGCAATCTCCGCCCATTGTGCCTGTAAGCACCGATGGGGCCAGCATCCCTAGACGCATGGCCGGGTAGAACCTCTAGGATGTTCTGGTATTGATGTCCATATGAGAAGTGGACAGAGTTGAGAGCAGAAATTGTTATCTCCAACCCTTTTGACGTTTGGAGCAGATACTCTTGTGACATTTCCTTACTCTTTATAAGTTTGGAATCCTATATATTGAATTTAACCTCCCTTGACCTTTGAGAGTCTCGGATGATGATTAGTTCCTGGTAAGCGAAATACATAATTGCTGATCCTGAGTAAATTTGTACTTGTCTTCAATCTTTGAATCTTGTTGCATTTGAATTATTATTATATTGTGGATTTTCTTGTATCCTACGAAATACTCATACATCTTCTGATGCAGAGATTAAGCTAGAACGGAAGTGATCGACTATTGCTGAAAGTGATGTTGGGCGTTGAAGTCTGAAGACGAGTTATCTTTAAATTATTATTTATGTTGATGATTGTAGACTTGCGGCCTGTGCGCCATTTTATTTTATTTTATTTTATTTTTAGTTGTGGAGACTTGTCGAATTATGTAATAACTAAATTAGATTTCTTTTTGTTATTCTATATCATGTGCGTGGATATGGTTTAAGTCTTATCGATCCAGTATGACCCAAGCATGTAATTGGGTATGTGATGATTCAAGTATTCGGTCAGTCTCAGATTCCTACCCTTATAACTTTAATTGGATTATCGCTTCCGCGCATATTGGGGTTGGGGAATTTGGGGCATGACAATATATACGTTTTTATGCATATTTTGAAATCTATACATCTATGGGGTAGACCTGGGATGATACGCAATTGTGTGATTACGTTTCTTTCTTCGTTTGAGCTATAATGGAGGGCGAAAATATATGGGAAATTAAGATCTAAGACATTGAAGTACTTCGCATGTGTGGGAGGGAATCACGAGATGTACTTCGCATTATCTGGTCACACTAGTGCATACCAGCACCACTGCATCCTAAGGTCTCGTGCCATGATAAGTTGAAAGAGATCATATGCTGCTCGACAGGACGGTTGACGATGACATCGAACAAGATGCCATGTTTGCATCACATGAAATGATGTTGTGAAAGAGACTTTTGGTTGATTACTAGTGCGTTACATATTGGAGGTCACTTCGCCACACTTTCTTTTTTCACACTTGGACCTCTTATCAACAAATGATTGACATGCACGCATATAAGACGGCGTCGTATAAGGCTAAGCTACGTAATAAAGAAGTAAACTGGTCAAAGAGCTATTTTCCGTACTTCTATTTGATGAGACTCTTCAACAGTATCAAGAGCAATGATTTTTGGTATAGTCTTTATAAAAGAACGAACAAATGAGGTGCAACGAACCACAAGAAAGAAACAATGAATGCATGCCATTTTTTTGGCTTTCGATTGAACATATGGATAATTAGCAGGTGCCAACCTCACCAACAATTTGAGATCTTATGTCACTTGCAGAGAAAAAGAAATGGAAGAAAATCTGTTTTTTATGCTTCATCTACATTATTCTGAATAGAAACGCACTTGACAACAAGAACAATTCAAATATCCTCGCCAGGACAATGGTAGGCAGGACTGAGGAGCGAAGCCGTTCAAGGGTAAACTTCCTAGAGGCGGTTGAAAATATATAAATAAAAATTTCCAACATAAAATTGGTCAACTCAAGTGGAGGTTGACCATAAGCTAGAAAAGTACAAATAAAATTAAACGAAAACCAAGATCAAAGGTACACCTTCTTAGATCAGTGTCGCTGGGCAAAGAACGAAGACTACTCTTAGTTCTGAAATTATATACTCTTTAAGTGAGATAGATAATCTGTTTGTAGCCGTTAGATCAAGATCTAACGGCTACGAATGGAATTGGTCTCATATAAACTATATTAGAGCAATCTCATTTAAACTTTTTTCCTATATAATATTTTAATTTATGTACTGATATGCACTTATATGGTGCGAGTCTGCCGGTTTACGAAAATTGAAATGGCCTTCGGAAGTACGTATGTTCCATGGTGATCAAAATTTAAGCAAGGATTCTAGCCGGGACTTTCACTTGACGTAGCTGCACATGCATTTTCAGGTCATTAAATTAACCCGTTTCCGAGTCCAACAAACGGACATCCGACTAGCTTTAATTAATCCATCATATATCCTCGTAGCCTTTCGATGTCATACAATCTAGCTCACCATTCCTTTCATATTATTCTAATTTTTATTACATTGGATGGCGGCTAGGAACAACCAAAACACAAGCAAATAATTAAAGTAAAAAAACCTCATGCATGATCGATAAAACAGTACTCGTGCCGTCGAAGGAAAATAGCAAATGGAAAACCAAGAAAAAGAAATTAACGGTGCAATAAATGACGTGGCAGTACCCTGTTGCCATCATCCGTGCCACGTGGGTTCCCGGTGGGCCAAGGATGCCACGTGGCTGCACACATCATCTCATAATAAATACAAAGTCCCGCAAATTCAACGGCCATATGGTCGTCCTCTTATCTCTCACAACTCTATTTACCGAATACTGTTAGGTGTGCTTGGTCGTCCTCTTAGGAGAACTTCAACAGTAAGTTCAGCCACCACGGCGGCCGGCGCCGGCGCCTGATGAATCTTCGTGGGCCCCGTTAGCTCGCGCTTCTCCTCCTCATATTGGCAATCGCCGAGGAATCGCCTTACGATCGCTGAGGCGGGTCCAGCCACGTTCCTCTGCCACACCGCCTCCACCTCTTTGCCACTCGCCTTGAACGCCTCGGTGGCGACAAGTCGCTGGATGTCCCACCCGGACTTCCTCCCCAGCCGGTGGATCTTCTCGAGCTGGCAGCAGGATAGCTTGCAAGTGTTTACCTTGATCTGGTCGATTACCTCCGCCAGAAGCATGGTCCTTTTGCCGGTGTCCCCTTCCGCCTCCTCGCGGAAGTATCCGTCCATCTCCGGGACTCCAATCGCCCGTCGGATACCCTGCGTGTAGTCTGCCTCCGGGTCGAACATCCCCCGCACCTCCTCCACCAGGCCGGCTTCCACCATTTTGTCCACGCGCTCGGACACGAACGAGTGCAGCACGTCCATGTCCACATCAACCCAGAGGAAGCAGCACTCGTACTTGGACCGGAACTCGCCGTTTGGGTCGTCCACGAGCGCCTCAATGTAGGAATTGGATCCGCCGGCCACGATGGGCAGCTTCCTCCGACAGATGACCTCTTCGATGGCTTGCGTGGCAGCATGGCGGAAATCGAGCGCCGTGAACTCGGCGTCCGGGTCCACCACTCCGAGCAGGTGGTGGCGAACCAGCTCGCGCTCTTCGGCGGTGACCTTATTGGTCACGACGTCCAAACCTTTGTACACTTGCATTTTGTCCGAGTTTATGATCTCGCCCGAGAAGGGGATGGCCAGGTCAATGGCCAGCTTCGACTTGCCAGTGCCGGTGGCCCCCATCACAAACACGACCTTCTGCTTACGACGGCGCAGTGTAGGAAGAGTACACAACATTGAGGTGGCCATGGTGCCGATGGGAAATAATGGTTTTAGCCTCACCACGCGCCTGGTAAAAGTAAAACAGAAGAAGAAGAAGAAATTATTACGGAAGAGAGGGAAGGGGTGGAAGACGAAGGCCATGGCCGCCGATGTGAATGTGAGAAACCAAAGGGCAAGCTCCACTGAAGCACAAGAAGCTATCAAGTTCATTATCAGAAGAAGATGCATGATGAGTTTTGGAGTGGCGGGGAGGCCTTTATATACGTTGAACAGAGAATATGTTTTTTCTTTTAGTTTTTTTTTACGGATTCGTTGCTTCTTTCTTAAATCACAGCCGTACATCTGCCTTTGTCGCACCACCTAAACCACGCTGCCTGGCCTGGTTAAGTTCTAGTTAATTGCCACTCGTAATACATGAAACCTAGATAAAAAGGGAATGTTTTGTTTTGTTTGTTTGTTTGTTTAATAACTTCAATTCATGAACGAACGGAAGGCCTAATCAAGTCTTTTAGCCGTCATCTCCCAGGTGACTGTTGAGTAGCTATAATCTGGTTTGAGTCGCCTATGATGAGAATCAGGCAACCTTTTCATTCAACTATGCGAGTTGTGGTTAGAAGTTTAAAAATAAACGCATGCAAACTGCAGTGAAAAAATTTGGAAACCAACAATGGTGAAATAAATAAATAGTGAGAAAAAGGCCGAACAATGGTGGGCAAGTTATATCGCAGGCTTTGATTACCACTTTGGGATAAAAAAGAAAGTTTTTTTCCCTTATTTTCCTTTTGCACTACTTTAGGACAAAAAAAATTAACATGAGGCTTATGTTTGGAATCCGTCTTTTCCATCTTTTACTTTTGTTTTCCTTTCCTGTTAAATGAACTGACATAGGCTTTCTACAAAAATATTTATCTTACCCTCACCTATCTTATTTCTATCTCTACCTTATCCTTTGCAGGTGTCACGAGTAACTGCCGCACGGTGGCCCATGCCACCACCGCTCGGCCTTCCCTTCTCTCTCTCTCTCTCCTCCTTTTTTTTAATTATTTTTTTGATGGTGTTTTCACCGGGTCAACCCGGGTTGACCCCCGGTTGGACCTACCCGTCAGAAATTCTGGGTCGGTCACCGGTCTGGTCTTTAAAACCTTGCCTCCGACCGCTGCCATTCTCCCTCTCCTCGCCTTGATGTTATAAGGTTGAGTTGACTAGATGAAAACAATCCATCTAACACCCCACCATCATATCCTTATATAAATTTCTCATTGGGTTATATGGTAGTCCCACGTTCCCACTTTCTTATCTTTATAGTTGAAGAAAGTTAATGTACATTTTGGTTCTTACATTATGGATTTCAATCAGACAACTCGCAGTATTTAAGGGGGGGGGGGGGAGTAGGTGATCCAAATTCGCTTGTGAGAATTAAACTGCATACAATAGTCATTCCTTGTTATGTTTTCTCGTGGTTCTCACTTATTCTATCTATAACACTGTTACATAGACACAACTCATGAAAAAAGCAAAATAAAAAAATAGGGAAATAGACAACGTATGTCCGCCAAAAAACGATAGGGCATGGGGCCACTATTCTGGCCACCTTGATTATGGTTATTATAAATGCCATCCCAGGTAAATCGGATCATTTGTCACACGTCTGGTAATAGTTATAATAACTAAAAATTCTAATAGAGTGCACGCCCATATACAATTTATTTACTAAAAAAAAATAATTACTCCTCGATTTATAAGAAGCCATGCAATCCTCCCATGAAAAAGCAAACTGGTTCATTGTTACCAGCTTTGTGATGAAAGATGGCTATATTCATATTTCATGTGCAACTATCATGTTATGAAGCCAATCCACAAATTTGAAAAGTTGTATGATGAGTATAATGATGTTGAATCTTCTTATCATCGTCCCCTCTTAAGAGGGTTGTACTAGGAAGGGCATTTGGCGTAAAAACTTGCTCTATATTTTCTTGCATGAATTTTGTACCATTTTGATTCCGATAAGAGTCAAATACTTTATATGATGATGATGATTTATAAGAAGCAAAAAATAGTTATAATCGGTCAGACTATCCATGTGTGCCAAATAATTTGACACATGCGGTCAGAACCCTTGGTGATCACGGTCAAGTGTTTGACGGCGTCCGACCGCCCGACTTGAGGCCCACCTAGAACATTGTTGACCATTCCCATGTGGGGGACTCGAAGAGTAGTTATTATGGTAACGTTCTGTCACATTTGAAGTTAACAAGTGTCACCAAGGCATCAAAGACAGTATCAACCACAACAGTTATTACGGTACCGTTCCGCTAAATTCGGAATTAAAAGCCTGTCTATATGAGAATATTTCATTTCCCGCTTTTTTTTCAGGCTACCTCACGTGCCCGTAATGGCAATGCTGTGGGCCCTAACTTCCCCACCTTTCACCACACTAGCACGTGAGGTTTGCCGTGAGAAAAAAAGCAGGAGATATAGCATTACTAGTGCTACAACAGTTATCCACCGTTCACTTAACAGGAGAGGCTTGTCAGTTCTAAGAATAATGTTTGGTGAAAATAAAGGTTTTACTTCTATTAGTTTTAAGGCATGTAAGCACTCCATTTTGGAGGAAAATTCAAGCGTAAACACTTCACCATGCTGCTTCCTTTTTGGTTTTGCTGACGTGCAACCATTTCATGACTTGTTTGATTTTTTTCCATTTTTGCGGTACGAAGATGTTGTCTATATTCGATGACAGTCCTCTTCCATACAAGGCAAACAATAAGTATAAACGTTTCTCTCTTTGTAGTTTGTTCTAGTATGGGCACACGCTAGATGCTCTCTTTTGCAATCAAATTTTTTAGATCACGTGTTACATGACGACCAGGTACTAGACCGCCAAAGCTCAAGACGTATCATCGAAAAAACCCTCATATTTTTCTTGGTTTTACCCTACGTGCGTGGCATGCAATTACTATCATTTAAGATCGAGGATTAAACTTTGGTTACCTACTTACCTTCTTATCCCTTCCTTGTTATCACAGCAGTCTTTTAGTGTTTAATTTTAGATGTTTATGAACGATGATGAGCTGCTATAACAGAGGTATAGTCAACTAAAAGCTGATTCTAAGTGCTAACCATCCACGTTTAGTTAATGATTCCTCCTTGTCATAATTTATATAAGGGTGGTGTTCTTATCCTCGAAAAAAAAACAATCAAATACACCAAAAAGCTTATCGAGCTACTTGTTTTGTCAAAAGCAGTGGGTGAAGGAAGGTATTCTTCTTAGTGGTTTCACACTTTTCATAATTCCCCCGCGTGGGGAGTCCGAATTTAGCTCCATTTGTGGCTCACGTTTTCAGCTTTATGTCACTCATGAGTCTGTTCGCCAACAGTAATCTCCCGCTCTTGCTCGATGGGATTCCAAAATGTCCTCTCACAGAACTAGACTAGACCCCATCGTTGAAGCTGGGAATCCACCACTTGGCTAGGTAATGGCCGTCTCCCCATCTTTGGAATGCATTGTGATCATGGGTGAAATTCTTAATTCTTGAAAAGTTGCATCATGGACTTGGATTAGACGTTTCACGATTAGTGTAATTGTTAGAATTAAAGGCAGGAAGAGGACAAACCACGGTTTTGATTGGTGCCATGATACATTGGTGGACCTTTCATTCGGATAAAAACTGGTGGTTTGGAACCCCTGGTCCTGATTAAAGAAGTAATTAGATAGTTTAGGTCGCAAAATAGAATTTGTGGCACTGGGGCATGCAATAACTCGCGAGTGGAGGGGCCCTAAAAAAAGTCTTGAATTTACAAGGTACAAGCACTAGAACGCATTGCGTTTTGCTCTTACAATGTACAAGCATTAGTACTAAAGTGATGTATTTTAGCTGCGGAAATCTTTCCTACTTTCTAAACGCAAGCTTGGCATGGTCATTGTCTCATTGACAGTTCAGTGAGACCTGATAACTATAATTTTTTTCTGATTGATCTCGTGAAAAGCCACTTTAAGTTCAAATTCTGTCAGTAGTGCGAGTTGACTCTAAGAGGGAGAAACCGATAAAAAGGAGCAGAGAATTCACCGCAACCACATTATTATTATAATGGCTATTTTGATATACTATACTGAGCTTAGCTTCCTTTCTATCACTTCCAATCTACATCTTATGATTTGGATGTCTGCTAGGAGAAAGCGCGAGTCTGTATGAAAATTAAAATTTGATAACAGCAGCTGTAATGGCCTTCATTTGTCAACACTGTATCATGGAATACCAGCTCGCCGATATATCGGCGATATATCGCCGATATATCGGTATCGGACACAAACCGATACTCCGATACCATTAAGTATCGATTTTCCCATTTTTTCCAAATATCGCCGATATATCGGTTTCGGACCGATATATCGGCCTTTTTTGAAAAAAAAAATATTTTACAAAAAAAAAAATTTTTTGAAATTTTTTTTTTTTTTTTTTTTGGGAAAAAAAAACTTTCATGTTTGTTTTCTATCCTTTTATGCATATTTTGAAATCTATTCTTTGTTTAAATTAGTATAACTCATTTTAGAAGTTAGATTTTGAAAATATATGATAAAAACTAGTTTTTGACGACCGATATTTTTTTACGCAATATCTCCGATATATCTCCGATATTTCGTCTCTTAGGCCGACCGATATTTTACCGATATCCGATACGACATTCCATGCACTGTATCCAATTTCTCTTTCTCATCTTTGCAACGTTCAATCATCGTTTCTCTGCGCATGCAGAAAAGACTGCCAATGATGAGCATCACTTCTGCTGAAAAGGCCAAGGATGAACCCATGGAATTGATGTGATCAAAGCACTCGTGCCAAACCCGTAAACTAAAGTAAGATTATCATTCTAGCTTCGAAGGTTCCTTGCGGCCCCTTTTATTCTGATTCCAAATGATTAACCATTATAATAATATTATTGAAACCCTAAGTTCTCGAATCTCGAGTCCATCCACGCCTGTTAGTCTTTGCGCCACTGTTCATGACGAGATTCACCTTCCCGTTGTTGCCCTTTAAGATCCTCAACGGGTCATACGATGTGAGAATGATCAGTACGCCCACAAAGTTTGTATAACAAATATTATCATTTTGCACTCCTTTCCAGCTTTTGATCTAAAAATTCCTGATGTATCGCACGATAATAAATAGTAATAAATTAGTGATGGGGGATAGACAAGTTCAGATATTTCTTTAGAAAGGTAATGTTTATATGGTTCGGTTCATGCAAAGGAGAGATGAACTAGAATATGGGACGACTTCAAGCTGAAAATTCTGTGAAACTGTAAGGTAGTGCAACTGGCTGATTGGACACTTCCGCCATTAAGTTATCATAGGCTTTACACAAGAATCTATCTCTTGCGGTTTTGAAGTTTAATATGTTTGGCTTATTTTTGTAATAAAACATAAAGTAGTCCAACTATCTCAATTGACAGTGTTTTGGGCTTTTAGAACTGTCTGGGTAATGGGCCTGAGTCAGAATACCCATTAAGTTATGGTTTTGAGTGGCAGATCTGAACCATTGGATGACCTATGAATGGACGGTCAGGATTCTAGGGTTCTTAACAGGGTTGTCCTGGTTTAGTTATAAATACACCATTAGCCATCCTAATACGGTGTCTTAAGTGAGATTGCTCTCAGCCAAGTTCTAAACCAGAAACACGTGGTTCTGAAGACGATTATCAGAGACTCCATTGAAGGTTCGGTTCTAATAGCTACAGGTATGCCTAAGTCTTTTTTGCATTAAGTTCTATCAATTGGTATCATGAGCTCCCAGTATATTTTAGTATGCTTTCGCTATAGATTTTTTCAGCATCATCGGCTGACAGCCGTACAGGTCGCAGGTCGTCCCTGCAGCGGCCTTTTCGGACGCCATAGTGGAGCCACACGTTGTGGAATAACAAATCGGAGCTGACGCACCGGCCAGAGCCGCCACCACCAGGCGTTGGGCTCTGGCCGGTGCCGGTGCTGAGCAGATGCACTGGCCAGAGCCGCCGCCGCAAGGTGCTGGGTTCTGGCCGGCGCAGCCGCTGCGAGCAGATGCACCGGCCAAAGCCGCCGTCGTCAGGCGTTGGGCTCTGGTCGGCACAGCGGTGGCGCCGGATTCGTTCGCATAGTCCGGCGGATGTTAAAAAAAAAAAGGTGACGGTTTTCTGCCGCCGCCGGTATCGTCGTAGAGGAAGAAGGAAAGGGCGGCCCTTTCGGCCGCCGACGGCGATTGAAGCGCCGGATCAAGATGATTAAAAAAAAAAAACCTTTTTGGCCGCCGACGGCATCGCCGCCATAGTGGAGCCCGTGGCGGCAGCGTCATCGCCATCGCCGCTCTGGTTGCTCCCGCAGGCCCGACCGCCATCGCCATGAAGTCGCGAAGGCGGTGGTGTCCATTGTAGCATCGCCGCCCCTGGCGGTGGAGGGCTTGAAAGCGGAAATCATGGCCACTGAAGGAGGAAGCGGCGAGGGTGGGGGCGGTGGAACTCTGTCGCCACCTGCGCTAAGGTTTAGGGCATCCTCATTGAAGAGGATGACCCATGAAATGAACCGGACCAAACTGGTCTGGTCCAAATTAAGAAAATGAACCCGATTAATATCTGAACCAAACTGGGCTGGTTTTAATGTTTAATCTGGTTTGGTCCATTCAGGGCAAAAAAAAAAATTTACAATTATGATTGCATGTGTGTTATAGATGCGTTTTAATTATCATGTTTAAGGCTTTATTAATGATATGGGCCGGCCAGGGGATTATATTGCAATCGTATGTTTTATCAATTTTTTTTTTAAATTGTTGAGGGCACCACTTATATAATTTTGAGAGAAAGTGTACATTATATCTATTGTAAGCGACACCAGACTTCAAGGACCACGTCTGGAGGCGGATGCAGTCATGAAGAATTAATGTATATTTTTCTATTCTAGGGGCTTATAGCTTCCACCTTATACAATTTTTTTTAAAGGACTGTATAAGGACTTTGGACTATATTTTTCATTGTGGTGTGTAGTGATGAAACCCTTTGCCGAGTCCCAAAAGCCTGATGACAAAATTGACATTAATGCCCTAGTCAATTTTGTATATGGATATTGCATGATTGTCTGATAATTAATTGCATTCATTTTGTTATTTTACAAATGGTGAATAGCAAAAATTCAGTTCCCACGTCCGTTGAGATGATTTAGGAATGGCCAAAGCATCCTAAGTCATTTGTCAATGTGTGAATCATATAGAATGCTACCATGGGGTGCATAGATTCACATACATAAAAATATTGTGTTATCATCAAATTTTGATTATGTGACAAAGACTGACATCCGGCCCCAAAGGGAGGTGGTAGTTAGTATTACATAATTAGGATAACGTGGAGGGTTATATATTTTAACATGGGTGAATCCCTATGCCCAAAGGTGTGGAATTTTCCTATAATGTTTTCTGTATAACCCACTAGCCTTATCATGAGACAAATGAATATTTGTTTCTACATGATTTTAGCATTGGCTATTTTCATACTTATGTTATTGTGTATTGCCCTATTTAATGTTTGCATGTATTTATTCCTCTATTGCAGCTTATCCGTCTTTTATTTCTGACCCTAATCAGCACCTTCCGTTATTGTCTGGGGACAATTTTAAGGATTGGAAGGAAAAGTTACTTTTACTATTAGGGTGCATGGACTTGGATTTGGCGTTTCATATAGATGTACCCACCACTCATACGAAAAAAAGTACGCCAAGTGAGGTAGCATCTTTTGAAAAGTGGGAGCGGTCTAACAGCTTAAGTATGATGCTCATGAGGTCTCACATAAATCATAGCATTCGGGGATCCATCTCAGAATGCGCTACAGCCCAAGAACTTTTGAAAGATATTGAAGCTCAATTCAAAAGTTCTGATGAAGCCTTGGCCAGCACCTTAATGTCCAGGTTGTCATCCATGAGGCTAACAGATGACAAAGGGGTGAGAGAGCATATCATGCAGATGCGTGATATTGCTAATCAGTTGAATAACATGAAAATAAAGATTGATGACACTTTTTTGGTCCACTTCATTCTGAACTCCCTGTGTCACGCCCCAGATTTCCAAGACCCTATTTACGCGGAAGCGACATTCCAATGAAGGTCAAGGGTAGGAAACCAGGGACGGACCGAATACTCGAGACTTCCACTATCCCTTTTTAATATCAGGGAACATGCAGGATCATCACGACTTAAACAATAATTACTTACAAAATATGGAATAACTGAAAAGATATCTAAATTGTTATTACAAAGTCTTGAAACGTCTTAACACAACATAAAATAAAGTAAAACGGCGCGCAGGCCGCGAGTTCAAGCATCCAAATCACAATAAAATAAATAAACAAGTCTTTTGTCTCCATCGTCCACTCACGTTGCTGATTGCCGTCACCGCTGCTCCTCCTTAATTCCTGCATCAGAGGATGCATGAGTATTCCATAGGAAATACCCAGTAGGATACAGAAAAATCACAGTGGAACAAATGGTACAAGAGATGACTCCAAAACAGATATAGGTCAACAGACTTGGTTTAACAAACTGATTTCACGTATCTGAACATCTGACATCCTCGACTCATCATAGTCTAGGAATTAATGGTCAAAGACTCCAACTTACACAGAGTAATGGAGATAAAATATTAATATAAGCTCTGGACATCTAAAGTGTCAGAGGTAACAATTTCTGCTCGCAAACTGTCCATTTCTTCATGGAAAACAATACCAGAACATCCTAGAGGTTCTACAGTGGAACCCGGCCATGCGTCTAGGGATGCTGGCCCCATCGGTGCTTACGGGCACAATGGGCGGAGATTGCAGACCTTCCGTAATGTCATACAATCTAAGCGCACGCGGTTGCCGTCATCGGCTGAACTACAGAGGTTCATCATCATCGGAGATCTCGCAGGATCTAGCAATGGCTCGTGAGCATACTATGATTCCGACTAAGAGCTCTCAGGAACGCTACTTAGTGGAGAAACTGTTTCTTAGAACATCGGGTTTTATTCTGAAAAGGCTTAACTCAAAGCTTTCTGAATTTCAACTCTTCATAGGAGTAAAATACAATTATCGATCACAATGCAAATAGACTCACTAAGGAGTGTTTGAACATCTCAGAACAATTAGGTCTGGGAACTCGGTTGAGACCCGACTGAAAGACTCATCAAAGAGACCCATCACTGACTCGCCAAAGGTCCATGCTCCGCCGTCTTCATCGTCGTGCCTAATCCTAGGGTTGACAATCCCCGACACAGAAATAATGAAATGACATGTCTCAAATAGACCACGTCAGAGATTCTGAAAAAGATTCTCACATTGAATACCCTTGAGTTTTGAATAACTCAAGAGAAGAACACAAAGGACAATTAAAAAGGGACACCCCGTTCGACTCTAGGATCCGCTTTACACTTTGAAGCTCACTGGTCCCAAAGTCTTATAAGTAGTATCACTCTTAATTAAAGTCTTTCATTATTATCTTGAATTAAGTTTCTTAATATTATTAGGGTTTTAGGGTTAATACGCGCAGGAAACCAGTTCTGTCCAAACAGAACAGCCCACTTCCGAAGGTCACTACGCCCTGTACCCAATGAACTAACTTCTGAAATTTTTATCCCAGATTCCCTCAGATGTCTAGTTTACAGATTGATAAACGGTTTACTGTTTGGATTTTTCTACAATTAGATATCATTTTTAGAGTGGGGTCTGTCTGAGCAGGACTGCCCCTGGCCGAGACCACTTAGCATAAGTTATACCCGTTAATTAATAGTACAACCTTTTATAATTCCCTAATTACCCTTACTGACACTATTAACCTCTTCATAATGTATTTTACAGAGCCTAAGGGTTCTGGAATTATTGATCTAGTCTCAGCATTAGGTTACACTTATCACCCGATTGCTAATCTTTTAACTTGATTCTTATATAACAAAAGTATTGAACAAGCCAAGTAAACTTGGACACCTCCACGACCCAAACAGGCTCTGACATGACGTCAGACCACTTCTGGCCCCACGGAGATGGGTCTAATTAGTAGATAAAAATTGATCTTTTATTAGATTTGTATGCATATCACTAATTCTATTACCCGATCCATGTATAATTGCACTATTAATCGATTAACAATCCATACCCATATGGATTGCATAAAACCGGACCTAAGACGCACCAACATGAACTGATATGCTGCAAAGGTCTCACCTTTTTACATTGAAGAGCATTGTAAAGCAAAGGAGTAATGAATTGAGTAGCATGATACAAAAATCAGGGCATCGATTTGCGATATACAATGAATCATGACATGAATCGATGTAAGAGACTATAAAGAAGCCAACTTTCGTTGGACAGCAATCAACATGACAATACTTCGAGACACGATCAGCAATAAATGACAACAAAATCAATGGGGAGTCAACTAGGATCGGCATGGGAACACGAACATAAGCATTATTGCACCCTCTAGCATATACCATATGAATCATGAATATAAATCGCATCGAGTAATAGCAATTTGTAACACACGAATAGAACATGATGTACTCTACAATATTAGTCATACACCTTCTCAAGATCGTGCAAGAAATCAGAAATATAAATCAAAAGAAAAGAGTATCCTACCTCTTACGACAACCACAAATTACCTCGCGTAGCTTGCACTTTGCTTCGCGCTTTCTCCTATGCCCGTCGATTCACCACACCACGAAAATAATAGAGGAAAGGGTTCTGATTTAGAGGAGTGAGAAAGGGGGGTGAAGGCACACAAAGAGGGGACGCAGGCTAAAGGGAAGCCGGCCCCTTTTTTGTCCCCTTTAAATAGCTAATTCAACTTCTAGGCTAAGCAATCTCGACCGTTCGATTACCTCCCATCCAACGTCCACGAACAAGTCCAGAAAAATGCAATCTTTCCATTCCAACAAGCCCCCCATATCCAGCCTCATCAGAATATTTGGATTGCCAATTAGTTGGGGTCAAGCTATTGTCCAAGATTTTCCCAAACCGAAAAAGGCAAGGATGCTCTTCCATTTGGGCGCCCAAACCAAAAGCCACCAATCTTCACATTTGAATGGTAAGCTTTGGTAAGATTCTCCTTGAGGCTGATTGGCTCCTACTAAAATTAGTTGCAATCAAATCAATTAAGAGGTTGATTGATGAGATAATTATCCAATAGGTCAAGGTAACTTCCTTTGCTAACACCAATCCCACGATTTGCTCTTCACACAAATGGCGCCCATTTCTTGTTAGCTGGAATATGCTTTGGCATCTTCCATAACTACCAATCAATTTCCTTAAACAAGCCCTAATTAAATCAATTACAAATTAGGGTAATCTATTAATTCAAATTAGTGAAAATCAAATTAAAAGAGATCTCCCCACGATTTGGCCTCCCAAATCGTGGGTCCAAGACGTCCACGTCACCCATGAGGTGGCGTGATCCCTCAGGGTCCACGTGGCCCTTCCCTGGATCTTGCACATCTTACAACACAGATCACAGATGAGCGGTTAAGATAACTTGCACGCGTGCAAAGCAGTTCCACCGTGTACGAGTCCTGCCCTGGTGACACATCTACTAGGCCCCGTCACACGTGTACCCGCACACGTGACTAGCCCTAGCCCTGTCACTCGACTGGCCCTGGCGTCAGGTGTATCAAACCCTGGCGCCATATAGGTTACGGCGCCAGGCCCAGTCCTTGCGCTCGGAAAAACCTGACTAAGCTGGTTAAACAATTTTACTGACCAAAAATCATCAAGATAGGGTTTCACAAGGTCAAAACGAAATACCAGACCAATAGGCACGACAGTTACGGAAACTTTCCTATTTTGGACCAGTTTCCTAAAATAGCACTTTCCAAAAACGTACCGATTTTTCGGGTGTTACACCCTGCCTGCACA
This sequence comes from Houttuynia cordata, assembly GCA_039654745.1. Classification (NCBI taxonomy): domain Eukaryota; kingdom Viridiplantae; phylum Streptophyta; class Magnoliopsida; order Piperales; family Saururaceae; genus Houttuynia; species Houttuynia cordata. Next base: position 28,174,394 of record CM077503.1, read on the forward strand.
ATATGGGCCATTCAAGATCTCTTATAACACACATAAGACTCAGTGGTCAGTTAATGACCTTCTGAGTATGTGTGTACAGGAAGAGGGGAGACTTAAGCAAAAGAAGCTAGAGAGTGCCCATCTAGTTTCTCATAAAGGACAAAAGAATGCAAATCATGGTGCTCCTAAGAAGAAAGCTAGTAAAGGTGTGCCAATAAAGTCTACTGGTGTCACCAAAGAAACCAAATATTTTTTCTGCAAGAAGAAATGACACATGAAGAAAGGTTGCCCTAAGTATCAGAAGTGGCTTGCAAAGAAAGGAGGTAATTTCATGTCTTTAGTGTGTTATGAATCTAATTATGTTAATTCTCATCATAATAACACATGGTGGATTGACTCCGGTTCTACAATCCATGTTTCTACTATCATGCAGGGGTTTTTCAGTCTAAAGAAACCAAATGATAGGGAGCACAACATCTATTCTGGAAATAAGATGTGTTCGAAGGTTGAAGGTATGGGGACATATAGACTTGTTCTCCATACATTATACACCTTAGATTTAGAAAGAGTTTTCTATATTCCAAGTGTTTCTAAAACTTAGTTTCTGTATCAAGACTAGTACCTCGTGGCTTTAATTTTCAGTTTATGAATTCCTCATTTCTGATTCTTAAAGATTCAGTTACCATTGGTTATAGTTCTTTGATTGATGGACTATATAGACTCTCTTTGCATGTTTCCTTTCAAACAATCTATGATGTCTGTGCAAGGAAGTGTTATTAAAAAGAACTCCTCTATGTTATGGCACAGGCGCTTGAGGTATATCTCCACTGACCGCTTAAAGCGATTAGTAAGAGAAGGAGTTTTAAAAACTCTTGACTTTAATGATCTTGAGACATGTATAGGCTGCATAAAGGGAAAGCAGACTAACAAGTCTTCTAAGGGTGCTAAGAGGCATGATGAGAAATTAGGCACTATACACACTAATATCTGTGGACCGTTTAGTACTCCTTGTCTGAATGGTTAAAGGTATTTCATTACCTTTATAGATGATCATACACGATACATGTATCTTTATCTCTTAAATGAAAAGTCTAAAGCATTTGATGCTTTCAAGACTTATAAGGCAGAGGTAGAGAAACAATCTGGATTGAGTATCAAAATTGTTCGATCAGACAGAGGAGGGGGATACTAGGGCAGGTACACAAAGAGTGGACAAAAACCTGGACCATTTGCGCTATTCCTGAAGGAACATGTTATTGTTGCACAATACACAGTACCAGGCACACCACAACAAAATGGTGTTGCTGAAAGGAGGAATCGCACTTTGATGGATATGGTGAGGAGTATGATTAGTAACTCCTCTCTTCCTCTCAAAATGTGGAGTAAAGCCTTAAAAACAGCCGTGTACATTTTAAATCGAGTTCCATCTAAAGCTGTTCTTAAAACACCCTTTGAGCTATGGAATGGATGGAAACCTAGTTTAGATCACATGCACATTTGGGGTTGTCCTGTTGAGGTTATGGAGGCAGAGTTTGTTGCTTGTTATGAGGGCACGTCACATGCTACTTGGCTGATGAATCTTATCACAGGACTTACTATTATGGATTCCATATGTAGGCCGTTAAAGATGTTCTGTGATAATAGTGCTGTTGTGTCCTTCACGAAGAACAACAAGCCTGAAGGTTTCACTTCAGATAAAGGTAGTCATCTGGTTTGTAGACTTAAGAAGTCAATATATGGACTAAAACAGGCCTCCCGACAGTGGTATTTGAAGTTCAACGATGTTATTACTTCATTTGGTTTTAAGGAGAACATTGTTGATCAATGCATATACCTTAAGGTTAGTGGGAGCCGTTACACATTTCTGGTCTTGTATGTTGATGACATTCTACTTGCAAGCAGTGACTTAGGGATGTTGCATGAGACTAAGCAGTTTCTTTATCAGAACTTTGACATGAAAGATTTAGGAGAGGCATCCTGTGTCATAGGGATTGAGATCTATCGTGATAGATCCAGAAGGATCCTTGAGTTATCTCAACAGGCCTATATCAATAAAGTTCTGAAACGGTTTAACATGGAAAACCGCTCACCTAGTGCAGCCCCTATTGTGAAGGGTGACAAATTTGGCTTGTTCCAATGTCCAAAGAATTCTTTGGAATTGGAAAGCTTGAAGGAAATTCCTTATGCATCGGCAGTTGGTAGTATGATGTACTTGGAGGTCTGTACAAGACCTGATATTGCCTTTGCTATGGGAATGTTGGGTAGATACCAGCAAAATCCAGGGATGGATCATTGGAGAGCTGCAAAGAAGGTTATGAGGTATCTACAAGGAACGAAGGATTACATGCTTACATACAGACATTCTGATCATTTGGAACTGGTTGGATATACAGATGTAGACTTTGCTGGTTGTGTTGACTCGAAAAAGTCGACATCGGGTTATATTTTCCTTTTGGTAGGCGGTGCTGTCTCTTGGAAAAGTATTAAGCAAACCCTTACAGCGTCATCGACTATGGAGGCAGAGTTTGTTGCTTGTTATGAGGGCACGTCACATGCTACTTGGCTGATGAATCTTATCACAAGACTTACTATTATGGATTCTATATGTAGGCCGTTAAAGATGTTCTGTGATAATAGTGCTGCTGTGTTCCTCACAAAGAACAATAAGAGTGGAAGTCAAAATAAGCACATCGACATCAAGTATCTTGTTGTTCGGGATCGTGTTAAAGCAGGGACAGTTGTTATTGAGCATATAGGCACTGAGCTTATGGTTGCTAATCCAATGATTAAGGACTTGCCCCCTTCTCTGTTTAACAGTCATGTGGATCATATGGGTCTTATTAGCTCATCGTGCATTTGATTTTGCTTATGTACTTCTGGACTTTACTCATTTATCATAGCAGTTACAGTTTCTTTTCTCGCGATGTGTTTCATTTTTCAGTGTACTTAAAGTATGAGACAATATTTGCAAAATGAGTGGGAGTATGCCTTCACTCATAAATATATTTTGCCACATATAGCACTCAATCAGAATGAATTAGTTGCATTGTGATACATTGAAGGGAATGTTATCATCTGAGGACGTAACCGCCTTGATTCATGCGATTATGAGATTTTGATTGAGTATAAAGTTACCACATACAGTTCAAAGGGTATTTTGTATGGTTATATTTTTTTTGTATGCGCATACGAAAGTCATTATTAAAGTTTTCCATTACCCACTTGGTTAGTTTAATTGAGCAAAGTAGGAGATTTTCTTCTTTATATGGCTCAATTGAGTAATTGTGCCAAGTGGGAGAATGTTGGGCTTGTTTTTGTAATAAAACATAAAGTGATCCAACTATCTCAATTGACAGTGTTTTGGGCTTTTAGAACTGTCTGGGTAATGGGCCTGAGTCAGAATACCCATTAAGTTGTGGTTTTGAGTGGCAGATATGAACAATTGGATGACCTATGGATGGACGGTCAGGATTCTAGGGTTCTTAACAGTGGTGTCCTGGTTTAGTTATAAATACACCATTAGCCATCTTAATACGGTGTCCTAAGTGAAATTGCTCTAAGCCAAGTTCTAAACCAGAAACACGTGGTTCTGAAGACGATTAGCAGAGACTCCATTGAAGGTTCGGTTTTAATGGCTACAAGTATGCCTAAGTCTTTTTTGCATTAAGTTCTATCATAATAGATTATGTGCAAGCCTCTATTATGTGCAAGCCAAACGACAAATAGAAGTGCAGAATCTAAAAATGGGGCTACTTTCAGAGAGTACCTGGTTTGACATACCTGGGCCACGACACCGGCTGCTTCCCTATAAAATTTGAATTAAAGTAATTCAAAGCTGATGAGTGATGATAATTTATGCTAATTGGACTTCAGTCAACACAAGTTGCAAGAGCTTTTCTATGCGGAAAACTCCTTCATTAAGGCTTTTTTTGGCATTTTATAAGAGTATGCTGAGTGTTGTGTTATAATGGAAAACAGTTGAATAGCTGGGTTGTCATCATGAGTATTTGCCTTCTCCCTTCTAGTTTAATATCTTCCCATAGTGACATAAGTACGAGCTAAGAGAAACTGAATGGAAAAAAAGGGCAGGAAAAGTACGAGGATTCTGCATATAATGGCACAAATTAACATCTCTATGCGGTCCATCTTATTTAATCACTGAAAAGGTGAATACGAAAAGAGCAATGAGACAGCCCACGCGTATGAGAAAACATTTTACACTCGATTTTTCTGTTTTTTCTCACTACAATGAAAAACATTGTATACTCGAGCAATGAAGCTCGAAGGTGTTATGAAGGAAAGCGTACTATATGTTCCATGCTAGGAGCCATGGTCATGCACTCTGCTCATGGAGCCTTATCGGTCTAGCCGTCGTGTTCTTCCTAAGATGATCGACTCCAGTCACTCAACTGATGCATCACCCTATCTAGGGCATCTATTTGAAAGCTTTTTGCCAAAGAAAGAAAAATAGTGAAAGCAAAATGCTTTAAAAGTTCGCGTCTAGAGGAACTTTTGGCAGATGCATAAGATGGTGCATGCTGAGCTTTTTGCCAAAGAAAGAAAAATAGTGAAAGCAAAATGCCTTAAAAGTTCACGTCTTGAGAAACTTTTGGCAGATGCATAAGATGGTGCATGCTGATGGCTTGATGTCCTGGCCTTTTTTTCCTGATGAAATCCTGGACTCATTTTGGTTTAGGGTGTGATCCACAACGGAGGAAAAGAGGGACCTGGACCTGATTAAGACAAGTTCCAAACTCGATACATCTACTCCGTGTGGTTCCAACTTCCAACTATTTACTACCCCCTCACTGAAAAAAATAGATGAAGAGATGGGGTGAAGAACGAATACAAGTAAGAAATGGCTCTATTTATCCCATAAGGAAGATCAGATACTCCCTCTGTCCGAAAATAGTAGGCACATTCCCTTCTTTCCGTGTCCGGAAAAGTAAGCACAGCTAGGCTTATTTCTCACCCACTTTGGAGTTTCAAAGTGGCTAAAAAAAATCTCCACACTGCACCTACTTTTTGTCGGACTGGGGAGTAAAAAAAGAAGGTAGAGTTTGGGGGAGTGGGGGTGGGGCACCAGGGCAGAGCAGTGATAGCGGAGGCAAGGAAGAGGAGGGTTGGGGTAGACATGAGAGATATAATTGAGGTGTCATGTACTTCTAAATGTTATGTATGAAATTTTAAAATACAGGTGCAATATGCATAGTTTGATATATGTGGGCTGTTAAACTAGTATTCCATGAAAAAGTAACACGCTAGAAGAAACTAGGGGTATGATTTGTGCGTCACATTGATACACGCCCCTCCCTAATCAACGTCATTATTTATCTTTTTTAAAGATTCAACATAATTATTCAATCGTCATCAGTCATCACCATGTACCACGAATACCTAAGGCATTTCCCCGCAAGTGTAAGTGACACTACAATTATTCCCCACCGCGACCATGTAGTTGTGCATAGGCTTAGTAAGGAAAGGCGGCAGTCGGAGGAACAGGTGGCAGACACAATAGTCATCCAACTGATTCATCCACCTACAGCAGTGCTCGGCAGCCGAGTTACGGTCGCTGTTCTCACTGTCCGACCCATCGCCATGTTGTCCGTCGCCATCTTGGTCGTCTCTCGGCATCTTGGCGAGTGGGGCACAAGCTTGGGTGACCATTGCAAACTGAACGAAGCAAGGACGATGAGGGTGAGGAGTGGGTCCAGGAGCAGCATTAACATGCCTGCTAGGATGGCTAGCACCTGCTGCACCTCTGGAGAGGTTGGCCAGTACCAGCAGGAGTAACATGCCTGCAAAGGTGGAGACCGTGGAGTGTACCTGTCTCCTCCTAGGGTTCTCCATGGGTAGCTCCTTAGTGCTTTGTTGGCAATTCAACCTATTGATTATATGGTCTCATACTGCCTGGACTATACATTAGGCTTATTTATAATTAGGATATGACACGAACTTGTCGATTTGAATCAAGAAACGAGATTTGAACCTGCATGAAAAAATGGGCACCATCTTTTTGTCTGATCATGGTAATGCATAGCATGGATGGTCAGCTTTTTGAATGGATTAATTTCGGTGTCATCAGATTTGCGTGCTACTGATGTTGGTCCACACTGCGGCCCAATCATTTTAACAGAATTTTTGCACATACTCCTTCGGGGCCAGGCTCAAAGTTTGGTCTCGTGCTACTGAACTCATTTAAATGATGCGGCTTGAGCGTTGTCTACACTCCAGTTTGGCAGATTCGCTAGAGGATTGATGTTCGTCTTTTTGCTCTTTATATCTACATTGATGACATCACTTTCTAATTCGTGATCATTTTTCACTCGCGTCTTATTTGCAAACCAAAAGTGCATCTAAAACAGAATATATATGGTAATGTTATTATTAAATGTGTTCCCTGTACTGTAGGTAAAAAGTTGACAACCGGGGGATTAGAAAGAAGGTAGCCTCATAAGTACAATCTTCTCCGCATCTCCCATGAGTTTTATCAAAACCAAGCCCAACAGCTACTGGCATGAACAGCCCAGCCCATGTAACTATTGGAGCCCTGTAAGAGGGCTTAAATGCTGTGCGCACAATTAATACTTGCAATGGACACCCTGCACAATGTTCCTATGTAAAGCCCAAAACTCATCCGCAGACCGGCCTTGAGAAGCTGAAGCTGCTGAACCCCAGGGGCTACAATTTGCGGAATAACAGCGATCAGGGCTCAGCTACAAATCACATTGAATAGCACATGGGCTAGCATCAAATCCACGAAATACTGATGCCCGATGAGGCCGTCCTTCCATGGCGCCTTGGCCGGGCCCCTCCCGTAGTGCACCCCGTCGTTGCACCGGTTGTCGAAGTGCCAGGGGTAGGTCATGTCGAACTGGTCCACCACCCCGTCCAGCAATCCCCTCGCCTTGAGCTTCTCCAACAACACCTGGTTGAACGCCTCCAGCTTGTTCGGGTTGAACGCCATATCCCTCGCGTAACCCCCCGTCGCCACCGTCGTCCTGTACACGAACCTCGGCACCTTCTTCCCCCTCTCCCTCACCGACCTCAGCACACCTTCCCAGAAACTCGCCGCGTACTCCGCCCCCTGCGTGTACGACCTCAGGCTGCTCCAGTGCACCCCGTCGTGCAGGCCCGAGTTGACGATCATCACGTCCGGCACCCGCTCCTCCTCCTGGAAGTACTTGGACACCAGCTCCCTGAACCCCTGGTTCTTGAGAGAGTCCAGCCCCTCGTAGTTGAGGCTGGCGTTCCAGTGGCCGTTGAAGATGCTCGTGATCCGCACCGTCTGCGAGGGGTCCCTAGGATTGCTGTACGTCTCGTCGAACCGCCGCGGGACGGCCTTGATCTCCGGGTGGTACAGGATGAAGTTGAGTATGTTCCGGATGGTGTCGACGTGATTGGAGTCGCCCCAGAAGAAGAGCCACCGGCCGTTGAGGCACTTCCACGCATCGTCCCCCGTGAAGATCCTGAAGCTGCAGTGGGCTGAGTAGACCCAGCCGTTGCTCTCCAGCGAGCCCATTGGGCCGGCGCACCACGGCGCCTCGCATGGGTACTTCGGATCCAGGCACCGGAACCGGCCATCGCCGCTGATCTCGCAGCTGTCGTTCCTTCCGTGCCGAGTCCACCTCCCGGACCACAGCTCCGGCTTGAAATCTGACCATCCGCAGGGGCGGATCTCCGGTAATTTGACGGAGCCATTCCGGAATCGGATGGGGATGTTACGGAGTTCCTTCCGGTATGCGAAGCGCTCAGGGGAGAACTTGAGGCCCAGGTAACTGCGGAAGAGGAGGACGACGGTAAGGTTGTAGTCGTCGGCGAAGTCTGGGTGGACCTGGATGGAGAAAGAGTAGGAACCATTGCCATGGTCAGTGGTGGGCGGGCGCGATTTCCACCGCTCCCCAGAGATGTCGGTCTCAAAGTAGTCTCCGCCAAGGCACCGCCGCGTCCCGTCCTCCGCATAGGCGTGGATTGTGAACTCGTGGATGTCGCCCGTGGTGAGCTCGAAAGGGGAGTCATTGCTATCGTCGAGGCCGGGAATCTGGATGCTCGTCGTCTTCAAGTCCTTGCAGGGCTCTCCCCCTGGGGTGAGCCACCGGGCCATGAGTTTGGACGTGTAGTTGGGCTCAAGCCGCACGGAGATCCAATCCGCCGACGACGGGCGGGGTTCAGCCGAAATTGTGAGATTGGCGGGCTCATGCGGGCTGAATGCAGGCGGCGGTGCTGAGAATGATGCAGGGCTTGTAGTAGTACTGGAATTGGGGGCGAGGGTGAGAGCGGAGCCGAGGAACTGCTGGCGGTTCTGGTGGCTGCGGATGCCGTAGCGCAGGGTGCAGCTATCGATGCTCCATACTAGGATCACGCTGGCGAAGAGAGCACCCACGACATAGCCCGACAAGTTCTTGGCCAGCTTCGAGGTGTGGCTGCAGACCTTCTCGCCCATCTCAACATCTGATTTCAACAGCATCGACATGATTAATTCTACTGCATTCAATAAATGCAAGCGCTATTCCGATTAAATATCTAAATTGGGATTCGGTGGCCTGGTAACTAGCAAAAGCTTCAAAGCTGTGTTTTACGTGCTGTGTTTTCTGCCACTTTGATTCCAATCATAGTCAAATGCGGTATATAACCATCCCAGATAGCTGCTGGAATGAGGCGTAAGACGTTGTGTTTTGGCCTGCATTGAATTGTCAACGCAAAACAATCACCAGCTATAATCCAATAAAAAAGTTCACCAGACAGCTGAGAGAACTGGCGGGACGTGAACACATATGACTTTAACCAAAGGCTTCTTTAATAAATCATCACCTAAATTCATTGCATGACCTACATGGCACGTGCCAATGCCGACCCTCATATTGGCATTTTACCAATCTGGGTCTGAGCGTTGGGCGAATGACAGCAAGGAGTAATGGTTTTCGTTAAGTGGATCAACAACCCTCTCCACCAAATTAGCCTGATTAGGATTTGTTGTATATACTGAGAATAATGTTGGTAACTAATTTAGGTTAAGGCCCAAAACGGGATTCAATGCATTGGTCTGTGCTGCACTGCTGGCAATGGTGGACAGCAAATACTCCAGTCCAGGCATATATGACGCAGACACGACTATTAGAAAACATTAAGAAAGATGACAATATAGGAAACTCGTCCATCCAATTCCCCATAATGTTCCATGACTGTATTACAAAACATTAAGAAAGATGATAATATAGTAATTTCGTTCACGGTTCATCCAATTCCCGATAATGCCTCACGAGGCTCTTCCATTTCTCCTTAATGAGATTAATTAAGGAGAACTTTCAAGTCCGTGTATGCTATTTAAAGGATCTATATAATAATCGCACCGACAGGCATTTTGGGTTTTCGCAAAAGAACAAAAGATAAACCTGTAGCAGATGAGGCCATTTCCCACGTATGTCCCATTAAACAATGGCCCTCGATTATTGTCTTTTAAAAAGGCGAACGAAAATAAAAGAGAAAAAGGAACGACAACTTACAGGTGCTTTAGGTCGAAGGATGAAAATTTTCCAATGGAAATTCGGTCGGACTCATAATCTGAGTGTTTCAAATACCTCCACCGCTTTCCGCAATCGGAATCTCCGAACAGGGTTACCGGAAAAATCGCCTTTTTATCTTTACTCTCTGGGTTCTTGTAGCATTTAGCTGGAGCCTGCAAGGAGGAGAATGACGAAAATCTTTTCATAAACCTCCGCCACCGACTCCTCTTCGGCTCTTCCTGTTAGGACGAAAAGAGGATTAGGAGAGCAGAAAAAGAGCAGATGGGCGATAGAGGAGTTGCAGCAAAAAAGAAAAGCTCTTTATGGCCACTAACTCCTCTTCCCCTTCTTCTTCTTCCTCGCTCACGCCTCCTTCCTTCTTTTGCCTCCTAGACCGGAAGAAGATCCCCAAAGAGTTTTGTTATTCCGTTGGGAGGAATTTCCCGGAATATCAACAAAGACCAGTCATTTGTGCGGACGAAAAAGGGCGAAAGCACGTGAGAGTCGGTGTCAGGCCCATTACGGGTAAGCTGGTAAGTTGTTTGGAGAAATCGGTGAGCTGACATGCAGGCAGATAGCTAACCGCGATGGATATCTTCCAATGTCCTTTATCGGCCCACCAGAGCGGATGCTGTCAGCCCACAGATTAGAGCGAGGCACCCACCCCCACCAAGACACGCATATGAAGGAGTTGGTGGGCTGGCTAAACCTGAGGGTGGTGAGCTCCTCATCTGGCGTGGTGGCTGGATCTCTCCCGTCGTGGGATGAGAGTCCTTTTCGAGTTGGGCCGATGGCACTTTGTGCTCTTGTTTTTTTACGTAATATAAGAGAGCAATAGAAATGTCTCAAAGATTCAGGCCTTCGATAAAAAAAAGCCCATATTCATTTTACTCAAAAAGAAAATTATGAAACTACCTGTTTCACTAAGGATGCCAATCATACACAGTTTTTTGCGAAGAGCAATGTTAAATAGTGTGCCCCTATATCATTATCATAATGTGGTCAACAAGAGTGTATTCCAGTTTCCTTTTTGCGTGCTCTGTGTGTGTGTTTAACTGTAATCTCCCATAAAGCTTTTTTTGGAATCAATCTCCCAGAAACCTATCAGAACAAAAGCCAGATACACACTTGTATGCGGCTATGCCTCCTCCCAGCTGCTATCTCTTACTCTCACAGTTGTTCGTCTGTGATCGTTGAGTGACGTTTGCTAATGATATTGAGCATGCACTTGGTAGGGTTGGCGATGTACGCCGTACTGGTAAGGCCCATTAGATGCTCACTTCATTACTGGGCCCATACATTACAATATCTTCTTATTGCTTTGTTCAGCACAGGTGACGCGCTAAGAATATCAGTTAGCTGGATGATTAGTGAGTGGATTCATTTTTTTAAAGGGTATGACGCTACCGAAGTTCAACAAAATTCGGTGATTCAAGAAAGAAAACCAACAATATTGTTGTGACCCTCGGATGGAATCCCAGTCACTTCCCTCAAAAGAAGAAGAATCACATTATCAAAGTGACCTCAGGTTTTCTGCTACTTCATCCCATAATGTACGATCCATTGGATCTTCTGTTGCCCAAGTCAAAAGGAAGTTCACAGAACCATGTCGTTTCCGGTTGCCCTTTTTTCTTTCTTTCTTTCTTTCTTTCTTTTTTTTGGATCTAATGTTTCCTTTTTGTAGAGTCTATAAACTCTTGTCTAATAAAGTTAAATCCATAACACAAAATAGCATTCTTATGGTATCACTGCCAGAGAAGAAAGGCATCAGTACCAAGGCGTTGAAGTTCCAAGTATATATCTGCTTTCTGTAACGTGGTCATGAGTATATTTGAAACAAAGAACAAGGCCACGTGGTAGCAATTGGCATGTTGCCTATCGAGATTTTAGAGAGTTTTATGGGCCCATCCCAATGCGGCAATGCCCAAATGGATAGATCGTCGTGGGCTGGGGCGGGTATTCGATCGTTCAATTCACAATCAGAGTGTTCCTTGTATAATTCTTACTTTAGGAAAGAAATTGGAAATTTACCAAGATTCAAGCCACTAATAGTATACACTGTCAAAGAAAAGATTTCATAGCTTTCTTCTCAAATTTTTTGGTGTCTTTTTTGGTACAAAAATTTTTTGGGTTGAAACGAGACACACCTTCCATCATTAAAACTCATAAAATCTCTGTAGTGTTCTTCTAAATTCTGGAGTACAACTTTTTAACTTACAAATTTAGTTCCATGCAATGTTTTTACCAAGCTCGACGTGGTTGTGTACAGCACATTAAAGAGCCACAACTAATACCGTGCGAGTGCCAGTCGTCTATCTCTACAGATGAAACTGACGCATTGAATGTCTGAATCAGAGAGAACCATGGAAAAGAACTGAGAGACGTACGTATTCTTTACTACCGTCTACACATCTGCTCTGCCAGTGCCAGCCCATTTGGCCCACTGTCCAAATCAACTCGCGAGCAGAGCAGCTACCATGATCTTTATTTGTAGTACAATCAGATTCTGCTAGAAACTAGAACCTACTCTAGACAATAAAGTAATAATTCATGCGTTCCTAACTACCATTTGGTCCATTCCTCGCCATCCGGTCTGTCGATCTATTCATGTTCGCTGATGTTGGCTGCGATAACAAGATGCGAATTTGGAGTGTATTTCACTTAGTTTATCGGGAGCTTTTGTAGGCCGACACGGGGAGAGTAAATATGTTATGAATCAATTACAACTTCTTATTAGGATTTGGATTTTTTATTTAATAATATTTTATAATTAGGATTTACTAATTTTATTAAGATTATACTATTTTTACTCTTTATATATATCTAATGCCTATGGCCAAAATGGAATATCATATGATAAATACAGATTAGTTTTATTTTGCTCTAGCTTAGCTATCATCATTGGTCTCGGAGCAATCGACCATCGGCTCCCACCCAACCCACCCTTGCTACCGCTTTGACCAATGCCGTGACACAAGAGACTGACCATATTACCCAATTGGAAGCAAAATTTGAAACGCATGATAGAAAATTTACCGATTTGAAGCATGTGTTCAACGTGATCCAACATGCAAACAATCATCGCTTTGAGCAGATCCAACTCTACTTGCGTCACTTTTCTGTGTGGGCTTCTCCTCCGATATTCAGCGCCTCACCAACCCTGTTGCCACCGTCCGACATGTCGCCTTAGTGGCGCATAGCATTGTCAAGAACCTGCGCGGGGGCCTCAACCCTCTCTGGGCTAGTCTCGTTGCCCACTTTCTGTTCGCTGGCGCCGTCAATCCACATCGAGTCCATTCTTTTGAGCACCTGTGTCGTGTCCACCATCTCCTTGCTGGCGCCTTCTTCGCCGGATCTGTCGGTGCCCATGGCTGCGGCCGTCAAGACCCCTGCTACCTACAATTTGTCTTTCCTTACATTGGCTGCGATTGTGCCTTCGCCCAACACCGCCGCCTCCCTTGATCGGCATCAACCATGTGCCAAAGATGCCGCCTTTCTTCTCCCAGTTGTGCTGCTGCAACCTCCTATGCACATCGACGATCAAATCATCGCTGGCTTGGTCGTCAACGAGCCGCCTTCTGGGGAGCTCCTGTGGCCACCGCTGCCTCCGTTGCAACCGCTGTCGACATCGCCTTTGCCATTGAATCCGCCGCCACCTGACCCACTACCAAAGTCGCAGTCTGTGCCTCTGTTCACACCATCTCCTCTGTCTCTTGTTGCCATTACAATCGATCTGCTCGATGGGTTCCCAGCCGACCCCGGCGGCAGTCCTCCGATGACGGTGACCTTTGTCCAGCCTCTGCCGCCACCTTTAGGTCCGCCGGCTCACTTCAACCCCCACCGCCGCCAAGATTCGGCTCTGCCTCCTTTCAAACCGCCGCTGCATGGGGTTTCGCCTGAGATTCCGCCTCCACCGAAGCCGCCTTCTATGATTCCTCCTCAACCGGCGCCATTCGACGTAGCTAGGGCATCACTGGGGAAGAAGAGGGTGAAGTTGAAGCCGACCAAGGAGGTGATCGTCCTCCAGGGCTGCTACACCAGCCGGAAGGCTGTCATTGTCCGCGCCTTCGATGATGACAACCATGACCGTTGTCTGAAGACGAAGCTTTCTACATATATGGTTTGTCATTTGAGGAAGATGAAGCACAAAGCCGGGAGCCCTTTTGTTGGGTTGGTCCACAAATGGACCGGGCCGAGATGGTTCAATAGTTTATACTTTGGGCTGGTTCAAAACTTCTCAATGGGCTTCATTTAAGCTATCTACCCTTAGGCTGGTTTTAAGTTTTAAACACGGGTTCAACAGCTTAGCCTGGGGTAGGTTCAGTCTTTTAAAAAAAAAAATTGTAAGACCATATATTATATGGCATATTTCCTTATCCGGAGCTTTCTTCAGAAGTGGACTCTTCGCGACTCTTCGACTGGAGCATTGGTGGATCCGCTATGGAAGTTGAATCTTTCGCACATTCTTTCCTTCATTGTAAAAAAGATAAGCGCACCCAACATAAAAACATAAGAATCCATCGTAAGAGAAATAGGAGAAAGAGTATGATTAAGGTCAAGAAATTAACATAAACTAGTAAATAAAATATTTAATTGATATTTGATTATTGATTAGGGAAGACTTTTTTACATATTTATAAACTCTTAAACCATAATCCTACTTGAGATAGAATCATCTCTAAATTATAATCTTGCTTGACATAGGATCTAGTCCTAAGCATAATTAAAATAGGATCATATGCCATGGCGGACGTCCTGTTGATCTTCCTGTCCATGCCCCCGGCGAGGAAGACCCACCTCTCCCCGTCCGATGTAAAGGCAAAGTAAGCCCGTGCGCGGGCCCGGCATTGCCGCCAACGTCCGGAGAGGAAGTCATGGATGTAAATTTCCCAAGCGAAATTCAAAGGGATATCAATGCCCACGACGGCCACAAGGCACAACCCAACGGCAGCCATCTTTAAGATGGGTGGCCCATTGGGGAGGGGAGGTAGTCGGAAAGAATGGCTGGAGCTCGGGTCAAAGAGATAAACATGGGGGCAATACTTATTGAAAGTGAATATGCCAGGAAAAGCAACGAGGGTGCGGCGGAGACCGGCGAGGCCACGGTGTCGGTGGAACTCTGGGGAGTAGAGCTCACGCCTCCAGCGGCGGCAGACGGAGCTAACGGCGGGGAAGTCGTCGTAGGACACCCGGGCAAGGCACTCAAAGGCCACATCGTCTGGAAGTCCTGGAATCAGCCCCTCCATGCCTAGTAGAGAAGATACCCGGAGCGATGGAATTCCAAAACGAAGACACCATATGTGGTTGTTTCGGACTGCATTGAATCTACTTAGCATTTAGCACCACTTCAACAATTAGAAGCAATTAGATTTCCTAATTACATTCTTTTGCACATTCGGGTCTGACAAATGTTTAAAAAACTGATCTTAAAATAAGTTTAAAAAATATGGCACTGACAATAGTTTTTACTATTTAATTTGCATGTATGTGTATATAATTATGATTGACTGATCTTCTCCATGCTCTACTAGTAATAATTCATGCTGCCCTAAACCCTAGTCTGTGGTGGTTCCTTGATTCATCTCGTGATGATATCTTAATTCATCTCAGCTTATCTGCGTGAAGGTGACAGAGAACTCCGAGGGGAAGCCAACTCTCTCAAGTGATCATGTAAAAAAATCTCTATCAAGTTCGTACCAAAATAAAAATCTCTCTCAAGTATCCGAGCCAAGTAGCCAGCCCTACAGGCCTATCTCAACATCCAAGTAAAACCCATGCCGACTGTCCAGAGCAAGAAGAAAAAAGTTAAAGAAACAGTACCAAATACAAAAGTAATAAATGAGGAAAAGAAGCGAGCCAGTGCTGGCTGTCTCCGTGATTGAATGATCATTCCCTGGTTTCCTCCTCCTCTCCCTCTCTTACCGAGAGAGATCCCTCCAAAACTTGCTCACTCTCTCTCCCTCTGTTTCTGGACCCGATAAACTAAAGCTTATCCCTCCCAGTTGATCACACCTCATTTTTTATCACATTCTCTTGGGCTTCTTCCTCTGGTGTTGGGAAAACCCTCCAAGACAAAGGATCTCCTTGAGGCCTGAGAGCTTCGTTCTGCCATTTCCATCCGTTTGTTACTAGCTGCTTTCTCTCCACCTCTAGCTTCTTATGTTTTCCTCACTCTGCCACGGGACAGACAGGATGAGTAAAGAAGCAGATATCAAGCTTTTGAAAATCCCGGTACTCGTCTGGCTTTGTTTTCTTCTAAACTCAACGTCCCTTTCGTTTTCGCTCACACAACTTACAAGCTCCGGCTGTTCTTACTTGGCTTGTCCTGCTTTCTCATGGTTGGCTTCTTTTACTTGCAGACTTGTGTTCTTAGAGTGAACATACACTGTGATGGCTGCAAGCAAAAAGTGAGGAAACTGCTTCAGAAGATTGATGGTTTGTCTTTAATTTCAATTCCACGCTCATTTCTTTCAAACAGGGTATTTCTTTGAGCTGTCAGCCTGCATTTCTACACTCGTAATTTTTTTTTGCTACAACTTGTAAAAAGTCTCAAAATCGCTTCTTTGTCGATGTGTAATGTTTCACTGGATTTTAATTGGTGGCTGTCAACATTTTCTTGGACTTTACAGTTCTACTGTTCTACGTATGCGTTTCGATTTTTTTTTATTTTTGCTTTTTTTCTAATATATTTTACTTTTTCTCATTTTCCGTGTTTATTTTCTGATCATTTGACAACCGGAAACAAAGATCATAGTTGATTATAAGAAAAAATCAGTAACTTATTTTTCTGACTTTTGGTATGATGGTCGCGGCTGCAGGTGTATATACTACAACCATAGATTCAGAACAGGGGAAGGTGACTGTTACAGGTGATGTAGATCCGGCCACCCTTGTAAGAAAGCTCGTAAAATCTGGCAAGCATGCAGAGCTCTGGTCGGTGCAGAAGGGCGGAAACAACAAGCAGCAGCAGCTCAACCATCAATTTCAGAAGATGCAAATTGATAACCAAAAGGGTCAGAAAGATGCAAAACCCCCGAAGGGTGGTGGTAAAGATCAAAAGGCCGTTCCTCTCCCACAACAAATGCAGCAACCACAACACTTGCATCAATTCCACGGATTAAAGGATCTGAAGCTGCCTCAGTTTAAGGGTCTAAAGTTTCCATTTAAGCACCAAAAATCAGTGAAATTCAGTCTGCCCGAGGATGACGATTTTAGCGACGAGTTCGACGAGTATGATGATGATGATCTAGATGAGTTTGACGACGATTTTGATGATGAGGGGGCGATGAAGCCCCATCCTTTCAAGGATATACAGATGAAGCCCGTGAATGGCCAGCTTCCTGGCCATGGTCATCCACTGATGAATGCTGGTCATGGTCATCCACTCATGAATGCAGCAGTTGCCCATGCCATGAATGACAAGAAGGGTGGTGGTGGTGGTGGTGGTGGTGGTGGTGGAGGAGGAGGAGGTGGGAATGGTAATAAGAATGTTCAAGTGCCCATTAAAGGTGGGAACAACAATGATGGCAAAAACAATAGTCGTGGAAAGAAGGGGGGTGGTAACAGTGGTGGAGGAAATCAGAATCCAAATCAGAGCCAAACGCAAAATCAGAACCAGAATGGTGGAGGCAAAAATGGAGCTAAAAATGGCGGTGGAAACAACAAGAATGTCCCCAACATGCCTAATGGTGGTGGGGGTGGAGTTCACAACCCTCAAGGAGGGAAGAAAGGAGGTGGTGGACCTCAAAAGGACATGGGTCATGGATTTCATGAGATAGATCTTAAAAGGAAAGCTGGTGGCGCCGGTGGTATGATGGGTGGCGGTCCGATGGGCCAGATGGGTCATG
This sequence comes from Houttuynia cordata, assembly GCA_039654745.1. Lineage (NCBI taxonomy): Eukaryota > Viridiplantae > Streptophyta > Magnoliopsida > Piperales > Saururaceae > Houttuynia > Houttuynia cordata. The sequence continues at coordinate 28,191,723 of CM077503.1, forward strand.
CGGCTATGCCTCCACATGGGAATATTCCGGCAGTCCAAGGGCTTCCCATGAATGCGGCCGGTGGCTACTTCCAGGGTGCGGGTCCGCAGATGATGCCCGGAAACCCCTACCACCAGCAGCAACTGATGGCGCAAATGATGATGCAGCAGCAGCAGCAGAGGCAGAATGCCGGGTTTCAGCCCATGGCGTATGCCCGGCCGCCACCGGCCGTGGCCTACTCGCCTTATATGCCTGCCCACTATTACCCGCCGCCCACACCGGAGTATGCCCACTACTTCAGCGATGAGAACACCAACAGTTGTTCCGTGATGTGAACAAGCTGCTAAGCATAACTCTGCCTTTCTCTTGGTTATAGTGGCGTTTGTTTTCGGTGGTGGTGATGGCCTTGGGAGAGGGAGAGAGAGAGAGAGAGATAGCAATGCAAAATCTTTTTCTTTTTTAGTCAATCAAAGTCCCTTTCTTTCTTTTTCTTCTATTATTACTAAGATAAATTTGCTATTTATCACATAGAAGGTTGTAGTTTATCTATTTGTATGCAGGGTTAGATCCTAGTCTTGTGTTCTTACCATAGAAATTGTCAACTGTCGTGAGGATAAGAGCTCTCTCTACCATCACTGAGATGGGACAAATATGTGTTTATAAGTTGATAATAAGAAAAATGGCAGTAAGCCTTTAATTTCATTCTCAACTGACCTATACCTTTACTGCTTTTTCCAAACAATATTTGGTACAATTACTGTTCTTTCATTTGGTTCTCTCCTCGAGATTTTTTATGGGAGATTTTCCAGTTACCTGTCTAGGTAGTGAACTGATTGGTGCCTATCTGATGGTACAAGGATGTTTTTGGTTTGGTTTGAGACATGTAGAGGACAAAAGGTGGAGGAATCCAATGGAGCTATGAAAAACAGCACGCATGGATGGGGGCATCGCGTAGCCTCTTCTACAAGCCTTGCAAGACTTTTGCACGCTTAAAAAGAGGAACTGATTCTTGGTGTTACCATAGTCGACACATGCTTCCGGCAGCGTCAGGAGTGGAGGAGGATGTTGAGACAGGGCAAAAAAGAGAACTGAGACAGCTCAAGTGAAGCAGCATTGTCTCCGGCTTACTGAGGTAAAAGTTCATGTCGGTAGAAAAGATTGAAACAAACGGTTAATGAGTTCTGCACACTCCACTCAGGCGCGGAAGAAGTGTACTATCCGGTTGTTACAACGCCACGCACGTTTCTCTTCAGTCTTCACTCCTTGCAGTGCCATGAATAGTCATTGTCTGGAATCTATCTTCCCGATCGGAAAGAGCTGGTACGGGAATTATCTTTAATTTCTTTAACATAATCTAAGCCTCATTAGTTGAAATCTCTTTTTAAGTAGACGACCTGATTGGAAAATTTACTCGTAGATATCTTTCAGATTTATCTCCATGAGGGTTTGGGTCACTGTCAAATAGTGTCTTAACTAAATCTATTCAGGGTCCCACATCATGCATAATAATGGCACTAGGCTCCACTCCGTTCAGGTTGTTGCATCAGCAAATTCAAATCCTGTCTGGTCCCATGCTCTTGATCTGTAAAGTCAATTATCAAGCAGTGGAGGTGTATCTAACTCCTGTCCACAGATAGTATTAATATTATTATCACTACTGTTCACATGCATGTGGCAGGGAGACCGCCTCATTAATTTTAGTTGAAGCTCTGGACCCATATAGTCAAAACTGCATACACTTCCGAGTCTGGTACGTAGATATAGACAAATTTGCCAATCAACTAAGAGCTTCCCTCCAATTAGCCACCGTGAAGTCAAAGGCCACACATGGCCGACCTCAATGTCGTGCCCGTGATACCAGTTAGCAGACCGAGGTGTAGAGGACTCCTCGCCTTGAACACCTCAAACTTGGCATTCAAGAATCAAAGCGTGCAGAATGTTGAACTGAAGGAAAGAGAGAAGAAAGTTGGGAATGCATAACGCATTGTCCCATGAGGCACCACACCTGCCTCTGCACAAGTTCTTAAGTATTTCTCCATGGTGGGTTAGTAATGAAGGGTTTGACTAGCTGCTCGGGAGGAAAGAACCCACATGGGTTGTGGTGTAGGGATGCGAGCTGCGTTGGGGATGGTCCTCGTTTTGCTTTATTTTAAACGGAACCCCCTCTACAACTTTTATCATTCAATCTGCCGCAGCTGGCTTTCTTTTGATGTGACTCGACACTGATCTTGGGTAGAAATCTCTGGGGTTTCCAGGAAAGATGCTCTTTTATTCGATAGGCATTTCTTTTCATGGGATATCCCAAACTTGGTATCATTGCAAATCATGACTGCTCTTTCGCTTTTCCTTTTCGTGTTCTCAGTTCTCACCCGCTTTGTTCATTTTTCTTTCTTTCCAATCATAAAATATGCAAAACTACAGAACCAATGGAAAAAAACACACATACACAATAGCCAATAAAGTATTGCCGGAAGCCAATCAATGTGGCTAGTTATGACACTCTCGATCTTCTTGTTTTCGTTGCTCCTATATCATTTCGTCAAACAAGTGAAGTGCGTGAAATCCTTCAACGAGAGCTCTTGTGAACTTTTACCTTTGTCCCCCGGGATGAACGGCTGAGAGTGGACTCAGTGGTCAAGAACTCGAAAGTCCAAATCGTTGTCCTTGTAAGTAGTGACGATAAAACTGGAAGGGTTGATTGTCTTCTCTTACGGCAAAACTCTGGATCCGGGGGCAAGCTGAAGGTGGCACTGGGCTTCAAAAATCACAGTATTATTTGTACAAAAAAGGTTGGCAAAGATCCAAAATACTGACTGATGCCATGTCTGGTTAAGAGTGTACATGTCAGAAAAAGCATGTGTCCCAGAGACCCCTTCCAAAAATTTCATAAAACGCCAAAATCCGCTTTATTGTTCTCGCATCCCACCCATGAATGTCGTAGTAAAATATCGATCCGCCAAAAAGACGAAATATCGGGAATATATCAGAGATACTGTGTAAAAAAATATCGGTAATTAAAAATTAGTTTTTATCGTATATTTTCACAGTCTAGTTTTTAAAATGAATTATATTAATTTAAACAAAGAATAAATTTTAAAATATACATATTATGATAGAAAATAAACCTGAAAGGTTTTTTTTTTCAAAAAAATTTTAAAAATAATTTTTTAATTCAAAAAATACCAACCGATATATCAGCGATATTTGAAATTTTTTAAAAAAACGATACGGATTGGTATCGATGTATCGGTTTAGGGCCGATACCGACATATCGGCGATATATCGCCGAGACGATTTTCCATAATCCCACCTAACAAATTTTATTTTGCGGAAAGGCAAATCACAAACTAGACTTTTCCATTTAATACAAATTTCAAAGGTGGCTAACCCAGATTTTTTGGCCCAAACAACGAAAGATTCTATTTTGGCTGGAAACCCCATTTTTTTTACTTGTATTTTAGTCAGAGAGTCTATTTTTTTCCCATTCACCCCTTGCAATTAGGGCTCATTCTATTCTTTGGAGCACCCAATAATGTTTCTAGTCCTTTGACGACGAACTTGTAAACACACACCTTTTTTTTTTTACTAACCGCCATAGGCAGTGAACCCATTGTACGAAGTGTGCGCTAGCTAGAGAACACATTATCGATTTCCCTTAAATGGCTAATGAAACTATAATGATGTGTTTATAATTATATGCTTTATCATAATAAAACTATAATGATGTGTGTATAATTATATTTACTAATGTACCAATCCCGACTAGGATCATTGCAGCGAGTTTTTTTTTTGGCAGGATCATTGCAACGAGTTAGGAATTTTATAGTTGGGCAGCTGAGTGAAAGTCTACTAAAAACCCTAAATCTGATAGTGGGTTGCATAATATGGCAATAGCCTAGCCGCCTATTAAGATATGTTGTTTGATAACCGACTCTATTCATCAGCATGCCCCACTCTCACTTCACCTGTTAATTGTTATAGTTTCATTTTTATCAACCTGTGTCCTGTCCCTTCCACATCGCTTTTGTTTTTTTTTTTGGGTGGAGGGAGGGTGGTGGTGGCTGGTGCTACTGATCTACTCGCCATGGTTGGGACTTACTGAAGCTCTCCACATCGCTTTTGTTGCACACCACTTGTGGATGGACGGAGACTGAATTGGTGGGGGTTGGCCCTTGACAGTATTCCCAAGTAGTTTTGTTGATCTCTTTTTTTTTTTCTCTTGCTGACAATATGGATAGACTTCTGAAGCGTGAAGTGCGACACCTATATCATATTCTAACTCGGTGCCTTCACTAGCGTGAAGTGATCTCCTTCTTTTTTTATTTGTAATGACTTAATGCGTGAGTTCAAACACTAGTTTTTTGGTTTTCTGATACGATCACTTGTTTTTTTATTAGTTATTACCAAAAAAAGAAGATTTTGAGGTACGTACATTCTCAATCCAAACAGTAGACTCCTCCAAACTCTTAAACCTGCCGAGCGAGCTGGCTGGTTGGCTTCTCTCTTGGTAGAATGGAATTCATAGAATTTGAAAGAAGGTAACATAGCTTTTGAATGTCCCCATGGAGAACCATTTTGGAGCTTCGTAGAGATATGCATTGACCATTAGATTTTTTTCATAATTAAAGCTAGATTTGCTTTTTAACTAGCAATCTACAGGGTTGTTTGGTTCATAAATTTGGCGGAAAATTCGGCTTGAATTTAGAGATAACTAATTGAATCCTGTTTGGTTTATAAATTTGGGTTGAATTTAAAATTTAATTTAAAAGATGATTCTCCCCAATTGAAACTTAATTTGCGAATCTTCTCGTGAGGATATTCATCAAATTAAGACTGAATTGCGAATTTTCACTTCAACAATGAAATGACATTCTCATTTTGTATCAATTTAATCTGAATAAATTAACTCTTAATTAAACATCGGATTCATTAAAATTTACTAACTAAACAGCCCTACGACCAAATTGTCAAAATTTAGGGAGATGATGAGATTTATTATAGCATGATACGACTTGTGACTCCATTATGTACTTTTTGTAAGGCCACAATAATTGTCCTCACTATGGTATCAAGTAGGTTCCAGCCCAAGCCCCCGTGAGTTATTATTGTACTGCGTAGATGGCCCTACACTGAGCTATCATACTCATCGTGAGTCACACTATTTGGATGATGGGGTCCTGGGGAAGTATGGAAATTAGGGCTGCATCATGGGTCGGGTAGGGTCGGGTTTTGCTAAACCCGACCCTACCCGAGATAGGACCCGGGAATTCTAAACCCGACCCGGACCCGAGATAAAACCCGAGATCCTAAACCCGACCCGGACCCGAGATAAAACCCATAATACCCGACCCTACCCGAGAACCCGAGATAAAACCCGAGATTTTAATAAAATAATCAATATAATTATAAATTTTTTAAATAAAATAATTTATATCATTATAATAATAATAAAAAAATATATATATATTAAAAAAACTGATTTAAATGGTATATCTCGGGTCGGGTCGGTTCTTGGGTATTTTAAAGCAAAACCCAACCCGACCCGAGATAGAACCCGGGTTTTAAAACTATGGAACCGACCCTACCCGAGATAGGACCCGACCCGACCCGACCCGGGTTAATCTCGGGTCGGTTCCATCCGGGTTGGGTCGGTTCCGGGTTTTTTGTGCAGCCCTAATGGAAATGGGTCTGAACTCTGAAGGGAGGATGGTGCTTTAGGGAGACCGAACTTCGTATGCGGTTTTCGTATTCACAACTTTTGCGTTTCTTTATGATACATTTAGGCCGATACATTTAGGCCGCTATGAACGTCTTGAAGACACAATTGAGACCACCTTATGTACTGAAAATTTTGAACTGCGGATTAGGTTCCTATCTTAGTTTGAAATGAATAAAAGAGATTGTTACTTGGACAGACTTACTGTCTTTCGTTCCAGGGACAAACTGGAGCGCTTTAGGCCTGGATGTGGACTCCATGCTATCTTTTGAATTGGTACCTTCTTTACTTCATACGATTGGTATCTTCCCTGCCCTGGCAGAAACATGATCTCACTTTATAGCAGTTCTCTTTATCTTGAGAAGTTATTACCTGCACGCCGCGCATGGTAAGAGTGTGCTCATCACCAATGGGTGATGAGCACGTCTCCCTGCTTGTGGGTCTCTTTGGGGCAATCATTACAAGCAGGGGAGAGGTGGGTGATGAGCACACTGTTCCCCTGCGCGGCGCGTAGCCAATAATTTTTCCTTTATCTTCTTCTCTTCTCTTTTCTTTTTCAGTCTTTTTATTTGTCCCAGAGCACGAGGCATATATTTGAAACACTTGACAGCAGATTAGAATTTATAAATTGTTGCAAAAAAAAATCCGTAGTTTACGAAAGATGCAAATTATGAGAACAAAAAAGTTAGAATATAGAAATTCGTCTCACGTCTTTACATTTTTTTTATTAGTGAACATGTTGCGGGACTTCCATCTTTAGCTATCAATTGAGCTGGCTGTCTGGCTTCGGTGGATGTTCATCTTTCATGTACGAAAGCCAGCCAGCATTCTCTCCTAAATATGTAGAGAATACTATGTTTGTAACTTCGTCCAGCTAAAAATCCCGAGTAACATTTCCAATTAACAACCTGGAGGCCGTAAGCCAGTAACGGTGAGCGCCTCACAACTCACAAGTCACATGGTCTATGCGCACCATTGAGAAGTTGGTGCCCATCATTATTAGGCACCATATAAGTGCTACATTGTCTATTGGTAATGGGAATCTCAGTTCATGTAAGTGATCAGAAATTCGAACCACTTCCATTGAAAAAAAAAACATAGAACCAATTTTTAGCAGTTGAAAGTGGTCGCCTCATATCATGCTTGTGGGAACATCGTATACTTCTTGTTCAAGGAAACTTCTTTACGTGGGGCCTGATTACCCATATAACAACCCGGCCGAGGTTCACTTACGTCTTGTACACGGGTTCTGCCAGACAGAAGAAATGAGCGAATTCTTGCACATTTCGACATCTTATTTCTTAGACTGGAGCACTCAGGCTCTACAAGGACAAACTATTTAGTGGTCCTGGAGTATCCTCAGGCAGCACCTCCCAGTTTACCGAAGTCGTCATTCTCAACTCGATCAGGATCGGCTCTTGTAATGTGGGATCATATCGTGGCCTATACTCGGCACTCCAGGAGTACAGAATAATTTCTCCCGTACAATGGTTTCGCCACTCGATTAGGATTTAGGGGTAATCTCTCTACTTGTCACATGCCCACAAAGATGTGAGTCTCCTTACTCCACACTACATGTAGACTTGTCAGTTGTCACATTTCTTTTTTCAGACTAGTTCAACATGTATAATTTAAGCCAGAGACTGGATTATCTATGAAAAAAAAGGTAGTTGGCAAACACACTTGTATTTTTTTTTGGCAAGACACACACTTGACACTTGTAAATTGCAATTGCAATACACTTGTATATTGAAGTAAAGTAAGTAAAAAAGGTGAAGATAGGTACGGTAAATAAGACAAATTTCAAGCCTGGCAAAGATGAACAATTTCTTGTTCTTTGTAACCCTTCACAATTTGTCTAGACGCAAGGTCTGACGGTTCTCATCATAACGGCCCAACACATACAAAATAGCACAGGATGAAGCTGAAAACTGGAAAAAGTTAAACCAAAATGAATACCTAAATTTGAGCAATCTCTCTTCTGGCACCTAAACTTGAGCAGCAATAGAAACCTCACGAATTTGATGTACATGACAATTAAAGACAAATCCTTTGCAGACGAAGGATAATTCCAAACTTTTCACTAAAGAGCAAAAAAAAACAATGTACATGATATCTATTTGTCCTTCATCGTGTAAGAAAACAATGGAACAAAAGATATCTAATTTGTTCTCCATCGTGTAAGAAAACAATGGAACAAAAGATATCCAAAAAATATAATTATTAAAAAATCTATAATGTTTATGGTAGTAACTCCAGTAAGAAAACCTTTAGAAATAAGGCCCGTAGTTAAGATGAGAACTTCAAACCACCAATTTGGCTCAGACGGTCGCCACAAGTATCAAAATGAATTTGGGCCACAATGTTCATTAGAGATGTCTCTGCAGCAGAACATTTGGGGTCGACTTTCATGTAAAATGAAGATTTTGCATCTAGCAAGCTATTTAAGTGTCTCCAAACCTTTGAACATCACAAGCACGAAGAGTTAGACATGAGCAATTGCCGATTATCCAAGCAGGTTTTGCAATTGGAAGAAAATTATTTCTTGCCATAGGTCTACTTTATATTGTAGTTGACCCTTCTGAACTTCTTTTTTGGGTAATTGTTGACGCTTCTGAATTGAGCTGTTTGTGCTACTCCACATGTTGAAATGATATTCGAGATGTAATGTACCAAGAAATTATCTAAAGAATTTCTTATACAGATTACTATATACTTTAATTTTCAAGATCCAAAAAACTTAATTACTACCATTAGCATCTGAAGTAACAAACAAAAATTAGGAATTTGCGTAGGAGCCTCCATCAACTTTAGCATGTGAAGAATTCATGGATGAAAGACAAATTCAATAGAGCTTTTCAAGCCTCTGTGAAGAGCAAATACAACATAAAATCACGCTCGATTTTGAATATTTTGTCCTCCATCTGTCTTAGAGTTTAAATTTCATAACTAAGGTGTATGCTGTGAGAAAGCTCTTAAACATCCTTTAATTCTTGTAAGCGTTAACGACATGCAGTTTACGCATGTTCAAAACTCTTCAGACTTTTGGAAACTATAACTCAAAAATGATAACTACCTCAAGTGTCACTGCAACTAACTACAAGTGATTATGTTACCTGCAAGATATTTCTCGAAGTTATGTAATTGTTTCAAAAAACCCTGGTTTGGAGTTGCTTGTGGTCTCTGTCTCAGCACCATGCCAAGAGCTTCAGACACGCTCATACGATTCTTTTTCATCAAATAAGCAATCACGACAGTAACACTAGAAAACAACAGTACAAAAACAGAATTGTGTCAGCATTATAAGAGCATATTAAACTTTATCAGGCATGAAAGGCAAATGGTGGAAACAAAAGTTCATGAGCATCTTTTTCATACAGTTCAATACACAATGTAGATTATAGTAAAAGCCTTCATGATAAAACCGTTTTCTGATGACCCACCCCACTCATCTTCCACCCCGTAGAGGGAGAAAGTCCGTTCTCCCCACCCCACCAGTTGGACTGGTTTTTCTTCAGTCAGTTCACACTCTCGATCCTTTAGAGCAAATCTAAATCCACCACCACATGCTAGAAGATCGCGACATGGATTGGATCATTCCACTATTGTGTGTGCTCCCAGGTGCATGGCCATGTAAATTTAGCGTAGCATACATGGCCACAGGTGAAGATACTGAAGGAAAGGGTTACACAAAAAATATACTCCGTAGAAGTTAAGAATAGGAGGATGAGGAAGAGGAGAATGTTGTTGCTACTAGTAGTAGGTGCAATATCTGGCATAGTTGGCTCAGACGCGACCACTTTGGTGAGATTTTTTTTTTCTTTTTCTAATAAGTAATTAGGCTGGCTAAGTTTTAAGAGTAAAAGGGGTGTAAAAAGTCATGACTGGTGTGGAGCAAGTAAAAAGTTGATGATAGATTTTTGGTTGGACCACACGGCAATATGGGCTGTTGTCATAAAAAAGTGGGGTGGGAGAATAGCCAGCCCTTTCATAAATGGAAGGCATATAACATGTAATTTGATAACCATGTCTAATTAGGTAGCATATTTCCAGGAAGTCACCATCCACATCTTTTTTGTTTCTTGTTTTTCTTTTTTCTTTTTTGGGAGGGGGGGGTGTATGTGGTGGTTGAGGTGGATGGAAGGGTTAAAGAAGGTGTTCAAGTCCTTCGAACTGACTCAAAGGGGCAGGGAACGGCCTCTTGGAGCACCCTATCCTGCTGCCAATTTCCTTGGCCATGTACAACACTCACACATCATATGCATTAGCGAAGTTGGGATATAATCCCCATGAGTGGAATATTGTGGAGGTTCAACTGAGGACCTCCACTTCTTGAGACCTGGCCAACACCATCCACATCTTTAACTCTAAAGGTTTGCGGGCCAACACTCAACAAGCTGATAATTAAAAGAAAAAACTCAGCAAGCTCAAACTGTACTGCTTGCATAGCACGCTCCAACATGAGCCAGCAGATATGTAGTCTGCAAGGAATTGAGAAAATATTACTGGGATCAACATGAGCCAGCAGATATGTAGTCTGCAAGGAATAGAGAAAATATCACTGGGATGACAGCCATTTGCTTATCCTCACATATTGATAAATTAATTGTTTTTCCAATGCAAAAGTTATCCTCAGTATTCCTGAAAAACTCAAGTAAGAAAGTTGCTCTAAGAGAGAATATTCATTTTCGTTTTCATACGTATTTGGTCAATCCTGTGTTAATAGACCATAACCAGACTGAAATTCACCTATCCAAGAGTAACGACAACACTACCAATAACCTATGAAATAATAATACCTTAAACAAATTTATACTATTAGTACATAATAATGTAGATAGTCACCTATCTGAAATAATACTGTATAGAGAGAAAGAGTAAATACCTTCTAGACCTCCCAGCAAAGCAGTGCACCAAAACACCACCACCGACCTGTTTGGCCTCATCAATAAAATTGAAGCATTCATCAAAGTACTGTTCCAGATTTGTATCCGGGCTGTCGAGCACTAGCTCCTCCAATTACAGAGCAGAAGGTAAGAATTCACAAGTATATCAACTTAAAGATGTAACATACTCCATTTCCACTCATACAATAGACACGACAAGAAATTAGGCAGAACTTGTATAGATGTCATGGACATTCAAGTCATTTGCAATTAATTTACCATCTGTGCTATGCAACCTTTTATCTATTATAAATGCTCAATTTATTTCTTACTTCAAATTTTTTAATTCATTTTATTAACAAAGCTTCAACTTTCTTCACTATTGTCACTGATTACAGGTAACTAAGATGTACAATAAGTTTGTGCATCAAACTCAATCTGAAGATTAATATCTTTCTATAAAAATTATAGTAGATTCAAATATGTCTGTTATGACTAAGATGGGAAGAAGGCAATCATATACAAAACAAATTATGCATCATTTTTGTTATTAAAAGAAAAGAAACAAACGGCACATTTCTCATGAACTATGCTGAAGTTAAATATAGATAAGATTTCGATAAAGTAAATGAGAATGATAAAAAAGGAGGACATTGGGAAATACATGTCAAGATGAAACTGCAGTATAAACATGAATCTATTGAAAACAATCAAAAGTATTCACAATTACAAGTAAAAGACATAGCAGATCTATCATCTTTAGTGATTTTAATATGATTAGTAAAGATCTGGGTTCCATGTCCCAATAAGAGGTGGTTTCATAATTGGGAACTACCATGAAACTAGTAAAAACAAAAATCTACCTTCAATCCTTTTGTATATAAAGTCATTTGGATGAGCTGGGAGAAGTGACTGAGCCACCGTCAAAATGTGTGTGATATTTGATTCTTTCAATGCATCCTTGTTGTATGCAACTCCAACAGAACCCAGGAAAAGCCCCTGTCACATTAAAAATTGAGTTCATTTTGTAATCTAAAATATGGTCACTTATACAGGTGACAAAGCAGTACGGGATTCAAAAATAAAACAAATCATAATATATCTCTGTGCAGGCAAAAAATCATAAGATATCTCTGTGCAGGGATAGTATCAATCTTTCTGCAGTAAGCAGCATTGACATTTTGAATGACACTGCCTAATAAAAACAAGAAATTTTCAAAATCCAACCAGTAAATTGGGACAGAGGGGAGTACCAAAGAGTGATAACATGCTTAAGATGGACAGTCTAATGATATATACGAATGCCAAAGGTAATAATGCTACAAGACAAGCAGAGAAGATAATGATTGTTTGTGAAATACCTCTTCAATTTTGATTGGTATATTGTCTTCTTTTGCATACTTTGCAGCCAAAATTCCTCGGAGAACTTTCACAGCCTTCTGTTTATATGTCTCCCCAATTTGCTCCATTGCCAGCAGCACGAAAAATCACAGCAAACATATAATACACAAGAAAGGTATCCTTGTAAAAAGCAAAACTAACTCCCAGATTTCCCTTGTTTGCGACTAATTGACGTGTCAACTGCAACGTAAAAGACAATTCAAGCGACCTAATAAGTTCCGAGTTTGAACGAGAAATTTCAACAATTAACTAAAACCAAAGGAGCGATGCCCCGCATACAATACGTTTAATTCAAACAAATTATAGATAGCATAATTTAGTGGATAAAACGAGCAGTTAGCTCATGCAACAGAAATGAACCCTGAAAATAACCGGTAGGATAGCAGTCGAGGAAACATCCAAATTACATTGCTTTAGCACTAATATTGTGAATCTGACTGACACAGGTGGGAAAACTCACGAAGCTAACTTCTCTAAATTATCAAGTGCATGTAACCCATGGATCGTAATTGCCAACAGACTAGAAGGACTACAAACTGCATACATACTAAAATTCCTTCCAATAAACTACTCATATAACAGATGTGAAACCTCCACTCTCTAACGTGAAAATTCAACATAAAGAACATTAGGTAATCATCTGGAAGGCACATAAACAATGGATTGAAATCGCATCAGGGGATCTCACAGCAGAAGATTACCCGATAATTTGCACAGATTGAAATGTCGAACAAGCCGGTGATTCTTTGAAGATTAACTCTTGCAGCAGCTTTTCAGAACAATTTCATACGAAAATAGGAATATTAAAATGAACAGATTGAGTGGTCAACAGGAGCAAAATCTCATCCGAAGTTCCGCGGACGCCGGCTACTAACCCGTTCAAGGGTTACTTTGGTCATTTCGAAATTCGTCCGCTTCAAGTGGACCAAGAAAGAGATGGGCTGGACCACACCAATCTTTTGACAATGTGTCACAGCCCCACAAACAAAGCCCAATTAATCCTCAGCCCATCAGAAAGATTAATGTACTGGGCTGGAGTGACAATGTGTGTACTCACTAATCACTGCACATCTGATCCATCTGGATAATTGTTGCAACTTGCACATTTATATCATTGATTGATTAAACCTTATCCAATATACTTCATGAAATTGTTTTCATTGTTAGATAGATTATGCCTTATGCACAGCTTCTTTACCGGTAAAATTGAAATTGGAACAAGTTGTCCCTCTAAACAAGAGAAGAACTAAATCCCAGCCTCCCCCTTTCTAAATCGAACAGCAGCAGATTATCGTCCAACTGGTGCCCACCCCTGACGATGGATGCCCGAGGGCTCCTCCCTCCATCCACGAACGCCAGGCACATCAACATTCTTCTTCACCAGCACCATCGAATTTTACCCGAAAATCCTCCAGTACAGTCCCTCAACATCTAACACCAGATTTACGGTGGAGCCGAATGAGGTGCTATTTAGATGGCTTCTATTATGGGATGAAAGGGCCTTTTAAGGAGCAGAAAAGTCCTTTGTTGCCAAGTTACGTTTAGTTAGCTTTTTTAAGTGAGAAAAGTCTTTTGCAAGGAAAAACCCTTAAAGGGAAGGGCAGAAAATGAGCTTTTTTTCTTTTCTACCCCAGGAGGTTTCTAGTAGAAGTGAACTTTTCCTTTCTATCACAGGCCTACTCCTGACCCTAACCGTTCACGAGAGGGTCATCTTCATGTGGACTTGGGGTAAAGTAGTTAATTTCTATTAGTTAAAAATTTTCTATGGTTCTTTAATTTTCCCTTCATTTTGGTTAAAGAAACATTCTCAAACATATAACTTTTCTCCTTCCTTTATCATAAAGGAAAACTATAGAAAAGTGACTTTCTTTTATGCATCAAATTTTATCCAAACAACACCTGATAGAGAACTGGGAAGGTCAGCACGAGAGTGGCAAGTAGAGAGAGACATGGTCTTTTGGATCTAAAGTTTTGAAGTGAGAGTTGCGTAATGGTGGTAAGTTGTCTAATTTATATTCGAATTTAGGGCATGTTTGACAACCGCTTTTGGACAAAATCGTTTTTATTATAGCAAAGCTAAAGCGTGATCCATACGGTAATGCCCATCCCTAAAATGATTTTGTCAAAAAGCCAAACCCTAAAGCCTATTTGGATGGAGCATATTTTGGATAAAAATAAATGCCTCGTGTTATAATTTTACCCTTAGTAAGAGAAAGAAAGAATGAAACTTTACCGTCCGCTTAATGAGGGAGGGGCAAGTGGAATCATTTTTAAATTATTCTCCATACAAAAGCTACTTTTTAGACAAATTCACTTAAACCAAGTTCTAAGAAAAACCATTTTTCTTATAGTAAAATCGTTTTTGCATAAAATATACCTCGTAAACATGATTTTAACATTAAAGCAGCCATAAAACCTTTTGTAGCCCAAAAGCAGCTTCCCAAATCCACCCTTAACAAAAAATTAGTGAACGCATTATTTTTTTTTATACAGTGAAGACTATTATATGGATTTAGTGAAGCCAGCTACAAATGACTTGGTTGCAAGCTTCTCCATGATCATTCTCAAGAGGCTGCCTGAATAACTTGACCGGTGGAAGACTAGACGAGTATATAATTGGTTCTGAAATTCAAAGTAGAAATAAAAAAATTTGAAAGCGTGCAATTAGGGGAAAAGAAAAGCCGCAAGACATACGTAAAAAAATCAGCTCCATCCAGCCGGATTTTTTCAGCTGGATAGAGCTGATTTTTCACTCCCCAAACGGCCCCATAAAAGGAAACCCCCTCAGATTCATACTGCTAAACGTTTTGCTGTTATATACTCCTATAAAAAAACTACTCGCTAGAGTAGCAAATGTAGCTCAATTGTTCGGGTGCTAAAATAGGAGTGCACTATATAGCATCGACCCCGGTACAAATATATGATTCCCTGCCTCTAATAACAGCTTACATGCGAATAGTTCTCTCCAACATACATGTTCTTGTTCTCTTCTTGTTCCTGTCTACGGGCACGTATACAAGTAAATAGTGTGCGGCATGATTTCGCCTTCATCAACTAATCCACCATGTTGGCCATTCATTCAATACAGTAGGTATTTTTCTTCAATAACTAGAATATGAAGTCTTGGATTGACTTAGACTCCCTTCCACATTACCAGTCCCATTTGGTTTTTGACAATTCATTCTGAAAAACCATACGGGACGGAGGGAGCATTGTAGGTTTTCAGACGGTCAGGTACTGGAACGCAGTGTTTGGGCCCAAGAAAATGGAACAATGTACTAAGCCTTGCATGACCGAAGGCCCAATTAGTGCATTGAATTGTCGTCACATAAGCTAACAAGTGAGTTTTCATAATCAATTGCTTTATAGTTATTTTCTCACTTGTGTTCTCAGCATCATCCACTGGGAGAAAATCGTCTCGCCAATATATCGGTATCGGGCCCAAACCGATATATCGATACCAACTAGTATTGGTTTTTTAAAATTTTCCAAATATCGCCGATAATATATCGGTTTCGGACCGATAAAAAAATTATTTTTTGAATTTTTTTTTAAAAAAACTTTCATGTTTATTTTCTAACCTAGTATGCATTTTTATGCATATTTTGAAATTTATTCTTTGTTTAAATTAGTATAATTCATTTTAAAAGTTAGATTGTGAAAATATACAGTAAAAACTAGTTTTTGACGACCGATATTTTTTTACACAATATCTTCGATATATCTCCGATATTTCGTCTCTTTGGCCGACCGATACGACATTCCGTACCCTGGGTACTCCCAGCTCCTTCCCATCTGTTATGACATTTCAATAAGCATCATCCACTGGGCTACTTTAAATGCGCATGTTCCATTTCCAATATATCTTTGTGTTATTAGTACCTCAGCCAACTGTGAGCCCCAGTAAAACAAAGATAGATTGGAAACTCAAGCTGCCCATTCTAAGAATCACTTTGCGCATGACAACTTTTGATCTGTCGCTGTATGTAATTGGTACCTCACACCGTCATGGTCGCGAGGCCCAATAAGACAGCTTGAAAACTCTTTGCCCATTCTAAGAATCACTTTAAATGCGCATGACAGTTTTCGATCTGCCTTTCTGTTATTGGTACCTCACTGCCACGGCAGAGGCCCAATAAGACAAAGACGGATTGGAACTCAAGCTGCCCATTCCATGAAACAAATATGAGTACTCGGTCTGTTTTTCGGTTATTGATACCTCACACCATCGTCAATGACTGGAGGCAAGGTTTTTAAAACCGGACCGGTCATCGATGTGGATTGATGGCCGGTCCGGTTAGATCACGGTCAAACCATGGGTCAAACCGGATTGTCTCGGTATTTATTTGATGTTAAAATTGCAACCCACATAAGATATATGATAAATATATATTTTATACATTATTTACGTCAAAATTTATGTAACTTGTACACAAGTCCCTATTTCGAATCCTACTATAGGCATTTTTTCGTTAAAAAAAATACTGAGGGGTTAACTGTCTGGTATGGAAGAAAACTGGCCGGCTCAATTGACCGGGGTGAATCGTCCTAACTGAACCGATTCTTCGGCCGATTCCGGTTCTCTGCAGTCAAACCGGCTAGTCCAGTCCGATTTTGAAAACCATGCTGTGAAGTCCTCAGAGAGGATCCCAAGCCCCCACTTTGGTGGTAATTAAAACAACCAAAATGCATATGTTAGTTTAATTAGGATGACAACCAATGGGGTGTTGGTGTGATCCTGCTCCTTGAAGCAGAGGTCCTGGGTTTGAACCCCCACTCCTTTGACCACCCATCAAGATTTATTCCCGATTTAACTGTGCATATTCTGAGGGGATGGCGGCGGGATACGATGCTCTAAGAGGTCGATTGTTCAACCCCTTCTAATCGGGCCCTAAGGTCTTGGAATCTCTCATAACAAAAAAAATAATTAAGATGACAAGTGCTAACATGGTTTTTAAAACCGAACCGGACTGGCCGGTCCGACAACAGAAAACTGGTACCGATAGACATATCGGTTCAGTTAGGGCAGTTAGCCCCAGGTTGATCTGACCATGTTCAAAAATAAACTGGTTGGTTGACTTGCTCAACTGCCGAATCGGACCGGTCCGGTTCAGAGTTTTAATGGGTCAAATCAGTATTTTTTCTATAAAAAAGACTTCATTTTACGAAGACTCGAAACCAAGATTGACAATTATCATTTCTAATGCCTTAACTTCTAGACTAATTTAAATTTTTTATATTTATTATGTACAATATATATATTTATTATATATATATAAAATGGACATCAGTAGTGTTCTCTCCTAACATCTATCCTAAGTCAAATAAATCAGTCCAACCAGACCGGCCAAAATTTCGAGTCGATGGCCGATCCCGTTTTAAAAACGTTAAGTGCGAGGGGAACAAGTAATGAATAGAAGCTGGAGAGACCGGAAATGATATTCGTAAGAGAACCGATTCATAGGGGGAGGATAACAAAAGTTAGTTCATTTTGAATAACCAAATCGCGAGATGTCACGTCGTCACTAAATCGCGAGTAGTCTCGTCGTCACTTGACCCACGTACCTAAGTCCTTCGTATGATCAAGTAAGGCAATCAATCTACCTAAGCCCCGATATGAGCAGATCTTGGCAAATGTCACTTGCATGTCGAATAGTACTATTCAATATTATTATCACAAGACATCAAACGTGAGCACAGGGTTGGACGTGATAGGTGTTGGAAGCATGTAACCGTGATGTCGCTTGCAGTTCAGGTGTCGCTCCACAAATAATTTTTCTATCTGCCCTATTTCATCTCCTTGTGCAAGTCGAGGCAACTCATTACGAACCAGTTAATCATCCGCCGTACAAAGTCAACACTCGGAGTGTCCTCTTCGCTTTCATTGCTCAAGCTGGCAACATTACTTCTTTGAGCTTTAGCGCCATGTGCTTCTATATAACTTTCAAAAATATGTTTGAAACTCCAAACTCCCTCACTCATCAGTTTCCACACTCACCTACACAAGCTGCATGCATGGCTTCTATTCTGCTAGTAATATTTCTGTGTTCCATCTCTTCTTCTCTTGCACAACCACCCTCCCGTGCCCCGTTTCGACCACATGAGCTCGTACTTCCGGTTGTCAAAGATCCGGCCACACACCAACATGTGACCTTGCTCCATCAGAGGGACCCGCTCGTGCCCATGAAGCTCGTCGTCGACCTTGGGGGCCGATTCATGTGGGTCGACTGCGAAAGCGAGTATGTCTCAAACGTCTACCACCCAGCCATTTGTGGAACTCCCCAATGCGAAAATGCGGGTTCCACCACCTGCGGCAGCTGCCAGGGAGGCCAAAGGCCGGGTTGCAGCAATAACTCGTGCACCCTCTTCCCGGAGAACACAGTCAGCAACATACACGCTGTCGGCGAGCTGGCCGAGGACCTGATCGCCCCTCCCCTCCACGGAGGGTCACCATTCCGGCCGCTACGTCACGGTCCCACGCGTCCTCTTCTCCTGCGCCCCGGCCTCCCTCCTGCATGGCCTCTCCAGTGGTTCAAGTGGTATGCTTGGACTCGGACGGTCTCGGATCGGCATCCCGTCGCAACTAGCGACCATAGTCAGCATCCCACACATCTTTGCCGTCTGCTTAGCGTCGTCTATCACGTCGCCAGGCGTCATGTTCTTTGGTGGAGGACCCTACGTGCTTTTGCCAGGCAAGGAGATATCCCATCGCCTTGTGTACAGCCGCTGGTTGTCAACCCTGTGAGCGCTGCAGTGGCCCCAGCGCATGGTGAGCCATCCTACGAGTACTTTGTTGACGTGAGAACCATAATGGTTGGTGAAAAGCACGTAGCCGTGGATCCTTCTTTGCTCGCCATAAACGACCAAGGCGTTGGAGGCACGAAGATAAGCACGACCACTCCCTTCACCGTCCTCGAGTCGTCTATCCATAGGGCCGTCACGAATGCCTTTATCAGAGATGCCATAGCCATGGACTTGACTCGAGTGAGTGCAGTGCCACCATTTGAGGCTTGCTTTAGCACGGAGGACATGGCGATCCAAAGAACGGGGCCGGTTGTTCCTGTCATCGATCTGGCGTTGGAGGGGGAGAACGCTGTTTGGCGAATGTTCGGGGCTAATTCGATGGTGGAAGCGAGGGATGGAGTCTCCTGCCTGGCGTTTTTGGACGGGGGTTTAAACACAAGAACTTCGATCGTTATCGGAGGTCGTCAGTTGGAGGACAATCTTCTCCAGTTTGATCTTGTTAAGAACAGGCTAGGGTTTAGCTCCTCGCTCTTGTTCATACAAACCACATGCGCCAACTTCAACTTTACGTCCATTGTCTAGAGAAGGCACCGTATTCTGGGCCAATAACGCGCGGGTGCAAGTGTGGATATGAGAGCTTGTGTGTTCGTGGAAAGGGGGAGGGGGTTGTCTTGAGGTCTGTAAGATGTTAGTTTACGAATAAGTGCCCGATTAGTATTTAAGGTTGGCTGGCCCATCCTTCACTTTAATTAATTTCATGTTATTTTGTTTGCTTACAAAAATGCCCCAAATCAACAAAATACCCGAAATCTTCACACTTAGCATTCCTTAAAATGTATTAAAAATCCAACAGACCTATCCACCGGCTGTCCCGTTGAACCGATCCACTAGATAATTTCTAAACGACAGGGGAGCAAGAAAATAAGCACGAGACTGAAGAAAGAGCCCTGCAATATTAGAGAGAGAATCAGCATTATCCTATCTGTACACGACTGAGCTTAAATACACACACTTCAAGTGGGATAAAAAGTTAAAAACCACCAAACATGTAAATAAGGCAGCTCAACATTCATAAGAGATGAGAATTTTGTGGGCATTGTCCACATAATAGTCATAGATCACGTGGGGTACACACACGATTATGGAGCACTTCCATCTAACCGTCTTTGAAAGAGAAAAGAAAAATCTCTAAACAATGTTTGTTTTTATCTTTTGTACCCTCCTTTCGCTCTCATAAAGCCTTTAGATTGACCTATCAAAAATAAAAAATGTTTGCATTGGAATTGAATTGCAAGTTTATAACCTGACTTCAAATTCAATATTTTTGAAACGCAGCCTCTTTTTTATAGTAGTACCATTAGAGTGTTGGATTTTGAAACCCGCAAGGAGCGATCGATCGCGATCGTTTGTACAAATATTAGAGTACTTACGATCGATAGGTTAAGTGGGTTCGTGTATGATTTGGAAATCGATCGCCGGATTGCGGGTTCTATTTTTTGCTTCATTTTTTGTCATTTTTTAAAAAGTATAAATAGGAAAAACCCTAAGAGTGGTGACTATTGGGTATTTGTTGTATCTAATTGTGAGGAGAGACAGAACTTGTACTTTGTTTTGATTTGATTAGTGAAAGTTTGTCAGTGATTTTTTCCCCGCAAGGGGCTTTTCCACGTAAATCTGTGTCTCTTCTCTTTTGGTCTTCTTTTTCTTTTTTGGTATTTGTTTTGTCTATGTGCAACATAAACATACATCGGTTGTGTTCTCAATAATATGAATAGGAACATTTAAAATAACTGAAGATTGCCAATGCGTGTGTGGAGCATGCATAACATTTAGCCCACTATATTCCTTGAACCATGGAAGGACGTATAATCCCCAAGCCTGAGTTGCTGAAAAATGATATTAAGGATCCATTTAGAGTAGGAGCAAGCACTCAAGGAATAGATGTTGTGAAGGTTTTGAATTGTTGTAGCAAAGACAATACTGATTGACTAGAGAAATCCCTCTCTTCTGAAGCCGACCCAAAGTTTGTAATGGGTCATAAAACATCATTCAATGGATAAATGAACTTCTAGGACCCTGCATAACACATTTATCTATTGCTCCCTCCATCCCATACTTAGTGAATAAGCTGAAGAAATAGAGAATAAGTTTGTTGAAAAAAATCCAACACTATTTAATGCAGAGTTGACTTCATGACTGTATAATCTCTAGGTTTATCTCTCCCTCAAATAAAGAAATCATCAGCATACATGTGAGAAATGAGAATGAATTACTGTAGGAAACAAGAAGGATAACCGGATTGAAACTCGGTAACTAAGCGATCAACGAACACGGTACATTATTAAAATAGTCTATTTTCTTTAGAGAAATACGAGTTAAATTAGTTGTAAGAAACTCCAATTTACTTTCACATATATATATATATATATATATATATATATATATCCATTCCCAAATCTATCAAAAGTATAAACTCTGCTATCCCTTCTTCTTAGCTTTAAGAGAGTCTGGAATAGCTGATGGCCAACCACATTGTTCTCATAAGCTGACCTAGGAAATTGTGTAATAAAGGGAGCTCATCCAGTTGGCAATCAACATTTTATTCACAAATTCAACACAAGAAAAGTTTTGACAACATAAGAGAAGGATTTGACAGTTCTTCGATTCAGGATAACTATGATAGTTTCTCATGCTTACGGTCAAACATACATCCAGCCCTTGCATACCCTGTATGATGTACACAATGGAATATTTGGTCGTGTATGATGTACCCTCTTATTATTCAATCCTCAATACATGAGTATGGAGTGAGTAGGGAGGGAGAATTGTTGGGGTTTTTCTCTTCTCATGCGAGACCCATAGTTGTTTGGGCTTCTCTCTTATGTGGAGAGGCCCATTATTTGACCCAATTTAGGATTAAGTTTAACTTGCTAATGCAAGAAGGGCTTCTTTGTAAAAAATCAATTCTTCTTAAGAGAGTGTTCTTTTAAGACAGAGAGGATGGGAGGAAAAGACTATAACTTTGAATAAGCTTTGGAGATCAAGAAAAATAAATTTTCTTTGAAGAAGAATGAGAAGGAAAATAAGAGACTTATGAAGTCAGGGCATCCTCTTGTGAAAGAGAAGACAAATCATAAATAGTTTGTGGTAATCCTTTATTCGTTCATAAGGGCATCCTCTTGTGAAAGAGAAGACAAATCATAAATAGTTTGTGGTAATCCTTCATTCTCTATTATTTATGTATTCTACCTAAATGTGAGATTTCTTCATACCTTATAAGAGGATCTTCACCCCTTCAATATTGTTGTAATCTCTACTAAGTAAAGTGTATCTAAAGTTGATAGTAGTAGATCAATTTAGTCTCTAGACCTCGTAGACGTAGTCGTTGCCCTGGCGGTGAACTACGTTAAATTTATTTATCGCAAGTGTTCGATGAAATGCTTCTTTGTTAATCTTGTTTGTGTGTGGTAACTTATGCATCTTACATCAAAGAGGTGTAGAAGACACTTACATTATTGCTGGTGAAGAGAAGTGTCTTTGATTGTATTTCCTAGATAACTTAAATGAGGGGAAAGTGTAGTTTTCCTAACAATAGCGTCTGTTCTAGGCCATTTCTTTGCTTTCTACACACATTTATAAAAAAAAACACATCAACCACATCCACGTAATAACCACCTGCACTACGTTATGGTGGATGGTCACATTGTTGGCGGGAGAAAAACGGACAAGAAAATGGTTTTATGCCCGGTTCGATTTTAAAAACACTTACATCCAGGTGAAGGGCATCGAGGTGAATGGCAAACCTGTTCCAATCAAAGCTACCCTTCTCACCTTCTACAAGAAGGGGAACTATGGAACCAAGATAAGCTCAATGACTACCTAGACACGGTTGGAGCGGTCCATCTACAATGCCGTGACCGATAGACAAGAGATGGATGAACGAGATTTTCATTTTGTCTCTCTCAAAAAAAGAGAAAGAGAATAGACATCCCTTTAGATGTCTATGTATCCTTTCGCTCGATTTTTCTTTCGTTATATCTGCTCTTTGTGAAAGATGCCCAAGCTACAGATCTCAAGCATGTGAAATCCAGGTATCCATTTGAAGCATGCTTTAACACAAAGAACATGTAGTCAACAAGGGTGAGGCCCAAGGAATTCCGTATCAGATATCGGTAAAATATCGGTCGACTAAAGAGACAAAATATCGGAGATATATCAGAGATATTGTGTAAAAAAATATCGGAGGTCGAAAACTAGTTTTTATCTTATATTTTCACAATCTGACTTCTAAAATAAGTTATACTAATTTAGACAAAGCATAGATGTCGAACTATTCATAAAAAATGCATATTAGGATGGGAAACAAACGGGATTGACGATATTTTAAAAAAAGATATATCGGCGAGATATATCAATTCATAAAAAATGCGGAAAAAAATATCACCAAGGAATTCCGTTTTATCCGGGAATCCCGTTATATACGGGAAAAAATCGATATATCGGCGATATTTAAAAAAATAATCTTGATCCATATCGTTTTCTTGGGTAGGGCTCGATATCGATATATTGGTGATATATAATTGAGATATCGCCGATACGGAATTCCTTGGTGAGGTCTGCGGTTCCTACATTGATTTAGTGCTCGAGGGCACGAAGAATAAGGAAACGACCTGGAGGATTTTCGGCACGAACTCCATAGCTTTTTCCGAGAAGAGCGTGGCGTGTCTGGCAATGGTTGATGGCGGCACCATAAATCCGGACGGGCACACCCCCGTTCCTTCAATTGTTATCGGGGGGCATCAGCTGGAGAACAACCTTCTAGAGTTCGATCTTGAAAAGGCGACGCAGGGTTTCAGCTCCTCACTCTTGTTCCAACAGACTACACGTTCCAACTTCAAATGGCCTCGTTAGAGGACTCTTCAGCATGACGCTCCCAATCATGCTTGTTGAAGTACTTGCTGGGCCTTGTTCTTAAATGATTCGTTCGAATTGGTTTCACCTAAGTCTACTACTCCCTCTGCCTGCTACCGCAGGACGGAGGGAGTATAAACTAATGCAGATAACAACGTCTAACAATGTGTCGCCCTTTGAATTGTCCCAAAAGTGTCATGGCACTTTCTTGTATGTTATTGTTGAATTAGTAATAAACGAATGGGTACATCCGATTGCAGTAGTTAACTATAATAGTTCTACTAAAGATGTAGACATAAAATGGTATACATATCGATTAATATATTCGGGTATCTTAAAGTAATCCAGTCGAGTCACATGGGCATATTAATGCACGGTACCCAACTATACATATCGATTAAAATATGCTGGTATCTTAAATGAACTTTATCACGGTTGTCGGAAATTAACTGGATTGTTTCTTTTTTCCTAGTACCAAGTTGAGCCCATGATATTTCCACGAGACAGTTTAATTTCTTAATCTAAAATGAAGATATGAGGGGGCCGCCCGCTTGCCTATGGGTCCAAGGTTCCACGATGCTTCTTACAAGACCAAACCTTAAGCCAAAGGACGTGAGCTAGAAAGCAAACCCAGCCATGTATATTAGACCAGTCTTTATTTAAATCCAGCCAATCTTCATTGGACGGAGTATATGCTGCAAGCCTGCAAGACTATTCTCAGAGTCCCAAAGAAGCAAAAAATACAAAATCAATCTGCTCATCCATGTTATGTTCTTATTGTTCATGTCACACCGACACATCGTCTTTTGCTAGGGGATGAAATTACCCCCAAAAAGACAAATGCATGTTGCCCTTCAAGCATTATCTTTTTTCTAATTTTAAATCAAACTCCAAAATTGATCAATAATATACTAGATAGGATTTTTCTCCATATCTAGGTGCTATAAAAACATATTAATATGCCCATGTGGCTCGACTGGAACCTTTTCACCATGCATTATTTAGATATGGATATTTACAAAAACAGTAATGGGCATTGGTGTCCGAAATGCCTGTTGCGTGATATTAACTCTCTCTAACCAAAGGTTCAGACACTTATGAAAAGGGGCACTTTAGAACTTATATATGGGGTGTGCAGTGTGCTTGTGTGAGTGGGTAGACTGCCTGTGGCAGTTGTAGTAAAAAATAATGGTCATTGTGATTCTTTATTTCAAATTAGATTTGACCATGCGTATAAAGTTTGACCATCACGTGACAGTTCTGAAGAAACTTTATTCTTCCCCCCCCCCCCCCCCCCCCCCCAAAGTTGCAGGCGTTTCGATAATTCTTTTTTAGTCGGACACTAGGATGCTGTTACACCAACGTACCCAAATGAACCACTCTGGCTCCAGGGATTAAATTGCCGTTGAAATGGTCTATATAAGCAGCGAACCTCGCCCAGCTTTCCCATCCAAACCTCGCCCAGCTTTCCCATCCAAACCTCGTTTGCCCCCAGTCCCCTTCTCAGCCATGCTTCCTCTTTTTGGTCGCCACCTCCTCTTTTCAGCCCTTTTCCTTCTGCTCTCCGTCCCTGATCTCTACGAAGCCCGCTCCCCAAACCAATACGCACTGGTAGCCCCCATCGTCAAAGATGCCAACACCAGCCTGTACATGACCACCCTGTCCATGAGGAGCCCACTCACGCCTCTCGACCTCACCATCGACCTAGGTGGCCGCTACGTCTGGGTCGTTTGCGACCAACAATACAAGTCCGTCTTCTACCACCATGTCCAGTGTGGTACCCCCATGTGCAAGTTCGCCGGGTACACCGGCTGCGGCCACTGCGACGAGGCGGCCTTCAGGCCAGGCTGCACCAACAACAGCTGCACCCTCATCAGCGAGAACCCCGTCGTCCCCATGGACACCGCGGGCCAGGTCTCCATCGATATGCTCGCTCTAGCTGCCACAAATGGCACCGTCCCGGGTTTTCTAGCCCACCTCCCTCGCTTCCTCTTCTCCTGTGCACCTCAGTTCGTTACTTGGAGAATGCCTGAACTTTCCAAAGGAATAGCTGCCCTTGGACTTCATCGACTCGCGCTTCCGTCCCAGTTGTCCAAAGCCTTCGGCTTCCCTCGCAAGTTCGCCATCTGCCTCCCGTCGACAAGTGCAGCTGGGGCCAGGGGAGCCCTCTTCTTTGGCGACGGGCCTTACATGCTGTCCAATCAAGACGTCTCCGAGTCACTTTCGTACACTCCCCTCGTCATTAACCGTAAGAGCCAGGCCTTCAACCCCGTAAAAGGAGAGCCGTCTTACGAGTACTTCCTACAGGTAAAGGGCATCAATGTGAATAACAAGCCTGTTCCAATCAATGCGACCTTGCTTAAATTCGACAAGGGTGGAAATTATGGCACCAAAATTAGTTCCGTGATCCCGTACATAATGTTAGAGCAATCCATCTACAAGGCAGTGACCGAGGCTGTAGTGAAAGAAGCCCCCTATCTCAAGCGAGTAAAAGCGCAGTCTCCGTTTGAAGTGTGCTTTAGCACCAAGAACATGGCGTCAACGAGCGTGGGCCCTTCGGTGGCCACGATTGAACTGGTGTTCAGGGGCACAGAGAAGAATTCGGAGCCAGTCTGGACGCTCATCGGTGGCAACACCCTAGTTTTTCCAAAGAAGAACGTGGCGTGCCTGGCGCTGGTTAATACTGGCGTCATAAGTCCTCCATTTGGATTAACCCCAAAAGCTTCAATTGTTATCGGAGGGCATCAGCTTCAGGATTACCTTTTACAGTTTGATCTTGAAAAATCTAGAATGGGATTCAGCAGCTCCCTCTTGTTCAGGCAGACTACATGTTCCGACTTCAAATGGTCTCGTTAGAGGACTCGGAGCTTCGCTGTCCCTGCTTTGCGTGCGAGTTGAGCCTGTAGTAAATGCCATGGATTAGGATATCCACCGGTGGTAGAAAGAAGGAATGCTTGTGTACTTTTAGTATTTTCCCCTTATTTTCCCCTTTTAATGCCTGGTTGATTAAAGAGAATGAACGATAACATGTGCTTCGTATGACCTAATGACGATCATGTGTACCATATATGTTTTTCTTCAGAGTTTTGTTGTCGAGTTCATCCATTGCTCTAGAGAAATCATGAAGACAACAAGGCCTTATCGTCAGTAGTTTGTAGTTCAATAAGTTCGTTTCTCTCCTCTAACTTGCTATATACTTTCAATAAATAAATGAGAAACACACATGTCACATTCCTAAATAGCTCGAAGGTTGAGGTCCTTTATTTACCATCTTTTGTCTACCACCAATCTTAAATTACGCTCTCTAAGCATTGGGCGTGAATTGCAACCAACTATGAATCAAAATTTCCATTTGTTATCCTGTTTCCTCTTTATAATTTGTTTGTTGGAAGATATGCTGGCTATTCAGTGAGGCCAATGGCCATTCGTCCTAGGATTCGGCGTCGTCGGCTCGTCGCTCGAGTCCTGACATGCAGTTACTGTTGCCCCGCCTGAAGCATGAGTCGACTGCTCGTAGATGCAAGGCTATGGCAGCCTAGGCACACAGACTGAAAAAATGGCACGAATTCGCCTGGGAATCCAAAGATCGAGCCCTCCTTCAGTATGAATCTCTCACTCTCTGTTTAGTAAATGTGGCTATAATGTTTGTGTTAAGTAGTGTATTTACTATAAAAAAAGTAGTGTATTCGGCGTTGCTCATAATCATTTTAAAAGGTAAAGTCTAATTTGACATCTTATTACAGATAAAGAACTTCAGACTTTTAAGGTGGATTGGAAATCGGAATCACACAGCTAACAACTAATGTTACCTTTACGCCATGTCCACTGTCCTGGGGGGATGTACTGGCAAGAATCACGAGAGTAATAACGCTATTAAAAAAAATGTTGAGAAGTGAACATAAGCCAGAGAATTAACTAATATTCCATTTCAAGCAAGTGCTCATTTGCTGCCCAAATGCTGCCAAAAATCTTCACGTGTCTGTTAGATGTGTACATGTACGTATACTCCATTAAAGTAAGCAGGCTGGGACTAGATTTCGAGTTTCACCAACCGACAAAATCTCCGTCCATATTTGTTATTGTAGTCTGTTAATAACCACGCTCAACTTCCAGTAATCACTTTCACTAAATGCGAGTATAATTTAATGATACATTAATTAGGATTACGAAGATATGGTTATTTGTATGCAGACAACGTTCTTGGAAGCCACTAAACAAATATTGTTTGCCCACACATAGATAAGATAAGTCCCACCCATCCGACATGGGTCTCTTGAGTATGTAACTAGGGAGAAATAATTGAGCGCTCGTCCATCCATTCGACATGGGTCTTCTTCATCCTCCTCTTTTCCATCATCATCATCACCATCTTCCTCCCCCTTCTTCCATTTTCTTCGTCCTCTACGTCTAGCCAAGCGCAAAGGCATGGTCTTGGTCGCACTGGCCATGGCTAACCCAAATATAATTGTCGCACCCTCTTCAGTCTTCCCCAGTGCCTTCACCCTTTACGTCCTAAAGAAGACCCTTATCGAGTTACGCGGATACGGGGATTATTCACTGTGAAGTACAGTGTTAAGTTGCAATGAGAAATTGCCGAAACATAATAGAGTTTATAAGAGGACCTTATCAAGTTCGTGGCCACGAGGACCACTCACATAAAGCACATTGTCCATTTGGAATGAGCAGTCCTCGAAACCTGTACCTGAAAAAGGCGCTCACGGTCACATGTTACCGGCGAGGAAGATATTAATAAAAATGCAGCGACTCAGATTGTCCGTTTGGAAAGAAATGGGCTCAAGATGCAGGGTAAAGAAATACTCCATCTACTCCAAAATATTGTGTACATTTGAAAAATAATTTATTTTTATTGGACCATCAAGTCAATCTTTCCAAATTTTCTCCAATTTTAGAAAATAGAAGTCACGTAATTTAATAAAATATATATAATATTTTAAAATAGTAAATATTTTTAATGTACATAATTTTTGTACGG
This sequence comes from Houttuynia cordata, assembly GCA_039654745.1. Classification (NCBI taxonomy): domain Eukaryota; kingdom Viridiplantae; phylum Streptophyta; class Magnoliopsida; order Piperales; family Saururaceae; genus Houttuynia; species Houttuynia cordata. Next base: position 28,220,353 of record CM077503.1, read on the forward strand.
AGGGAGCCTCTCGTCATTTTTAATAAATATAAACTTTTTTAAATATACTGAAAAATTAGGCCATTTACAAAATATTATATCTATTAAAAGTGACCAGAGAGAGTATTTTATTTTGAGGTGTGGGGGGAGATTGAGAAAATAAAAGATAAAGATAAAAATGGGGTGTTCAAAAATAGTAAATACACATTGTTTGTGGGCACAAATGGAGTTGATCCAAATAGGCGTGTTCAAAAAGTTCAACCGGTGAATTAGGTAGATTGGCATAGACGATGAGGCACACTAAATACTCGCTCTAGTCACTTTTAATAAATATAATTTTTAAAATAAATTAATTTAAAATATATATATCTATTAAAAGTGGGGGAATTTATATAATAAATCATTAAAAAATACAAAAATGATGCACTGTTCAAAATATATCCATAATAGGGTATCTAACAAGCCACGCAAGTGCCAGTGTGTGTTTTTTTTATTTTTTAAAACTGACCCGAAAAGCGTCGGTTGAACTTACACCTTTCGAAATAAGTAAAAAGCGCCGATTCTTTTGTATTTAACTGAAGCCTTTTAAAGACGTCGGTTCAACTGACGCCTATCGACCCCTTACTTTCTTCTCCCATCTCTTTTCCATCCAACATAGAGGTGTGGGTTTATATTCGCAGACAAAGGCGTCGGTTCATCTCATTTCTTTTTGCAGCCTCTTCCCATATTACGAAATTCGACTTTTTTTAACACATGATAACACAATATACATACACAATATACATAACTCAACAAAAAATTAATGCATGTATCTATTACAAATTTATATAAAATTAAGGTATTCAAAGTATTACAAATTTACTCATAAAATTACAAGTGTTCAATCAACTCTCCTCAACCTATTCCTACCTCGTCCTCATGCTCGAGCTGGAATTTACCCAGGCTCAACGTCATGTATAGCATCTCAAGACGAAGGTGCCTAACGTAAAGCACGAAGTGCACGCTATCGCCGAGTATATACTTTCGAAGAAAGTGACCTCTAAACTTTATCGACCGAGGCATCTGAAACAACTTGTGATGGGGTAAAACCCGTCTTGTCAACTGATGATGTCACAACGTCTCGTGAAGTTGATAAAGGTTCTGGAACAACCTCAAGTCTTAGAATCTCAGTCATAACTGGCCGAAACAATGACAAACTCACATGAACATGTCGTCTGACATGCTGCTACAAAGCTTTCGTAGGATTGGTCTACCAAAGCACTATGAGACTGAGCGTGCACTTGTCTCACACAAGCAAGCTAGAAAGGGAAAAGAATATATGTTATCTACTCACACAAGTAAGCACAATGGTGAATTAAATCAAATATAAAGTCAGAGATACTCATCATTGCCCACTCAGTGTCGCCCCTCGGCCTCATGGACAGGTGTCATGATAAGTCTCCCTGTGATCCTCAACTACCATCTCATGCATGCATTATCTGCATCTCACTCCGTATAGCAGGCTCCCCCTTGAACGAGAGTGGTCGTCCGGTCATCCCATCTAGTAATATAGGACGCATGATGCGACCTCCAATCAAAACTCCCTCGGCCTCGATGCGATGATCGTTTAATGAACTCCACAACAAGAAGGGGGGAAAATCTGCTTCAATCCGAATTACAACATAACCCGATCGGGAACATGCATCTCGACGATGTCAACACATATAAGTGGCATCCTAGATAGCCACACATGTGCTCCATCCATGCATACTCTAGGTAATTGCGCTAACACATCATCATAATATGGTTGTCATATTACCTACACAACATATGAAGATGGTATTTTAGTTTTTGTGAAATGTATATTCGTTATATTCATAACATGCAATATGAATGACCAATACCTTGCGGGATCGCTGATAGTATAATTCAGATCTATACATCATCAGGACAATGTGAGGATTCACAGTTTTTCTTCTTCTTAGCAGTCTACCTAACATAAAGAAGATGAAAAATAAATTATTTAAAATACTAATAGAAGATCATCAAATAACTTAAATAGATAACATATACTAAACTCATAATGGAAACAAACCATCTAGTGGAGTGCTCTAAATGTTTGGACGACCAACATGCAATCTCTCCAACGACCATAGTTGTTTTACACATACACACCCAACATGAATCAAATGTTATACTTGTGATAAATATAGTAGCGAAAGATTATTGAAGGTTTACCAAGATGAGGGTGATGCACCCAACAATCCCTAATGTGCTGGGTTGGCAAGCTTTTCCCAACTCTCTGTACAAGTAGGCAAGGGTGGCATTGCCCTATGTATATTGTCTCGCGGTGTACAAATCCTCTAACAAAAGGAGATACATGGGGTGCATATGGCTGCTGCTGCTATCGACAAATATAGTACTACCAACCATATAGAGTAAATATGCTCGTGCATGTTTCTCGATGTCAATCTCTGTGGCATCCTCCGGCAGACGACTTGTAGCAACCATAAATTTTATAATGATAAAGTGGAATTTTATTGCCCAAAGGGAGTAATTTTGAATTCTAGAAAAAACTCTTTAAAATTGAAAAAAATTTAAAGTTTTTCTGTCAGACCGATCTATCGCTTTAGTAAGGCATCGATCGCAGGACGATCGATCACGTATACGGACCGATCGATCGCCGTTAATTTTACATTTTTCGAGGCAAATCCGTTGGAAAATCTCTTGGGCTGATTTTGGGGGATCTTTGGGGGACGTGTCTTACCTAATTAGTCCTAATCAACGGATTTATATCTTAGTAAATGTTTCAAATTTGAAAACCCTAATTACTAGCTAATTGACAATCTATTTTAAATGGAGATTTAGTTACGATAAAGAATGAGATTTTTTTTGGGAGATTGTGAACGTGATTGGGATGAGATTATAGCTCTTTCCATGTGGATGAAGGATGCCATATGTCAAGGAAATAAATTGGGTTAATTGTCTTCAATTAAGATATTTTCTTGAAATCAGTTTGGTAACTAAGTGATTGGTCAAAGATACTTAACAACCAAGATGTGTATCTGTTGGGATGGATTGATCACGTCCCTAACTAAGAGATTCACCTTTATTTCTTGTGGATTGTGGCCCTTGGATGCATGTTTAATCAACGGTGGAGGTTTGCCCTAGAGATTTAAGCTTTTCCTATTTAAACCCTCCATAAGAGAGACCAACACCCTTTTTGGTGAGCTTTGGAGAACGTGCCAGTAAGAGGGAAGAGCAACCAGCCTCCTCCTTTGTTCGTCCAATGTGGTGGTGTGTCCGTTGGTGATTTTTGTGGTACTTGCGCTAAGAAGAAGAGTCTCATGATCGAGTAGAAACCGATTTACGATCTTTGGGTATTGGTTTCCACAAGATAGGATAATCTTTTACCACAATTTAATTTCTCTGATTTTGTATGATCATGAGTATATGATGTTGATGATTTTATAGCCTACAACATGTTCTATTTACATGTCTTACTATTGTTATTAATACGATGAAAGTTATATGCTTCAGTTTGCATGTTCTACAGTATTTGATCGTACGTATGTTCCAATACTTCTCGTTCCATGCCTAGATGACATCCCCACTTCACTCGACTTGAAAAGATTGGTTTTTTATGCTCTGTGAGTTATATATGACATCTGTCCAGAATTAGTTGTCCATTTTATTTGATGGTTGTGCATCATGTTGATTGTAAGCATAACCGATTGCTTAAAATCGGAGTGATCCTTTGTCATACATCTTTAAAATGTGATCAAAGTACCTATCTAAGTCTCTGATGTTGAAAAGTTGTAATCTTTAAGTCAGAGTCCAGCATGATAGAATGTTTATATGTCTAAGTTTAGGTGTCTTAATTATGATTACATAATACTATCATACTAGAATGCGTGTTGGCAAATCAAGTAACGTATCTAAGTACATACCATGCTAAGCAATGAAGAAATTAACTTACAATTTTTAAAACCCATTCTATGTCATACGATTGGAGTCTGACATCATGTCAGGACGTCACTGTTCACTGTGGTGTCCGGGAATACTTGGCATAATTGTGTAATGTGAGTAATAGAATAAGTGGAAAGAATCACTAATCAGGTTATGAATTTGTAGCAGAAAATGGATTAAATCAACAAATTTCAGAACCATTTGGGTTCTGTAAAAGTTATTAAGAAGGTTAAGATAATGTCAGAAATGGTCATTAAGCAATTAATTAAGTTTGTAATAACAGTTAATTAGTATAACTTAAGTTAATTGTTCTCGGCCAGGACTGGTCCTACACCGACGAACCCTAATCTGAAAATGATAACTAATTGTACAAAAATCTAAAAATTATGCCGTCTATTAGGTTATAAACTAGACTCCCAGGGTTATCTGTAGTAAACATTTCAGAGGTTGATTCGCTCTGTTCAAAAAGTGGTGATTGTTTGAAGTGGACTGTTCTGTTTGGGACAGAACACTGTTTTTGGTTCTAAAAACCCTAAATTGTAATATTACTATTAACTATGGATTAAAACAGTAATTAAAACACTAATTAAAGGTGATAAGACCTCTTGGGCCTTTATAACAGTAACTATAAAAGTTTATTTTTGGGTCTTAGAGCTGAGAACATTTGTCCATAATTAATCATCCTTTGTGTCTCTTATCTTGAACAATCCTTTGTTCAAGAGGCCTCATTGCTTGATCTGTATTTAATGCCTATGATATGATCTATTATGGGCATGTCATTCAATCGTTTCTGCGTCGGGGATTGTCAACTCTAGGGCTAGGTACGGTGAAGGTGGCAGAAGTGATCCTTGGCAAATCTTGTAGCGTGTCTCGTTGATGAGTTATTTTGTCGGGTATCAGTTGAGTTCCCAGATTTAATTATTTCAGGATATTGAACACTCCTTTATGAGTTAATTCGAGTTATGTCCAAACATGGTCTTGCACTCCTACGAAGAGTCAAATTTAGAATGTCATGTTTCAAGCCTTTTAATGAGATGGCTCAGATATATTCAGTGTCACTCGGTTGAAATATTTGTTTCTCCGCTAAGAGTCATTTATGAGAATTCTTTGTTGGAATCATAGTATGCTCATGAGCCATAGCTAGACCCATAGTGGTTTCAGATTTAGTGAACCTCTGTAGTTCAGCCGATGACGGCAATCCGTGCGCTTTAGATTGTATGACATTACGGAAGGACTGCAATCTCCGCCCATTGTGCCCGTAAACACCGATGGAGCCAGCATCCCTAGACGCATGGCCGGATTCCTCTGTAGAACCTCTAGGATGTTCTGGTATCGATGTCCATAGGGGAAGTGGACAGAGCTGAGAGCAGAAATTGTTATCTCCAACCTTTTTGATGTTTGGAGCATATACTCTTATGACATCTCCTTACTCTCTGTAAGTTTGGAATTATATATATTGAATTTAACCTCCCTTGACCTTTGAGAGTCTCTGATGATGATTGGTTCCTGGTAAGCGAAATGCATAATTGCTGATCCTGAGTAAATTTGTACTTGTCTTCAATCTTTGAATCTTGTTGCATTTGAATTATTATTCTATTGTGGGTTTTCTTGTATCCTACTGGGTATTTCCTATGGAATACTCATGCATCCTCTGATGCAGGGATTAAGGTGGAACGGAAGTGATCGTCTATTACTTTTGGTGATGTTGGGCACTGAAGTCAGAAGACTAGTTACTTTTAATTTACTGTTTATGTTGACGATTGTTGAACTTGCGGCCTGTGTGCCATTTATTATTTTTATTTTGAGTAGTGGAGACTTGTCGAATAATGTAATAATTAAGTTAGACTTCTTTTTGTTATTCTATATCATGTGCGTAAATATGGTTTAAGTCTTATTGATCCAGTATGACCCAAGCATGTAATTGGGTATGTGATGATTCGAGTATTCGGTCCATCCCAGATTCCTACCCTTATAACCTTAATTGGATTATCGCTTCTGCGCATATTGGGGTTGTGGAATTTGGGGCATGATACGACTAAACTGCTCTCTCAACCACAAAAGATTGACCCTAGTTTGTCCTTTCAATGCTTCATGTGGAGGTACCCGTCCAAGAAGGTGCTCATATATTTCATTTTAGTCAATGCCCACAGTTGAGCAACTCACCGCAATGCCATCAACGCACAATCCGAGTAGTACAACATCTTGTAACGTTATAGTCATCTCCCCTAAATGCAAGTGAAATGTTTGCGTCTCCCTCCGCCATCTCTCAACTAGGGCAAGGCGAGCCGAGACAGTGGCCTAGGCGAGGATGGGGAGGCGGAGCCGAGACGAGGCGGTGGCCGGGGTGAGTGCGGGGAGGACGAGCTGGCCGAGGCGGTGGTGAGGACGTCGCCAGAGAGCCGATGCGAGGCGAGACGAAGCACCGATGACAAAATTGAAATTAGGGCTCGGTGCGGCCGAGCCCGAGCCCGAGATGATATAAGTGAAATGAACGTCTTTCAGTTATAAAGAAAGGCGTCAGTTCAGCCTTTCAAGTGATTTTTTTAAAAAAGGAAATAGGTTAAAAGATGTCGGTTGAATTGACATCTTTCAGGTTATTTTTTTTTTAAAATAGCCACGCACGATGGCACATGCGTGGCTTGTGAAATACCTTATTATGAAAATATTTTGAACGTAATTTATTATATAAATTCTCCTTAAAAAGTGACTAGAAAGAGTAGTTCAATAATAATCAATTACAAAAAAAAGAACGGATAAATACTGAACAGATTCTCCGCATGCGCCAATCTTCCCAGCAAGTGGGGAAGTGTATAAAAGCAGAATTAAAAGTGGGTGCGTTGTGGAAAATTAAACTCAGTTTTTAGGACAACATTTGGATATTCGATCAACGAAGAATATGCGATTATCCTGCTTCACGTAGCCGAAAAGAATAAATAAAATTGCCAAAAAGGAGAAAAGACACGAAATATGATTATCACGCTTCCTAATCAGTCAAATGTAAGGTGGAGCAAATGAGGAGAGTCCGAGTCAGATAGTACCTACGTTCTTATCCATTCATCAGATCGGTGTCACAGTGACTCTGACAGTGGGACCTCTGTCTCCTTTTTCATCTAACAAATACGGAGTACGATTCCGCGGCGCCTACCCGCAGCAATCAGCCCACTCCTTGATTTTATCCATATCCATCTTCTGGTCCAGTCATGGCTTCCTCCTTCCCTTTCTCTCGCCTTCTTTCCTTGCCATCTCTCCTATTCTTCCTCCTCTCCTCCTCCCACGCCTTCCACCTGCCCGTAACCAAAGACGCCCCCACTCGGCAGTATCTCACGCGCGTCTTCCACCGGACTCCACCCGCGCCGATTAAGCTCACCGTTGACCTCGGTGGCTCTTCTCTTTGGCTCGGCTACTCACCGTCGGCCTCCTACCGCCAGATCCATTGCCTCACCGAGCAGTGCTCCCGCGCTAACCCTGCCAAATCGCGCTGTGGGGATAACAATCACTGTAGTATCTATTTGGAGAACCCAATTACTCGAATAATTGAATCCGGAGACCTCGGCCAAGAGCTGGTCGCCCTTCAATCCCCTGCAGGCCGACCGAAAGTGGTTCCACAGTTCCTCTTCGCCCTTGCGCCCGATTTACTCCTTCGCGGTCTCGCCGCCGGAGTGCAAGGGGTGGCAGGGCTGGGGCGGTCCCGAATTGCCCTGCCGTCGCAGCTGGCAGCTGCCTTTGGCTTCGACCGAAAATTCGCCATATGCCTGCCTTCGACCACTCAATCCGACGGCGCAATCTTCTTCGGAGATGGGCCGTACCTACTTCGTCCCGGCGACAAGGACATCACCAAGTCCCTCATGTACACGCCTCTGATTTTCAACCCGTCTGGGCAGGAAGAGCTCTCCCACGATGAATACTACCTTGGGGTCAAGTCGATCAAAGTTGCCGGGCAGCCACTGTCAATTAACTCGTCGTTGCTATCAATCGACCAAACCGGCAGAGGTGGAACCACATTCAGTTCGATTTCGCCCTTTACGATTTTAGAAACCACCATCTACGAGGCCCTTCTAGATGCTTTCGTTGCAGCAGCAAGCAAGGTAGGCATCACCCGCACGGCACCATCGGCGCCTTTCGGAGCGTGTTTTAGCGCCGAAAACATCACGATGACTCGTACGGGACCGGCCGTCCCGACGATAGAGTTGGTGCTGCAGAGCGAGACGGTGCGCTGGAAGGTGCACGGGACAAACTCGATGGTGTTTGTAAAGAAAGACGTCATGTGCTTGGCGTTTGTGAGCGGAGGCCGGGAGCCGATGACTTCGATTGTCATTGGGGGGCACCAGTTGGAGGACAATCTAGTTCAGTTCGATCTTGTCGCGGCCAGGCTTGGGTTTAGCTCGTCGTTGTTAGCCAGGGGAACCACTTGTTCTTCCTCTAACATTGTAACGTTGTAACATTATTGTAACCACTAGGCTTTGGCTCAGTTTTGTTTTTGTTTGTCTTCTTTTACAACGACGTACGGATACTCAACCAATGTAATGCTACGCTACACCTATTGTAGATTTTTGAAGCATTGAAATATTATTGGTTGAGAGGTTTTCTAATTGGACTTTTGTAAGCCAATCGCAATAAAATCTCCCCCTTCTCGATAAGCTACACGACGACCCATGGGCCATGTGGCCTAAGTTCGTCGGTCCTCAGAAGCTCCACAAGGCACAAAGACGGCCTGGCCTCTTCCCAGTTCCCACTGCCGAAAGCAGAATGCTTAAAGAGGACAATAGTCGTCTAATCATGATTCATGACCACATTTCTGAAGATAGTTGAGTTTCAAAGCAAGAATGAAGTCCAGTAGTTGAGCTAACTGAGCAATGTTTAGCTGATAAGTGGAGAGATAGACAGATTCGTGTTGGTTTGGCTTGGGCTAAAATGTGAATGGCATGGTTCCAATAGCAACCTGCATCGATCACTACTCTTTATCTTACTTGTTATACTTCTCGCCACGCCAATATGCTATGATGCACGCGCAGTGGGAGAGCCTACCAATTCTAAAGGTCATCATGATTTAGAAGAACAAAATTTGTTTCAAAGAAAATATTTTTTGAAAAAAAAAAGAATCAAGATAATAAGCGTCAATAGCTGCGGGGTAGGATGAAACAAGGCTCCATAGTGTGTCGATCTCACAATGATTGCATGACTGAGCTGTAGCGTTCTTCTCATTGAATCAACATGAATGCTGCATGATCTACCCTCTCGAAACCACACGAAGCTATTCTCATTTATAAAACAACTCAACTGAAAGATGTTTGTGTTTACTTCAAAGGACGTATATTGGAAATATTCGATTAGGATTTTAGCCATGGCTGCAATTTTGGACCCCCGCATGAAGATGAAAGCAGTAGAGTGTTATTTTCCAGAAATTTACGGTGAAGAAGAGGGTCAATCAAAGATTTCAGAAGTTAGAACTGATTTGATGTTATTGTATAATGATTACGTCTCTCAATTTGGTAACAACTCAAGTTCACTACATTCTAGTCTTGGTGGCAGCAGTAGTAGTGTTAGGATGACATAGTTGGAGGTGATGATGTATCTTCGTTAAATGTTTCATGGAATAGTAGAGTAGAAAGGCTTGGAAAGTTCCTTAAAGAAACATCATCAAACCTAGCCCCCAAGAATCACTTTGAGATGTATTTAGATGAACATGTCCTTCCATGCAATGAACTATTTGGTGATTTTGATCTTCTAGCTTGGTGGAAAGAAAATTTCCAGAAGTATCCAATCCTTGGGAAAGTGGCTCGGGATGTGTTAGCAGTTCCAGTTTCAACCGTAGCTTCTGAGTCAGCCTTTAGTAGTGGAGGTAGAATACTTGATGACTATAGAAGCTCTTTAGCACCAAAGACGGTGGAAGCGTTGATTTGTGCCCAAGATTGGTTAAAGAATGAATATTCAGGTATATATATCTAGTAAATTTTTCATGTTAATTGATGTTTGTGCCTTATCAATTTTATTTATTTTTGTAATGTTTGAAGCTCTACCACTTGCGGAGACAGAGGTTCTTTCGTCCGTTTTTTCTACTGCTTTCACACCTAGAGCTGGTGTTGAACTTGATGACTCTAGCACATTGGATGGAGGTAAGTTCTAGTGATGGCTGCTAATTATATTAATTTGTCCATAACTGTTATAAAAACCATTGCTCTATCACAATCAAGCAGACACTTTTGAGCTATGTGCCAGTGTCTTCATTCTGTACTATTGGAAGTTTATAATGTGCTGGATGGCATGCCAGTATACTTTTGACCCTAGACTTTCACAAGGCATTTACATCTGTCTTGATTTTCATGGTTTCAGGACTGTCCTCTTTTCCAGATTTCTGATTTGTTGGAGAGTGGAAAAAGACTTTGGAAGAAGAGACATTTTCTTTACAAGTGAAGGTAGCAATCTTTTTTCGTGAGAAATCTGTTGAATATGTAACAAACAATAAGAAGCTAAGGACCAAAGGTAAAGAACTGATTGATCGATATATGTACTTTATGTGCATTTGTTCGATACCATACGTTTGTTCTGCTTTAGCAAAAAAATTTACTTACTGCTTAGATATATCTCCGCGTGTAACTCATTAGGCTTACTGCTTGCATTTGTATAATTAACCTATCCACTGCTTGCATTTGTATAACTATCCTATCTTATGCTTCACAGGCTTTTGATAATGCTTTTTCAGCATTTAATGACAATGAAAGGGAAAAACTTTATCAGTGGTTTCTGAAGGTGAGTTTTCCCAGATGGTAGTGAAAGAATTCGGCATCCAATTTTTTCTACTAAACATGATTGAGCAGCAGGAATCACATCATAAGAGCAATAATCCACCTGTGATTGTAGGCTGCATTCTGAAAGCATATATGTATTGTAGACTTTGCTTTTATTAACTCTCAGCTCTATTTGGAGTGGAAGGTTCATCTCTATTGTAGACTTTGCTTTTATTAACTTCTCAGCTCTATTGTAGACTTTGCTTTTTTTCACAAGGCATTTACATCTGTCTTGATTTTTATTTGGAGTGGAAGGTTCATTGTTCATGTTATAGGAAATTCTCGTTGTATGTGACACGATTTGAGTACAGATTCTTGATCCCAGGGGACTTTGATTTCATTTGGTCTCCTACATGCACTATTTGATGTAATTTTGCTTAAAGGACAAAGCATATGTTAATCGTAGAATACCCTTCTGATGATTAAGTTTACCGGTGTCAGGAAAATATTCACATCCAAATCCCAAGCAAACATAGCTGAAGATCATTTATTTAACATTTTAACGTTGTCAGTTTTATCCATATTTTTTCGTATGACTTTCTTAATCAGTATTCATATATCTGGTGCATCAGGTTTGTAATATTCTTGATATGGTAGAGGAGTTGGTGGAGGAGCAAGATTTGAACTGTTTAACTGATAATAAGTAAGATTTTCAGTGGCTTTGCAAAATGGATTATTTATTGTATTTTGGAGAACTTCACTTTTTGTATGATTCATACAGATGATGTCTTTGTAAACTCATCAATCAAATTCTGAATTTTGAGCATCAGATGTACGATAGTTTTGAACCTGGATAGATATGTTGTCTCTGCGTACTGTAGTTTTGAATGTAAATTGTTCTTTGGTCATTTTTTATAGGTAATTTTGCTTTCATCAAATGTTTCCACTCTTTATGATATAGATGAAGGAATGTAAATGTTTTCTCTTGCACAGTCATGCTAAGCAAGGTTTTCAAAACCGGACCGGCTATCGAACCGGAATGATGGCCAGTCCTGTCAGACCGGGGTCTGATCGCGGTCAAACCGGTGTGAGCCGGTTTAGGTGAGAGGAGTGTAAATATATGATAAATATATAATTTGTGTAATATAAACATCAAAACTACATAGCCCAAGTGGTTAAGTCTCTCACAGGGGGGGGTTCGAATCCCCCCTCTTGAAAAAAAATTTTCAGAAAAAATAATTTAAATATTCCGGACCGGTCCGGTCCGGTTTTGAAAACACTGATGCTAAGTGTAAAAAATTGGAACATACATATGAAGCTTGTCTTCATTTTACCCAAAAACCTTCATTAGCCGAAGGTCCAGCACCAATCAAACAGCTATGTTGAAGGTCCACCTGATCCACATTGGAAATTGGAAGTGCCCAAAGTGTAGACCAGAGGCAACAGTTACAACTTGAAAAAAAAATACACTTAATAGCCCATTAAGTAAGCCCAATAGGCCAAATAAGTAGCAGTTCAACATAACTAGCAAAAAAGTCAAGTCTATTCATCATAGCCCAATAAACAGCCCGTGACTGTTTATATCATAACGGCTGTAACCATTAATGCTTAACGGGCTCGGGCTATTAATGAACAGTGTCGGGCCGCCCGAGCCCAGCTCGTTTAGCAGCCCTAGATACAACCATAACAAAAAAAGGAAACACATGCTACATTTTGTGACAGCAGAGTTGTCCAGGCCAGAGACGGATGCTCAAGCAGTAACGCAAGGGATCATTAGTTTCTAAAAATTTGGCCCGACTTCATGGTCCCGGTTGCAGCGGACCAAACCCAGGAAGATGGAGGCTTTTGTAGCTTTCTGCGTAGGAGGATAAACTTAAATGTTTTAGGAATGGTATGGACAAAGCAGCAAGTGATCATCTACGTCTGTGCTTTGTAGTTTATTGCAACCTAGGCTTTTGCATCGTTTTCAGTCGTTGGCTTATGGAACTATCTTCAGTATTATGCTTATGTGTTTGGCAGGCAGCGGCAGAAATGACTGGCACATTCATCCTGATGTTCTCTGTTGCTGGAATTATAGCAAGCACAAAGCTCAGCCGAGGTGAAGTTGGACTCTTGGAGTATGCATTCACTGGCGGATTTGCAGTTGTCTTGATCATGTTCTCAGCGGGACAGATCTCAGGTGCACATGTGAATCCATCTGTTACCATCGCCTTCTCTGTTTTGGGTTACTTTCCCTGGTCCAAGGTTTGTGCGTTGTGCCTTACATCTACGTAGACTTAGCCCTCTGCAAATCGGCAGCTGAAACTAAATCTGCTTGCATGATCTAGGTTCTCTATTACGTACCAGCGCAGATGGTGGGCTCAATGCTCGGTACTTACGTGGGAAAAATTGTCTACGACATGGAAGCCGATTTCGCCAACACCAAACCTCTCCAGGGGACTACAACAGCATTTTTTGCGGAGCTAATGGCCACCTTTATGCTTATGTTCTTGCCTGCTTCTTTGTCCGACCATGCTCCAACTGTAAGTCTTCCACCACATTTACTATAGGGATTTCTGATTCTTTTTGGCTTTCAAATCGCTCGAGTTTCAGTGCAATTTGTCTGCAAATCAAGACAGGTTTTCTCTTGTGCTTTAGGTCGGGCATCTATCACCTTTCATTGTTGGGGCCGCCATTTCGCTTGCAATTTTAATCACAGCGTAAGTAGATTCAGCAACTCGAAAAATTTGACACATATGCATATGCTTTTTTCGTCCTACAACTAGAAGAAGTCACAGATTATTAGTCAGTGTGTACGGGACTCACAAGTTTCCTTCACAGTTTGGTAGTTTAATGATCATAATACATGACAATTAACATTACAAATTTACTTTAACAGGCCTGTGTCAGGAGGATCCATGAACCCTGCCAGGTCGTTCGGACCAGCTGTTGTTTCTCTGACGTTTGATAGCATCTGGGTATACATTATGGCTCCAACCATCGGAGCCATAGCCGGTGCTTTTCTTTACAGGATACTGAGATATCACCATGTCACGCAGACTGCTTTTATTTCAAATGTAGCGCAGCTCACGATATGAAGTCATTTCCGTTGGGACTTCTAAGTCCCATTCTATGAAATTATCAACACAAAAAAAATCCCATTCTATGAAACAACTGGTTGCACCAAGCAAACGACAGCGCCTGTACCCTTTTTTTTACCCCTTTGATGTAAGTATGAAGGAGGTTTCTAAAGTAAATTGAGACTCGGAATTTGTATAAGATGGTGGGTTCTTTAGCGGACTACTCTTTCGATTTATGTCACAGTCGAGTGTTGAACAATTAAAAGGCGACACGAAACAATTAGTTTTGAGGCAATATTTCTCTTTCCCGGATTCGGTTTAAAAAAGGTGCGGCAGTGAACTCATAAAATGTATCTAAAGCATTTGATGGGTGAACTGGAGAGCTAAGTAGATTAGTCTATAGCAGTTACGATGTTCAAGCAGTTGTCTCAATAAACTAATTCAAATCCCCAATGGTATCATACACGCTCGAGCTTTTTTGTAGCTGCTATTGCCCGTCAATTGTCATCTGGACTGTAGGTACAATAAAATGCGTGGTATTAATATGTGTGCAAGTATAGACTGGCAATTGACTATTATGTACACTAAAAACTGAAACACCCTACTAATATTCCGTTGGCCATTCACCTTACCATAGCTGAAGTTCAAGGGGAGCAAGTTCCATTTTCATAGCATTCTAACGGGAATTGTTCTTTAGCTAGTTTGCATTCTCCAGTGAATGAGTAATGCTAAACCCTGTGCTCTATAACCCATGTTTTTTTTCCGTACTCAGGTTTGGTGGCCGTATGACCCCGGACATGGAAAAAATCATGGGTTTTAGGGCATGGGGTTTGTCTTTTTCCGTCTGGAATAACTACACACATCCCACAATGCTTAACGAGGGGGCATAACAAAGTTCACTTTGTTTCAGATTTCTAGTTTCTAAAGGGCTGTCTGGGAGGCCAGTTGAAGGTTGTAGGAAAGGAAAAAAATTTCATTTTTATTCAATAATTGAAGCATGGGTTTTGAGGATTCAAAAGGAAGACATAAATGATGGAAGTGTAATTATGGTCATTCGTCATAAGATTTTTATTTAAAAAACTATTTGACAAGCCTAGAGAATGAGAATGACCATTATGATCATTGACCTACTAAATATAAATGAAAATGTAAATGACCTCCTAAGCACTTTTTAGTGGAAAATGATGGAAAATGGTGAGAAATGGCCTCCCAAACAGCCCCTAGCTGCAAAAATCATCATCATTATTTGCCTTATCCTAGCTATTTCGGGTCTACGACATAGATTATATATCGCATTTAACTCTTATTGAAATCAAAATGATACAAAATCCGTATAAAGAAATATAGCGGCAAGTATCTAAGCTGAAAAGTGAAAAGGCAGTACTCGTAAATTCAAGCTAGCTAAAGAGTAGGCCCAGCCCACACATTCCAATGGATCGAAACGGGTGGGCCAAGACGGACTTCCTAGATCTTTCGGGCCGACAAAAGAGAGCTTGTCAACTATCCCCGCCTGTCAGAGTGGGAAATTTCTCATGTCTGCAACTCTGGGCTGATATAAGGGGCCTCGAAATGACAGCGGCCGAGATTTTCTCAGCGATCGAAAAAGGGGGAGCTAGGAGGAGGCCGGAGGGAGTGGGGAGAGAGAGGACTTGGGTGGGATTCCGGGGGAAGAAGAAGAAGAACAAGTAGAGCCGCCATCATGCATTCGTTCGGGTACAGAGCGAATGCGTTGCTGACTTTCGGAGTGACGATACTGGCGGTGATGTGCGCCATGGCCTCTCTCTCCGACAATCTTAATTCCCCCGCTCCTACTGCCCATGTTCAGGTACTAACATGGCGACCTCTTTTCTTTGCACAAACATTCTCTTTTTTCCCTTTTTTGTTTTTGTAAATGCGATTGTTGATAGCTCCAGTAGATTCGTTGTATGCTGTTGAATTTGCTCTATTCTGTGACAATTTATTGTTCTTAGGCTTGTTTGTTATCAATCGGAGTTCGTATAGGGATGTGCTTTTGGTAGCTATGAAAGAGGGCCTTATTACGCTACAGCAAAAGGCGAAAAGGGTTGTTATGTACTTTTAAATTTTATTTTATGTTGTCGTGTGCGTTTAAGACCTCTCCGATTAAGATCATGTTGGTGAATTTATCAATGCTTACTTGCTTAATGTGTTTGTGTGGGCTTTAGATTGTCATGGTGTAAGGTTAGGAATAAACATGGTTGATTAGACGTTTTTCCTAGCTGGTATGTAGTTTTATGGGCAGTAGGCCTTCAGTCTTGACATTGTCTAGGAAATCTGGAACGCCCTTCTTATCAATGATTCTGTGCTACCGGGGTTCAGGTTTCTGTCTAATGTTATTGCAGTGTTCGATTCTCTGTAGTAGTGCGGTCTTTTGGTTGAAGATGTAAAAAATCTTTCGGAGTTTTTAAATTAAGAAACTTTTCCATTTGAAAATATCAACTTTCGTATGCATCTCTTCATTTCATGCAAGAATTGCTCTATTCGGCTTCGGAAGTGCCTTAATGCAGGAAATTGAATGTTTTTTAAGATTCTCATTTTTTTCTATTGTCATTCTAGGTGCTGAATGTAAACTGGTTCCAGAACCAAGCAAGTGGGAATGACGAGGTACTGCTTTTCTATTGCTTGTCTTCTTTCTTTAAATGTTCCTTGGCAGCTGATTTGCATCTCAGAGATGCGTCATTTAAGGATTTGACCTCCTGTATTAAATGTTCCTTGCCAATAGCAATAGCAAGGGAAAGTCTATTCGGACTTGGCAAAAAATATCAACCTCAGTTTTGCTTGCTATTTCCTCTTTAAAAATACTTATATTTACAATGACGACAAAGTAGTTCTTGCGGTGGCCTTTTCTTCTCTTTCTTATTTCATGGTATTACCCCACATAATTATTTAATAAGCACCAATTATCTGAAGTAATGAGCTTAAAAGATGCTTTGATTGTTATAAGTAAGAAATGTGCTTACAGAAATGGAAAATGGAAGTGCTGTAGCAGGGTACAATAATTGTAGCAGAAACGAATGAATTTGAGTTTTTTTCTATTTGTCTGGAAATCATCAATGGAGGAGGCATTGTAATTGTAAATGGAAAAGTTGACTTTTTGTGTGGCTTTATGTGCTATCTGGATCCATTTCAGTATATGGACCTGTTTGCTTTATGTAGTATTTGAGTGGAAGTTCACTAGAGGAGAGGCTATGTATCCCTTTCTTCTGCCTCACCTCTATGTGCTTCCTGTTGGAGTTCTTGTGTTTTGTTTCTGTTATTCACCAATGAAACTCTTTGACCTCAAAACACAATTGGGACAGGGATATAAATATTTAAAAGTATGGAATTCCATTATTTTCTGAAGGAAAGTTACCGTGGATGGAAGAAGTAAGTGAATAGAAAATGTTGTTTGGAATGGCTTAATTCCTGAGAGGGTATAAAATGATGTTTCGAGAAATGTCAGGGTGCAATGTTGGATTTACAGTTTTAAGCAACTTTGAAATTCCCTTAATTGTACTTCGGTAGAAGAGTGATGACTTTCTGCATGCCTCAGAATTGGGGCATGGAAATCTGTTTGATATTTTCTCAAATGACAAAAATTTGTGCATTTCAAAAGACTTTAATAAGTTTAAGATAATCTAAAGAAAAAGTCAATGATATTTCTCAACTTCCTTTTGACCTTCAAGCACTCATGCAGTCTTGATTGGATTTGCATAGTTGGATGGCTATTTCACGGTGCTACAACAAATTTTATCTTTGAGTTCTGAGGCAGTAAAAGTGAATTTGAAAAATGTAATTTTTAATTTTAAAAGTTAACCTGGCCCTCAACCTTCTTTTCACTTAGCTTGATTGTTTTTATGGAACATTTGTTGTAATGCCCATAATTTTTATACCCTTAAGTTTCTATGCATTTTAAATTAATCCTTTCTAGACCTTTTTTTATGAATCTGGTCTCATTTCCCGTTAGAGCCAACAGTTCTGCTATCATATGGTGCAGGTGAGCTTGACACTGAATATATCAGCTGATCTTCAGTCATTGTTTACTTGGAACACAAAACAGGTCAGCTATGAAGTTTAAGTTTTTCTGATCTCAAATAATGTACTTGGTGAAATCTTGTGTCTTTGAAGGCTGAATCATATCTAAAACTGCTGGAAACATCTGCTAACTGTTTCAATTTTATTTAATACATATCACCATCATTCTGGTTGTGCTTATTGAATATGTGCTCTTTGAGAATTGTTGATACTCTCTGATGGCAAGCATGGCTGAGGTGTATTCTTAGGGAATCTGTTGAGCAGATTTTAAAGGTTATTCATTTTTGTTGCTCGTTGTGAGGGTATATGGTGCTAGTGACGTCAGGGTTTAAAAGTAGGAAAAAGGACTATTTTTTAAGTATATTTGGATGAGGATTGTTTATTTTTGGAAAACGAGAAAATCAGTGATTTGTGGAGGGTGTAGAACCTTATTTTGCTTCGGAATGGGGCCTTTAGTTGCCACTTGTGCAAAGGTCGTTGGAAAACATTACAGAATGGACATTGCTGACTTGTGTAAAGGGTTTCCATGGTCAAGATTTCAGACATCTCTGTGAGAATGCAAATTGATCAAAGGATGAAGGAAGTGGCTGACGTCCCACTTGAAGTATTTGACATTCAATAAATAATCGAAATTTTTGAGTGGTGGAAAACATTACAGAATGGTCATTGCTGACTGGTGTAAAGGGTTTCCATGGTCAACATTTCAGACATCTATGTGAGAATGGAAGTTGATCAAAGGATGAGGGAAGTGGCTGACGTCCCACTTGAAGTTGTATTTGACATTCAATAAAAAATTGAAATTTTTGAGTGGTGGAAAACATTACAGAATGGACATTGCTGACTTGTGTAAAGGGTTTCCATGGTCAACATTTCAGACATCTATGTGCATTCTCTTTAGATTGTTTTCATTATGCTATGTGCACAGAATCTCCCTTGGACAGTTGTACATTCTTTAAATCTCAAGGCTGAGACCGTTTGATTTTTTTAATTGAACTTGATCAATGTTTATAGTGATGTTTTTGCAATATTTTGGATTACACTTGTGACTGTATGGGTTGGAAGGAAAGAGGCCAAAAGTGGAAGCAAAGGATAACAGATTGAATTTCGTTGTTTCTTTTAGTTATATGTGGTGAAGAAATTTTGAAGTTACATGGAGCACTAAATAGGCATTTGGCCTTATCTCGCTGTAGTTTATGCATTGTCAAATGATGCAAAGTTGTGTCATGCGATATCTTTCTCCTTTTCTCTTACGTTTTTATTCACCCAAATGAAGTACTCTTTTTGGGTAAATTGAATTGTTTGTAGGTTTATGCTACTCGTCCTTTCTCAGAGGATTCTTTATTTTGCCTCCTTTTCTCTTTCAGGTTTTTGTTTTTCTAGCTGCTGAGTATGAGACGCCAAAGAATTCTTTGAATCAGGTAATAGTTTGTGCATATTCTTCAGAGCAGTATTTGAAGAATGGTATGTTTTTATGTGACATCTTCAGTATTTATGATTTTTCTTGTCATTTTCTGGGCGGGTGCTTTCTGGTTTTTCTTTAAGGCATTTGTAGTGCCTGATATATTGTGTTAGGATAAGATATATGCATGATAATAACTGATGATCAAAATGAGTTTGATCATACTACTTCAAGGTTACTTTCCAACAGATTTTGGGATGATGATGGTTTTTCATTTGTCTTTATGAATGTTAGTTGTAAAGAGAGCTTTCCTGTGTCTGATTCTAGCTTTTTCTTTGTTGATATGTGGCAAAATTTGTTTTTCATGCTGTCACATTAATGTATTTCTTGCTTTTAATGCTCTCATCATGCTGTGAACATTTATGTGTACACGGACAGGTTTCTCTCTGGGACGGTATCATACCAGCCAAGGAGAATGCTAAATTCTGGATTCACACGACAAACAAATATCGATTTATTGATCAGGTATGCAGCTGCACGCCCTCCTGTCAATTAGTGAAGCTTGAATTGTTACAGTTTGGGAATAGGCAGGCATTTAATTGGGCAGAAAATATCATGTAAACTATTGCTGAGGTTTTTTGATTGATATAATTTGGCTGTCTCAAGTCTCAAAAGCTGCATAAATACTTTTTGGTGATTTCCTTTTCTGGCAAGCTCATATTGAGATTTTTGCAGAAACTGTACCTTCTTACCTGTAGACTGATCTGTGCTGCAATTCATTGGCCATTTTCAGTATAGATTTTTTTACACCAGATTTAGTAAAGAGAAAGAACCTTGGTAAAAAACGAGCATTGATATTCAAGGTTTTTATTTTGTGATTGGTTGTTCGAGCTGGTCCTGGGAACAGGGAAAACTTCGTGATGCTTGGTTGTAGGGAATTTTTCGTTACATATGACTTGAGTAAAAAAATATCTTAATTTTGTTTTGTTTATGCTTTTTTTATTTTTATATTATGGTTGATCTCTCAATGTATCTGATCCAAAAGCAGAATGTTGTCCCTGCTGCTAAGAAAACTAGAACCCATGGATAAGCTTTTTGCTTTTGGTTCTTGCTTTTACCTGTTTCCCTTTCAAACAATTATCTTAATTATATTGGTGTAGGGTGGTAACTTGCGCGGGAGGGACTTTAACTTGACCTTGCACTGGCATGTCATGCCGAAGACGGGCAAAATGTTTGCAGATAAAATAGTTATGACAGGATATCGCCTGGCAAAGGAGTATCGGTAGTAATCTTAGTGTTGTACCTTTGTTTTTTTAACTCTGAGAGATATGATTATGGAACAAGGAGAAGGAAATAGAGACAAGGAAAAAGAATAGCTTTAATACTCGTCAATTCTTTTCTGATTTAATGAAGGGCACTATTTTGTATGCGAGTGCATAACAATGAAAGAAATGACCATTGTATGGACAGTTATTTATTAATATCTCACTGTTTTTTTTGGAAGAGATTACGGGGCTGTTTGGTTCGTAAATTTAGCTCCAAATTAAGCATGAATTAGGAGAATAACCTGAATCATGTTTGGTTTAAAAATTTGGAGTGAATTTAAAATTTAGGATGAAAGAGGATTTTCTCCTAATTTATACTTAATTTGCTAATCTCCTCACGAGGAGATTCACCAAATTAAGAGTGAATTGTAAATTTTCAATTCACCAACAAAACTACATTCCCATTTTACATCAACTCAGTTTAAATAAATTACTTTTTAATCAAGACTCATATTCATTAAAAATCACCAACCAAACAGCCCCTACATCGGCATAAAGTTTTTGTCTAAATTGTAGCGGCACTCGCTTTCATTTTGGTGGTGATTTGTCAAAAGTTATACATTAAAGGAAGGATGTTATATGGAAGCACGGAAAGATAAACCAAAAAAGAAAAAATAAAAATGAAATTTACTTCAAATACCTGTAATATGCAAGAGTTTTACTGACGTATGCATATCAAAGGTTAACTTGTCTTACCCAATTATCTCATCTATTCCTGATACTGAGGAAGGATCCTTTTCTCTCTGAATCGTTGTGCATTTTGTTTTGCTATCTTGAAATAGATTATACAATACTTTTCTTTCACGGTGTTCATCTAACTGGAGAACTAAATGAATTATGTGAAGGTGCTGTCAAGAAAAATGTTTCTCCTACTAACTTTCCCACAATTTCACCCACGGGCTGATGCGGCAAACTTAAAAGGACAATGCCACATCACCCTTGGTTAGGAAAGGTAAAGAAACGAACTTTGATAGAAAGAAAAAATCTTGAAAATGTAAGGGGATGTTTTTCCTTGAGGCTAGCAAATGACCAGTGGGGAGTGGCCACATTTATTTTGGCTAAGAACCTGTCTACTTTGCTTTTTGACTCTGTGCATAAATTTCATGAGCAGTCAATTTGTTCTGTACTCACCAAGGAATGTATAAAATATCAGTTAACCAAAGAGACAAAATATCATAGATATATCGGAGATATTTGTAAAAATATATCAGTGGTCTAAAACTAATTTTTACCATGTATTTTCACAATATAACTTTTAAAATAAGTGATACTAATTTAGACAAATATAAAATTTAAAATATACATAAATATATATATTAGATGAGTTTACATGAAATCGTTCTCATATAAGGAGCATGAGGCCAATTCTTATAGCCGTTGGATTCCAATCGGAGGGTGGATATCAAATCAGTGGGTAGGTGAGTGTGTCACATCAAAGAGTGGGTGAGATCATTATGGATATTTGTAGCCGTCAGATCAAGATCCAATGGCTACGATTCAAAGTAGCCTCATATAAGCAATATGAGAGCGATCTCATTTAAACTTTTTCCTATATATATATATATAATTTAAAATATGTATTTGCATTTTAAACCCGTATCCTTCCACTTGGCATGGGAAATAAATGGAAATTTTTTTTTATATATATTTTTTAAAAAAATAGTGATATGTTGGTCCGAAATTAAAATAGTTAAAACCGGCCAACATTCCATGGTAGTCACTCTTATCCGAAGAAGGTTGCTCGACACAAACAAGCAAAACAAACTCATCATCACTCATCAGTCGTACCTTCTGCTTAGAAAATTTGGCGCATGATACGGGATTTTCCAGTGTCTGGTGGGCCTAAACACAACTACCGTTCTCTTCAAAATACTCTTGTAAACAAAGAAAACCACAGGCTGGCTAGAAATCCTAGGCAACGTAAACCTCATATATTACTTCTCTATATAATAGCAATATTAATCGGAGGATGGTAGATTTCACTTTCTTTCATTTTTCTTGTTAATTTTACTAGATTCGACTTTCTAATGGCTGGATCAGTGGATTGGGATACCATCTGAGTCTCCATCATGTTGGTCACATAGGAATGACCCATTTACTCTCTCCAGCCACAACTTTCTTTGGCGTGACCACCTCTGTGGGATCCTCCCATCTGATGGGGCTGGAATATTCTGCCAGTTGATAGTAGCCTTAAACACCTTAAATCGAACGCATGATGTTTTTATTTAGTTCCCGGGGAGTCTGGCTACGGTGCTTTCCTACTAGCTCACTCCATTTTAACATTCACGGCAACTAAAAAAAGAAAAGCATTGTGGTCCAGTCATACGTAGCAGTATAGCCAATATCTCCCAAAGACTACTATTCATTTTATGACGAAAATGCTTGTAGACATATGGTCTTACTAGATTATTCAGACAAGTTTGTATTGTATACTCCCTCCGATCACTTTTAATAAATACAGTTTTTTGAATAACAAAAAATACTTGTAGGCATATGGTCTTACTAGATTATTCAGACAAGTTTGTATTGTATACTCCCTCCGATCACTTTTAATAAATACAATTTTTTTTAATAGATACAGTTTTCTTCAAATGAACTGAATTTTTAGTTCATTTGAAGAAAACTATATATATTAAAAAAACTGTATTTGTTAAAAGTGACAGGAGGGAGTATATATTATGTCTTGAGGACTACACAAGGGGGTGTTTTATCGTGTTTTTATATGCATTGTTTTGTCGTAGTTTTCTTCTCTAATATACTACAAATCAAACTAAGACACGAAAGCTTGGCGTCGTTGGAAAACATGGTTCTGTCCATGATATTGGACGCCCCAATTTTGATTTCCTTCTTGTCACCGAGCATCAGCATTAGATCACACACATTTTCTTTAAACTAGTGGTCACATTAATTAAACAACCAAATTTGGCTTCAAGCCGACAGCCAACAGCCAACAGCCAACATAGCCGCCTACAAACTTTCAAGTCCGAGGCAGTTTCCTATATAGACCCACTACTTCATATACGTATACGGTAAGTGAGCTTAAAGCCAAGTTTGCTGAAGCCATACGACCAAATGGTCCACTTGCATAGTTGCATGTGATCTCCTTTCTTTGCTTTCTATGCGATCAACCAGCTCCAGAGCTTCCATTCTTGATGCGTAAGAATTTTTTGAAGTTAGAGAAAGGAACAGTCGTTGCGTAGGTAGGAAAGTCATGAAGAAAAGAAGATGTTGGGTGTCTTCAGCAGCGCGGTCGTTACACCACCGGACGAGCTGGTCCAAGCGGGCAGCCGGACTCCGTCGCCCAAGACGACGGCCTCCCAGTTGGTGGTGGACTGCTTTCTCAAACAAAACTCAGGTGCCGTGTCCCTTAGAATTGGAAACTTAGGCCACTTCGCCTACACCCACCAAAGTCAATCATTTCTACATCCAAGGTACAACATACATGTGGTGATAACGATCTATCAGTCTAATTGAAGAGCAATTATGACATTCATAAACCTCGTGCTAGTAACAAATTAAAGATCAGTAATGGTTACAACATTGTGGAGGCTGTGCAGGTCGTTTGCTGCCAAGGACGAGATCATGTGTCTGTTCGAAGGATCGCTGGACAACCTGCGCAGCCTAAGGCAGCAATACGGCCTGTGTAAGACGGCCAACGAGGCGATCTTGCTCATCGAGGCTTACAAGGCCCTCAGGGACAGGCCTACCCTGCATCCCATGTTGTGGGCCATCTCTCCGGCAGCTTCTCCTTTGTCGTCTTTGACAAGTCAACTTCCAAGCTCTTTGTGGCCTCTGTAAGATTTAAGAAATTAGAACCTACAATTCCTACTTTTATCTTACTACTACTGATCATTCACATATCAATTTACTTCATATTTTGGTTCAGGATCAGTATGGGAAAGTACCACTCTACTGCGGAATCACGGCTGATGGGTATGTGGCCTTTGCGGACAACGCCGACCTGCTCAAGGGAGGCTGTGGCAAATCACTCGCACCGTTCCCTCAAGGTAATTGAGTCCATTAATTAATTACTTGAGACTTCCAAGTTTCGACTTAAATTGATGGACATTAGCTGTACCGTGTAAGCGTATGTCAAGTCGTCAATTTCTAACACTTAAAAAACCTTGGAATGTGTCAAATGACAGGATGTTTCTTCACCACTGCATTGGGGAAACTGATGTGCTACGAGAACCCAAAGAGCAAGGTCACTGCCGTTCCAGCTGGAGAGGAAGAGATCTGTGGTGCTACTTTTAAGGTGATGCCTCAGTAAGAGAAAGAGTTCTATATAGTCTTAACATGGTACTATTACTGGAGTTATCGTTATTCATGAATCGCTATTACCAGGAATTCTTGTTAATTGCTTATTAATAGATCTTATTTTGGGGTACAATTACTTATTACTGGAACTTGATATGCCATTTTATGTGATAGTATCTAAATGTTTTTCGTCTTTGGTAAAACTTTATTCAGGTGGAAACAGCACCATTCTTTACAGCTTGATTTATACAGCTGTGGATAGCGGCCGGTGACTGTACATAAACGTGACTCATATCCTGTTGCAATAGGCCTGAACAGTATTTGATGAAGCTCTTTGGCCTTCGATCGGCATGTTTATAATGTATGCTTTCTTAGTAGTTAGGTACCGTCACATAAGCTATGCTGGATTTTAAGAGTGACTTGTTTTAGTTGATCACTTGTTTTAGTCTTTGGCAGATAAACATACTTAACGCTCAACACATCTGACATTTCAGAACGAAATAATTCCATGAGAAGAATGTGGCTAGCACTATTCCTTGTAGACTAACATCAACCTGAGTTAGACGAGAAATGTTGGCTATGATCGATCACCTGTCTATTGACTAGACATGCATCGGATAAGTTTATTACAACGCAAGATCCCGGCACAGTTGGTGACTAATCCGTCATGTGGCTATGTGGGGAGTTCATAAGATGAGGGGCACTAAGTGTGCCGAACCGGAGGAACTGATGAAACGTCGCGCCATTGAGCAGCAGATCACTGGACGACTCAATTGTTGGAGTCAGATCAGACGTGTAGTTTTCGAATCATGGGGTCACCTCCAACTTCCGCCCTGGCTCGAACACGTTCAGCTCCGACAAAACATTTGCATGCACTCGCCCCCCCTTAGCGTAGTACTCCCAGTCCTTGTAGTAATTGCTCACCACATGACAGTAGCCCCACCTGACCATGACCAAGAGACTTCGTCACTCACACAGCTAAAGCCTAACGACATGTCTAATCTGACCGTGCTCCAGACCATGGTGCGGTCCTAGCGTGTTAGATAGCTGCATAGCATGGTACATGGAATTTATACACCTAGGAGGTGGTGGGTCTTTGTTGCATTGAAAGCAAGGCTTCACATAACTCTACTTTGTCACACTAAAAAAAATGGCCGAGGCTTCACATAGCATGTCTAATCTGTATTGGTTTGGTTTACAGATTCGGTCAGAACATGGTCGCCCGATATCTATGTAACATGTTAGGCCACTACTAGGACCCCATGTACCATGGCCACTGGTCATGGAGCCTTAAGGTGCTTGTTTTTACAGTTTTTCTTATCTAAGCTAGAGGCAAAATAGCAAAGCGATACCTGCAATGTGGCATTCGTTGATTTGATGAGTCGAACCAGTTCCTATAGACGGTGACCCTGACAGCCCGATCCATGGTCTCTTCATCAGACGCCCCCAGCAGCATGTTGAAGAAACGATTAGAAAGGTAGCAATTGGATATGGTCACATCAGTGGAACCCTGGACGACTGTGACCAGCCCTAATTTGCCATCCTTCGAGGTCAGGTGGTCGATCCATATGCGCCGGGACCTATCAAACACATGGACTGTATCGCTCTGACCTGTGGACATCACCTTAAAGTTATGCAGGATAATATTCTCCACCTTTGCCAGCACCAGGCCTTCTCGTTTGATTGTTACGTTCACACCCCTTCCATCTATGGTCGTGTTGGAAGGGACCCAGAGCTTGTCCTTGAGATTGAGATTGATCACCATGTTGTTTTTGAATCTGATCCATGCTCCTCCTTTCCTTGATCCGGCGAAGTTAACTGCTAAGCCGAGAGTCCCTGGGGCCGGGTTGTCTGTGTCATCGTCGCCGGGGTTGGTCACCAAGTAGTACTGCCCGCGCGCGCCACCGGTTATTCCAGCGGCGAAGCCAACCCCACATAAATGCAGTTTCTTGCCCTTTGCGCACGGCGAGTACTGGCATTTAGTGCCATTTACTAAACAAGTACGGATTTTGGCATCCGCGGGATTCTATGATCGTTAATTGCCTTTTCCGGTGATGTCTTGGCAGTGATCCACTTTACGAGTGGAGGCCTGTGCACGACTGGCTGGTGTTAGTGCATGGTTAGCTAAGTCTATTATAGCTTCCGAAACGTAGACCTGCGTTGAATAAATCAATGCAAAGCTCCAACTAAAAAAACGAGTTCTTACGCGATGGGAAAGAAATCGAAGCATATGGTGATTAAAAGGCGTGATGAAAATTGATATAAAGCAGTTGTTCTACAAAGGAACGGATCTTTAGAAGCGAAGCAAAACACTTGAAGAGAGAAATTAAACATGCATGCGACTTAAGGAGCCCGTGAAGTATCCCTCTGAGTACGTAGTGAGGTACCCTATTAGACCACCCAACATCTTCTCAGCTTCTTGAAATCGGCTAGATAAAAACGAATGCAAAAGCAGAAGAATTTGATCCAGTACCCCTTCTTGGTCCTTCACTCATTCATTCACCAACCTGTTGAAGCTCCTCTCAATGACATAAAGATCTCCAGTGACATTGCTAGCAAGCGCATGAGCTGAAGTTCCCTCACAATTTCCACCAGCGGATCGACAAGAAACAAATAGGAAATGTGGCATGCAGAAGAGGACCAACACCCAGACAATTCTCATCTCTCCTTTTCCGCTTCACTTCACCAAAACCTACACTCCAGCCCGCATTGCTGAAAATTATATAGCACTTGGATGCTCCTAGAGAGATGGGGAGTCATACTATTAATTGTGGGAACAACGAGGAACATGAGGAGGTGTAAGCCTACTATAACTAACTGTTTTGAATTGGTAGTAAAGATGAAGAGGCCGTCAAAGAGTTACTGCCATCTTGCAACATTTGTTTGGTCATTTAAGAATTGATTGGTTACTTGTTGTCCATGGCTTTGATCCCAAGGCGATCAAATATTGTGATTAAAAAAGGGCAATCAGTTACAAGCAGTAATTGAGATGGTGCGAAGTTTTCATCATTGAGTATGTTTGTGGCATATTATGAAAAAATTCTACATCTGTTTCTTAACACCACATTTGCTAGTTTTGTTTATGGCTCTCATTATGGAGCTTCTGCCATTGATAACAGTTGGGCCTTCGTTATGGAGAACGTGTGCATTGTCCAGGAAGACAAAATGAAAATTTCGAATCGGATTTTCGCGCTCACCGCAAATCCATGACACTTTTCGGATTGTTGCGGCCCAACTCTTTAAGGCCCACAAGCGATAAAGCCCGTGAATGTGGGCCTTTCGAGCCGCCTCCATTTGAACATGCGCTCTGTCTCTCTCCATTGTAACCGAGGACGGCCGCGGCTCTGCGCTTGGCCTCTCTTCCTCCGACTTCTTCGGCCGTACGAGCTCCATGGCGAACCCTTGTCCCATCTGCCTGGATTCCGTCAAGGAAGAGGCCTATTTGGACCGCTGTTTACGTGAGCTCTTTCTCTCTCTCTTTCGTTACTCTTTAATCGTCCCTTTGTTGTTTTTTTGGTGAAGACTCAAAGCTGTTGCTGCATTGGAAGAGGAAGCTTAACGTATTAAGCATGCAGTTGCTTCATGAACTTATGCCTGCTTCGGATTAACTAATGAATGCAAAATCGAGAATTATATGCTTTTGTTTCTAAGTAACCGAATTGACAGGAGGGCGAACTTTCCGCGAATTATGAATTATGTGCCGCGAACTTGCTTTTTGATACATAGAAACTCTTCGTTGCAAAGAAGTGAAATTAGGGTGGGTTCGACATTGACCATCCCTTAGTAGCGGCTGGCAGTTGATGCATGGGGTAGCAGTTTGAATAGTTTCTGCTGTTTTATAGTGGCTATGAGTATACAAGAATCAAAGAACTGATTTATATCAACTATCAGGGATATGCAACCTAGATTCACTGGCGAGATGCTAGGACATTTTCCATTAGCGAGCGTGCTGATCTTGTCTTCTCCTTTTGCAGATAAATTTTGCTATCAATGCATTACAAAGTGGGCCAACTGGACGTCTAACAAGAATTCATGTCAACGCTCCTTTGTTGAGTGTCCTGTTTGCAAGGTCTGCTGTACTACAAGCTATGGATGCTTTCAATCATTCTTGCAATGTACTTGTGTCTTTTTATCTTTGTTACAAGCACATAACTCATTTGATGTGAATTATTTATAATTGTATTTATTGAAATTAACGAAAATGATATTTGTTAGTATACAACCGGTAGTCATATGAATTGCAAAGATAAACTTTTGTTATGACCGGTTGACATATTTAATCTTATCTGGAAACCGTTGTTAATGTGAGTGACACCGCTGTTATTGTGTGTGACACACAGAGACAGAATTTTTGTATAATACATGGTTGTGATGGCGATTTCTTTCAACAACATCATCTAGACAAGGAGAAAGGGTATGTTGCTATTACGACTCTCTTCTCGTAGGTATATTTAATATAATCCAGATGTACAAATGACCTCCTTATATTCTGACAGATTTGCTTTGACTGAAGCACATAAGCATAGGTTGCAGTGTTACTCCAGTGAGCAAGGTTAGTGTAATATCCTCTTTGTTTTATTGTCTCTTTCTGTTTTCTAGCTTATTGCTCTGTTCACTTATCTGCATACTTGTTTTGTGCACTTATGAGAAGGTGACATATTTCAGAAGTTTGATTTTAGCAAGTATTGGAGATTCCGAAGATATCTTCAGCTCAATACGTGGCTTGAGTGTTGGCTAAGAAGAGAAATACAAGCACTCATTCAGGTCCTCCTCTTTATGCTTAACTTAATATTTGTCGTCGCATAACTTAATATTTGTCGTCGCATTTCCTCTTGGAATGTTAATTACTATCCTGTTTCATAGGTTATATTTCCATGTTGCAAGCTTCCCCTTTTGCTTTGTCCACTTAGTTGTAGAAAAAACCAACAGGGAAAATTGAAAAGTAGGTTTAATAACTACTATCCAGTGAAGTGGAAGCCATTTCAAAGTTGGATCTTTGCTGATTGGGTGTGTGTTAGATTGCTCTTTGCTAGGGGAGAGGTCCCAGGGTCGATCCCTGTGGACCCATGTAGCCCACAGTAGAGGGCGTGTGAGTCTTCCCTATCAAAAACAAAAATTTGTTGATCTTTATCAGAAAGAGTTTATTGCTATTACACCTTTCAAAAAAAGAGTTTATTTCCTTTTAATATAAAAAGGAGTTTGTCAATCTACATGCTACTATTCCTCCGTTAAAACACCATGAAGTACTAAGTGCTACATCAATCATAGAAGTTATTTATATTATTTTGTAGCTTGAGGTTTCAGAATTATGTCAACTTTTAAATTACAAAGTTCCAACTGTCTATTAAAAAGTCACTTGACAATTGTGCATTATTGTATTCTCAGTTATTTTCTACGCTTGGGTGCATCAGTTCGTGTCTTTTGAAATTCAATTAGAACTTTACGTAGTTTGTGTCTCTGACAGGAAGGTGATGTTGACGTAATTGTGCATCATATACTTGGCGTCTTTGATGCTTTTGTCCAAAGGTAAATTCCGTGGATTGCTTTGCTAAGTGGCTTCCCCTATATTATTTTCTTGAACTCATTGTTATTGCTTGATGATTGAAGTGGAGGAGAATAAGCAAACTTCTTTAGTATCATACCTTCTTTATATGCATGGCTGACTTGATAAAAATTGACATACCAGCAGGGGCGGAGCCATAAAACCTCTTTAGGGCGGGCAACTTAATGTGTCTTTATTTTTGTTCTTCTTTAACGTTCTATTATCATTTAGCAATAAGCACCGAGGTTATGTAATGCAAAGGTTATACTTTCTATTATATGACCTTTAGGATGACTCCTAATTATTGGTTCTTCCAGATACTTAAGCACTTTTAGGAATATATCATGAATGAATTTCTTTTTCACCTTAGACCCTCAAGTAGGTATAGGCCCCATCTAGACGTCTTTGAAGGGTCTTCTTAGCACATGCCCAAGTTCTTTCACTTTTTTCCCTGTTGGACGTCTCTCTCTTTTCCTTTCGCATGCTGTTGGACTTCTCTTAAGTTGTGTTTTAAGGCCTTTTTTGTTGATATTCAATGATCTTTTAATGTTATCTAAATATGCTTCTAATTGTTTCAGACATAAGCGGGAGCATGTGAAGGGTACACCTGAGCAAATACGAGAAGAGTGGCTTTCTTCAATTTCTGATACAGCTAGGCCATTTTTGCTCAGAAGAACAGATCGCTTTGTAAAAGAGGTAGAACTATTCCTCGTCTCTGGTTTAAATATTACAGCCTATGATGAGGTATGCCTGCAAAGTCTATGTTGTAGCATGGATGAAACACCACATATTCCAGCATTGGAATTCTTGGATGAGGATTTTGATAGGACTGACTGAAGTAGCATCCGGAAGAATTATGTCGTACTGAAATTTTAAGAGCTGCTCCATCAACATTTATGTGTATAAAAACTTGAGGAATCGTGACAACTGACAGCATAATACAAAAGTCATAAGATTTTGTCATGACAAATGAAAACTGCCCCGAAAGGCTGGATTAGCTGTGTATATAGTGATGAAACTTTATATACCTGAGTATGGCTAAGGTATATGAATTTTGAGAGCTAGTTGAGAGTGTATTTTGCAATTCTTGGGAGATCTGTATTCCTCTTGCAATAAACCATCTAGATATCTAATGCTCTCAATGACCCTAATCTGAGTCAAGGTTCCCTGGAGAGATAAGAAAGATCGATATTCAAAAGCGATGAGGATGGCTCTATTTTTTGTCACTGTGTCGATAGGGAGGGAGATCGCGACAGTGGAACAACTGGGTCACAATGCTGGTTCGGGCGACATTGAACAACTGGGTCACAGTGCTGGTTCGGGCGACATTGATTATCTGCATTAATTTGAGGGTGCTATAGTAGGATAGAGACCTTTATCATTTGATGACCACATTCGAAATTTTGGTATTATGTATTCAAGGTTTTATGTTGTTTTGTAGACGTCCTTGGCTTTTTCCGTGGGACGCGCTAAATTATTTCCCTCCAGTTTATGAGGCATATAAAAATATTTATTGCTTCTTTTACTCTACCACTCCTCAAAGCTCCAAATACATTTATTCAGGTTCAAACCCAAATTAAAAACGCATATTATGATGGGAAACAAACAGGAAAGTTTTATTTTTTTTCAAAAAAAAATATTTTTAATTTTTTTTTTGAAATTTTTTTTTAAATAGCGATATATCGGCTGATATCGGTCTGAAATTGATATATTGGCGATATTTAGAAAAAAAAAGGGTATCGAATGGGGCCGATACCGATATATAGGTGAGCCGGCATTCCATGAACCCAATACATTCCTTAAAGAAACTTTATCCGCCAAATTACTTACCTGTCTACCACTCTATCAATGAATTGAACCCCTACATCTGAGCCAAAGCCGCTAATCACAAATTACTACGAGGAGTCAAAACAGTGACAAATCCAGGCTCGTTTGGTTGAACTCTGACATCGTTATCTATACCTTGCTGTATGAAGCTCAGCCAAGGCGGAACTTACGGCCGAAGCGGTTGGACATTATTAATAACACCAGAAGTATAAAGCAACTGAACTGAGATGTCATATATATGCTTATCCTTGTATTATGCATGAACTCAATAAACATGAACACGGGGAGCTCAATTAGGACCACCCTTGTCAGATCACAAGCACTGTGAAGACATCAGAACTTTTTTTTTTGCTAAACTGAAGACATTAGAATATGAATTGCCCAAACCGTTGGAAAGTTATACTTTATTACATCGCAGCTTAATTTAATCAATATGAATCAAAGGACCATCAAACCAAATAAAGTAAGCGAAATTAGAAAATACAAGCTAAAGCAGATACAGCAGGACCACGATTTGAGGCCGCCGGATGTACTTATTGCATCTTAGGGTTCACATATTCGTCCCCACACTCCTAGCGCCTAGAATAGTTACTGGATCGTTTTGTAGCTTCAGTCAGAGCAGGATATTCATTTCCTTCGTCAAGTTGCCTGTAGGAGCCTGTATTGACGGCAGCAAATTTTCCTGACCTATTCTTCCTTCTTGGAACAGAAGCTCTCGGAATGAAA
Source organism: Houttuynia cordata (assembly GCA_039654745.1). Classification (NCBI taxonomy): domain Eukaryota; kingdom Viridiplantae; phylum Streptophyta; class Magnoliopsida; order Piperales; family Saururaceae; genus Houttuynia; species Houttuynia cordata. The sequence goes on from CM077503.1 coordinate 28,253,172, forward strand.
ACGCCAGTACCCTTGCTTTCCCTTGTGCATATCTTCCCATAACTGAAGCGAGGAGGTGGGTTACTTCCCTGGCAGATATGGGGGAATGCCTAACTCAACAAACAAAAAGCCTAGTCAATAACGCAGCCTTTTCAGTCAGAAACCAAGTTGAACTAGTATGTACCCCAAATAAGAGTTTTTTTTGGGTAATTATGTACCCCAAATAAGAATTAAACTAGTTGGTTTAACTATGATCTAAAGTAATACATGAAAATTCTTTGTGTGTGTGTGAGAGTGAGAGAGAGAGTTTCAAAACCTGGATTGAGGACACAGGAGGGCTATTCGCCTGAGAATACTCGTCGTCATCCATAATAAGGAGAGCAATTTGCTTGCTTAGGTCTGCGAAGAGAACGTCATCATCGATTTCCATGATAAGAAACTAAAACTCTGATCAGCAAGAAAGTGCAGTAAGTGACTAGAACAAAGCTTGCCGACTGTCCATGCCACTGCTGGCTTTCTTCTGCTGTATGCCTGTATCTATGAAGCTTATTAGCCTTTCCAGCTCAGTGGATACATGTATGTGCTTTAATAGGTGGGTTCAAATGAGCAGAAGTTAAAGGGCGTGGGCCACAGTGGCAGTAGGCCAATCTTTCGGGGACCCCACAAAGTATCGTGTAAGTTTGGAATTATGATATTATCCGGTCGGCAAGGATAGAGGTGCATGCCGGCAATGACCATGCCACGACATGAAACCAAGATAGACTCTACATCTCTAACGCACATGGCTGCGAATGGGCGAGTTAGATGCTCCTCCCCATATTGTTCTTCTCATCTCATCCGTTTGCATCTGTTTATCCACTTGCTTCATTTACGAAATATATAGCCACTTGGGCATCGTCGTAGCATAACTGGAGCCTGTTATTGAGGATGAGGTCCTGGTGCACTGGACCCAACCAAATGTGAGCCTCTTCTTTTGTGGACCAAATGAACTGTAAGTTTCCCATGTCCATGGGTCCTCTTGGTGTACAGCAAGTTCTCAGCATGTCTTTGACCAGATTATTTAATTCGGTTTATTGCCATGGCCTTCTTCCATTGGTGATACTGATAATTCAATGAGATTAGAAGTAGGTATAGTAGCCATCTTTTTTTTTTACCCCAAAACTGGATACACCGGTGTCCATCACTTCGTGCTCTGCCTGCCTTCCGGCTTTTTGCGTCTTCTTATCTTTGTCATCTTGTGATTTTTTTTTCACTACAGCCGCCATAGGCATAGGCAGTGAACCCACTCACACACCATATATCTAAATTCTTCATAAGTGCCTGATTTTCGAGTTGAACCCGGTAAAAGTTACCATCACGCCAACAGGCGTTTGGGGCTCATCTTCTGAGTTTGGAGTCCGAGTATTCTGTTAACTGTAGGGGTTTCCTCGTTGGCAAAGGGCTGGCATGTTTATTTTTTTTCAGTTGAATAAGGATGAGGAGCGAGCTAGGAGGGATGCAGACTGTCTGTGCTCTCTGCATGAACAGGATTATTTACCTTTGTACGTGTGTTCTCTGCATAAACCTTAATAGGATCAATGTCTGAACGATCAGTGAAGCTTTGTTCATCGCATTAGTTATGATGTTTTCGATAAGGGAAAAGCTATTTGTTGTGAACGTCACGCACCTAAGGCGCGTAGTCTATCTTAGGCAGTATTTTCTTATTAAGATTAGTTTCTCTTTCTGAAATTAATTAGTGATTATAATAAAAGCCTGATTAGATGTAACGGGCTATAATCATGGGTCGTAATTATGTCATCATTTATTGTCATGATGTCGACATATGACATCATGTCATCATTATATCATCATTGTGACAACTAGGAGTCCTCTTTATAAGAGGGTCTTCTTCCTCCTGGATGGTTATGCAATAAAGAACTTATTTCCCTACTCTTCTTCTTCTTCTTCTTCTTCCTCCTTGCCGTCAAGGCGAACTCTTGTGACCTTGCTGGTCACAACACTGGTATCAGAGCAGTGACGATCTGAGGACGATCATGCCTCCTCGCAAGCAGCCAGCCATGGCCGCTGAGGTGCCATCGGAGCCAGAGACGACGAGAGATGCTTCTAGCCCACGGGGGAACACTGATTCCAACCAGGATGCTATTCTCTCCCTACTCAACTCAATCAACATACGACTACAGAACGTAGAGCTTGCCCAGACACAGATGAAGACGGACATGGTGACACAGGCTGCAGCCATGACCACGCCATCGCCGTCAGCAGGGGGCCTGGAGGCCAGAATCGGCCAGGGGGCTCACAGGTGTTTGGCGGCTCAGTCCTAGGCCATCATGCCGGCCATTCTATCCCTCATGGCATCCAAATTGGATCCGTAAACATAGGTGCTGAAGGGGGGCGCACTGGACAAGAGACACGAGGCATGGAAGGTGTTCGTGGTAATGCTTCAATGACCCCACACCCACGAAGCATTCAGTATGAAATGGAGGATGATCTGGAAGAGTTTTCGGTAGGGCTGGGAATCGGGTCGGGTCGGGTAAAATAGGGTCGGGTCGCCCTTTACCCTACCTAAATAGGGTCGGGTAATTACCCGACCCTATTCATGAGTAGGGTCGAGAATGGCCGACCCTAACCCTACTTTGATCGGGTCGGGTCGGGTAATGACCCGACCCTACTTTTAAAAAATAAAATAAAAATAAGTAATTTTATTTGCTAATCTAGTATTTAAAAAGTCAAAATTGACCTTTATTTGACTAAATTTTAATATAAATATGGTTAATATAAAGTTTTTGGTGATTTAAAACTAAAATTATATTTAAAAATTAGATTATTCAATATTAAATGTATATTATAATATTTTATAATATTTACATCGGGTAAAATAGGGTTGTGCGGGTAATTCGGGTAATTACCCTACCCGACCCTATTTTAAATAGGGTAAAATTTTCAAACCCGCACCCGACCCTATTTTGTAATAGGGTCGGGTCGGGTCGGGTAATTTTAGGGTCGGGTCGGGTAATAGGGTCGGGTAGGATTTTCCCACCCCTAGTTTTCGGGCACTCGCGGAGGCCAGAGGGCCAGCGCTGAGCCCAGGCTAGCTCAATTGCAGTTTCCGCAATACAATGGCGAGGAGGATCCTGTCGAATGGCTGTACAAGGCAGATAAATTCTTTTCGTACCAGGGTCCGCATTCTGATGCAGAGCGCTTGCGGGTGGCGGCCTTCCACCTTGATGGAGACGCCTCAATCTGGTTTCAGTCTTTTGAGAAGGAGACGCGGTTTCCCACATGGGTGACCTTCTCTGATGAGCTGTGCGTCTAATTTGGACCCAACGAATTTCAAGACTTTAACGAGATGCTATCAACCCTGCGGCAAACTACTACGGTACGAGCTTACTATTCTGAATTCATGAAAATTGCTAACCGCTTGCCAGATTGGCCAATGGCAGCCCTTGTTGGCACCTTCAAGCGTGGATTAAAGCCTGAGATTGCTGATGAGATGCGACATTTTTCGTGCCACACTATGCGGGATGTAGTGCGTCATGCTCGGATAGAAGAGGAAAAGTTGGCTCGTCAGCGAAGAAGGGGACGTGGGGGGCTGGCTCCGAGGCCGTACATCAGCCAGGTGCCTGTCTTGACGCCAACGCCTGGCCAAGGCCCTAGCCGGCCACCCTTGCCAGGGCCTAATCCTCCTCCCGTCCACCGTTTGACACTAGCCCAGATGGAAGAAAGGCGTGCCAAGGGACTCTGTTATAAGTGCGATGAGAAATTCGTCCCTGGACACTGCTGCTCAGTCTGGGGTAGTTTACTCATCGAAGAAGCTGAGGACGAGGAGCTAGCTGAGCCAGAAGAGGCACCCGGCCTCTATGACCATGTGCAACTGGAGATCTCAGTTCATGCATTCTCTGGCACGTTCACCCCCAGGACCATGCTTGTTCAGGGCCAGCTGAAGCGCCAACAGGTCGCGGTTCTTATTGATAGTGGGTTGACTCATAACTTTATTAATGATAAGGCGGCACACCGTTTGGGTTGTTATGTTTATGACTCCAAACCCTTTGACGTATTGATTGGGGACGGCAAACATCTCAGGAGCATAGGCGTATGCCCACAGGTCGAGCTGGCAATTCAAGGGCATTCCTTTATCACGGACTTATTTCTCTTGCCTACGAAGGGGGCTGATGTGGTTCTTAGTGTCCAGTGGCTGCAAGACCGGGGTGATGTGGTATGGAACTTTCGGGATCTGACTATGGATTTCAAGGTAGTAGGCCAGCGCATTCATCTACGTGGATCGCAGCCGGGCACCTTGCACTCGACGCAGGAGGTGAACTCTTTTTTTCGATTCACACCTCATGGTCTATTCTTACAACAGCATGCCATAGTGGATGTGCCCCAACCTGACTTACCGGCCGATATGATTGAACTGCTTGCGGTGCATGCCGACATGTTTGCTGAGCCATCTGGACTTCCGCCAGCACTAGGCCATGATCATTCCATTCCTATCATGCCCAGGGCTTCACCCGCCAATGTGCGACCCTACCGGTATCCGCATGTGCAAAAGGAGGAAATTGAACGGTTGGTCCAGGAGATATTGCACTTTGGCATTATCCGCTCCAACACCAGTTCATTCTCCTCTCCCGTCCTTCTGGTTCGCAAAAAAAGGACGGATCATGGCAGTTTTGTGTGGATTACCGTGCGCTTAATGCAATAACGGTGAAGGATAAGTACCCAATTCCGGTGATAGAAGAGCTCCTGGACGAGTTGGCAGGGGCGACTGTGTTCAGCAAACTTGACTTACACACAGGTTATCATCAAATCCGTATGCAGCCCCAGGACATACACAAGACGGCCTTTCGGACTCACGATGGTCATTATGAGTTCCTTGTCATGCCTTTTGGACTGACCAATGCTCCGGCAACCTTCTAGAGTTTGATGAACGACCTGTTTCGCCCATATCTTCATCGGTTTGTGCTCGTCTTCTTTGATGACATATTGATCTATAGTTCGTCCTGGGCGGACCACCTTGACCATCTCAGGTCAGTCTTTACTATCTTACGGGCTAACGCCTTGTTCTTGAAGCGTTCGAAGTGCTCTTTTGGCAGCGCACAGGTCGACTATTTGGGCCACATCATTTCATCTGAGGGGGTGGCTACTGATCCATCTAAGGTGGAGACCATGCTTTTGTGGCCCCGGCCCACTAGTGTGAAGTCTCTCCGCGGCTTCTTGGGCCTCACAGGTTATTATCATCGGTTTGTTGGGCGGTATGGGCTAATTGCTGGCCCACTCACATCCTTGTTCAAGAAGGGTGCATTCATATGGTCTGGCGACGCCCAAGCCGCCTTTGACAAATTGAGACTTCTCGCTGCCTTTTGTGGTTGAGACGCATGCTTCTGATATGGGCCTCGGTGCAGTCCTACTCCAAAAAGAGCAACCAATAGCATTCTATAGTAAAGCACTGTCGGGCCGGTCCTTATCTTTGTATGCATACGAGAAGGAGCTGTTGGCTATTGTGCACGCCATCTCCAAGTGGCGGCCTTATCTGCTGGGCTGATGATTTATTATCCGAACCGATCATCAACCTCTCAAGTACTTCTTGGACCAGCGGGTATCTACACCTTCTCAACAGCGCTGGGTAAGTAAGTTATTGGGCTATGACTACGATGTGGTCTATAAGAAGGGTGTCGACAACACGGTGGCTGATGCTTTATCACGTCGACCCACGGAGGGAGCCTGCTTCGCATTTTCTATCCCTGGCTGTCCTTTTATTCTGGACTTGAAGCAGGCTTATGTGGCGGACCCGCCTACCAAGGAGTTGATTGACCGACTTCAGACTGACCCGCATGCGGAGCCCCCTTTTGTGTGACGCGACCATCTATTGTTCTAGAAGGACCGGTTGTGGGTGCCAGCTATTCCGGATTTGCGTCGACGAGTTATAGCCCACTTTCATGATACTCCGGTGGCTGGCCATGAAGGCACGTTCAGAACCTTTAAGCGGGTCAGTCAGAGTTTCTTGTGGGCCGGTATTCGGAAAGAGGTGCATGCATATGTGGCCGGATGTGATATATGCCAGAGGGCTAAGGCGTCGTTTACATCACCTGCGGTTCTGCAGCCCCTTCCCATTCCGGACAAGGTGTGGGAAGACGTGTCAATGGATTTTATTGAGGCTTTGCCGGCGGTCAGTGGTAAGATGGTTATTATGGTGGTGGTAGACCGTCTCTCTAAGTACGCCCACTTCTGTGCTCTGAGTCATCCATATTCTGCCCGCACGGTTGATGAGTTCTATGTGAAGGAGGTCGCTAAATTACATGGGATGCCTCGGACTATCGTCTCTGACCGAGATCGGGTCTTCATTTCCCAGTTCTGGCGGGAATTCTTTAAATTACAAGGGACGGAGCTTTATATGAGTACAACGTATCACCCTCAGACAGATAGCCAAACTGAAGTGGTGAACCGGTGTCTCGAGTAGTACTTGCGCTGCTTTGTGGGGGATCAGCCCCGCTGTTGGCTCCAATTGCTTCCTTGGGCGGAATGGTCGTACAACATGGCTTATCACACATGTGCCGGCTTTACGCCGTTCGAGATTGTCTATGGCCGCCCTCCTCCATCCGTTCTATCTTATGTGCCCCATCGTTCCTCCATTGCCGAGGTGGATTACATGCTGCAGACACGTGATGAGGTCCTTCGCCAACTTAAAACCAACTTGGCTTCAACGCAGAACAGGATGAAACAATTCTATGATAAGCGCCGCTCTGATAGGGAATTCCAGGTTGGCGACCTCGTTTATGTGTCAGTCATGCCCCAACGTCAGACTTCTTTGTTTCAGGCTGATCGAAAGCTGACCGCTCGCTTTCACGGGTCTTACACAATTGTGGAGAAAGTGGGACCAGTAGCATATCGTCTCTCCTTGCCTCCAGGGTCCCTGGTGCACCTTGTATTCCATGTGTCCTGTCTTCGTCGTTTCGTGGGAGACCCTCGGTTGATTGTTGATAGTGCACCTCCGCCTCTCATGGGCCATGCGGACATTACTGACCCTGTTCCAGCTTCTCTTGTCGATAAACGGAGGGTGCGGCGTGCTGGGCGTATTGTGACTGAAGTGCTTGTGGCTTGGAAGGGACAATCCTTAGAAGACGCTGAATGGATCCTAGAGGATGATTTTTTAGCCCGTTTTCCATTATGGTCGCCTTGAGGATAAGGTGTTAGCGGAAGCGTGGTGGAGTGTTGTGAACGTCACACACCTAAGGCGCGTAGTCTATCTTAGGCAGTATTTTATTATTAAGATTAGTTTTCCTTTCTGAAATCAATTAGTGATTGTAATAAAGGCCTGATTAGATGTAACGGGCTGTAATCATGGGTTGTAATTATGTCATCATTTATTGTCATGATGTCGACATATGACATCATTATGTCGTCATTGTGACAACTAGGAGTTTTCTTTATAAGGGGGCCTTCTTCCTCCTGGATGGTTATGCAATAAAGAACTTATTTCTCTACTCTTCTTCTTCTTCTTCCTCCTCCTTGCCGTCAAGGCGAACTCTTGTGACCTTGCTGGTCACAACACTATTCCTATTAAAGTAAAACTTTCTTTCTTCTTGAGATACGTTTGAGCCTTGGAGCACTAAGATGATTTACGGATTATATAAAACTTTTTTTATGATACAATATGGAACATTCTTTTAATAATTTGATCTGATTGGTAAATATATATTCTTGATAACTAAAACCACGATGTACACTGAGAGTCTGAGACAGAGCGATGGCGCTTTCTGAATTTATCAAACAAGCGTCCAAGAGGCAAACCTAAATGAAAGTTCAGTCGCAGTGCCTCAATGTGAGGACACATACACGTAGTTTACTTATTTAGCAAATCAGTGCCTCGAGTATATATCCAAAAAAAAAAATCAGTGCCTCACATGGAGCCCATTTAAGAGCTATTTCTCATTTACGATGTGAATATCCTCATGAGGACATTTAGGGGTTGTTTGGGAGGCCATTTGGTGAATGTAGGAAAAGTAAAATTTTCATTTTTCTTTCCCCAAATGAAATGAAAATGGCAGTTTGTTTGAATGGCCCTATTTTTCAATCTTCCTTTAGATCATTTAGGATGTAAAGAATTATTTGAGATGTTCATTTAAAAATCCATTTAAGGTTATTCATGGACCAAATGATAAGATTGAAAAATAGGGCCTTTTAAATAAACTGTTATTTTCATTTCATTTGGGAAAAGAAAAGAAAAAATTTACCTTCCTTACGGTCATCAAATAGCCTCCTAAACAGTCCTAAATGGCGTGGACAATGATGGGCTGAAAGTTAGTATGTCCGTTGGGCCGCTGAACGTTTCCTACTAAGGGGCCGTTTGGGGCGTGATTATTGCAAAACATCCAGACTGGAATCTGGATATCTACTGTAGCATCCAGGTGGATTTTTACATCCAGCTGAAACACGTCCTGAGGTGTTTCAGCTGGATATATAAAATATCCAGATGCTACAGTGTAGCAAAACATCCCGTCTGGATGTTTTGCTTTTAATCACGCCCCAAACGGCCCCTAAACCCAGTTTTCAACTTAGACCACAGGCCCATGGACAGTATCCAAGAACACAACTTGGGCCATGAAAAGCCCAGACAAGTTGAGTTGTTTCATACCGCAACGGTCTTCTTCCGCTCCCTTAGAGCGTCCGGAGCCTTCAACGCTGGGCTTTATATTCCCATCTTTTCGTCTCAGAAACTCGGAGCAGAATGGTGAGCTGGCCGGGCCAGGCGCTCCTCTTGCAGACTCGCCCAGCTCTAGCAATCAAGATCCCCGTTTCCCGCCTATTTGTCTCTCAAATCGTCGCTGCTGGATCCAGGAATCGTCGCCAGAGTCGGTCGGCCAAGTCGCAGAAGGTCATCCGCCAATGTATTTCTGCCGCCGCTTCGACACTGAGGCTCCTACCGAAGCACCCGCTGGGTGACGTGCTCTTCAACTACGTCAGCGGCAGCGGCGGAAAGGGTGGGGGATCGGATTTCTGGAGGGGGTTTGGATGGGGAAGACCGGACCGGAACTGGAGGAGGAAGATGCTCGGGTTCGATGTCGTCCTGATGTCGGTTACGATTCTGCTGGTGTTTGGGAGAGCTCCGGAAGATAGGGATTTGGAGGCTAGAATTTGGGCCTGGTGCTCGTCCTTGCTTGGGGGGTTTAGCATCAGAGCTTGGAGCAGGCATTGGATTCTTGCGTGCTTGTGTTTCTGCGTCGTGATGGCCGTTGCATTTGGCTTGAGAATTGAGTACTCAAAGAAATTATTGGGTTTCAAGAAGAAAGCGGAAGTGGAGATCATGGTATTAGAAATTAATTGCGCCTCGTTTGAGAAGTCTTTGCTCCGCTTTTATCATTCTTTTGAATTGTTGACGAGGATTAAGAGAAGTATCAGAGTTTCTACTTTACCAGTTCCAAATTTCTGCAGGCTTAAGAGATCAAGTACTGTAATGTAAGTGTTGTAGTTTTGTTGCTTATTGTTGTTTAATATAATTCAGCTAAAACAACGATTGGAAGACATAAACCCCATTATGTTAAAGCATTTTAGTTGTCTGATAAACTAGAGCTGTTCTCACTACCCAGTTGATCTAGTTCCTGCTGCGCTGTAAATCTTCCTTTAAAACCACGGATCATTCATTATAATTACAAATTTTATTAAAGCACCCAACAGAGGGGAAAGAAAGAACAACATGAGAGAACAGCTCTCAAGAAACACAAAAGGCAAACAAGAAGAAGCAGAAAAAACCTAGGACAAACTCCTATAAAACTCAGAAAAACAAATTGAGAAGTCCCTAGTCCGCCCAGAAGTCGACCACGAAGGAGCAATTGTCTAGGATTAGGTCTCTAATATTGAAAGCAGCGGACACAAAGCTGGCCTGTTTCATGATAGCTCTACAGAGGGAGTAGTGATCCATGCATTTGTCATTGAATATAGAGCTTTTGATAATTAAAGCAATTGATAAATTGATTTGAACTACAAACTGTGAAGACCTTTCCTCTACAAAAAATCAACGAGAATGAGATGATCAATTGTATATGTATACACACTAGTTAGGAGAGCTTTTTACTCCGCCTACCATCCATCCTCGCTGTCGACAATCTAATCCTTTATTTGAGACAAGATGAGCATATTAACTGCATATCATTTAAGCTGTCCCAGTGGCACAGATGCACCATGTTAGGCGTCTCCTTGTGAGGATGAGCCAGCCTCAAATTGTTGGTTAAAGGCACTACTTGATTATGTTCCGGTTTGCTGCTGTACAACCTCCCTGCTCAATCATCTGCTGGCCAGAGAGAAGGCTGGCAAATTTTTGTCATGAACAATGTGTCTCCGGAGAATTAACGAATAAAGAAGTTCATTCCACACATCTGGAACACCAGGGAGGCACCAGTGACTGCAATCTTGCCGGTGAAGAGATGCAGGCCCTTCAGAAGGGCCAAGGTAATATAGAGATGAATGCCCGTCTTTTCTCAAAGCTGTCATCTGGGTCACATTTAACACTTCCAAATTTTTCGAGTGAGCTTTGCCTCCAGCCATGGTGGTGACTGTGTTCAACAATTGGGTCCATGGCTGCAGCGGTGGCAGCTTTGGCAGATATAAGTCCGGAAATTTCTCCAAATGGCAGCTCCCACCATTTTTCCAATCTCCACCACTGTTATAAGATAGTTTTCTACAGGTGATTAATGAACACTTTGAAACAAGAAGAACAACCAAAGTAAGTATACAGCTAATCTAGATCCTAGACCACTTATGGATCAACAATCACACGAAATACCTGCTCACATTTATATACTCCCTCTCTCCCAGATTAAAGTTGCCAATTTGGCTTATCAAACTAAATTAATTTTCTGCTGAACTTTCAGGTAGCGCTAAGGCTGACAACAAGCTCAGTCAGCTCACAAGTCTTTTATAAGCAACTTGGCTTGCCTCTTCTCGTGCCTTGATTTTCAGCCCATCAAGTCAATCCGTGTTCGAGACCAACCTGGCTTAAATGGGCATGGGTCGAAATATATTTCTACAAAATCTTTACAACAAAACTATGTTTGACACTCTTTACCAACTTAATTTTTATTCTAAACTTGAAGAAAAAAATGTCTTTTTTTCCTGTTTTAAGGAAACATCATCTTGATACATTCCTAAAAAAAATTCAACCGCTAAACCCGTATCTTACTGTTTTTTAGGGGGCGGGGGGAATACAAAGAAAAACTAAATCAACTTGACTCGCTTCTATGCTGAAATCAAGCTGGCTTGAGTAGCTCAAAATCAAATTCAATTCGAATCAATTCTTAAACATGTCCATGTTTAAGAACCTAAAAAACCATAACATTAACATAAAGACAAAAATTTAAATAACATGGAGCAAATAAAACACACCTGAAATGAACAGGAGCATATGTACGATATATGACCTGAGTCTTATTGGAATTTACTTCTCTACTGATCCAGTCAAACACTGTTTTCATGGATCTTTCGTAAGCACTCTCTACGCTCATCTCAGTCATCACTTCCTCACCCACTTGGAAATAACAACCCCTGTGCAATAGAAGAGAAAGAACCATCCTTCGCTTAGATTATTCTAACGAATTTACAGGCAAACAGTGACGATGGCACAAATGAAAAATTCTAGTACTTGTACATGCAATTATTTGAATGGAGAACTGAATCATAATATAGTTTACCATCGAATAGTCTTCTCAAAGTTCCACCAATGTCCAGTGTTAAAGATTATATAATCTGCGTCCTTCCATTTCACCGCACTCCAGTCCATCTGATCCAATTTCAGCGTTGTTTTGGCCTTCTCTGGAGCTGTGGCCGGGGCTCTACTCTGAAGAACCAGAAATGGAGCCCTGTAGTACTCTATGGTGCAGTTGAAATCACGAAATTTGAATACCAAAAATCCTTTATGCTTTGTGATTGGGCTTTCATTCACTTCATAAATTGAATCCTTGTCTGCTATTGCTGAAGAAAGCATACATAAAAGTGATTCCCATTGGTTTCTGCCAATTGAATCGCCTACAAAAACTAAGCGGCGATTCCGCAGTATCTTCAACATCCTCTTTGCTTTGAATCTTTATTTAAGAAGGACAGCAGTTAGAAATGCCAAGAAAATACAAAAACTATGGGAATTTAAGAAATTATGCATTAGTTTATGTATCCAAAGAAGCAAATCTTTCATAAAAAACAAATCAACTGCCAACGATAAAGAGTCTATTTCCAAATAAAAAAAAAAAGAGAAACTGCAAATGAAAGATAGCCTTTGGTCTTCAATACAGATGAATTTTTTGTTTATCTCAGATTAGCAATCAAAATTTTTAATCAAATTCATCTGGATTGAGCTGTAAAGTATAAAATAAAACAATTAGTTATGTTGGCAGAAACTTCGTATTGTATAAAGAATAATACGACATCAATAACTTACAATATTTCATAAATGACAGTAACCATGCACCATTACTGTGATAATCAGCACCAGGATACAAATGAATGCGGGGTAAATTTCCAGCAGGATACATTTATAAGAAAATCCTATCTATTTTGTTCAATGAAGAGATCTTCCTCACAAATCCTGTACGACTAGACCAAGCAGAAATCCCAATACCAATCGATGGTTCGAATATAAGTATTAAAACAATACTCCCTCCGGTCTTTTTCCATACAAACATAGTCAAGTATAGAGAGTAAAATTTACCATTTACCATTGACTTCAAACAAAAAAGCCTAATGAAGAAAACGAGAATGGATGTTTACTAATTTCTAGCTTAAAAAAGGAAGAAACTCCTATACGATAGTGATATGGTAAACACTTGACAATCATTTCACAATTTAGATGCAGCAAACAATTTTCTAGTCATGACAAACCAATAGAGAAATTCAAAATTTGCGTTGAAACAGAAATTTATTTACAGCCTTACGTCAAATAACGTTCGTTACACAGGCTGGTAAGAATCTATTACGAAATTAGAATAAGAGCCTTCTGATGGAAAGTTCTGTTAACCAAGTTCCTTATTTGGTACTCCTGAGGGGGAAAACAAAAAATAAAAGAAGGTGCAAGCGGAAGAACCTGGGGAGATTACATCGCCTTGGTTGCCATCTCCACTTGCTGTAGAAGTCATCAGGACGCCCATTCTCAGTACACCGGAAACCTTCGTCCAGAAATCTGCAATCCCGCGACTTGTAAAGAGGATACTTGTCATCCCAGACCCAATCCCCATCAAATATATCACACATGTCCACTCCCACCTCCAAGAATCCGGGCCGTCTGATGTCACTCCGACCATCCCCGAATCCTAATCTGAGCAATTTCTCCGACTGAGCTCGGAGCGGAAACCCTTTGGCGACCACCCTATAGTCCAAGTAGAAAAAACAGAAGAGAAAGCAAACTACCGTGAGAGACAAAAAGCCCAACACCCCTATCGGTTCCAAAGGCTTCACCCGCTTCAGCTTGCTGAAAAACTCCATGGGCAGGAACAAAGGATTGAACTTTCGTACGGGGGATTGAGGTGGTGTGGGTGGGTTTTTGCTCATTTGCAATCCGTTATACTTTCACAGAAGATGACTGTTGTGATTCTAAGAAGCAACAAACTGAGACACAAAAGCAGTGGGCATTAAGTGCAGGCTAGAAGAACAAGTCAAGAGGAAGAAGCCAACTTGTGAGGAGAGTTTGCTTTGTCTCCGTGGCTGGTTTTCCCTGCTTTTCTGTTTATCTTCTTCTTGCAACATTCCAAAGCATTCATGAGGAGGATGGAGTGAGGAACAGAAAAAGGCCAAATCTTAAAGATGGTCATCTTGAAGCAAGGTTAGCAAGCAATGCTTAGTATGAACGAGGAAAGGAAAAGGCAAGGCTCAGCATTTTCATGGTCGTGAGTGAGTAATGAGGCCATTATAAATTTGTTTATGCAGTAAAAACATCTTTGTCGTGTATCTCAACCTACTGTACTGCCTCCGAGACAGGAAAGGCCGGGAGAGGAACGGAGCAGTTATTACCTACGCGTCGCGTACAGGAATGTCGTGCTCATCACCAGTCGGTGGATGACACGACTTCAGTTTTTTAAATATTTCCTCCCATTTTTTGTTCGCCTTTTTTTGTTTTACTTTTCGTTTTAAATATTTCCTCCCCTTTTTTGTAACGGCAGGATTTCAGTTTTGATCGAGGGACTTTCTGTGAGAGGCAAGTAAGACGCTTCGATACTAGAGACAATTGTCATTTTCTTGCAACGTCATATTTTTCGAAAGTTATTGGTTATCGTGCATCGTGTATTGGATTGCGTGTGCGGTGAGTGCATCGTGAGCTGTTATGTACGGTGTGTGGGAACACGTGCGATATCATAGCTCAAGCAAAGTCAGGGTCAGGCATGCACATAGCGCATACCTTGCCAAATGCCAGATGCATAGTAGCCATACTAACAGACGGAGCGCAGTAGCAGTGGCAGTCGCATTTTTCAGTCTGGACAGAAATGGAGCGGCTTGTTGCTACTCAGAGGCTTCTCACACTGTCTGGGAGCAAAATAGTGCGTTTTGAGGGCTTCATTGCCGTTATGGGGGAATTCGAGTAACCAAGGTTTGAATTTTAAGGGGAATAATTTACAAGAGTTGATGGGTGTGGATCATGGTTTTCAAAATCGGACCGGACCGGCCGGTCCGACCGGTTCACTCCAGTTTTTTGTGAACCAGCCGGTTGAACCGGGCGGTTTTTCCTTAAACCGGACCGGTGCAGGTAATTTTTTTTATTTTTTTTTGAAAAAACATCTGTTAGAGGGGAGGGGGGATGGAACCTGGTACGGGAGAGTTGACCCCTCAGCTTTAACCACTTGAACTACTGGTGGGTTGGTGTTTATGGTATACAAAACATATATTTATTATATATTTCACTCCTCACACCTAAACCGGGTCAATCCGGTTTGACCGCGGTCCAACCGGACCGGCCATCGATCCGGGTCGATGGCCGGTCCGGTTTTAAAAACCTTGGTGTGGATGGAGAAATTTTGGAAGAGGCTAACTCCGGACATCACGCTAGCATGTCAGCACGGTGTCGTATTTACACCAAAAAAATTTCTAGTGTCGATGAAAAATTAATAGCCACCAGGATGGTCAGGATTGAAGCATGGAATGTATCGCCGATATTGGATCTCACCCGATAAAACGGTACCGAGTAGTATCATTTTTTTTTTATTTTTTCAAATATCACCGATATATCGATTTTGGGTCGATATATTGACCTTTTTTAAAAATAAATATATTTTTTAAATTAAATTAAAAAAAATTTCCCTTTTGCTTTCTATCCTATGCCAAATAGATATAGATTTAAAACGCATATAAATATTTTGAATTATATATGTATTTTTTATGCATATTTTGAAATCTATGCTTTGTCTAAATTAGTATCACTCATTTTAAAAATTATATTGTAAAAATACATGGTAAAAAACTAATTTTTGACCACAGATATTTTTTCACACAATATCTCCGATATTTTGTCTCTTTAGTCGACTGATATTTTATCGATATCTGATATGATATTCATTGGGTGGAGGTGATGGGGGTAAACGACAATGTATAATTACGCCGCCCCAATCCCCCTCCATCCCCCCTCTCGCTCTCTCTATGCACCAAAGTCTCCATAGCGAGCAATCGCTGTCCCAACTTTGTTGTCATCATCTAGAGGCCTCATTGAACAAGACACACATACAAGTAGGAATTTGTAGATGAGATTGGTTTACATGAAAGCGTTCCCGTGTAGTTTGTATGCTAAGTCATCTGTATATGTTGGATCAAGTATCAAATCATTAGTAAGTATGAATTATCATAACCGTTCGATCTTAATTCGACGGCTCAAGATATAAGAATGATCTCATTTAACTTAGAGATAAGTTTACATGAGATCGTTCTCATATAAGGAGCATGAGGCCAATCTTTATTGCCGTTAGATTCCGATCAGGGAGTAGATATCAAATCAGTGGATAGGTGAGTGTGTCACATCAAGGAGTGGGTGAGATCATTATGGATATTTGTAGCCGTCAGAACAAGATCCAACGGCCACGATTCAAAGTGGCATCATATAAGCAATATGAGAGCGATCTCATTTAAACTTTTCCCTTTAACTTAAAACCCCAAAAAAATTGTTTTTGGACGAAAGAGATAATTGGCGGGTATATCTTATGTTTTTATAATTTGGAAAAGACCGTATTAGTTCCGGCAAGTGTGAACGACAGACGGCACGAGGTGTGCGGATAACGAAGAAATAAACCTCATTCACGTGGTGGCCCTCGTCTGCTGTGGGCCCCACAACCGCCATGCCCTCACGACCAAGCATAGAGAGAAGTGAGGTCAGCTCATTCTCCCAAGTCCACCGACCGGGTCACCGTATCATTTATTTTGAATTTAGGTGCACTTCCATCATTACCCTTTTGTTTTATGACGCTGACTTGGGGACTGTGACTTGGATACTGTTTTTTTTTTTGGCAACCAAGACTTTGGATACAATTGTACCCACAAAAATATGTGATTAGAAAAATCTTGCAAAATATTGTTTTTCTAGAATGAAAAATGCTACATAAAGCTTTTTTAGTTAATTTTTATTTTGGAAAAATCCCAGTTGAAAATAGGTCAAATCCCGAATATCTGTAACATTTTACCAAACTTCTCACTCTAGTCTAATTTTAGATTTGGGCAGACAGGCACCAACCAGAATATTATCCGAATCTTCTAAAATCTTCTCCCTAGTGGACTCCTAATCTGCTGAACGTTTGAACATTTTTTTTGTCAAAATGCCAGCTAAAAACCAAAACGTGAATTTTTTTTCCTATTCTGACACTTCTCTCTTTTAAACCGTCCGACCCGGCCACAATGATGATGCTCCGCAATCATGCCCTCCATTTTGCTAGTGCAGCCTTGGTAGATGGTAGGAAATTAGTGCAGCCGGGTCCAAAGACAGCCCAGCATTTCTTCTCCCAGTTCGCATTTGTTGCGGCAATTTGGTGATGACACTTTTTTTTTCGAATGCGTCTAGCTTGACCCGCGACTGTGACCGAAGCCCCGTGACCATACTACGGGGCTGTTTGGATAGTGAAAGAGGGCTGAATTCACTGTCAATTCAGCCCTCTTTCAGGTGAAAGAGTGTGAAACAGGTTTGTGTGGTGAATTTCAGGTGAATTTTCACCTGAAAGAACAAATTCAAGGTAAAAGAGCACTTTCAGGTGAAAGTCTTCATGAGGACTACGGTGGCAAATGAGTTCACGAAAACAGTGTTCATTCCTTAATCTGTTTTATTTCTTTATTGATTCAAAATGTGGAAAACAAAATGATGTGAATAAAAAATTAAAGCAGCAAAGCTTCTCTCTAATTGCAATTGCGGCACTCAATTATTGTCAG
Source organism: Houttuynia cordata (assembly GCA_039654745.1). Taxonomy (NCBI): domain Eukaryota; kingdom Viridiplantae; phylum Streptophyta; class Magnoliopsida; order Piperales; family Saururaceae; genus Houttuynia; species Houttuynia cordata. The sequence continues at coordinate 28,270,518 of CM077503.1, forward strand.
TTGCTGAAAACATAGGAGAAGATGTAGTTGTTGCTCAAAGGTGGTAGAGTCGTCGAGCTTACATAATACATAAGTATTAGTAATGCTTAGTTGTGCCTAATAACTTGTAGCAAAAAACATAAGATTTGTGCCTATTGACCATCCACTGTTATGTGGACTGAAGTGGAACATGTCAACCTAACAAAAAAAAGTGGAACATGTCAAAACTGAGTATTCCTGTTGTTGGCTTCATATTTCTAGATTTCCAAATCATTTGACTCGTTAAAAACGATCATCCTACTTTCACGCAAGCCACTTAATAACGAGAGGAAGAGTCCATTTCATTTGAAGGAATCAATGAAGTGCAACAAAGCACAGCATTAGTCATGAGAAAAATCATTAAAGAAAGTCAACATGCATCAGCTGGCATTCTCCTTCAGGTGTAGAACTCTAGACTCAATCTATTGAATCTGACTTCCATTGTCTTCATATAGTTACAATCTTGAATTGCATGTGGATCAAACAACGACAAAATAACGAATTCGAACCTTACCACGTTGGCCACCCACATAGATTATATTATCAATTTAATCAGTGTATGCTGTAAATCCCGCCAGTTAGTGTTAGATTGTTAAAAAAAAAGGTACAACGTGACCATATAAGCATAAGAGGTGGAGTTACGACCGTAAGTGTACTTCAGTGTGAGTTATAATAATATTTGTTATTACTTGCACACTGCACAAGCTGTTCATGTTGTTGCGTTGGAGTAAGCAATATACATGGGGCCTTAATTATGTAATAAATCTAAGACCATATTCACAGCCTTCATAATGTGTCGCCAGTAGTGTAAGCGACGTTACCATCATATTGATGAAGCATATTTATTGTTTCTTATAGTAACTTCTTAGATTGAATGATGGGAGGAACCAATCAATAAAGACAAAAAAAAAATTACAAGAAATTAAAGGTGAGGGGATCAGCTCATAATGTGATACGTCATACGAGGGCTGCGATCAATGACCAGCCTTGCATACACCGTGAACGGAATCACGTGAACTTTCAGTTAAGGTTGGGCCTTCGCCACGCAACATATATTCCATGCTTGTGAGCTGCAATCATCATCAGCTTTATAATATGCCAAATCTGTGAAAAAATAACTTTCTAATAAGCTAAACACAAGAGTTTGGCAGGCCGTTTAGAAACTGGTTACTTTTGCCTCCGTTCATTAGAAGCCAAAGGCCAGACAGATTCAATTAAAAATAGTTCAGGCGACGAAGGAAGGAAAAAGTTCATCTGCAAAATTCCTGGTTGGTTGGCATATACACAAGTTCCAATTGAAACTGCCAAGTATGAAATTTGTGAGCAAAATCCGGAAGTAAGCCTCTTCCTTCTTATTTGCGATACTTTTGCTAGTAAAGCAGCTTTGTCGAAGGTGAAATTGGAAAGGAAGGGGAGGCATGCCACAACTAGATCTGGCCTAAATCCATTCTAAATCAATGTACATATACGCTACCAATCGCATTCCGCTACCATGTGCATATAGAGCTCAAAGAAACTTTGATGAGATGACCTTGGGATGGTCAAAACAGGGCCCGATTCGTATCAGCCCATACATGTCAGGATTCATGAAGACCCATACTCCCATATGACCATGCATGCAATCATTTCCTAAGGCTTAATTGAGTAATTCTTATCAGCCCATCTAACTTATAACCAGTTTCGTAGTTAGGAGCCCACATGTAAAGTTAATCTGCTCATCTCCATCGGTGTATTTTTTTTTTTGCTACAAAAATTTGGACCATTTCTCGATTTGTGCGTGTCATCTTTGCGCAAGGGCCTGCTAATCTTCTATGTATCTTCCAGTTTTATTGGATGTCTCGGAAGAGACCTCCTCCATTGCTATATAGTTTACATGCAAAGTTTGCACTCCAAGGCACTTGTCCAACAGTCATGGAACCACTCAGGGGCCTAACATAAGCAAGGTCTTGTAAAATTAGTCTGGTCTCCTCCATCGGTATACTCCCTCCATTCCAAAATATTGTGTATATTTGAGAAAATTCTCATTTTTATTGGACCATGAAGCCCAGAAGGAAGTCACATGACTTCTTCTCATTGATATCCCGTCCAACTTGTATGCTCGTTCCCAAATCAAATTCAAGTCAATCTTTCAAAGTCTCCTCCAATTTTGGAAAGAGAAAATTACTTGATTTGGCAAAATATACACAATATTTTGGAACAGTTAATATTTTCAGATGTACATGGTATTTTAGAACGGAGGGAGTATTTTTTGCTACAAAACTTTGAACACAAAATGTCATCCTTGTGCAAGGCCAAGCTAATCTTCTCTGTTTCATTCTAATTTTATCGGATGTCTCCAAGGAGAACCCCTCCATCGGTATATAGTTTACATGAAAAACTTGCACCCCACAGCACTTGTCCAATCATGGAACCACTCAGAGGCGTAACATAAGCGAGGTATTGTACATCATGCCCAAACAACCATGTATGTGTAGTTTCTTTTGGTGAGAAACTGCACATGCAACAAGGGCTACCCTGAGTCCCGACATAGATGTTGGTTTCATTCGTATGATCAGATGGAAGATGCATGTACAGGGCCACAGGCGCGGCTGCAGCCCCTTGTGCTTGCATCATTGTTCGTTTTCTGCTTTAGGTTCGTCTAACCTTGACTAATTTTCATTACCAGCATCACATTACCACTTACCATGTCATCGGAAAAGAGGAAGAAATGGTTGAATAAAAGAAAAAATTACAACTTTAAATATTTTCCTAACCAACATTATGTGATTAATAAGGACCAAGGCATAAACAGAAGCCGGACAAGGAATCTTAGGTAAAATTATAATTTTTCCTTTTATTCAGCCTTTTATTTCTCTTATTTAATGATGTGGCAAGGGTAATGTGACGTTGGTAATGAAAATCGGTGAAGGCTAGACGATCTGTTTTGGGGCTCTGGCTTTTAGCAGGCCAGATACTAACGTCACTAGTGGACGAGGTCCAGCCACCACACCTGATTACCTTCGTTCGTCATACTTCCAGATGTTTTCCTGTTAAACTACCACCGGCTTTTCTCAACGTTTAAATCAATTACTCTTCAGAATCGGAAGAAGCATAAGAAACGTTGTTGCAATCCGACATTAGAATCCACAGCCAATGTTGGGGAAGATAAAGCACTCTTCTATATACATTGCAAGTGGGTTGTTCAATAGTTGAGGGCGGGCGGCGCAGCCAGAAAACTACAAATGGGAGGCGTTAAGTGTTAACAAATGGCATACGTTTTGGACCAGGAAAGAGATCAGCCAAGTGGGCATGATGGGCACTGCCCACTCAAGGAGTCCAGAAGCAACACCGGAGTGCCCATGTACGGAGGAGGACATCTCCAAAAACTTGTTATCCTTGGCACGGAATTGAAAAAGAATTTACTTGCCGAGGTGCTATCAGTCTCATTCCCACTTTCCCGCATTCATTATATCATATTTATGGGTTTGTCTTCTTCTTGGGAAGAAAGAGCAATGTAGAAATGGAGTGCATGGCAGCATCTTCCGGGCCTTCGGATGAGAAATGAAGCTCGGCCATTTGAGTGCCACAACATCGACGGGCCAGAGGCCTAGACAGGGTTTATGGTGCCTTTCCAAACCGGAACGCACCAAACCGCACTGGTTTGTGTGATGGTGCTGTCCTTTCCAAGGCTTGGGGACATAGGCCTCACCATGTTGTTTTTAGGGTTCATATACCTTATCTTGACCTGTGCCGGGAGGTCCATCGTACGTTACACTTGATAATGGGAGCGAATTTCAATTCGATGATTCAATGAATGGATATAAGAAGCCATTTGCAGTTGGGTGTGCGATATCAGATATATGATGACATAATTGCAATTTCTGCATATGAACATATTCGAAAACAAATTTGTCAGCTTTTGTGTACAGATATTCATTATAAGTTCACCAATCTGGCCTCAATCAGACATGTAACGTGTTTATGTTGTATCAGACTATCGGTATGCCTGCATGGTATTCTGGCAGTCTTGTTAGGTTCAAAATAAAGACAGCTTTCAGAAACTTGTCGAATAACCCATCGCTTCAGTGAAGATATTTGATTGCTTTCTGCTTAATTTGATTACCTATAGGCGAAGCTTCTTGCATTTGGTTGGTCAGCAAGTAATCAAAAACAAATCAGTATATATGTATCACTTATAATAGATAGCCACATTATCAGTTATGCTTTATGGAATATGAAATTGGTAAAGAGCATTTCGTTCTTAGTCGTCAGTGCTTTTGATTATGGTTGAAGTGTTTCACCAATGTAAACATCATATGTTTTTTCGATGTGAACCTCTCATGTGATTGATATCTATTTCAATGGTGCAAGCATGATGAGGGTCACAAGACCCACTCTAGAATGAACCTCATTTTATCCCACCACCAATCGGTCACCTGTCAACTTTTACTAAAAACGTACCTCATTAAGTTCCACTCACCTAGCTAGTGGCCGTGCTTTTAAAATAAGCGTCTTGATAACCGATAAACAGACATGAAAGGAGGCTATCTAATTTTGCTGAAACAATTCATCAAGAATAGTTGAACTTGCAGTGTTCTTCTCACTCTTGATTAGAGATGAAGAACTCAAATGGAAGGATACCAAGTCTTTCTCAACAAAGCTTTGTTGAAACCATGGCTTTTAAAACCGGACCGGATTGGCAGGTCCGGCCGCGAAAAATCGGATAGGGCAGTTAGCCCCAGTCAGTTAACCCGGCCGGTTCGGAGTTTCAATGGGCCAACGGTTTAACCACTAGACTACTTGATTTTTTTATATTTATTATGTACAATATATATATTTATTATATATATGAGGTGGACATCAATAGTGTGTTCTCCTAACATTTATTTAAGGTCAAACCAATTTGACCCGCGGTTGGCGGTCCAACTGAACCGACCAAATTTCGAAGTCGTGGTCTGATTTTAAAAACCCTGGCTGAAATTGCAAAATTTAGGACGGTCTCGCAGGTCGTCCGTATTACTCTCTCGTTGGCCAGGATTGATGTCAAATATCTTCAAGACAAACGTGCTACTGGAAGGTTGGGGTCCCATTAGACCCCAAACTGGCCACAATATTGGTTTGCGCTGATCGATGACAAGTTTGCTGTGATGATATCTTACTTTTCGAGCGTCATGCGTGTGTTTCCACCTGTCTCTTTATCCCATGTCTCCGAGTGGGACCCCTATGCATGCCTATAAGAATGTGATCTCTCTTCACAACCAAAGTGTGCATATTAAAGGGCGTTAGACACAAATACTTCAGCTATTAATTCTGATGAGATGGAGAAGATGGAAACTGTTGTACCCATTGGAGATCATGACGAGGTTACATCTGCTTCTCTTGTTACTGTCAAAACGAAACCAACAGCTCTTGTCTCCTGTTGCTTGCCTATTCTGCACAAGCTTGCAATACATGATCGGAAGAAGTTCCTGCACAGCATCAAGGTTGGCCTCGCTCTGGTCCTTGTGTCACTTCTATATTTGATTCAACCTGCTTATGATCAAGTTGGGGATAACGCCATGTGGGCTATCATGACCGTGGTTGTTGTTTTCGAGTACTCCGCAGGTAAGACATCACCACCTGCATATGTTCTTGAAAATAGTAATGTGCGCGTTGGCGCATAGTTGGGATACTCTATTGCGCGCTGGGGACTGTAACCCACATTTGGGAGTCTGCCTTTCAAAAAAGCTCAGATGTTTCGTAACTCAAAAGAGGTGTATAATGAGGATGTGCTTTCATTTATATCGTGTTTGCTATGTCAGTAGGCATTAAGAAGGATTGTCCCTCGACTCCCACATTTATGATGTCACTACACAAGAGTGCTTCAGACCACTACGCTAATCAAGGAAAGTGACCTTGATTATGCGACATTTCATACAGTAATAATCCTCTTGGTGGACATGAGTGTCAAATGTTTCATATTAATTTTAGGAAAGAAAGGAATAGTCTATGATGGGATGTCATCTAGCTACCTGAAATATAGTGAAATCTCGCACTAGCTAGTTCTCATGGAACGTTGGGTTCATGTGAAAGCACTAACATGTAAGACTATCATAACAGTGGATCCAAACTCCAAGGTAACGATGATTGACTATCATGCATTTCATTGTCTTATGTTACTTTGTCTGATGGATATCAATCCAGATTTTCTTTAAACACATAAATGACGACAAACTGGATGTTAGGTGCGACGCTGAGCAAGGGACTGAATCGTGGGATGGGCACTATAGCAGGTGGTGGACTGGGTTGCTTGGCAGCACTTTTGGCTCAAAAGGTTGGCCAGATTACAAGCGCTGTCGCCATTGGCATTTTCGTCTTCATGGCAGGTACTATATTTCACATATTCTACCTATAACAGAAGCTTTAACTATCGTGCAATTATTTTTAGTTTTCTATTTTAGCTTGGTCATGTAACAATGTTGTAGTGGCATGTTCGAATTAATTAACCAGGGGCAGCGGCTACTTACACTCGCTTGATTCCAAGCTTCAAAAGAAAGTACGACTACGGTGCCCTGATCTTCATCCTCACCTTCAATCTAGTTGCAGTTTCTGGCTTCCGCTCTGAGGAGATTATCCAGTTGGCTTGTGATCGCCTGCTCACGATCGTCATAGGGTTCGCCGTGAGTATCATGATAAGCTTGTTCTTCTTCCCCGTATGGGCGGGCGATGAGCTTCACCGTTCCCTAGCCAACAAATTCGACAATCTTGCTAAGGCTATAGAAGGTATGCAATGTATAATTAAAACTCTGAATTTAGAATGTTTGATCAACCATAGGTGAATGGCTCCACCATGTGAAAGGTCTGGCCGTTGTTCCATACTTCCATTTTCATCCCATCGAGTTTTAAATGTTGCACGTTTGTGGTCTCTAATTCTCATGATACACATATCTGAATATTCGAATTTGCATGTTATTTTACATTGCTTCTTGTTGATCGTGTTGCAGAAAGTTTGGAAGATTATTTTCACTCAGACAATGAGACAAGAGCTAGTGCCAATATCAGTGCTTGCACCTCCGTGCTATACTCAAAGGCTACAGATGAGACTTTGGTGAGTAGAGACCCCTTTTATATCAGTATATTGTGTTTGTTATTCTTGTGATGATCACGAACAAGGTAAGTATGATAATTCTTAACTTTATTTCAGGCCAATTTTGCGAGATGGGAGCCTTGGCATGGTAAATTTTGTTTCTCCTACCCTTGGGACAAGTACCTAAAAACTGGAGAGCTGCTAAGGGAATTGGCTGCAAGTATCTTCACGTTGAAAGGATGCCTACATTCACATAAACAGGCATGCTCTGATGTCTCTTTTCTCATCAACAATAACTGCACTGATCGAGTATCCTATAAGCAGTCTAATATAAGTTCTCTTGTCACAGCACGTGTATAAATACATGTGCCAATCTATATCCTCATTGTTCAGTCTCCAACGTACTATTGGGACACACAGATAACTTCCTTTTCCCTTTGTTATTTTATTTTTGTTCTTTACAGATGTCTCAGCTTCCCTTGAGGATGGCTATCAAGGAACCTTGTCTAGCGTTGGGCAATCTGCTGAGTGCCACACTATGGGAACTCAGATATAGTATCTTAAACAAGCATACATGTCGACTGAAGGAAACCACGACGGCAAAGCAGAACTCAACAACCGCAGAACTAAGATTAGCCATTTCTAGTTTCTTGACGTCAAAAATGAGAAATGAAAATGAAATAATTGGGAATGGACTTGTCATGAGCATCGTTTTTTCGTTACTCGATATGGCAGACAAAGTGGAAAGATTGGTGAAGGAAGTGGAGGACCTGGGCCACCTTGCTGAATTTTGACCTTAATAATGAAAGTATGTTTGTGCATGTATAAATCCCAGTTTCCACCTTCTCGTATACTATACGAAGAATAAAACTTGTGATGTCTCGGTGACCTTGTTGGAATTCTAGAATTATAGTGTACACATAATAGTGAGTTATACGATAGAATACCCGTATCCTTACAGGCATTTATCACATTCCAAAAGGGAAAATTCCCATTTCAAAATCAACTTTCGCATCCCCACCTTTTCAATCATTTATACCTCACACCACCGCCAATCCTCTTCCTTCTCGGCCGGGCGGCCCTAGGTACCAGGCAACCAGTATCCTGCTCTGTTTTGTATCATAACTCGTAATCATACAGAAAGAAATAAGAAAATACTCGCGAGAATATACGAATTGATCGGCTTTGCAAATATATAATTTTTTGTAACAGAAAAAATACTACTCTTTTTTATGGTAAAAAAACTATCAGATGAAGACGATTAGCAAAAACTCTTTAAATTGATTTAATCATTCACATTGTAAAATTGACTTAATGATATCATTAACAATTAGGGATTAACCCCTATGTATTATGGAAAAATTGCACATAATCCCCATGATTATATGCACAACCCCTACAACTTTTTTTTTTGGATAATTGAAAATTTTTATAAAGAAACAAAGCAAAATAGAGTACAATGGGAGGGAGAGAACAATCAACTCCTCAACTCAAGGAGAGCTAAACAGATGACTCCCCTAAAGAACCCCAATGACAAGGGAGGCTTAAAAGACAAATGACAAAAGACAAAAGATAAACATTTGTGTACGATAATCAAGCATTGTAGAGATACGCTCAAGGTGTTTAAGCGCTTGTTGCACTCAAGGAGTCCGATCATCCCATAGGGTATGCAAGAAGGAACAATGTGCGAGACAGGTGTCCTTAAGGTGGAAGGCATTGAGGATCTCCTTAGCTTTATAGATGAGGTTTTGACTCAAAACATAAGTCTGAAACTTTACATCTTCGAATATTTGCTTGTTCCTCTCTTCCCAATTCATTGTAACGAAACAAGTGAAACCAACCATGGAATGTCGTATCGGATAAGGTAAAATATCGGTCGGCCTAAGAGACGAAATATCGGAGATATATCGGAGATATTGTGTAAAAAAATATCGGTCGTCAAAAACTAGTTTTTACCATATATTTTCACAATCTAACATCTAAAATGAGTTATACTAATTTAAACAAAGAATAGATTTCAAAATATGCATATTAGGATAGAAAACAAACATGAAAGTTTTTTTTTCCCAAAAAAAAAAAAAAAAATTTGAAAAAAAAAAATTTTTTTTAAAATTTTTTTATTTTAAAAAAGGCCGATATATCGGCGATATTTGGAAAAAACCTGAAATCCGATACTTAATGGTATCGGCGTATCGGTTTGTGTCCGATACCGATATATCGGCGATCTGACATTCCATGAAACCAACTTGGATGACGTAACCAGCATACTTGTTGTTTTTGATGAATTGCAACATCCAGTCAAGTTCCATGAAGTGGCTCCCAATTGTATGAAAGATGTTGCACTTTCGCAGATACATGCGCGAGATCATCTTGGCATATATGCAATCAAACAGGAGGTGTTTGACTGATTCTTCACTTCGCCTGCATAGGACACATCTGTTTGCTAAAGGTATCCCCCTTCTTTTCAAGTTACTTGTCTACGACTTATGCGGTGAGATAATTTTACCCCTTCTCTTTACTAATAAATCCACATTCTTCCTCCATTCGTTATCCCCTTTTCACCTGGCAAATGCGGTGCACAAATGTTGTCAATATGTTACATGTCAATCGCAATACGTCGGTCTTACTTTCCTCAATATGAAAATAGTTAGCTACTTGCCATGATCTCTAGCCATACCCTAAAATTGAAGTAAAAGTGGTAAGAGCTATCATGGGTAAAATTGTTTGACAATTAAGTTGCATATGGGTTAAATGCATATTTCCATAATTTATAGGGGTTAATTGCAATTTTACTATAATTCATAGAGGTCAAGTGCAATTTACGCTAGCAATTATTACTCTTTGCATGAGAAAAATTAATACTCCCTCCGTTACTGTACATTTGAAAATATTCACTATTCTAAAAAAATGTGTACATTTAGCCAAATCACATGACTTCTTCTTTTCAAAATTTGAGGATATTTAGAAGGATTGACTTGAACTTGGTTCGTGAACGAGTATACGAGGTGGATGGGATATCACGGAGAAAAATCATGTGACTTCTTTGTGGGCTTCATGGTCCAATAAAAATGAGAATTTTTTCAAATCTTAAACGTACACATACACATTATTTTGAAACAGAGGGAATAAGATTTAAACACTCATAGTTGTATGAAAATGCAACTTTGACCTGTAGCAAAAGAAAAAACCTTTGACCAGCCAATAAAGGGCTAAGGTGTATATACAATAGTACTCCCTCCGCTCCAAAAAATACGTCTCATTTATTTATTTTAGTTTACTAATGAGGGTACATAGGGAGTATTACATACAAGCCAGGCCCGTTTAATGAACGTGGGCCCTCTTGCGTACGTGGGGCATGAGAGGACCCATGTCTCATCTAACACGGCCTTCATTATGTCACTTGAAAAATTAAAATCAACATTTAAATGTAAATTGGAAGCCAAATGAATAGGCAGTTCAGTTTTTCTTGTATGGGAAGTGAAATGAAGTCAGCCGAACAAAGAAGAGCCGTAATACTCTTATCAATCCTAATATAATCCCCCATGTAATCAAGAGGGCACCATTGAGAAAATTGTAATTAATAACTTGAAAAGCCTGAATCGGGAAAATTGTTTTTTCATGTGAATGGTTGGACCCATAGCTAAAGCTTGGCTGGCTATTTAAAAAGGCATCTCACGAGTTTCTTCAACTCAGCTAACTTCTAATTCTGTTTTGTCTCGTGGGTCTGGTTTCTAAGAAGCTTGAAAGATGCATTTTCAAGTACTGACCCATCACCTAAAATAAGCCAAATATAACAATTAATATGGGACATCTTTACACAAGTAGACATTAATACCGAATAGACGGAGTATTACAGTGACGGAAGTGCGATCTAGGCATGCCTTTGTCACCATAGAACGCAACCTTAAACATCGTGTCACGACTCATGAAAGCGAGTATTTTTTTTAAGAGGGGCAATTAAATTTCACAGAATCATCTCTTTTATTTTAGTCAGTTTTTACCTTCTTTTTTGTTCTTTGTTATATTTAATGCTTTTTTTAATCATCATAATATTATAATTATTTTAATATCTTATAAAAAAATACCAAAAAATTATGATAAATAGCATACGATGACTCAATATTTTTATGATATCAATAAGAAAGAGTATTAAAAATAAAAAAATAAAAAAATTAAAGAGATATGCATAGTTGAAATTTGTTCCACTGAAACAACTTAATGCTCTGAAACAACTTAATGCTCTTAACCGACGTCTTTCGAGTCAGTTTAAAAAAAAACCTAGTGGGAAAGGCCTCGTCAAATATACCCAGATCGGAAAATATTTTGAATAGTATTCCAATTAGTAATTTTTTAAATATTATTTAATAAATTCCCCTTTTTTCAATGTAATTGCACTAGTGCGGGGACTGATATTTTTCCTGAATTTTTAGTTCTAACACTATGTCGTGCGCTCCTAAACCTATCATATCCTGCAATTTAATCCCAACATTGGAATACACATCATTACAGTTCTACATTCATTAGCATCAGAAGTACGAAACAACACGAACACGTCCTAAGTGCATTCTTAAAGCCATGAAAGCTTCTGTTAGCTACATCTCACACCCACTCAACCAAGCAAAAACAGAACACTCATCTAACATCTACATTTTCCACCATTCTCAGCTCATTTAAGATTAGTCTTCCCACTATGATTGGCTTAGCCGTTTACTATGACTCCACCTGCCATCAAAGAGAGACGAGCAGAGACCTCCAAGTAAGATGGAGCGATCTCGCTGGGCTGCGAGGCCCTTCCCATGGGAACCTCCTTACCAAAGTTCTTAACCTTTTACTCGTCGAAAGAGGCTGGAATCAGCGGCGTCCACCCCGGCGCCACACCGTTAACCCGTATCCCCCCTCTTCACCAGCTGAAGCGCAAGTTCCCTCGGAAAGGCCACGATGGCACCCAATTTGACGTGTAGGCATTCACTCATGTCCTTGGTGTTGCTCCCTTCCCTCATGTCCTTCAAAGCATGCCTTCGTCCATCCAAACACCAAACAATGTCCAAAAGGTTAAAAACAAACCTCAACTTGGTTTCTAACATTATAGAAGTGTCGCATTTTTTACTGTTCAATCAAAAGATGTTAGTCCTGAACACCCTCTTCAATCGCTCTTCCGAGATATCCTCCACATGAAAGCTGGCCTCGTACTGCTCCGCGGCGTTGTTGACAAGTATATCGATGCGACCGAAGGCATTCACGACCTCATCCACCACCCTCTTGCAGTTCTCGTCATAGCCAAGGTCAGCGGTTACAGAGATGGGGTCCTTGGTGTTGCTGTTCATGGCCTGTTTGAGCAAGTGGAGTGTTTCGGAGGCGTCCTTGTCTTCCTGGGACTTGACGTAGGTAAAAGCTACAGAAGCACCCTCCAGTGCCAAGCAGTGGCAGACAGCTCTGCCGATGCCGGAATCACCGCCCGTCGCCAGCGCCACCTTGCCCTGGAGCTTGTTGGCAGGCTTGTAATGGCCAGGGGCGGTGGACTGGGGTCTGGGTTCCATACTTTCATTACATGCTCCTTCCCCGGTTGGGTATCTTGCTTTTGGGGTGGGAAGGCTTGGCCACCGGATGCCATTGTTCTAACAGAAGCTGCCGGTTTAGCGAAGGCAGAACATGTGTATACGAGAGGAGATGATGCACGAGGGACGTGAAACGTATCCTTTCACGTGGCATGCGTAGTGTCTACGTGTTCATCTAGGTGTTCGAGGCTACGACACGAGTTTGTGGAAGAGTTTCGGTACGCGGCGCGTAGGGATCAGTCGTGTTCATACCAATATCTGATGGACACGACTTCCTGCTTGTCATGATGCCACAAGACTCGTAAGACTTGAGAACATGTCGTGGACCCGTTGTTCATTGCCGGTTTGATTAGGAAAAGGTGAGATGGGGCATGAACCCCGGGGAGGTGAGATGTCATCTTTATTTGATTCTAACATCTTTCTCTCTCTCTCTCACTCTGAGAAAAAAGTGTTCATCTTAACAATTATGTTAATCAAGGGGTGGTGTTTTTTCATGTCTGCAAGTCTGAACTTTGTGGCAGAGGTTTTTCTTCAAACTTACTATGATTTTGCATTTCCCCCACTATTTGGCTATTTGAATTACAATATGCATTAGATGATCGAAGTGGCAGTCATTTTTTTTTTTTTATGAAAGGTAGTCCTTAGTTCAAACAATATCTATTAGAGCTATCACTGTTTTGAATATTCAGTGTGTCATTGTCTTGAGAGAATGAAAATCAAGAGTTGTGTTGAACAAACATTTACATTGTCACTATTTATTAAATTGGATAAAAGAACAGACCTGAAGTGTGGGAGGGGACATTTCTGAACGACCTGTTTTAATTTGGACTGGCTTGGCAGCTGAGTAACTGAGAGTATGTTTAGGTTTTTCTGTTATAAATCATTAAATCTTTTCTGAAAGACAATTTTCACTTCCATGTGAGAATTCTCAAAAAAATTGTTCCTGTAATTTATAACAAACTTGTCATGCTTTTAATTTCTCTAGCTTTGTGATTTTCGTTTGGCAACATGGACTCCTGCATCTTCAGTTTCATCTTATGCAGGACTGTCAAACGAACCTTTGGTCATTTACTTTGCTAGCATTGCATTCCATGCTGCTGGGAAGTCTTCCTCCTCTTCGTATTCATATATACATTTTCGAAAGTCCTTGCGAAAGGGTTTCTCTCCATTAATCACCCGACCAAACACACTCTACTCAAATGCCAACATGCATTTTGATACATGTGTCACACGCAAATAAGATGGTGCGAGGTAGATAATTCTGATTTTATTGCCGCTGCCATGGCTTGGTCTTGTTCTGTCATAATAGTCTTTGATTTTTGACCGCCCATTTTCTTAACAAAAATAGAAAATAATACTTAAAGCTTATAACTGTCTCATTGTATAACAAGGCAGCTCCAAATATAATTGTTCTCCTATGGTGGTTTACACCTGCAAAGGCTCCAAATGGTCTTCCGTGTTTGTTTGTCTTACATGTGGTATCGAAACAAACCACATCACCAAAAAATTGGTAGTCAACAATGGATCTACCATCTGCCCAAAACGTGTTGGTTATCCTACATTCATCATCAAATTGCATCTTGTAAGTAAACTTAGGATCTCCGTCTTTCTTCTTTTTTCAAATAATCCAAGATCTCTATTGCATCCCCTTTTTCAATCAGTTTTTTCCTTTTAGAAAGGATGCGGTTTAAATGGTCTTCTGGCATGAACCCCAGATTTTGTCTCCTCCCGTTTGTCTGCTCATATACTAATTTAGGTCTAATGCCTGACTTCTCGGCAATGTCAATTACGGCATCCCAATTACTTGTATCTTCCTATGTGACTGTAGCATGACAGCTTGATTCCTTGGTAACAATTTGTGATTGTGTTCATCACTAAATCGGGTAACTTTCCATGACTCAACACCAATCTTTCGAACACTCAATTTAGCCATGCATCCGGTTCTTGTTTCTCTATGTGGATTCTGTACCACGTCCTCAATTGCATTCTTTCTCTTCAAACCTTCATTTGAACAAACTAAATCCCTAAAATATGCTGCCCCATTCACACTACGTCTTTTATCTTTCCGAATACTAAACCCCATGCGAAAAGCATATTGGTTATGGAAGTCATATGCTTCCTCCTCAAATATGAAAGGCAGATCACACGAGGTATCCAACTTTCATCATCATCTTCCTTCTCTTTATCGGTATGTTCAAGCTCAGCTTCATTTTCCTTCATAGGATATTCATCTATGCACACTGTTCCACATCCATTCTTTTGATAGTTTTCTGTTTTGTTTTCGTTCACAAGTGCATCCTTCTCTTGCTCTGTAATCAAGTCCTCTTCATATGTATCCCAATCTTTATCATTCTTGGAGAGCCTATTTATAACATAAAGTCAATTAACAAGTCAAAAGCTTGGAATTGTGTCCAAACATTTCAAAAATATCGTCTTACCAATCCGAATTCCATGATGAGTCCCTTGAGTAGATTGTTAATTCATCGCATGACATTAGCATTATAGCCGAAATCTACTAAAACAAAAAGAATCTAGTTAGACTATATTTCTGTAATTATTAGAATTACTTGATAAGATATCTCTAATTGTATCATTCTCAAAGTGGGTCTACATCCTGGTAAGCAGAAGTTATTTCTTAATGAATAAAAGCATAGATACAAAGTGCTTAATCTTGGGCAAGAATGGACCCTAGAATGACCACCTCGTGTTTACTGGGGAGCTTAATGGTTCAATTTATACTAAGAGGATTAACATGGCAGCACAAAAAACCATTCTTCACCACGTCTTAAGGAATTAATAGTCCTCAGTATCTGGTTGCTTACTTCGGTTGTCGACAATTCAGATTTAAGTTTGTAGATAAAAATTCTATGCCCTGCTACTTCAATGCACAACCTTTTTGTGTATAATAAATTTGACTTCTTTAAGATAAGCAAGCAACTATTCTATAGAAAGTAGAACACTCAACATGTTATTCTTCCTCCACAAGGGGTATACCCAGTTGCTTTGACTAACCTGTACTAAAATAAAATCTTGAAATAACATTGTCATATAAAGAATAGGCTATTCATCCAAAAAAAAATTGACTTTCAAGTTTCAAGCATAGAAAAATACTCATTTGAGAAAATGAAGTAAAGTTTGAATTTTTACCACTTTCGTTGGAAGAGACTCATGGAGTAGAGCTTTGTTGGCAAGAAAAGGGAGATATTGTAGAGAGAAGAGGCAGCAGAGAGGTAATGTGATGGGGAGTGCCCGAGAAAAGAGCATCGTCAAGAGAGGCATTCAGCAGAGCATTCGCCAAGAAATGAAGAGACAGAGCAGTGAAGATCTAGAATAACCGAGAGGGGGTGCTAGCGCGGGAAACAAAATGGTGTGAACAACGCATATCTAAGAAGTAGTTTTCCGTCCCCGTTTGGGATCGTTGCCGTTTAGTCACCTGAGATGAGGGCTGACGATGTGGCACCATTTTATTGGCAGATGAGGGCTGACGATGGTCATAGATACCATGTCGGACCATTGTGCACCTCTCTCTGGGAGATATCATTACCCTATACGACCGATCCATTTTCTTGATTCCAGCAAGCAATAGTTCTCAACGGACCAAAATCTAAAAGACTCTTATTGGTACCATGCAAAAATCGATAATCCATAGATGCAGCAACTAATAGACCTCTGGGAGATAACAATTTAACAAATGAATTTCTGAGTGCATGCGTTATTCAACTTCATCAGCTAGCATCCCCCGACCTTAGAAGGGACTTAGCAGGACCACCTGCTTCCATATACACGTATTGAGCAGCATAGCCACGGGTGAAGTTTAGCCACACGTTTGATCCCCAAATAGATGGCGCTAGTGCACCGGTTTTTTCGATCTAAACATTACTGCATGATCTTATAAAAACAAATGAGCATGGCATTTCCTCTTGATGCAACCAAAA